>JBAMBK010002589.1:0-613928 GCA_037043435.1 Drosophila suboccidentalis | reverse complement strand
TTTTAACTTAATTTTGTCAACAATTTAAAGTGTTTGATGTGCAGCTCGGAAATTGATTAAAAATTTCTTTGATGAAGTTTTTTGTCTCTGAGGGATTTCCAGTTGCCAGTTAATATTGCTTTGGTTTGGGGACCTCCCCCAAAAAACTGTGGTCGACAAGCAACCGCAGTCGTAAAGTAGATCATCGTTAAGCTAATTTGCCAGCCTCTGTACATTAAACAGCCTCTGAAAAGGGCTATTTAACCAGACATTCAGGGCATTCCAGTGAAGGGAGGTCCGGTGTCCTGTTGCTCACCAAATGGCACCTTTGTGAAACGACACACAGCAGATCCTGGTCTGGTGATAAGCCCAGGCACATCGACATCCCGAATGCAGGTGAACATGGCCACCAGCTGGGCACACCACATGCCCATTAAACTTGGAACTTTTGTTTGCGGTGATTACACAGAGTCCTGCGGACTGCAAACTTGTCGTTATCCCACACGGGTTGATTCTCCAACCTTGAATACCACGTACTTCAAACTTCACAAATGCGCATTTAGTCAAATGTTTTGAGGGCTGCTCGTAAAGTGCTCGAATTTATGAAAGTTGTGGAAATGTCGCTACTCAGACGAACCTATTCAGTTGCAATAAGATGAAAGAATTTATATCAGAGCACCCAAAAAACAGTCAGCACTTATATTTAAATCTGTCTGCTCACCTTAAAAATATTAAATTGGTGAAATTTAAACTTAACTGACATGTGTTTTGTGTTGAGCAACATCACTGAGTTGTCTGAATTACAAACAACTTTAAAATAAAATATAATAATAATAATAATAATAATTTAAAATAAAAGTTGAGTAAATTACAAAATTAAGTAATATTAAATAATTTAAAATCATATTTAAATTTAACTGAAATGATAAAAAGTAAAAATCTGGATTCAAAAATGGTATTCAAAAATCTTTTAAAATGATCCAACAAGTATTGGGAAAAACCCAGAAAGACCCAATCAGATGAAAAAGTATTAGTCGTAATAATACAAGTATTAGAAATAGTAAGGTTTTCTACAAGCTTTTATAAAAATGTTCTTTTTAAGAGCAAAACAAAAATGTTGAATACGAAAGTGTTGAGTTTGTAATTTAAACTTGTCGTAATTTTAACTTATTTTTTCAGACATCCCTAAAGTGAGACTAAAAATCGTTGGTACACTCGTGAATCTGCTCCAATTATTTATATTGTCTTCTGTCAACTGCACACAATCAGAGCCAACTGGAAAAACTACTGCCAGGCACATACGAGTATGACATGTACTTACATACAATTCAAATCAAAGTTTTTGCACCATAAACCTCATATTCCAAGTACAAACATATGCTCGTAAGCTTCCTCTGACTTCGGGCTCATTCTTCTTGCTCTCTGTCCTCTGTACACTTGGGACTTATTTGAATTTGTTTGAAATTTTGAAACTTTGCACTTCAATTTGCAGTGCATGCAAATATGTACACAACAAAAAGTCTCACCTCCGACACTAAGACTGAGGAAGGGAAAGAGAGAGAGGGAGAGAGAGGGAGAGAGAGTGTCTCTTGGTCACAGTTGCAGGCTACTGTCGCATGCGGCAATTCTCATTGATTTGCCCCGGCTGGCATATGAGTCTGGGCTTGATTAGATGCTTAGCCGGCTGGCCCCTTGATAAATGGCACAAGTTGAAAATACATAAGTACATGTACACATATATTTACACAGAAAGAAAAGCCGTACAAAAATTAAGTTCGAATGCATTCGATGTAAGTATTGAATTTAGAATTTATAAAATCAGCATTCAAATTCTTAAGCCAAGTACCATAAATAATGATATAAAAACAAAAACAATCTTAAATCAAAAGTTCTTTTTACAAAGCTCGGAGTATTTCGCTGGGCACTGAGAAATTAAGACTATCAGGGGTGCCACAGAAATCGCTTTCGCTTGAATTTCACCTGAATTTGTATAAAATTTTAGTGAAATTCCTAGGGCTCAAACCAAGAATGTTGGGATGCAAAAACATTCTTTAAACAATTCTAATAGTGACTGCAAAAAATTTTTCAAAAATCTTTTCGCTAGTATTTTTAATTATTTTTTGAAATTGGCAAAAAAGGCACTTTTTCCTAATTTTCATGCAAAAAGTTCCTTTTTTGCCATTTTCATAAAATTATTAAAAATACTAGCGAAAAAACACTATTAGAATTGTTTAAAGAATGTTTTTGCATCCCAACATTCTTGGTTTAAGCCCTAGGAAAAGAGTTTTGAAAGTAGACTTTTTTTAAAAATCGAAAATTTCAATGGGTACTTAATGGGTTAAGAAAAGTTTTGTATCATTCAAACGGTCCCTAGGCCAGCTACGTTTTGCCTCTGGTTGAATATATAAACACTCTTTTATGGTGTCCGGTTTTCTTTGTCCGGTACTGTACTAGAATTAATAAGTATTTGAGCTTGAGAAATCATACTCTGATTTTAGTAATTTCAATCTTAGTGAGAAATAAAGTTAGAAATGTAGCGTGTAAAGTACGAAATAATTGATTTTTTCTCTCTGTGTATATATGTATGTATTAATGTGTGTATGTGTGTGTATGCGTGTCTGCGGCACATAAATATGGTTTAACAGTTCAAGGTTGAGGTTTTAGCTTAAGACATAATAAGCTGCATCAAAAACGCAGCGAGCGCAATTCTCACATCTCTCTCTCTCTATTTCTTTCTCCCTAACTCTATCTCTATCTCTTTCTGCTGTTACAAAAGTCACGTAGAGCCATAATTAGGCAGGCGCCAGGACATTGCTGTGATCCTGCGAGCCAAGAAAAACGCCAGCCAGCTTTCAGCCTGTCTCGAAGGGTTTACATACAGATATTTGTACTTATATATACATGCCAGCTGGAAAATTAACTGCTCCATAAGGCGACACCTTCATTTTTCTTTACACACACACACACACACACACACACACATCCTTATACACACGTGCTGAAAAAAGTTTTCGTATTCGAGCTGTTGTGCCTCCGCTTTGTAGTTGATTTGCTGCTCTTTTTCGCAGCTTTTTCTTTTACGAGCAGCTGTCTAATGTTACCCCTCTTCCCCCTGTCCCAAATACCCTCCCTGCCAATGAAGAAGAAAAAAACAAAACTTTATGCTTTATGGAAATTGAACCTTTCCTAATGAAGCTACCGGCAACAACAAATCCAAGGGAAAAGCCGCCGCCTTTCTTGACATCGTTGCATATTTTAAAAAAGTTCTCTTACTTTTGTTGTTGTTGTTGTTTTTTTGTATGTTGTTGTTGCTTTTTAGCCATTTTCATGCTTGCAGTTTATTAGCCGTAAATTAAAGTGTTTCCAGAGTTTCGAATAACAGCTGAGTCCAATGGCATTTTATGGCGCGACCTTCAAAAACTAACAGATGGTCGCTTAATACTTGTGTGAGTCCATAACCTGGATGCCTGGATGCCTGGATGCTCGGCTACCTTAACTTGATAAATTACGAGCAGCTTTTCTTTTAATTTCAGCAGGGAAAATTCCAACTTGGTATTACTAAAAAGGAAAACATGTAGTATAAGGATATTTTTTGTAACATTTAAGTTGTGAGGCGGTGCTAAGGACGCACCGTCCCACATTCTATTTATAATATCAAACTTCTACTTATTATTATAATTAGTATTATATTTTAATCACGCAATGAAGCGCTTTAAAAGTTAAGCTAAGTTTGAATGTAAATTTAAATATAACGACCGCCATCGCAGGCTTGCATGCGTCATCGATCGGTTGCACAATTCTGCCAAAAGGAGCGCCAACTTCACCTCGTTGTGAGAGAGCGAAAGCTCCGAGGTGAAGAGCGAAAGCTGTGGTGAGTTGTGTAACCGACGCTGACGCTGACGGGAGTAGAGATCGAGTAGTGAAAAAGGACGGATGTCGCAAGTTGGCGCGTCTGGAGAAAAGGCCGGACGTGAGTGTGGTTAGGTCGAACAGTGCAGCAGGGCACGTGTAGAATAATCTGGAATCCAGGAATAAACGGTGAATTGAATAGTGAAATAACTAACTCTTTTTATTTGTAGCTAAAACCAAAACTAACAAGTAGTAATTGGACTGACACGCGGTAGTATTTTGAACGAGGGCAATCCCGTCAGCTGTGGGTGATAATCCCGGCAAAAATCCCGCTGCCTACCATTTAATACTAACTAACCGTGGTGGTCGGACGAGGGATCGATCCCGGCCGAGTTGCCTCACATAACTCGTTGTGTATTGTACGTTGTTTTCTCTCTCCTAGCGAACATTTCCTTCCCCTTTATCCCCGCGTCCAGCGAAACTTACAAATATCTTGTAAGTTCTGGCCCTGGCAGACTGAGTCTGCACCCTGGCTGGAAACTCCCTTACAAAGTAAGCTAGAATATATTGAGCAAACCATTCTTTTATTAAACAAATACAAAATATAACTAGTGTTTTGTTTAGTTTAACAAAATGTTGTTCAAATATTTTTTATTTAATAATTGAATATAAATAAATTAAATATAATAAATAAGGGTATCAGAACTAACACAAGTTGCTATTATATCGAGCCCTATTTGCGACAATAACGTATGCGCCAAAACGCAATTTTACAGGAGAAAGGTTTTTAGGTTTCGTTAAGTTGATTTCTTCGTGTCATATGTCGCTTACGTTATAGTTGACAGGCCAATATCTCCGGAAATATAAACAATTAAAGTTTAATATTTTGAGTGTAGATACTATTAATATTAATGAACACATTTGCATTAAAAAAAAAATTTCGGAAAATGGCGCATACGTTATTGTCGCAAATAGGGCTCGATATTAAAGTTGCGGTTTCTTCAATGGAGCAACTAATGAAGGATAACAGCTTTGACCAAAATAAAATTTGGGTTTCCATAAGAATGTAAGTACATGGTTAATGTCGTTCAAAACTTTTTGGGCAACCCCGCAAAATGAGAAAAATAAATAACAGCGCAAAAATGCGGAAATGAGAGCGAAACTATCCACATGGAAAGCAATAGAACGATGTGTGTGTCATGCTACAGTTTTATTGCCCGCTATTTAGTTGTTTTAAACATTTTTAATTGCATTGTTTTCAAAATTCAATTAGCGTGTATTAAATTGAGATTCTATTTGATTTTCAGCGACAGTTTAAAAGCAGGACGCGCAACAGGATATCCTGTTGAAAAACTAAATCTTTTTAAATGAGCTGCCATGAAAAACAGACGCATCGTTAGCGGAAGTGCGAGCTGGCCATCAATCAAAAATACGAAAAAAATATGCGTGGCCTAATGTGAATTTTTAAGTTGAAGTTGACAAACAAATTATCATTTGAGGTGAAGCGCGGCCAGGACGCGGATCAAGGACCCAAGCAGGGCAGGGTGTCAATTAACGTTGATTAAATATGGGCCATCAGCAGGGCTTTTAATAAAGCAATGACCAAGCTGAGGATTGTAAATTATGGCCAGCTGCTGTTGACGTTGCGCATACGCCATGTATGTTGCGTGTGGTCTTCATGTTTGATGATTACGTTAACGTTACGGTGAGGTGTGGAAAAGTGCATGATGGAGCAGATGATAAGGCTAACAGGCGATGTAGCCACACTAAATGATTGATTAGCCAATGGCAATGGAACTTCGTCGCTCACTTTATTTATTATGATTTTCTCCTGAGAATGAATAGTGAATCTTTAGCTTGTCTCGAGGCCAGGTTTTCTTTTTTTTTATGAATCGAACATCGAATGTTTTGCTTTTGTATGCTCTAATGTTGCTTACTTAAGACATTTTTCGGCCATAAGCATCCCACCTGCAGCTGCTTTATGCGAATGAGGCAAAACATTTGTTGCCGACACACACACACACATTTACATATATAAATATAGATACACTTAGAGATACACTCAGACAAACGCCACATGTGGTTGCCAATTCCAATTCCAATTCCAATTTGCGCTTCTATTCACATTCACATTCACTGGGCCAATTGCACGTGCTTCAAAACCATTGTGGATGCTCTGTTTACGAATGTGGGTATAAAAACACAGAGAGCACAAAAACGATTGCCCGAAAGAGGCACAAAAAGCGCAGACGCAAAGAGGAAAGTACTAAAAGTACCTAAGGTGTGCTTGCAGCACGGCAACACTGGCCGCTTATTCAACGGACGTTTGTTAATATTAAAATTACATTTAATAAATGTTTAATTTAAGTAGTTTTAGAGCGTATATTTAAAGAAAATTAAATAAAGAAAGTGTAATTTGTAAATTTAACAAGTATTTATATTATTTTGAGCAGCTGACAAGGCATGCAACACGCGGAAAGTAGGAGCAACAAGCGCGCAGTAGCAGCGACAGTAGCAGCAGCGACAAAAGCAGCGACGTGCGTCTGCTCGCCACTTCGTTTCTCAGCCACGTCTCCCTCTGTTGGCTGATAGTGAAAGGCAGGAGGGTGGCCAGAGGGAGCACAGGGAGCACAAATTCAACACTGGCGACGCGTCGTTTGCCTTCATCAGTTCTGTTCAGTTCGACGGCAAACTCGCGCGCGAACAGTTCGAAAACGGCGGCGAAACGCGTCGCTTCTGGGAAATTGGAAAATGTTTTAAGCATGGAAAATGCCGGCGGCAACATTTTTCGAATCGTAATTAAATTTGGCACCGTGAATTTCAATTCAAATTGAATTTAGTGAAAATAAACATAAAACATTAAACAATTCAACAGTGTACAGTGCAGTACAGGTGTGTGTGTGTGTGTGTGTGAATGTTTGTGCACAACAAGTTGAGTAAAAAATGGAAAAAATTTGATTATTGTCCGTATTGTGAATGGAAACAATAAATATTTACATAAAGTCGGTGCTGCTTCAAAATAAAATAGCATATAAAAATCATTATTTATTGTCGACTTTGGCTTCCTGTGGTGCAACATTTAAAGGCTGTTTGAATTCTTGTTTCAATCTAATTTCACTCGTCATTCGACAGGTATTTTTCCGGTAAGACAAATATATTTTCCAAATATAATTTATATGTATATTTCAATATATAGAAATGCATATTTTTAACAAATGCCGCTGCGATCACAGACGTACTTAGTTTTAATTGATTGTTTACTGAGCACTTTAAACTCGGTGTTATTTGAGATTATTCAATTGCAACAAATACGGATGCACACGGCGTTGAGTCAAATGTGAGCTCAACAGGAAACATTCAATAAATGCACGCAATATTATGTTTCAAAGCCACAAATTAATTAATGACCCAACTACTCGCAAATTAACATTCTTTTGCAATTTAAATGCGATTCACAATTGCCAAGGCTCAGTTGTTTAAAGATGTTCACTTGAAAAGAATGTCAAAAATTTAGAGTAAATGTTTAAAAAATATTATTAAATTTTAAGCAAGTGTATACATTTATTACAATTATAATTATTTAAGCTGTCAATGATAAGCAGATTATCCCAAGCATTAATATCATTTATTAATCATGCCCATAATTTAAAAATGTAAAGCATTAAGGGGGTATTGCTGGCTGGCAAAAAAAATTTATTTTCGATTTTATATTTTTATATTTGTTTTTTATTTTTTTTTATATTAGCTTGGGTATTTGAGAATATCGTCCTAAAAGGGTTTTTTGAAATTCGAAATACTTTAGGAGATATGGCCTTTTTTGTCCAGCAATGTTTTCGCCAAATTGCATCAAAATGTTTTGATGCAAAAAAATAACTTCAAACTTTAAACGAGTTTATCTCGAAACCACGTAGTTTTAAACCAATTTAGATGAAACATAATCAATCATAATTTTAAAAAATTGCCCAAAAATCGCAAAATTATGATTAAGGTAGGGGCCCGTTTTCTTTTTTCATTTATGATAATCCGAAGATATCCGATATCCGAGATATCCGTGCCGCCAGCAGCATACCTTTTTTTTTCGACGTCCAGCTTTGAAGGCCGACAACTTTTTGAACAGCTCTCGTACAAAGAACATATTTTTTATTTAATTCATGCTCTTAATACAATAAAAAAAAAACAGAATTTCCGTTTTCAAATAAGATTTTGTTTAAAAAAGGGCTAAAAAACAGCCTTCCAACCAGCAATACCCCCTTAAACACAAATTTTTGGAAATTTCTGGTCAATTTGAGTTCAATATCTGCTGCTTGCACTCCATTTAAGATAATCTGTGCCAAACATTTCAAATCAAGTGAATAATAATTGCATTTTAATTGTGTTATGTGTTCGTTTAATTGAGTGCATCGATAGCTTAAGTGAATTGAGAAATTTACAAATCTGTGGCATGTAGAAAGAAGCCCAACAACTGTATCAATGTTTTTATACCCTGAGGGGGGTATACTAAGTTTGTGCAAAGTATGTAACAGGCAGAAGGAAGCATCTCCGACCCCATAAAGTATATATTCTTGATCAGCATCAACAGCCAAGTCTATCGACTTGTCCGTCTGTCCGTATAAACGAAAGGATCTCAGAGATGTGTCAGGCAATATCAGTTTATGTTATAATTTTTCCACGCCTACTGTGGTGGGCGTAATTCATCAAAAACTTACATCACCGTTAATTTAGGGGTTTAAGTTTAATTTTTAAATATTTTTTATTCTAACGGGTGTAGGAGCATGCTCAAAAATTAATCACCAACTTTCATAACGATTGGGCCATAAATAGTGAAGATATAAACGACTTTGTCATACGTTTTTTAAATGCAATTCTATATTTATTTATTTTCATTATTTTAACTTTTAATAAATTTTGAAAATATCGTGCAAATTGGTTAAAATCCACAAAAACGATAGGTCAATAATTTAGGATTATTATGGGAATTGCATGGGCTCAGGGTATATTACTGTCGAGTGCACTCAACTGTTCCGCTTATTTGTTTTAATAATTAATATTCATTAATGGACTAAATTAATTCAATTATGTATGCAATAAAATGTAGTTTCCGTTTGATTTTGCAATTTTTTAACATGATGCAATTCATAATTAAATGAACTTTTTAGCTTGAAAAAGCTATTGAAACTTATTATAAATTCAATAAACATCATAGGTTTTCATAAATTATAAAAACGAAGATAGATTTCATTGTATGATTCAAGTATATATTGTAGACAAATACAAAATACAAGTAATCGAGCCTAGTTAATTCATAAAATAATGTATAGATTTTTGTCTGTTGCAAATTTGTTGACTTTTTATTTGTATTATGCATGGTTTCAAGGTTAAATATTCTATTAATTGCAGAAAATATACGTTTTTGTGGGTTTGGTAAAATTAAAATAAATCAAAAATAAAATAAAATGGTAGAACAAATAATAAAAAGTATGCAATTAAATTGCAACCTCATGCGTCTGTTAGTTTTTTTGTAAAACGGAAACATGACTCAACTTTGTGCACAACATGTTTTTCTATCACTGTGTCTATATGTCTATGTGATAAAGCATAATGTGGTTTTTGATGCCCACAAATCTGGTAAATCAATCAAAGCGCCACTAACCCATCCAGCACTAAATATTTAATGTCGAAAATGACGGTCATCCGGTTGTGGCGATTGCCCAACTTGATTCCTGGTCTACCGAATCATTGACTAAATGGTAAAAGATTGAGAGGGAGAGGGAGAGAGTGCACTGTAAACGGCAGCCTAATTTATCCAACTTACCAGTTGGTCTGGTAATAGGCTAACATAATGAAAGACCACGAACACGGTGGCTTAGTACCAACCAACCAAAAACACAAATCCTTTCAACACGCATTGCTTTTAGCGACCCCTGAAGCCACGACACATTAACGAAAGGGCGAGTTAAAAGTGTGTGTGTGAGTGTGTGTATTTTGGCAGCCATTAGTTCAACTTTATGGCGATGCGATGCGTTGCGATGTGACCATACTTCATACATACACATGTATGCTCTCTGTCCTTGGTCCTTGTCCTTGTCCCAATCGCAATCCCGGTCCCAGTTCCAGTTCCAGTTCCAACCGCTTTCTACAGAACCAGTCGGCGGAAAGGTCTTTAAACGAATTAGAATGAATGCCATATCGTGCGCTTGTTTTCTCATATTCCCATTTTCTGTTGTGCTGTCATGCATCAAAACATTTAATTAAATTGGAACTGAAGCAACAAGAGCCCGGATTCCGCATCCTCCGGAGTGAACCGAACAGAGCGCAAACTGGACAGTCCCAGTGCCCAGTATCTTATGCAGTATATGAATTTAAATGAAGGTAACCAGGACCGGGTCCTAAACAACTATGTACAGCTGTTTGTTTGTTTGTTTGTTGTGAATCATGTGCATATTTTAACCAGATAACAGTTTAGTCCACATTTTATACTTCTTTTTATTGTAGTTTTCAGCTTTCCAACTGCCTGAACAGCTTCACTGAATCATCTACACAGAGAAAAAAACATTCTACAATTCAAGTTTAAAGTTCCTGAATTTAGCATGTATTTTTCAAGCATGTACTTAGGATATTATTGTTAAGTTACCACATTTGGCGGATGAAATGGCAAGTTATTTAGCCTTAAAATACTCAAAAAGGCTAAAGCCCCATTCAGACGAGCACTTTTTCACCTACACTTTTTGTCATATTTTGTCAAAAAGCTGTCCGTGTTGCGTTACCATACAAAATTTCAAAGCGTCGGTAAAAAACCGGCGCTCACCGATGGAAATGGAACACGTTCTATTCCATCGGTGAGCGATGGTGAGCGACACGGACGGTTTTTTGACAAAAAGTATCGGTGAAAAAGTGCTCGTCTGAATGGGGCTTTAAAAATATTGATTTCACCACAAAAATTCTTATAGTTCTCGTACTCGAATCAAGTATTTCGTACTCCTTAACCCATTTTATGCCGCACTAAAAAAAGATGTGTTTTTTTCGTTAAAAACCACTTTTCTAAATTTAAATTTAAATCAGGGATTAAAACCGAAACGAATATCGGTTTCAGTTACGGTTTCGGTTATGTTCGCATTTAGGTTTTCAGTTATCGGTTACGCAAAATCTTTGAATAAAGGTTTCGTAACGGTTAACCGGTTTTTGTGTGTTTTGGTTTTAAAATATCGGTATGGTTTCGGTCACAAAAAAAATTCAAAATTAAACATAAGAAAATTAAAATCAAAAATCAAAATTTAAAATTAAAAATAAAATGGAAATCAAAAATAAAATACAAAACTAATAACAAAATATCAGTCAGATCGCAACAAGACTTATTAGTCGGAAAAAATCGAAACAGTTCAAAATTTTTCATTTTTAATTATTTTTGTGCTTTTAAAATTGTATTTAAAAGTTACACCATAACTCTTTTTACAATTTTCAAAAAAAACAATAAAAAAAAAACTTTTTTTAAATTTTTATTATAAAAATTGGAAATATAAATGGAAAAAAAGTTTTTTTTTTACTTATGTATGAAAAACCGAAATTAACCCTTAAAAATGAAACGGTTACTAATCGGTTATTTCGGTTTACAGAGTTTCGGTTTTAGGGTTTCGGTCAAATGAACATTTTTTTTTTCGGTTACGGTTTCAGTTACGGTTTTAAATTTCAATCGGTGTTTACCGGTTAAAGGTTACGGTTTCGGTTAGGGTTTTAATCCCTGATTATTAATTCACCACAAAAATTCTTATAGTTCTCGTACTCGAATCAAGTATTTCATACTCCTTTAGATAGTCCCGGAATAACAAACTTTTAACACCGTATACGTTGATTTTATCCCGAAATCCTGGATTTTTTTCCTGTGTACTGTCCCCCATTTAGCCACTACATTTTCATCTTTAAGCCGATGTGTCCCTTTTCCACAATCTTCTCGAGAGAATGACAAGTGCATTGCAAGTGAATGTGAATGCTGTTTGCACTTGGTGACTTGGCTACGTAAGATCTCAGTCGAGGGCATCGTCTGGACTCGCTTTGTTCCTCAATTTACACTTAATTGCAATAAATTGACTAAACTGAGTTTAGTCCAAAGGGAGCGCACAAATAAGGCGAACACACAATTTATTACACTTCTCCGCGTCCATTGTCGAGTAATGTACTGTGTAGTTGCAAATGCAATGACTCTGAATCGATTTAGGTTGCCTACGAGTATACACACGACAGGGGCATAAATATCTGTTGGCCTCTTAATAAACTCAATGGCTGATAAGATAAGGCATTGAACGAGCCTAGACTGTGGCAAGAACTTTGGCTTCTGGGCGGTCTGTTGGTTATTGTCTTGGCCTTTGCTTGGTATTTGGTAGTTGGTACTTTATCTGACTCTGCCGTACAACAGGTCGTATGAGTGCTGTGTCTCTATGTGCTTTAAATATCACATAATACTTATCATGCATAATTTAGTTTAATTTAAGTAACCATAAAGTTTTGTTGGCAATTTATTGTTATTGTTGTTGTTGTTGTTGTTGCTTGTGGGACATTCCACTTTCTACTCGTATTCTAAAATGTACATAAAGGAGCAATCATTTTTTATTTAAGGCTTAAAACTGTATGCTTTATGTAACAACTTTCTGACAAAGTTAACTTGAATTTAAGAACAATTTAAGCACTTTAATTGAGTAGATTACTTTTTGAAACAAATATAAATATTATTTTTGTTTTTCATTTGTTCCAAATATAAACCCAAAATCTTGACAAATCGCTCAACAAAAGCGCTAAGTACTCAAAGTGTGCTGCCATTTTCCTTTCAGATTTCTTGCACAAATCATGTAATTGCTTTTGTTTTAAATATTTTAATACACAGGCAAACAAATTAAAAGCGCGTAAACAATTTGGCTCGCCCACATAAATAGACAGGGTATCACACTGAAAACAGATTGCCAGCGACTTTTCCTACATACCTCATTCCGCAGCAGTGCGATCTTTGGAATAAATACAAAATTATATATAAATATATGTATGCATGTATGCATAAACATATGAATATGTGTGTATTTGCACCCCTTTTTTATTTATATACGAGTATTGTTTAACATTTTTAGCTGGTTTTTGTGAGGTGTGAAAGAAGAACACATACTCGCATATTAAAATTTTCGGGCTCATGAAGCTCATTAAAAAATGATGTTTTGATGCATTTTATTTTTGGTTGTGGCCAATTTATGGCTGGGGGTATTTAATTAAATTTCATTTTACTTAAATATGTGCTACGTGCTCGTTTTGCGAGCTGTTCAACAAGCCAACAAGTAACAGCCAACAGCCAACACCAAACGCAATAGGCCTTGGTAATTACAATTCAAGTTCATTTCCATTGTGCTCGCAACGAAGAGAAACAAAAGCCGAAACCGAAATGAAAAGCAAAAGTGTTTCTTCTCATGCCCGAAATTAAAGCCACCAAAAAAGTCGGAGGACTGGGCGTATTTTAGCATTAAATTGTTTTAGAACTTTGCCATCTCGAGGATGGGGGAATAGTGTGGGAGGAGGTGAGGGCTGGAGCCTAAAAGTAGACCAGCATGCCGCATAGAGACTGCCGGAACTCATTGCCTATTGACACACATACACACGCACACACACACGCACACAACACGCGCACACACACCCAACACTAGGGCAAAGTTATAGCAACAATGGGGCAACTGCCGCGCAAACACATAAAAACTCTCTTTATTATTACATATATATGTACATATGTGTAAATGTATTTTCCTTCCCTTTAGTTTTTTGTAGGGTGCCCAACCTACACTTGACTTGTCAAACAATAATCCTGCAAACACACAAGTATATACCCTATGATTTAAGTTAGCGAACACATAAAATACACTTTCCCAGCTAGATAACAATCCCGCAGCTAAAGGATATTCCAACCTGACCTATATACAAGTTGAGTTCATAGTTTACAGTCATAATCTAGACATTATCTTATCAAATGGTTCAGCTTATCAATATAAAATATTTTAAAAAATGTATCCATTTTGAGCTCAGTGTATGTAAGGGAATATCAATATCTGTAAATTTTATGCAGTTTATTTTTCTGTTTAAAATTTGGCTGACAGCAAGACAAATTCATTTAGATTCCGTGAAATATTGTAGACTTCTGGTACACGGCGCGTATACGTTATCTGCCCGCATTTCTCTAAGAGAGGAAAATCCCCCAAGTCGAACTTTCTCGCTTTGACTTTAACAATTTTCAACAACCAACTCAACGGCACGTGACAGTTTGGCTATTTTTCAAGTTGACAAAATAATAAAAAACGTAAAAATAGAAAAACGAAATCCAATTTTTTGCGATTATTGCAAAAGAAATGAAAAAAGTCATCACTCTAAGGGTTCGCCAACAGTTGGTGCTGTGCTGCTTCAAAGTTGTTAGTTGCACAAACATTTCAGCACAAATATTTTTAGTTTATTTCGCGGGCATTTCTGGGCCGGGGAAATGTGGTTCTCGCTTGGTCAGTTGTCCGGGTTGACTGGATAGATATGTATGTAGTTGTCCAGGGTAGTTCCGGGCAGTTCGGGTTGCTGGGTAGCTGCCAATTATAGCCAACATTCTTTTGAAGTTTGTTTACATTTCATTAAGACTAGAATGCCCGTCGTCGTCGTCGCCGCAACTGCAACGCACAGCTATCTACGCCTCTCTTTCCCTCCCTTCTCCTGCTGTCCCTCTCTATTACCAGTCGCATCAGCACATGCATAATATTGGCATATGTTTTTTCTTATTCTCCTCTCTTTAAGTACGCGTATTTGTAATTGATTTTTGCATATTTTAGCTATTTGTTTAACAACAATTTTAGTCTCTGTTTGCGGAATGGAAATAATTGATTAACTGCTTGCCACATAATCCAGTATTATTAATGAGCATAGTATTTGGCATCATCTGCTTGAACAAAAGAGCGACCGAAACCCATTTCACAGTTTTATTTTTCATTTACATTTTCATTATTTTTTTATTTTCATTCTGTTTGCACTTGAATATTTGTTGGGGATTTTAAGCATCATAAATACTCAGAGTTAAGGGCTCAGAGTCATCGCTTAATTTAGCGAAAGATGTCAAACCCATTGGAGATGGCGGTACTTCCATTTTTCGTTGAACTTCAAGTGGCGGACTGAGAAGTCTGTCTGACATTTCCGTCACTTGCAATTGTCTCAATCTGTCAGCATCAGTTTTTGGTTGGCGGTTGAAGGCCGCACAGCTTAAGAACCTCCAAGAAGACGAGGAAAAGGAAGCAGGCATTGTTCACTGGCCACATCTGTTGGCCCTTTATCAAGAAAAAACTTAAACTGTCATTGCAATCACAAAATAAAGGAAAGTAAAAGCAATTTTCAATGCCAGAATGAAAAGCATTTATCGCCTCAGTTACAGGTGAGAAAAGTCTGCTCCGGGGACAAATTGTATAAAATGTTTGTCTCGAGTGTGAGAATGTATAGAAATGATTTAGTTTTTGTTTTAGTCTTGGACTTCTTGCTGTTCTTTATCAATGGTTTCATGTTAAGCCAAAAAAAAGAAAATAACAAAAGTAATTGAAAAACAAAAGAGAAATGAAAAAGTCCATTTTGAAATTCGCTTACAAATCGCAATTGTTTGTTTCATTAATTTTATGATCAATGCGTTGAGAGAGTCTTCATTTAGGCACTTTTGATTAGATTTGCTGAAAGGTACTCACAATAATTCTTTTTGCTCAGTGTGTATCTGTAAGTCATTCATTGTATAGCTATTATCAAAACATTATCAAAACGAGCACTCGAATGTTTGTCAAGCTCATTTCAAGTGTTTTCATTGATAAGATTTGATTGTACGCAGCTATTATGCCTCAATTCAATATTGTGAGAGCAACTTTTTATTAGAAATTCAATGATATTACGGTTACGTGAAATATGTTAGCTAATCGACAAATAATATTGAGTTAATACAAATATTTAAAATCAAATTAATGTGATTAAGTGAATTAAAATAATAAAAGAATAAAAAAATTTAAGTAAATTTTGTTTTAAATTTATATCTGACATTTCGGTAACTAGAAAGTTTTATAGTGAAACTTTTAAGCAAAAGAAAACAAATAATGAGTTGAGCTGAAAGCAAAGTGACTGTGAGTAGACATGAATGTACTTTAAGTGGACGTTAACCTATTGAATCTATGAATTTGGGTTGATCTGTACAACAAAGTTTTGCTATTAATCGGATAGTTGACTAATAACAACACTAACGCTAAATACTTATAAATAAAAGTAAATAGAATACACAATTCAATTCACAGAGATTTAAGTTGGGTTTCACAGAGAAACCCAAGTGGAAACCAGCTTTCATTTTTGCAACATAACTGCTTATATTTGTTTATCTTAAAGGTTGATTGTTTCCATGTTATTTTACCAAACATCGTTTTACTCTATTGAAACTCAGATATAAAAAGAATTTTTCGAAATTATTTATCTCTTAAAATTCTACTTAGGTACTTACATTTTTTAGATGAAGAAATTTCTATAAAATTCTTCAAGCTAATTATTAAAAAAATGTAAAATTTACATTAAATAACATTTAAAAGCATTGCCCACTTTAGACCAACAATTTAAGTTGCCTTTGATGTAAAAAAGTTGCTTCTAATTTAAAAGTTTGCTTATTAATTGGAATTGGAAAGTGTCCCAAAAATGTGTTCTTTAAGGTGGTCAGTTTTATTTACATGTTGCTACTTTTATCTTGGTAAAAAAAATAGCCGCAAAAATATGTTGAAATTTGTGGACAAACAAAAATCAAATACACTCGCAAAACCACAAAATAGAGGAAACTGAACAGACTTTAAGAGTGTCCCTATTTATGTGGTTGACCGAAACACAAAAAAACATCGAAGAAATACGAGTATATTTTTGTCTTTTGCTCGCCTGAAAATGAAATTAGTTAAATGTATTATTATTCCTTGCTCTGTTGTTATTACAGGCACACGAGCAAGCAAATGGAAATCAAATAGGAATACCAAAGAGGACACGCAACATTAGTCAGGGCAAACAAAAGAGGCAAGCCAAGGCCGTCCTGGACAACGGGGATTCCCAGGACGCCGTTTCGACAGCGACAGCGACAGCGACATCAGTCATGGACAACATTGATGAACTGCTGGACAGCAACAACAACAACAACAATGGCAACGATAGCTGGAGCAACTGGAGCACTTATGCACCCACCATAATCTACAATGCCATGTTGGCTGTGGCCAATCAAACGCCACTTCCTGATTTCAATCAAGATTTCCCACAAAACAGTTTGACCAACAATTTAAGCCGAGTGTAAGTAAATATGGTCCAAGAAATAGCCTAATTATGACACAAATTGAATTAATGACTTTTTGGCCAAGAGTCCAACGAGATGCCAAGTCTCTTTCTTTCTCTCTCTCTCTCTCTGTCTGTCTCTCTTCATGTAGATGAACTCGCTCGCACTTGAGCTCAATTCCTTTTCGTTTTGTGTGCTAACCATGCATATCTAATGACTCCACATTGCGGCATCCATTCAGCCATTCACTCAGTGAGTCATTCAGTCATTCATTCACTCACTCACTCACTCACTCACTCCCTCAGTCACTGCAAGTCGCCATTCAATCAGTCAAGCATTTCCGTTTACTCCATCCCAGCTTATAGCTTTTTATTTCCGTTTCAAATACATTACATTGATGCCCCACGCGGCCCACAAAACAACAACAACAAATATACATTTCACATTTTATCTATCTGATTGTCAGTGTATAAATGTGTATGTGTGTTTGCGTGTGTGTGTGTACTGCTGACTGCTTAATGTCGTACTCTGTTGTTCCCAGGGGAACAAAAGACATATTTTTATTGGACCAAACAACATCAAGAAGCTGTATTAGATATTAACAGTTCACATTAACAGGCTCTGTTAAGTTAACAGTTGACGATCTCTTCAACCTTTACTAATAATTTTTAAAGTCTAATTAATATTAAAAATGAAATTCAATAAAATAAAAACATTCTAAAATCATAAAATATTTGTGCCGAATTAAATAGGGTATTTTCTAGTCAATCATGGCAGTGCTTTTTAACTTTTTTACATATTTAACGACTACGACAGTCGTTGTGCTGCAGCTAAAATTTGTTTACTCCCCAACACACACACACACAGAGACACGCACACTCACAGACAGAGTCTATCCTTATACATATACATATGTATGTAAGTACTGCCTCACCCAGATAAAGAGAAAGAGAGAGAGAGTCAGCGATGAAGGCAGTGGAAGGAGACAGACAGATAATTGCTGCGTTTGACGTTTTGGCAATACTGGCACATTTCTGAGGTCCTGAACGTCCTTCAAGTTGCAGGCAAATGGCAACGGCAATAGCAACGGCAACGGCAACGGCAATGCCTCATCTATGGGATGGCAAGCGACATCCATAAGTTGATGTTGTACATAGTTGAAGTATCTTTCGCTTCTGCTTCTGCGGTTGCCAATGTTTTCTTTTTATAACTGTTTATTTGTTTGCCTTGGCTTCGGCGCAGCTCTTGGGCTTAATGCAAAAAATCAAAACACACCAAAAGCAGCAGCAACAACATCAACAGATTTATTTTATATTATTTTATTTTTTACCATGACATTTTCGTGTGCCTGCGGCTGCTGCCTGAAATGGTTTTCTTTAGATTTTGTTATATTATTTATAAGCATTTTGTTTGCCTCTTTTTATCAAGCTTCTCCTGCTTGCTAAGAAACTAGCCGCCTTCTTTCTGCCTAAAATCAATAATCCTCTTTGCACTAGGCCAATAAACAAAAGGCGACTTATGCAAAATGGCCCCCGAGTCGAGGCTTTTGAATCCATCATACTGAAGCGATGCGAATACATATTTTAATTGCTCTGAAGAGCTGACAACACACACTAATGACTAACAGGCAGACTGAGTCCCTAACCAGACAGTCTACATACATATTAGATTACTTGTGTCCGGGGTCCTTAACGAGCCGAATAACACGAGCACGATTTAATCACATACATATAGTACACAGCAATAAAACATCATTGTAAAATCCAGCTTAAAATTTTTATGTATGAATTCAGAATATTATTGTTAATTATGCGGATTAAATGGCAACCACTCAAAATAAAAATAGTAAATCAAGTAATCCGGGATTATTTTTTTTTCTGTGTACATTAAGGGCCAACACACGCGTTCCACTCGATTGACAGACGACACGACGTGGCGCCGCTCGCTCCAATTGCCACAGCTTGGGTTGCCTCTCCAAACAAAAACCACTAAATCTATGCCTCAGTTTACTGTTGGATGTGTGTGTGAATTGCCTATTTAAACACTTACACACACACTCACGCACACTAACACAGCTAAATAAACAATCGGAGACACAAAATATTAAAAAGATGTGGAAGTAACCCTCAGTCTGAGCCAGAGGTTTTATGTGGCAGAAGGCGCACAAAACACGGATTTGTTAACGCACGCACAATTACATTCACCTAATATCCAGCAAACGAACAACAACAACAACCATACACACACACATACACACACAGAGACAAACATTATACACTCGAACACACACACTTCTGGAATAGGACACCCACTTGGCACTCGTTTTGGCTTAACACACATAATCTTCATGTCAGTAATACAGCATTGTTCTAACACTCTTCACTCTCTCTCCCTCTCTCTCTCTCTCTCTCTATCACTCGCTCTTTCTCTCTAACAGCTTGCCCACTGGCATCACGGGCCTAACAGCTGGCGATGAGGATGCGCCGTTGACAGCCTCCAAGTTCGTCTTCGTTGTTCCCTGGTGGCGTCAGGTGCTCTGGATCATTCTCTTCGGTGTCGTGGTCGTTGTGGCAACTGGCGGCAATCTAATTGTCGTCTGGATTGTGCTGACCACCAAACGAATGCGCACAGTGACCAACTATTTCATAGGTGAGTAGCACAACAAGTGCACACACGGCGTATACGTAATATTTATGCATACGCCATGTAAACTAAACGACAAAACAATTGTGGTCCTTTAAATTACTTATTTAATTATTAAACTATTTATTTATTTATTTTTAATTTATTTATTTATTTATTTAAATATTTTTAAGATTGCAGATAAAAGCTAACGCATTTGCTTATTTATTATGTTTTATTAAATATGTATAATAAATATATTCTTTACATTTACAAATAAATTCAGCGTGTCACTTCCATTGCATTCGGGACAGTTCAAGAGCACTTCTCATAAGCTAAACTTATTCAATCAACCTTTGTTTATATTCAAGTTGCAAGTAGCCAATTGTGGCAATGATTATGAGGACCTTTAAGGATGTCAGCTCGGCCCAGAAGAAGTTTCACATTATTGAAAGTGAACGTAAACAAATGTTGCACAATAAACAAGGTCAACTCTTGCGCTGCATAAACTATTCAACTTATAAGTCAAGTAAACAAATGTTGTTTAAGATTGAGAACACTTGAAACTAATTAGATGTGACATAAATTCTTTGACTTTTGATAGACAGAAAGGCTGTTGTTGGAATGCAACCAAATGTTGCACAGCTGAAAGTTAAATTAATTAAGTTTTAATTAAGAACGAGTACACTTTTAAGTAACTAGATTCCAATTAAAAGCAAAAAGTCCAAGTCAACTAATGAAATTCGCATTTCCATCATTGCTCGAGGGCTGCTCTTGGCCATAATGACATTATGACATTATGCTGACAATGCTCTCTCATTTTCATTTTCATTTTCATTTTGAGTCGCTTTGGCGACTTTTTTGCCCTTCTTATACTACTTCATGCATATGGCATATTCGAGTCATTTATTTTATATGCCACGCCAGACAGACGGACAGACACACGTACGTATTTGTACACTCGGAAAAACACAAACAAGCCATCCGCACCTAAGCAGGGGAATATCTTAAACTCAGAACAGAAATCTTATTTTAAATACGCTTTACGCAATATCCAAAAATGTAAAATAGGATTTTTCTGGGTTACTTAAAGTGCGTATAAGGATTAATTTAAGTCTGTCAAAGATCGACCAACAACATTATACTAGTTTACACAAATATCTTGAACTTATGCCAAAATGTGCTAGTTTATATTTAATAATAGTCTCATATTTAAATACACTTCAATCTTAAAACATAGTCGAGCTCCCGACCATAGGATACCCGTTACTTGTTTAACTAAATTGAAAATATTTTTATTGCATGCTTTTAGGCACTTACATTGCATAAAAATTTTAATCATACATTACCATTGATCTATTTGTCCAATCTTGTTGCAATTTAGTAGGATGATAGTTACACTGTGCAAGTCGAAAAAAAAGACATGACCTTTTTCAACGGTTTCCCCCTATTTCGGGTCCTACGAATCGAACTGCATCATTAGTTTTTTGAGTTACAATGATGGTTTCATACAAAATTTTTTCGCGAAGTTTTTGACCTAGTTTGCTATTTTTAAGGAAATAGGACATTCTTCTTCGGTCTCTAACTTGTAAGGTTTTGGTTTGTTTTGCAAAATTTCTTCGACAAAGTTGCTTGAAATAGTTTACGCTACAAGTTTTGGGAACATATTAAGCCTCTAAATGGTTGTTTTGGTGGTGTATGGGTCAATATGTCAACAAAATCAAATCTTTACCACTTGTTTTTTAAGATTATTCGTTCATGTTGTCCTGCAATCGAATTTTTCTATCTGATACATATACCACAATAAAGATCCTGTTATTCCAAGTAGCTTTAGCAAAAAAAATCATGGTGAAAAAATTCACCATTAAAAAATATACAGGTAACCAAAAAAATTTTTTTTTATATATTTTCACAATATTATTTAATCAACACTATTTGATAGATGCTTCCTTCTCCCTGTTACATACATTTCAACGAATACAATATCCCCTTTTACTTATTTTTAAGTAACGGGTATAAAAAACTCTTGTTTCTGGAGATATGTATTTGGTTAAAATCGGACAACACACAACAATCTTAAAGACTTTTACGGACATACATAATTTTAGGACGTCATATTTTTCTGAGTGTATCTGAATGCAATGCGACTGCCATTGCCGAAACCATTAAAAACAAAGCGTATATAAAAATGCAACAACAGCAAACTAACCCTGGCCAGATGCTCTCAGCTGACTGCCTTCCGACAATTGTCCCACACACACACACACACACACACACACACACATATGCTGACTTACACACACACACGCATACGCACACACACACAGAGAGAGAGAGAGAGTCGAATGCCCGGCGGCCTTATGCATGCACAAGTTGACAATGACAATGACAATGAAAAAGTCTGGCAAAATGCGAGTACGAGTAGTTGCACTGTCAGCCATAATGGCGTCTGAGATTCAGCTGGCCAAAAGGGGAAAAAGCTGAAAGCAGAAGTTGTTTTCAGAAGCGGAAGCTCTGTCGTTGGCAAGCTGTTATCTCTGTGAACTGATTATCATTATTATTATTATTATTATAATGTAAACTAAATGCCTTAGAGCGCGAAAGGGCTTTGCTGGCCATTACAAAATTTGCATTTGTAAATTCACGTTGGCCAACATTATTATTAGTTGGCCAAGTTTAGCGTGAAAATACATATAAATTCAAGGCACGCAAATTTCAATTCCCCGCAGCAGGACTTCATTGTGGTAGAGGCAGAGGGGAGAGGGGAGAGGAGAGAGGGAAGTTAGGAACAGTCAGTTTTATTATCCAAGCGTAACATTTGCATCTTTTGTTTGCCTTCAGTCAGCTATTGTTATTAGATTTTTATTAATTAAAACGAGGCCAAATCGATATTCAACTACGTGGCTGACAGACTAGAGACTAAAGACTCTAGACTCCTCCAGACTCCCAGACTTCCAGGGCCAAAAGGCGACTCCGACTCAGACTGGTCGTTTGGCAAATGCGACACGTTTCTCGTTTCTCGTTTCTCGATTCTCGCTTTGTAGGCGTCAATGTTGGCCAAGAACTACAATATACACAGTCTAATGCCTCGGAGAACATTTGTTTTATTCACGTTGCTGTTGTTGTTGTTGTTGTTATTGCTGGGGGTGTTGTTACGAGTGTTGCTTTTTATGCTGCTTATCTACATAGATAATGAAAAGTAAACAATAGGCAAAGACAGGCCTCATAATAAAAATAATAATAATAATCATTTTTTGTTGTCAGCTTTTCCTTTTGGCCACCCGCGTCGATGTCTTTGTACTGATTCATTGGCATGTAAAGCGTTACAAACATACCAACAATTAAAATAAAAATGAGAGTGAGAGCGAGAATACGAATAAAAGTAAGAAGTATATAAGAAGTATAAATGATGGCACTCTGCATTTAATTATGCCGCGTCGCGTCGCGTCGCGACTCCCGTGAATAGCACTTAACTCTTTACTAATTATAAATGTACAGCGCATAAATAAACACAAAATAAACAAATAAAACAACCAGGTAGCCAGGCCCAGCGTTATGTACATATGGCTAAAATATGTACCGTTGCTTCTTACCTTTTTATCTTAGATGTTTAATGACCTGGCATACCCTGTAGCAAAGGCTAATGGGTACATTAAGGCCATGCAAATACGGTTTAAATTGCTTTTTTTCGCCGATGTTTACACTGATATTTTAATTTTAATTTATTTTGTAATTTAAATATATATATTTTTTAATTTTATTGGTAAATTTTAAATGAATTGTTGTGTCGTCTGCTTTTAGCCTGACAATAAATGAATAAAAAAATAAAAAAAAATATAAATAAATATAAAAATGGTATAATGTAAAAAACTGTTTTAAAAATGTAGTCAAATACATATTTCTGAAGTGAATACGAAGTTATAAACAAGTTATATTATATATATTTTATTATGGATCTGGAAACCTAAATCAGAATTTAGCTGTTTCATCATTTAAACCTCTAATTTGAATTGAAAATTTTATTTTTTTGATTAATCTAATTTTGTTTCCAATACTGACGACTTTTTTCAATACTTTTTTCCCTTGACACGTTTTAAAAAACTACCTACCGATTTTCTTGCAAATTGTCAATTTACATTTTGACCGCTTATTTTAGTCTACATTAAGATTTTGTTTATTTTAAAATTACCCCTTTATACTTTTCCAAAAATTGCAAAGTGCTAAAAAACATCTGTCCAAATTGATTGAAGTTTTAAAGTTTGTAAAGGATTTCCATTCAGAATTATGTGTTACCGCTAAAGTCTCAGTGTTTGCGTATTCAACAAAAAAAGAGTATCTTTTATTGACCATATCCAACTAATTATTGTGTTTGTTAACTTTTTGGTTGCCCGACTTTTACTAATCAACATGTGTTTCCTGATTATTTTTCTTATGTGCTGCTGGTTACAGTGAATCTCTCAATAGCGGATGCGATGGTCTCCAGTCTGAATGTAACATTCAACTTTTACTATATGCTGGACGGCGATTGGCCCTTTGGCGAGCTCTACTGCAAAGTCTCGCAATTCATCGCCCTGTTGAGTATTTGTGCCTCGGTGTTCACACTAATGGCCATATCAATAGACAGGTAAGTGAGTTAATAGACTACACTTTCTCTCTCTATATAAATATAAGTATATATGTTTGTATGTATGTATGTGAATGAGTGCTCATCAAATTGCAGACGTGCGTGGCTCGTTTGCCAAGTTTTTGGTCGCCGTGATTTGGGTGCAGTACCCTTATCAATCTCTGGCTCGGTGAACCCAAAAAACGGATCAATTTAGTATAATGTACATATGTAGTGATATGTATGTCTTGCATTTTGATATGTTAAGCCAAAAAGGGGTGTAGGAGCTTGTCAATAGCTTGTTGCGTTTTTGGGCATATTGTTAGCCAAATCGACGCCATCATTCATCGGCCTTAACGTGAATCTCGCTTACAGTCAAAGCCAACAAGGATTTAACTCAACAAGCAATCGAAACTCTAAATATTATGTGCAGTTCATCAATTCTGACAAGAGCCTGTCAAGCATCGCGTCGCCTTATTTTGAGGCCCATCAATTGAATAACAACAACATTTCAAAATCACAAAGAGCCATTCAAAATATCCAAATACATTTTTGGGCTGCATAAAAGCAATTTCAATTTTGTTTGACCGTACAGGTTGATTCTGGCGGAAGCTCTCATTATTTGACACAAAGATAAACTAATTAACCCACCGAAAACTATCACAAAATGTGGAGAGGGTTAAAATTGAATTTGTTTCCATTAAGCGAAACTCATGGTATAAAATTTGTAAATTAATTTGATTTTTGCGCATTTGTGAGATGCAAAATTACATACTCTGTTATCATTATGCCCTGCCAGAGGGTATTTAAGTTTTTCAAGCAATTTAAACTAGAGACATGGGTACAGAAAAACATTATTTTTAAAAGTATTAATATACTGACCATCCATCAAGGATAATGGAGAAACCATCCATTTTATGATGCGTAAATTGCAGTTGAAAATATTGTGGATGCACTCATGTGAATGAAAATAATTAGTTTACAGGTTGCCTTTTTGATTTTATTACATGAAACCAAAAGTAGAGCATGTATAAATTTTTTGGGCTATTTCAGGTACGTGGCAATTATGAAACCGCTTCAACCGCGGATGAGCAAGCGCCGTAATTTGGCCATCGCAGCGGTCATCTGGCTTTCCTCATCACTCATCTCCTGCCCGATGCTGCTGTTTTACAAAACCGAAGAGGTGCTCATATATATTTTATATTTATCCACTTCAATTCTTATCCACTACAAGTTGTTGGCTTGCTTGTTCACTGCAGGTTCTGGTGTCGAACGGGACACGCATCGTTTGCTTTCCCGACTTTCCGGATGGCAAAATGAATCACTCCCAGATGGAGCATATGTAAGTACGAGTAGCTGTACACAGACAACAAAATCTCATTCTGAAATTAAAAATTAAAATCTACACAGAAAAAAAATGCCATTCTAAAATCAAGCCTAAAATACTTGATTTAAGCCCGCATTTTTTAAGTATGTATTCAGGATTAAGCTGAATAATCAAGCCTGTATCGGGATTAAAAACGTTAAAAAAAAAACTTAAAAGAAAATATAAAAAAAAAAATGTTTAAAAAACACATTTAAAAAAAAAAAACTAAAAAAAAAAATTTAAAAAAAAGTTTAAATGTAACGAAAAACATTATAATTAATATTTTTTTTTTAGCCTGAATTTAAGAATTTCAGGATTGAATTCGGGATTGAAAAAATCAAGTATTTCATACTTGGTTTAAGAAAATCCGAGATTACCCCACTTCTGACATCGTTTCGGATTGAATTCGGGCTAAATATCCCGGATTTTTTTTCTGTGTAGAATCAAAAATCGTACTGTTTGTAAGAAAATCTGGGATTATCAAACTTCTGATTGATATTACTTAAAAAATAAGTAAAAGGGTATATTGTATTCGTTGGAATGTGTGTAACAGGGAGAAGGGAGCATCACCGACCCTATAAAGTATATATATTCTTGATCAGCATCAACAGCCAATCCGATATAGCCATGTCCCTCTGTCCGTTCGTCAATTACTATTATTACCTATCATCCTACTAAATCGTAACAAGATCGGACAAATAGAAAGATGGTGATGGCTGATTAAAGTTAGTGCAATGTAAGTGCCTAAAAGCATGCCATAAAAAATATTTTAATTTTTTTTAAATAATTAACGGGTATCCTACAGTCGGGAGCTCGACTATAGCCTTTCCCACTTGTTTTTTCTCCGTACGGACTCAAAGAAGCGCATTTTGTTGCATTGCTGCTATAAATCAGTAAATCAGATCCGATTATCTTCGAGACAATAGACGACAATCGGATGTGCCATAAAATGTGGCACACACACACACAAAACTAAACAACAAAGTCACATCAAATGGTACAAAAATGATGTGCACTACGTTTTATAGCCAAATGGCCATTAAATATAGTAGAGTCCCTGCCATTAAATTTCGTTTCAAATAAAAAGCTGACAGGACATTAGCAGAATGTACATTTACATTTTCATTTACATACTATACGTTACAATAATGATAATGATGGCTTGTTAGACTTATCTATTGCACATCTCTTGCTAACTATCTTTTGCAGTTACAATATACTCATCATGATACTCACCTACTTTCTGCCCATTGTCTCCATGACACTCACCTATTCCCGTATTGGCATTGAACTGTGGGGCTCCAAGACCATTGGCGAGTACACGGCCAGGCAAGTGGAGAATGTGCGCAGCAAGCGAAGGGTAAGACAAGAACAACAACAACAACAACAACATCATCATTAACAATGGAAAACTCATTTTCATAAAATGTATTTAATTAGTTTAGTTATAGCTCTAAAATATTTATATTATTTATTTAAATTCACAAAAACACAAAATGTTTTTTGTAATTACTGTTTGACCCGAAATGTATGCTTTGTTTTTTGCTTCATCTTCATATTGATCCTGATCACTTGCTTTCATTTGCATTTATGCTTGCCCCAAAAAGTATGCTGTATTATTTTTAATTTTTTTTATTATCTTCATCTTGAGCCTCAACATCTGCTTATTTTAATTAATTGTTATGAAACATTTATACATTTCGTAATTTGCATATCTATACTTACTTGTATTCTTGGAATTTTCATTTTTCGCTTAGGTGGTCAAAATGATGATTGTGGTCGTTGTAATATTCAGCGTTTGCTGGCTTCCGTTTCACTTGTACTTCATTGTTGCCTCCTGTTATCCGGCCATCACGGAGGCACCGTTCATTCAGGAACTATATCTGGTTATCTATTGGCTGGCAATGAGCAATTCCATGTACAATCCGATTATCTACTGTTGGATGAATTCCCGGTAAGTACTCTTTATAAGTGAACGTTCTCTCTCCTTTCCCCCCCCTGTTTGCTTTTTGCCCTTTGCGAGACGACAAATTATGTAATTTGCGGTTGAATTAACGTCACAACCTTGCCACAAACAAATGCACACACAGAATTCCCACTTAGTTTGCTTCTCAGTCACTTAGTCAGTTAGTCAGTCGATTAGCTTGTTGGCCGGAAATGAACTCAACGCCCTCTCATCATCTTTATCATCATCATCATAATCATTATTCTTATCATTATCTCATCTTCATTTGACGTCGCGTATATGTCTAATCGCAATTGGTTTTGCGAGGGCAGTTTGAGCAATGTAGCATCTGTAGAAAATATTAAAACAGTAACTATAGTTAGAAAATCATAAAAAAAAAGGGAACTCTGTCTGATTTGTAGTAGATCAGGGAATTCATTTCAAATTAATTAAAACCAACCTCGCTGATAACTATATCCACAACGCAACATGCAACTTAAACTCAAACATATACATATAAGTATGCATATAAATACACACACACTTGTACATTGAGCTATGTTCGTTACACGACTGTGTTCCACATCCGTTAAGGGGAAACGTAACTGATTGCAATTAATTTGGCCCAGTCAACATGCCAATGACTGTTGCCATCGACTGTCGACTGTCGGACTCGACTCGACGCGTCGACGCTGCCAATGCCACTCAAATGAGAGGCAGGAGGTTGACTCACGGGATTGGAATTGGGATTGGGGGCTGATGTCCTGCCGGCTTACGTGCATCCAAACTTTGACGCTGGCACGTATCAACAACACTCCTCCCAGATCCGGCTACAACGTCCGTGAGTCGACGACGCCCTTATGTAAATGATGAGAAACTATAAAGGTGGTTTCGATACCCTGTAAACACCAACTAAGCAACAAGGGGTTTGATAAAATTAAACTAACAGAATTATGATGAGAGATAATTTCTATTAAACAGTCAAAAAAAAGGAATAAATAAATAAATAAATATAAATATATGGCTAATGGGTATCTCCAAGTCGAGCACGCTTCACTTCACTGCATCATTGTGAGTTGTTTATTATTGCAAGTGCTGTCAACGAGTTGACGGTCGAACTATGTATGAGAAGAAAGAACGATGAAGTCGGAATTGTGAAACGTAAATCAAGCTAGTTGATGGGCTACCAAATCATTTAAATGCCAAAAGGTGCTTGGTTCTTGGTTAGCCAGGTGTTGTGGCCAGAGTGCAGTTGGAATTTTAATGAAAGAGAGAGAGAAAGGAGAGAGAGGGAGAGAGAGATCTCTCAGATGCAAATTATGAAAACTGGAGACGAAGATGTCAATCATTCATTCGATTAAACAGAGGGAGATTGAAGGCAATGCAAATACCATTAACGAGCTATGTTTCCATCTGCTGCATAAATAGTCCCTCGTCCTTCATCGGAATCCTTTAGAGTTGGAATCAACTGGCAGTTGGTTCATAAATATCTTTTAATGAGCTAGTCAGTTTGTCATCCTTAGACATTTCGCATTTAGCATTTACTTAATATTATTTATGCAATTTTCATTTCCAAATGGATGCACATTGGCGAGTCAAGTCGCATCACGTCACAGCCGAAGACATAACAGGACAGAGCATGTCAGGACAAGTCGGTTCATGCTCATTGTTGGCATTTCTTTGATGGACTCTTTGCAGGTTTCGCTATGGCTTCAAAATGGTATTTCGCTGGTGTCCTTTGGTCCATGTGGGCGCCGAGTCGCTTAACCGACGGGATAATCTAACCTCCCGCTACTCCTGCTCCGGCTCCCCCGACCACAATCGCATCAAACGGAATGGTAAGGCGTCCCCCTTACAGCTCTAATGCGATTCTTTTGAATGATTCTGACTTCTCGTATTTGATGCCCTCACAGATACTCAGAAATCCATACTTTATGCATGTCCCGGCTCTCCGAAATCGCATCGAGTTTCGCATTGTGGTAAGTTGCAGTTCACAGTTCAATTGCAGTTACACTGAAACAAAAATCCATTCTAAAACTTAAATTTAAATTGAAACTTCAAACAATTAAATTTAAAACCAGGGATTAAAACCGGAACGAATATCGGTTTCAGTTACGGTTTCGGTTTTGTTCGCATTTAGGTTTTCAGTTATCGGGTACGCAATATCTTTGAATAAAGGTTTCGTAACGGTGAATCGGTTTTTGTATGTTTCGGTTTTGAAATACCAGTATGGTTTCGGTTCACAAAAAAACAAAATTATCTGCAAAAATATAATTATATTAATAATATAATAATAATAATTATAAAGGCATTACTTTCTTAATGTTTTATTTCACAAATTCTTCAGTTTGATGTAGTTTAGTTAAATTTTAACAATTTTAATATGATTAATGACTATGATTAATAAGAAAATTAAAATCAAAAATGAAAAATAATATTTTTTTATGTATGAAAAACCGAAATTTACCCTTATAAATGAAACGGTTACCAAACGGTTATTTCGGTGTGAAAACAAAAAAAATTTTTTATGCATGAAAAACTAAAATTTTACCCTTATAAATGAAACGGTTACCAAACGGTTATTTCGGTGTACAAAGTTTCGGTTTTAAGGTTTCGGCTAAATTAAATTTTTTTTTTCTTTTACGGTTTCAGTTACTGTTTTAAATTTGAATCGGTTTTTACCGGTTAAACGTTACGGTTTCGGGTAAGGTTTTAATCCCTGTTTAAAGCAAAAATATTTTAATGTTGACGCTCTGGGGGAAACCCGGACTTTCTTTCTGTGTACGAGTACATCACCTGGCAACGGGCATATTTCCATTTTCTTTTTCCCCTTTTTAGGTGTGCTGCGTAACTCGGTGGCGCGGGCGGGTGAGCAGTCGGAGGGGCAGCATCGCCACTCGACGCCGGTCAGCCGGAGCAGTGGTCCGATTAGCCTGCGGGATCATAGATCGCCGTATCAGCAGGAGTTGCAGGAACGTTGGAGCAGCGACCAGTCGAGCAGTGGCATCAATTTGGCAACAGAATGCCGCACCACGAAGCTGCTCTCCTGACAGGATGTGGCAGGCACACCAGCATCGGACAGCATCGAGTTGCAAGTGGTCTGCACCTCCGGCTACAACAACAACTATCGACGCATCAACAACGTCAGCCAGGCGCCAGCTTCACAGACAGCAGCTGCTGATGACAAAACCTGGCTGTAGATTCCTCCCTCCGCTCCCTAACTCCCTCAACTTCTCATCATGTCTCGAATTTATGTTAAGCAAATGTTTAATAAGAACAACAACAAGTTAATTGATAGACTCTGAGTTCACAACTTGAATGCCAACGTGGCGTATGAGTTATAAATTGTGTGTGGGAAAAAGTTCCTCATTTATTTGTTTGCTTCATTACTAACTAAATTTCTATAAAAAAAAATATGTACAATTTTGTTGATTTAAGTGCTAAGATAAATGATAATTACTAAAGAAAATAAATAAGAAAGTCATCTATCGATTTAAAGCAAATGAAGACTTTACAATTCTATTCGTGTGTAACTTTGTATATAAGCTTAAGCGTATCAAATACTTGTACTCGAACTTGTTAAGTTATTCCAAAATTAATGTGTAAATACTATGAATATTACATATGCATATACCAATATATATGTATTTATTTATTTATTTAGGTACAAGTTTTTGTCAGCCTCTGAGAATTGTGAATAAAGCGTCTTACTCGAAAAATCGAAATCCAAGTTTAAGTGCAAATTGTTTGTGGCATTAACTCGACACAGTAGCGAACAGAGATTGATGAAATCCCAGACCATTTGTTGGCACTTGACACGTGGCGCCTAGACGACAGCATAACTAACTGTGCTTTGGGCAGAAAGTTGAATAAAAAAAAGAAAAAATTGTGTAAGTAAATATAAATAATCCGGCTGCCTTGTGGCATCGATGCTCAACACAGAAAGCGAAAGTGTGGCGAAAGCAAATCGACGACGTTGCATAAACACATGTTAAGGTCTACATACATAAGGACACACACACATACACACAGACAGACAGACATACATGCAAATCTATGTACACCTTGGAGCTGTATCAATTTTTCATAAGTAACCATTTTTGAGAAAATTGCATTTGCCTTTATTTGGTTTATGTGCGTTTGTGTGTGTGTGTGGAGGGTGTGTGTGTGTGTTAAAGTAATTGAGCATCTGCGCCTGTTGTTGTGTTGTATTACGGAAAATTCTTGCGTGTGCGTCCTTTAAAATCGCCTGAGGCCTGTGCTAGTAATATTTGCATAGATGTGCACAATATCGTATCCCCAAACACTCTTATGAAATCTCACTTTAGCGGAATAAGTATATGTGCTTACACAGAAAAATAATTACATACATACTATATTATATGTACATGTTATGTGCACAGAATAAGCTGTCGGTAATCTGTCACTCCCTACAATGTCAAAGACTGACTCTGTCGCAGGATATGCCTAAACCATTTCATTAGAAATAGATTGACAGTAGGATAATCATGTTTGAGCAACCTGATTGCATAATTAATTAAGCAATTTTCCAGCTGATTGATTTTCCTTTTGCATTTTGAGATCAATCAGTTATGATTATTGGTTGTATATTGAGTCCTTTAAATAAATCAAAATAAGCTTAAACTGGGAAATTCAATTAAAATAAGCATTCAGGGCCATTAACCAACAACTAACTGAAAAACATTTTGGTATGAAATGTATAGAAATTCAAAAATATACTTAAGTTTCGACTGAATTAAAGTATTTCTTAAATTCATTTGTTCAATTCCTATGTGGAATCAAATGCTCATGTGCTCTGTGGATTTTTCTATGTGTAGATCAGCATCCGCAAGTGAAAGCCATTTCCCCACAACACATTTCTTCGACAAACACAAGGGCCAAAGCAAAGCAAGCGTCTGTTCCTGACACAATTCGTTGCCTACTTTTGAGCGTAATGCAAAAACACAACATGCATGCATGCTCACCACACACACACAAACGCGCACACACACATTCACAACTTGTGAGTGCGAGTGAAAGCAAAGACAAAGGCATGAACTTTACAAAGTCATGAAGTGCAGCACATCGTTCTTAACAATTGACAATGCCAAATTAGCGGCCAACACACATATTTACTTACATCTAAGCATCATTTTGGCTTTTTATCAAAGCTGTCAAATACATATACATTAAATAGGCCAAACTTGTGCAGACTTTGTTTATTAAATGAATAATTTACTACTCGCAAATACACACACACATATAGGAGAGTGTGTGGCAAGTGCGGTTGCGGCCAAGCGGCAGCTATAATTGAATCCTTTGGTTATGCAACCGCATCGTCAATGCACCCAACCAACCAACCAACCAACCGCCAAGCAAATTATATTTTAAAGCGAACAACAACAAAAATAACCAAGGCAATTTGCTGCGGTGGCTTTTGTGGCGGGCAAGAAAATATTTTTTCTTATTTTTCGAAACCAAAAAATATCCTTTTGTATTTAAATAGACAAAGGAGCTATAAAAATATAAAAAAAAAATATATATGTACTAGGGGGCTCCGCCCCCTGCTCGCTTCGCTCGCAAAATTGAAAAGAAGGTCTTTTGTTGTCCAGCTTAAACTTAAACTGCTCGCTTCGCTCGCCAACCCAATTTAATAGAACTTCTTTAGTTGTCCGGTTTAGCAAATTAATACAATATAAGGGGTCCGTCCCCTGCTCGCAAAATTGAAAAGAAGGTCCTTAGTAGTCCGCTTTAACAAATGTATATAATATAGCATTTTTTGTAAAAAAACGGAAATATTAAACCTCCGCTGTCCGCGGTTTTAATGTTTCCTCCTTGCAATTGAACTTTGGCTAAAAGTCAGATTTAGTGATTTGGCGGGAAAAATCCAGATTTAGCGGGGAAAAAGCTAAATTTGGCGAAAAAAAGCTAAATTTGAGGAAAAACTCAAAATTTAGCAAGAAGAGTTAATGTGTGACTTTTCTAAGAATATCTCTTGCAACAACAGAGTTTTTGATTCTAAAGGTTAATTTGCATCCGATTGTTCCTATGGCAGCTATATGATATAGTAACCCAACTTTGACAAAATTTTGCCAGAATGTTAGAGACAGCCCCAGACATATAATCTGTGAGTTTGGTTGAGATATCTTAAGAAACAAAAAAGTTTTTCATACTAAGCAATTCTGTGACCTTTGACCTTGATTTTGACCCACTTACAGGTCGAATTTCGCAAAACACCGTCTTATTGCACGATAAAATAATCTCACCTATGTTGTGTGAAAATTTCAGCTTTCTATCTTTTACCGTTTGGGCTGCACGTTGATTCTCAGTGAGTCAGTCAGTGAGTCAGGACAAAGAGTTTTATATATATAGATATGGGCATTTCCACAGAAGATTCACCTCGCCCAAAAACGTAAAATTGATCAAAAACTCACATCTTGTGAAATTTTCTTCCAAAAATATATTCAAATTATTTTTTTAAGTAATATACGCTAGAAGAAATTCAATAGGATGAACATATAGATTCTACATTGGAATAAATTCTTTTTTTCTATATGTATTATTGACCATTTTCTTAAAAATGGACTTCCAAAATGGACCGTTTGAATTCTAACGATTACACTAAGTAAGATAATAAGATTGTAGCATGAACCATTTTAATACATAGAAATATATTAAATGTTTAATTTAAAACAAGTCTTACAACTGTTTTCGATATATCGAATAAAATTTGATGCACAAATTCTTGGCATAAATTAAGTGGAAATCTTGTCACGTTCGCGATGTCGCGTTACAAATCACTAACAAAACTTGTAAAATAAATAAAATAATAGTAATAATTCCTTTAAAGGGAAAATTACTTTATTTTATTGTGGTGGAAGAGTATTTTGTTCCAAATTACTTGCCACCTTTTACTGACTTTCGCATTTTTCAAGATGAAGTCAAAAACAGCTTCCATTTTTTGTCGCGTTCTATAAATTTTTCGAAAATGACAAAGCTTGTCTAAAAATAGTGTAGATAAAATGCATTAAACACGTAAGAAAAACCTTTCTGAAAATGTGAATTTTTGCCATTTCTTTTTTATTTAAAGACGTAAGAATTTCGCGTCTTGATCCTGGATATACCCATATTCAATTAGTTCATCAATTTAATTTCTTCAGGTGTAGTATTACTTTTTTTTAAATTAGTACAGGGTCTCTCACAGTCGGTTTCATTCGACTGTTCTCCTTCCTTTAAGTTGTTGTTGAAACGAATTAAAGTCGCATGGAGTTTTCTATCTGCACTTGCATCATCCGGCATTCCTTTTGCCCAGTGATTGCAGGACACTAAGCACGAGTATTTGTGTGTTTGTCGATTGGACGACGCATAGTTTTATAGCTGGTCTTAAGTAAAATCAATTTCATTAAATTGAGGCTTTGCGGCATTGGCATGCACGTCCAATGTTCCACTGGGACAACAGGGACAACAGCGTTGTCCTTGTAGCACGTGAACGTAGAATGCCAAAGGGGCCAAAGTCTTAAGACTTTGTCGTAATACGTTTAGTTGAAAGACATTTACGTGTTTTAATTTATAATTTAAGTTTTATTGCAAAAGGGCAACCAGTCAGAAAAGTGGTTAACAAAAAATATGGGTTGCATTATAATTTAGTTTCTTTTTTTTTTGTTGTTTTTGGTTTTTGGCAAAAAGCTTACAGTAGAGTCTAAAATACTTTGCAGAATGCACACAACACAACACACGGAGACAGGTAGACATAATTGGATATAAATATATACATATGCATCTATGTATATATGTATATATGTTTGTATGCATCTAGTTAACAAAACATTCTCTGTACAGATGTCCATTTACTTTTTACTGCGTTTGCCTGATGACCTTCAGGTAGTGAATCAGATGCTCGCCCATGTTTGGCTTGAGGAAGAAGATGCACTGCGTCTGGCGATTTACTTCGTTGTCCTCCTCCTGATCGCTCATTTCCAGCAGATCATTCAGAGAATCGTTAACAGTCACATGCGCCCGAGATGCATTCAGGAAGCTCATGATTCTCTCGTTCGTGTACTTCATTTGCTGCACAAAAAGATTAATCAGTCAAATTTAACATCATAATAATTGAAATTGATTAATACTTACGCCCTGGACTTCGTCAATCTGCTCGGGCCTAAGGCCCAAGAAGAGCTTGGAGGGATCTTCTCGATCGGCAACCACCTCGACCTTCAGCACGGACGCAATGAATGTCAGATCTTCGCGTTCCAGCTCCATGATAACCAGCACTGTGGATGTCACAAACAACAATGCCGGATGCATTTGTCCATTCAACATCAGTGTGATCTCCTGGAAGAACAGTATCTGATCCTTATTCAACTGCTGTGGCAGATAGCGCCAGATGCGATAGGAGCTGGCATGCAGGGCAACATTCCGGGTGAAGCTCGGCTCCACCTGCTTTGGCATTGTATTGAAGCCGACCGTATGGAGCACTCCTTGGCCAGTGAGCGCCAGCATTTCGGCAGCGCCACTTATGGGCTTGGTCAGAGCTCCAACAATGCCTTTGGTCAGACCCGTAAGGACGCCCACGGAACTGCGTGCCTCCAGCGTATGATGTGCTAATCCTCCAACGGCGCCAAGTAAACTGATTCCCAAGCCAGTCAGTCCTTGGGTCAGTCCATCCGCAAAGCCCTGGGGCCGTGCCCTTCGACGCGCCTCCGTCAGCTCGATGTGCTCCGAGTCCAGCGTGAGCCTGTCCAGATTACGTGCAACAGATCCGGCCAGCTTGGTCACCGAGTTGACCGTGCCCGCGGTGACATTGCGCAGCAGGGAAGCAGATCCTTGGGTAACGCCCACCAGGAATCCCCAAGGACCACGAAATAGACCCTGCACTGGCATGGACACAAAGTCACGTAATCCCGTGCTGAAGGAACGAGCCAATCCACTGGGACTTCCCAGTATTTCCAGGGATCCCACCACCCACCCGGCACCAAAGATGGCACCACTCAGATAATGCAGTCCCAGGGATTGTCCAAAACGCAGGGGCACCGTCAGAATCTGCTGCCGTTCGTAGCGGGAAAAGGACAAAGGCGAATGATCCAGGGCAATGTAAAGGCGCGAGGATGTGTGCACCGAGAGCAGCAGACTGAGTGGCTCCACAACAAAGCTGTTGAGACGCAGGGGCTCGGAAATGTACACGGCCTGGGCAACCACATGCATGGGCAGCAGCGTCTGACCCTCCTCCAACTGGAGGCGATCGGCCTCCGTGTGCGGAGTGTAGACGCAGTTGGAGGGCTCGCACTCGACGAGGGTATCCAGCAGCTGGTTGAGATACGCATCCTCGATGTAGACACGCAACGGCTGGATCTGGCAGCGCACGGCCTGCAGATGCAGCTCGTCCTGGTAGAACACAAAGCTGAACAAGGAGACGGGCATCCCTTCCGCTTGGCGCTTGTAGACCGCATTCAGATCATAGACCTGGGGCAGGCAACAGTTGCGCTTGTAGAGCTCCTGGGCACAGAGAATCACCGGGAAATCATATTTGCCCGTGGAGAACAGTTGATTGTCCAGCTGGAGATTGGGCAGCTGCAGATGGAGCACGCGCTGATCGTCATCATCGTCGTAGGCCAACATCACATCATCCGCATACACATTGCACACTTCAGTCTTGAGATAATCCTGCTCCCGATTGTTCGTCTGCAGGCTGAACACAAAGCTCTTGATGAAGGTGCGCAAATAAAGCTGCATCTTCGCCTCGCACTCCTCCTTGAAGTGCATGCAGTCCGCGTTGATTGCCTCGATCTCCGATTCCTGCACAGTCATTTGTGACAGCGAAGGCACATTCTCTGGCAAAAGGGGATTCACTTCATCCGGTTTTGTCAGACGCGAGCGCAGATCCTTGACGGAGAACTCCATCTGCTGCGCTATATAATAGATATTGAGGCGTATCACTCGATGCTTATCACAGATCACCACTTTGATGTCACCATGGTTGGGCACGTGCATGAACTTCTTCCACGACTTGTCCGTCCTTATGGGCTTGGACCAGCCAATCTTGCTCTTGCCACAAGTGCCAGACTCTGCAAAGATGAAATAGTTAATATGGCACCCCATACGAATTCCGAAACTTTTTTAGGGAATTTTAAAAGAGAAGAAAAAAAACCAAGAATAACATTTTAGGAATCCAAAATTGGAATTTCGAATTTCGGAATTTCGACTAAGAAAAATATTTAGAGTACAATAATTGGGGAAAAAAAATATAGGAAACATAATATTGGGTAAAGTATCTTTGGTTTCATGTCATTGGCGATAGACCCGAAAAAAAAACAATAAAAATATGAAAGGGTAGACAACCGTCTTAAATCGCTACTCAATACATACGACCAACACAAAGATTTAAAGTTAGTTCTAGCCAAATTTTGAGCTTACTTAATGTAATGTTTGGTATCAATGGTCTTTGAACTCCTTTCGAATGATGCAGTACTTTCATTACCCCATTAAGTACCCATTGAAATTTTTGAATATTTGTAAACGTAAACTTTTTCAACTTTTTTCCTCAGATTTTTTAAATAAAATGTTTTGATGCAGAAAGTTTCCTTAAAGCCCCATTCAGACGAGCACTTTTTCACCGACACTTTTTGTCACAAAACCGTCCGTGTCGCTCACCATCGCTCACCGATGGAATAGAACGTGTTCTATTTCCATCGGTGAGCGTCGGTTTTTTACCGACGCTTTGAAATTTTGTATGGTTACGCGACACGGACAACTTTTTGACAAAATATGACAAAAAGTGTCGGTGAAAAAGTGCTCGTCTGAATGGGGCTTAAACAATTTAAATAGTAACGGCAAATTTTTTTCAAATATCTTTTCGCTAGTATTTTTTATAATTTTTTGAAAATGGCGAAAAATGTTAAAAAAAAAATACTAGCGAAAATCGCGCGATTTTTAATAAAATATTTTTGATTTCACCTTTTTCTAGTGTTTGTTTTCCCAATTTTTGTTTTCCTAATTTTTGTTTTACTAATTTTGGATTCCTAATAACTGTATTCCTAATTTCGGATTCGTAATTTTGGGTTCCTAATTATTCGATTCCTCATTTTTCTTCCGAATTTTCGTATTCTGAGTAATATTTTGTCAATAATCCCAAATCAGATCCTGGCCAGCATAGTCTCCAGACTTACCATGGTAGAGTGCCAGCGATAGATTGCACATGCTGAATTCCACATCCGGAAAGTTGGCGTACATCTGCGGAGGAGTGTAGTAGCATTTGCTGTACGGCGCAATCAATTGATTCCACTCAAAGTGCTTGCCAGCAAACTCGGAGGTGGTGCAGGTGACATTGCTATTCCCCGAGGCCGTCGTCTGGGCCACAATGAACTTCACATTGGTATTGTTGTTAATCACAATGGTGGGCGCTGCATCCCTGAACACATTCAGATAGTAAACATTGTCCTTCTCAATCAGCGTGATGGTCAAAGGTATCGAATCCTTGCCATCCTGCAAGCTGAAGCAACGACGTGTGAACGGCAGTGCCAGGGGAACAGGCATGGAAATGTCCTGAGTGCCACTCACGGCAAAGCTAACGAAGTACACAAATGCCGTGTCACTAGAGTGCTTCGTCTTGCGAGCGTTCAGATCGTGGAACATTTCCATATTGACACCGATGCTGTAAGCAGAAAGAGATAAGTAAAGTTAGTGATTGAAGTTCTAATGGAACAACAAAGAGCGACTCTGCTAAGGATAGTACGAGAATGGGTGGGAAGTATCCTTAGCCACAGAGACGCAGAATTGCTGTCAGGTGATCTCCCCTTACTGGTACAGCCATGGGACGAGATGACTGCCGAGCTTATGTTCGAGCAGAAGGATTGGACAACACTTGAGGAAGTCCACACCAGTCAACACACCATAAAATGATACCAGCATCTTCCAGGCTGAAGTATGTGCAATAGGGAGGTGTGCTGACCTTAATCTCAAGCGCAACTATCGGAATAGAGACATAGCCATGCTATCCGATAGTCAAGCAGCTCTCAATCGATCCCAGGCAACGAGGACATAGCAGGGAACGAAGCAGCTGATAAGCTAGCCAGAATGGGTGCATGCAGGCCCCTAATAGGTCCTAAACCTTTTTTGTGGAATTGGAAGACACACAATCCGGGAGTACCTACGTAAAGAGGAGAGACGACATCAACAGTCGCATTGGACGGAGACCACAGGTCTCAGACAAGCCAAACACCTAATCGCATTGGGAAAGAATAGACTCAGAGTTCTCACCGTTCTATTGACAGGGCATTGTAGACTCAGAAGTCACCTATCTAAGTAAGGAATTGTGAGCAGTGGAACCTGCCGGTTCTGCAATTTCAAGGAGGAATCCTCGAAGCACAGCTAGCAGAATGCATTGCTCTATCTAGACGTAGATGTAGTTTTCTAGTGAAACATGTCCTGCCGATGGAGGACACAGCAGACCTCAACCCGGTAACTAGGGTTGATGAATGAGCTATAGGCTCAGAAGGGGGCACAATAGATCCATAGGGTCGCAGTGCAGGTTTGCCCATTATAATACAATAAAAGTTAGTGATAATTATGATTATGATATGACATCACACTTACGAATGCTCTCTCGCCTTGATGGGCAGCAGATTTCGTATGTTTTTGGTCAAGTCCAGCGAGTTGACATCCTCCCGACTGGAGGTCTCCTTGTGGTCCATGGTCAGCGGCATGGCATGCAATATCACATCCGTAAAATTGGCAAAAATGAACTTTGAGCGCAGCTTGAACACACGTCGCCCGTCCTCCATCTTGTACTCCAAGATCATGCGGAAGACATCCTCGTTGCGCACCACAACAATGTCCACAAAGGAATTGAGTCGCAGCACAACAGGTCGCCCAATCCCACTGGACGTCTGCACCGCCTGCGTCTGTTGCTCCAGGCAAATTGGCATCGACGGAATCCAATTGGAGCCAAAGGGCACATCGATGGTGAAGTGGCCGCTTAGCAGGGGCAACATTTCCAAGCAGTTCGATCCAATCGGATAACGAGCACCTTCCACGGGCAGGGATAAACTCACTTCCTGACCCGTGGCATTGATAAACATGCCCCAGGCGGCAATCTCCAATCCCAGCGTGCAGGAAAACTCTCGTGTCGCCTGCACACGGTACTGTACATCGAGTTTGTTCAGCCGCTTGGAGGATCGCTGCACGCGCAGCTCCTCGGCATCGTTCAATGGCCACTTGGGCTTTGGTGTCTTGTCCAGCTTCTGCAGCGTGGCCTCAACTGTCCACTCGGCGGGATCGTAGTGGAAGAACTTGTGCCAATCCATGTTCTTCAACATGAACGTGTATTCGCTCTGTGAAGCGGCACCGAGTTCACAACTGAAAAAAAATTAACAGGAATTCATTAAAATAAATTCGACCATATTTAAAAAAAAACGAGCATACTCGACTGTCGGAGACCTCGTACTTATTCCGTATTCCCAATCTATTTCATACTAAATCTATACTTTCGATTAATCGTTCCTATGGCAGCTGTATGATATAGTGCTCCGATTTCAACCAAATTTAGTCAGGATGTATGGAACCATCCCATATATATATTCTGTCGATTTGGATCAGATATCTCAAACAACAAAACAGTTTTTCATACTTAGACTTGATTTTCAACTGATCGTTCCTATGGCAGCTATATGATAGAGTCGTCCGATCCAAAATCTAAAACAAACTCGATCTGCTTGCAATATAGACGAACCTACATACCAAGTTTGGAGTCTCTAGCTCTTTAAGTCTCTGAGATCAAGGCGCTCTTACATTTGGACAGACGGACATGGCTATATCGACTCGGCTGTTGATGCTGATCAAGAATATAAATACTTTGTGGGGTCTGCCACGCCTCCTTCTGCCTGTTACGCACTTTTGTTTTTGTGACAAACTTAGTAGACCCCTGTACTTTTTTTTAAGTACGGGGTCTAAAAATATTGTATACATACGGGAACTGGAATTGCACAGGATGCTCGGTGGAATGTGTTGTGGCCGTGTTGAGGGCCTGACGGCCGCCTTGGCTGGGAATGGTGAACTCTTCGTTGGTGGTTGTCTCCGTTGCCTTCAGATCGCAGCTGAGCAGATTGCATATCTCGAAGATGGGCCAAATGCTAACCAGGATCTTCTGCGGCTGGAAGTCATCCTGCACGTTGTCAAGGACAATGTCCTCGCGCAGAATGCGCACCCACAAGCTGATGAACTGCTGCGGCAGCTGGGTGGGAACCTTAACCAGCCAGGGCAGGCTGTTGTTCGGCTTCAATGGAATGTCCCCAGTGCGTCCTTTGCCCTGATCAGTGCTCAGTTTCAGACTGTCGAGATAAGATTACAAGATGACCAAGGATTCTTATAATTATTAAACATCTATATACCGCATCGTGATGTCCTCGTTGCGCATCACCGTGTGGTAGAAGGAGGTGCGTCCCTTGGCGTTCAGACAATGCGCCAGTGGATTTGGATTTTGTCCTTGCTCGTCGTACTGTTTGCCCTCGGATCGGAACTCGGTGAGCAGCTGAAAGGGCGCCATGTTCACCAGCTCAATCTGGCCCTTGACGAGCACATACACCTGAGTGGCGGATAACTTGCCCTGCTTGATGGTCATACAACCGTTGCCAATGCGCACGTGTCGCACTCGAATCTCCTCATCAAACTTGAGGGCAATGTGCACAGATTCGCTGACTTCCAATTGATGCGTCTCTGGATCTTGTTTGTAGAACGTCAACTCCTGGCTATGATAATCGCTGCAGAAATAGTAAAGACAGAGCTCCTGGGGGTTGGACGAGATGCGTTCGTTGGTGCCGGTCTGGCCGAAAGTAATTGGTATCTGCATTCGATTGACTATCACCAGTCGGGGCATCAAGGTGTTGACCACCTTGTTCTGTTTCATCACCTCCTGCCAATGCTGTTTGGAACAGAGCAGCGTGTGTATCACCCAAGGACCGCAATTGATGCGCAACTTGTCCACCAATAAATTGGCATTCAGCAATCGCTTCATCTTGTTGAACCTCAAATAGCTATGGAATGTCATCGGCTCCAGTATGTCCACCATGTTAAAGAATCCGTAATCCAGACACTTGATGCGACTACGGAAATTCGTCTCGACACTGTAGTTCTTTCGAGTGTAGATATTCGAATGAATCTGCAGACTATCCACATGAACGGTGAGAAAGGTTTGAGTCAACTCCGTGATTACTTTCAGATCGTATTTCTTGAGTTGGAGTGGAAGCACATTCGAGGCATCTGGCATGTTCAGAAAGTTCACTTCGATATCCTGACAGCACAACAGCAACTGCAGCTTGGGCACCAGTTCGGGATGGAAGGTGGTGTCAATGCGCATGCATCCGACCAGCACTTTTGGATGCAATATGAAATCATTGTCCAAATTGCCCTTAAAGTTCTGAACAACGCGATTGCTCTCGATCTATAAAGTGGATTTAATTAACAAATAAGAAAATTAGAAAATATTCAAGGCGTGCCTACCGATTGCAGTTCCTCATCGGTGTCCGCATCAAAGCAGGTGCCATCCACAGAGATCAGTGACTGCATGATGACAACACGCCAAATTGTGGCGCTGATTTGCCGTTCCGGCGGCGTCAATTGCTTGCTGGCAATTTCCGACAGCTCAAAATCACAATAGTGCAAGAAGGTCTCGTGTGTTTCACTAAAATACTCCATGCGGCACTTGATATGTATGGGATTCTCCACCTGAAAAAACAGTAATCAAATCAACTTGACAGGGATAAGAATTACTTGATCAAGGACTAACCGGCATTGGCACTGGATATATGTAGATTCTGTTCATCTGGCGAGGCTGTGGATAGCGCCAACAGACGATGCCATAGTTCTTCTTGATTATCTGCACCTGGTAAGGCATTGGCAGCACCGAGTCCGTATTGAGATAGACAAATTGAAAGGCGCCAGCTCTACAAATGGAAAATCAATCAATAAGTCGTTGAATATAATGAATGAGATTAGCAAACAAACCTTAGATCATCCTGATAGAACTCTGCCTTGGGTTTCGCCGACGTCTTGGAGCGCACAATTTGCGTTTGGTCCGGTTTGTAGGCGAAGAGCGATTCCAAGGGCGGCACATTTGGTTGGCCCATCGACGGGCGATTGTGCAGAAAGTGTTGCCACTCCCCGTTCACATGCTCCATGATGCTATCCAATTTCTCTTTCGCCCTGCACAGCTGCAATATGCTGAGCACACTGGCATCCACATGGAGAACATTGAGCTTCAAGGTGGCTGTAACCAGCAGTTGATCGCACCACGGTTCGCTTAGCAGATCGGCAGAGAGACGCATCAGCAGCGGATGCAGGAATATCTTATCGCCGGCTTGCAAATAAATGGAGCCCAAGGTCGCCTTAATGGACGCCTTGTTCGGTCGCGTGTTGAACTTGACGTTGGCATTGAGATCGAGGCAGACGGCGCTGCATTTGAAGTAACGCTGCTCGTCGTAGAACTTGATGGTCAATCGATCGCACACCAGATGCAGGCGATCCGCATTGAAGCAGTAAAGCTTCAACTGACTCATGGGCGTCGATTGCACCACTGGTTTCTCATTGCGCACCGCAAAATAGGGACTGCCCTGGAGCAATGTGTATATGCGAATCAGGTCGCTCAACAAAAGCTTAACACTCCGCTCACAGAGTCGGATTAGCATTGGTTTGCCCAGCTCCACATCCACCTCCAGCTGTTGGCTGCGATCTCGATGTGCCTTCACCGAGAGCAGCGGCGGCGGAATTCCCGAGCTTCCCAAAGTCCCGGGCATTGTGTCGAAGATAAACTCGCTAAACTTGTTGGTATCGAGATCCGTGTCGCTGACAAGTTCTCTCTCCGTCATCGTCTTGGCCAAATTGATATTAAAGTCGAAAATCGAGGCTTGTGTCGTGGATGCGTGCAGAGTTCGCTGCGACAGGAAACTGGGCTGCGAGATGGTGATCAACAGCAGCGGCTTCAGCAGCATCTCATCCTCAATCTCAACCACATCGTAGATCTGCAGCGAGAACTTGCCGGCCACAAATGAAACACTCGATGGATAGCTCAACTTATGCTGCTGCACTTTATGAGTGCTGACGTGCTGATTCTCCGGCTGCCCCGATTGGCCATGCATTATGTTGCCCGAGCTTTTGGATATGTTAATGCCCGAGTCGCTTTGGCAGGTCCCGAACATGATCTCGCTGTCGCTCGGCACATCATGGAAGCTTCTACGTGCTGGCACCTTCGCCAAGGGAGCAATATTTGTTACGACTCCTGGCTTCCTCTTATACATCGGTCCCAGAGATTGTTGGGAGGCGGACATATTCAAATTGTTCGATGTTTTGTTCTTTGCATTAGCCGTCGAGCAGTCAATGTCCAAGATGCTATCGACATGAAATAAAAGCAGATTAGATTCAATAATTATAATTAAGATTAAAATTTATTATGGACATACCCGCGCAATCGCTGCACTTGCTCTATAATGCACGAGATCAGGTGGAGCTGGTGAGTGTTTAACGTGGCCAGAAAGTCCGTCACACAATTGTACTCGATTATTTGGCCAGAGACCAGAAAACGATCGAAACTTATAGCTGGCGCGTAGACAGTGATGAAATCAAAGTCCTTAAAAATGTCCATATGCTCCAGCTCCATATGCTCTAGATTGTTCCACTCCAAGGCCGGATTGTTGTGCTCATCCGACAGCGTCTTGGCCAAACGATACTTTTGAGTTTGCTGCCAGCTGCCCGAGGAGAGTGAAATATTCCGCACACTCAGCTCGTATTGGCGATCCTCGACCAGAGATCCGGGAGTGCTTAGCATGTTCAGTTCAGCGGCCTTGTTGTAGATATCCTGGCGGATTAAAGGTCGCACCAGCGGATTCTCAACACTTGGTGTCAACTTAATGCTCTCGATCTGCAAGTGTTAAAATTATTTGTCGATTTAAATAAATTTAATAAATATTTATTTTTCCCCCAGATCTAAAACTCACCCGCAGCAGCAGAACGGAGCAGCGCGTCATTTCCGTCTCCTGCGGAATGTAGATATAGATGCCCTTGCTGTTTAGATGCACCATCGGCAGATCCTGTACGGTTATAATCTTCTCTCTCTGCAAATGCTCATCGCTCACGGGCGCCTTTAAGCGATGTTCGAGGCGCATGAGTTCCAAAATCTCGCATTGATAAATTAAAAACTCAGCTATTTTATCCAAATCAAATATCATCTCAATCGGTTGCAAGTCAATAATCAGCTCAGAGATTGTGCGCTTCTTGTTGTACAAATTGATGGCACCAATCTTCGAATATAGATCCTTTAGGCTGACTGTCGTAACGACGACACTTATCATGGGCAAATTGGAACTATCTCCCAACATTTTGATGTGTACTTTATCAACAATCTTCCAGTCGCCCGCCATCTTTGCTTCGAAGAAATTGAGGCTGACGTTCTCCACTTTGCTTGTGATCTTTGTGAAATCTGGATGCTTATCCACATTTAGCAGAAGATCTTCAAAGGTCAAGACCATCCTGCGTTGATGACGAGCGCCTAGAGTTTCTACTTCCAGGGAGATGCGCGGAATTGTCCACTGACAAAATATTATCAAGGAAACGCCTTCGTCTGTTTCTGGAAGCGATACAAGTCATGTTAAATAATGTTTAAATAAGTTTATTGCGAATCTGACTTACCAATGTCCAACTCAGAAGGTATATAATCTGGATCGAGATCTAAAAACTCTTTAATAATTGGAAAGTTCGCCACGCTGCCCGTGTAGATTTGTAGAAGGCGTTTGGAGGCAACATCAAGGCACTCATTGTTGGCATCCAGCAGACTTATCGCTTTATAGATGGCATACACGATCTCGAAGTGCTCATACAGAAGCTTCAACTACAAGGGAAATGTAGTTAAGACACAAGAAGTTAAAGCTTAATATCTAAAATTTTAAATACTTATAAAAAAAATTTATGTTTCGTATATGAAAAAAAGCGAAATTTTACAAAGTACAATATATTGAAATTTAAAAAAAATCGTTAGGGGCGTTTTCTCAAAAAACCGCCAAAATGTGGGAAAAATACCTTATTTCACCTGTAGCTGCTTACCTATGTTCTTAAAAAACAACTTTAGAGGTATGCCTAAGAGCCCTTCAAAATATCTTTTCAACGATATATAGATCATATCTGTAGCTTCTATCGTTTGGATGCTGCGCGGGTTTCATTTTTAGCGGGCTTTAGCGATTTTCCACTAAACTAGCGATTTTTCGAAAAAGTCATAGAACAAAAGATTTTAGACTTTTGATCTGGAACAAGTCCTCATTTATTTATCATTTAAGCTATACAAACAGACAAACAGACTTTTCATCTCAATTTCGGAAGGTGACTTAATATTTCTAGATTAATAGTCTTTTAAACGGGTAGTCGAATTTTGATGATCGAGGTGTCATTCGTATTTTTGATTAGAATAGAAAAATTTAAAAACAAAAATGTAAAAAGGCTCCAACGGCCCCATTTGCTCCAATCGTTTAAATTTTGCCCATCCCACTAACACCTGTTCATCTCACAAGTCAGGTGAGTTTCCAAAAGTCTTAGTATGCACATTTGTTAGTTGATCCTAGAAACTTAACAAGTCAAAATTTGTAAAATCAAGACTTACACGACGTCCATACAAGCTGATTTCGGACATGTCCACATGCACATTGACTGAACATGTCTCCAGCGATGCCTCGATGGATGCCTCTCCCGCACTCTTTTGCCAGTCAACTTTTTTGGCGTTGGCATGCTTGGAATCATCAACGGCGGTATCCTCGACAAATGAATCCAACTGTCGATTCACCTTCGGTCGCGACTTCTCAATAATCTTGTGGGCCAGGGCAATCGTGATTGTCGTATGCACGGGAGCTATAACCATTTCAGTCTTGTTCCCCCGTTTCAGGCACATATAGAATTCAATCAATTCGATGACCCACTTGCAGATCTCGGTGCTCTTCGACATGTAGATGGTGGACCGGATATTGCCACGTATCACATCCTTGCAGTTGCTTGACGTGATCTTCGTTCGTGGCAGACGAATGGATGTGTACTCGACCGAATGATCCTTGATGTTCTTCCTCAGCATCACTTCACACACATCGATCCTGGCCTTTGCCATGTCCACAATGACAACTATCGAGCTAAGCCGTTGGATGAGCTTGACGAGATCGACAGGTGTCGTTGTTGACTCGTTGCTCGCCTCCGGTTGTGCTTGGTCAATTGGTGGGATAGTTTTCTCTTCACGCTCGGAACTCAAGTGAATTGTCTCCGCAGGATTTGAAACTTTACGGCTATTGCGAATCGCGCGACGTGGCTGCAGTTCACTCTGTACAGGTTTTGAAACTGGCGCCGAAGTGTATGAAATGTTTGAAAACGATTGATTCTTTTCCAGTTGACTAAGCGTATCCGAATCTCCTTCCAAATCTGCAAAAACGCGGCAATTATGAGAAAGATATTGTTTATTTAATGGCTTAAGTTAGATTAAATTTATGTATATATAATATGTATGTATAATATGTATAAATGAGTGATTCGGACAGTTCTGCACGGTATACTTGGGCCTTAGGCCTCGGTTAAAAGCCGAAGATAATTGATGCAACAATGCAATTGACTGACCATATTAGGAATCGAACTTACAATATCCACGCGTGATAGTGTATCTGTGGCAGCTACACTGACATTTACGAATATACGGAAAATGTTCACTTTACCCTAAGCGAGCCTTCGCAGGTTGAAAACCCGTTTTTTGGCAAGCTTGCTGCAAGAAGAGCGCTTTATGTGGAAAGCGTTGCACATAATCACAGTGCGTTGTTTTTTGTTTATATTTTGTTAAATATGTTCAACGTGTTGCACGTAAAGTGCTGTTCTTGCAGCAAGCTTGCAACGTTTTCAACCTGCAAGGCTGCTAGGGTAAAGTGAACACCGTAAATATAAATAGGTGATTTGGACAGTTTTGCACGGTATATTTAAAAATTTATAAAAAGTAAAAATAATTAAAATAACAAAAAAAATTGATTGACCAAACCAGGAATCGAACCCACGACCCCAGCGCACGGTCGCGTATCTCTAGCATTAGACTGACAGTTCAAATAAACGAAAAATATTAAATTATTAAAAACAATAAACATCGACAGGACCGAGATTCGAGCCTCGATCTCCGGTTTCGCATGCCGAGCACTTATCACTTCCACCACTCCGCCACTTGGACTGATGCTGGCAAATTCGATATACATTCTGGCAGAGTAAATGTAAAATGAATTAATTTACCATTAATTCTATTTATAGAATTGCCATTAAAAGACCTTTGACAAAATTGTTAATATCTTCACTATTTATGGCCGATGAAAGCTGGTGATTAGTTTCAAAGCATGTTCTTACATACGCTGGTATTAAAACAATGTTCAAATTTTAACTTAAAACCCAAAATTAAAGGTGATGTCAGTTTTTTATGAATAACGCCCCCACTTTTAACAATGAACTACATTATCTCACCATTTTCAATGCAGTCCACAAAGTTGAAAGAGTTGAAGAATTGCACCAGATAAATGTCCAGTGTGATGCGGAAGTTCTCCAGCCAAAGACAGACAGCAGTTGCAGGTAGCTTCTTCGTCTCCTCGCTGACCACAGACTGATCCAGTGGCATCTGCAGCTGCAACTCGAGCCATTTGTTGTGGATACCCTTGTTGGTCGATATCACCACGTTGCGTATGTTCATCATGGTGTGGTAGACATCTGTGTTGAGGTTGCGCAATGAAACCAACATGGCCACATGCGTGTGATACTTGCGATAGTTGAGTTTCAATTTGGTGACCAGCGTCTGCAGTTTGATCACATCCGAGGAGAGATTGGCACGGGCCACCAACCTGGCAAGGCCACCAAGTCGACCGCTATCATAGGCAATGATTAGCAGTATCAGGCGGTTGATTAGCACCAGCTCTCGCTTGGAGAACTCCAGAGTAATGAGCTCCGATTGTATTTCAGCCGTTTCCAGGGCAGCCACATTCTGTCGCCAGAGATGGGGCAGAACGAGATTATTAAACTGTACCTGCATGCTGGGAATATTCACCAGCTTGGCCTTGCCCATATCCGGGGTTGTGTTGAGTGCCATGACGGTTAGATTTTTCACATTCAATTTGTAGGACTTGTAGCATGAATCGATTATCTCGCGCGGCTTGTCCTGCAGATGCGTGATCAACTGAACCAGACGCTGTGGATTCCCTGGACAACAGATGGTGCCCACCACCGATGACATCTTCAGCTGCAAATAGGGCAACAGGGATTGGCTGACGGTGGTGTTCAAACGATGCTGATTGGCGGTGGTTGAGCTCTCGGCACTTTGCTGACGGGGATAGAACTTCACGGTCATGTTGCGCAGATCGATGTGATAGTTGCAAACGGGCATGAATTTGGCCAAGTACTCGATGTCGGCATACGTCATATACTCATTCTTGTACTCCTGATCTCGAGTCACTGGTCGACTGATATTTTCATTAGCGGCTTCTGCATGATATCCTGTGTAATCGTAAGGACGCAATAAATCACTAATAACATTTTTAACCTGGAGAAACGACTGCGAAAAGTGGAACGTTATTCCGGCGGACAGCAAACGATACTTCACACGATGACCCGCATCCTTGACCTGCGCATCCGTCGACACGTGACTTCTGGCTGCCACTTGGCTGATACTCGCCCGATACTCGACAATGTCAAAGGCCAGCACGGGACTGCGAAAGAGCATATAGTCGTCGGTGTTGCGCGCATAGTAATCGTCATGGTTGTTGCTGCACCAGTTCCTATCCGCGAGCATGTACTGGTCATCGAACAGACTCTTATCGACAAAGGCCCGCTCGTTTTGCGACTGAAAGATCATCACAAATTAAGATTAAGATGCACAACAGATACATATGTAGATACTTTACCTCCTTGGACTGTATCAGAGTTTGATTATTGGGCTCATCGGGTCGATAGATCCCTAGAGGTTCCATATTCAGACTGGACAGGCCAGCTCGCACATTTGCCCAGTCGCTCTCCTTGAGCTGCGAGCGCTCGTAGTAAATCCCGCCCAGACTTATACGCATTATGGGCGTATAGCGAATGCGCTTGATGCCCCCACTGGTCTGGTCGGTGAAAATCTCCGAGTTCTTGAGATGAAAGTTGAGCTCCTCCGCATAGACACCCACATCGAAGGCATGGCCAATGGGCTCATCGGACGGAGCGGGCGGAGGTGTCTCAAAGCTGGGCAAAAGATTCCAAGCCCAGCCAAACATTGAGTTTTGCGCCTCGTTGACGACACCCGGTTGTCCACTGTCGCTCGTTGGAGGCGCCGCCGACTCGGGCATGGCAAAGTTGTCTTCCTCAACGCCGGCTGCCGGCTTGAGTTCCAGCAACATTTTCACCAGCTTCATGACCATCGGGAATTGCAGTGAGGACACATTAATGTCCAGCGACTTGGTGAAGACTCCAATGCGCGTTGTGCTCGATGTGCTGACGGTGTTAACATTGTGCTTCAGCAGAACGCGCAGCTCCAACGAGCAGCGATAGAGGATTGGCTCCTGGCACACCTCAATACGGCCGGCGGTGTTTCGCTTGTCCAGGCAAATGGTCAGATCGGACACCTGAAGCAGTTTGCGCATTAAGACATTCACCGGATTGACATCCACCATGGTTGGTTCCCATTTGTCGTTGGCCGAACTGAAGTTCAAATACTGGACATTCATGGATACGACAATGTCGTCCTCCACGTACTTTAGAATAATGTTGTGGCATTGCAAGTTGATGTTGTTGATGATCTTGTTGACAACACCCGAACTGGTGGGGCTACCTACACCTCCACCTCCGCCCTGCTGCTCATCGAGCTCAACGGCACTGAGCGTCTGTCGGCGTCGCTCTTCCAAAAGCCGCTGCTTGGTCTCCTCATCGGGCAGCTTGGCCACAAACTCAATTGTATTGATCTCAATTCGCACGGGCTCCGATGTCAGCTTTGTCCATGGCACCTGAATGGACAGCTCGTGAATGTGGCCGGAGACCAGTTCAATGGGCAATTTCAATTCCTCTTGGAGCACGTCCAGGCGTAGGTCTAAATTTTGAAACGTCACCTCACCCTCCCAGAGCGACACCTGTGCATCTTCGTCGCGAATGTTTTTCACATATTTCGCCACGTAGTTTAGCAAAATTGGTGTAATATAGGATTCTAGTTTAAACATTATCGCAGCCCGAGCACACGTCGACTCAGCGCGTTAACCTGAAACTCCAATGGGCTGTCTAGTTAATCGATTGTCGCCGTATCTAATTTAATGCACATTCTGTTAATTTTGTTGAAATTGTTGACCGAAATAGACAAAACAAAATAACATTTGCCACACTATTCAATTGTTTACTTTTTTGGCCCCGGCACTCAGTGTTGGCTAACGCTCTAATGTTCTCCTGCCAAACTACACTGTGCAGCAAACATGTGTATTATCATGTTTACAAATGCAATCATTTATGAATGTAGCATTAATTTCAAAGTGAGTTGTATTCTAATTGTATAATAGAAGTGCAGTTATATAAATGCTGTAAAGGTGATATTTGAAATTATAAGTTTTTCGATAATTTGTTGCAATTTTCTGCTTGGTCTTACAACACTTATTTCAACCATACAACTTGTCGTAACGTGCAGCGACTCCGCGTCTTTCAATCAGCTGTTCCAACAACTGTTGTTGTCAGCAACGAGGGGCCACAGGTTAATTTCAACATTTAAAATGCCACAAATTAAAAAGTCTGACGAAGAATTTGGTAAGCCAAACATTATATTAAATTAAATAGTACATTTATCTAATTATATTAAATTTTAGATGTAGTCAAGTACTTTCTGCAGCTGCTCGACGATGATAAGGACTTGTCCAGTGGCATTGCGGCCATTAAAACACTGCTCATGATACTGGAAAAGAAACAGTGTAAGATACAGCGAGAGAAAGGATTAAACCCTTTTGTTTGATTCACTCAACTGCCCTTTTTTAGTTGGCACCATACACATTCTGCACACCACAATGCGGGAAGCGGTTGCCGCCATGCGGAACACGGATCTGTCCATTGCTGCCATCGTCTCGGCCGGAGAGCTATTTTGCCGCTTTATCACACTGAGCCTGGACGACAAGCACATGGAGGAGTGCCGGCAGATCATGTTGAATCGAGGCAAGATCTTTCTCACCAAGCTGCTCAATTCGCGTCAGGTTATTGCCCAGCAGGCACAACGCTTCATCAGCGATGGCTGTCGCATCCTAACACATTCGCGTTCCCGCGTTGTCCTCAATGCGCTGATTGCGGCATCGAAAAACAAGAAGTCATTTCACGTATTTGTCACGCAAGGCGGTGTCGGCAACTCTGGGTAAGCACACGTCTGGATGCCAAGATGCGCCTTAATTAATACCCCGACTCGTTTTAGTGAGGAAATGGTTCAGGATCTGCAGGCAGCCGGCATTGATTGTACGCTGATATTAGACTCTGCCACCGGCTATGTTATGGAATCGGTGGACTTTGTTATGGTGGGCGCTGAAGCGGTAGTGGAGAGCGGCGGCATAATCAATCGTATTGGCTCATACACAATGGGACTGTGTGCCCGGGAGATGAAGAAGCCATTCTATGTGCTCTCAGAGAGCTTTAAGTTCTCTCGCTTATACCCATTAAATCAACGAGATCTTCCAAACGAGTATAAGGTGAGAGAGAGCGTCACATTCAATGAAAATTAATTGACATCTGGCATTTGTTTTTCATTTAGTATTCGCGCAAGCATTTAAATGACGTGTCAAAGGTGCATCCTCTGGTCGACTACACACCCCCTGCATACATCACGCTGCTCTTCACAGATCTGGGAATTCTGACGCCATCGGCGGTGAGCGATGAATTGATCAAATTGTACATGTAACCGAACCGAACCGTCAATAAAAATGCTTGTCTTGAATTAAATACATGCATACGTAATATACGATTATATATATGTAAACTAAATAAGTAAATTTTCCATGTACATTCACATTTTCCGCTTAAAATTTATACTTGACGTTTTGGCTAGAAGTCATAATAGTCATCGAAATCTTCGGGATCGTTCTCGATGTCGAATTCAGAGGCTAAATCATCATAGATTGCCATGCTCCCCTCGCTGCTGTTGCCATCTCCGTTGGTGTACTCGCTATTGTACTCCTCGAGATCATCGGAATATGCATCGCTCTCCCCATCCATGGCATGTGCGCCGTGTGCCTCCAAATGTTCATCATCATCGTCAGACTCTTCAACATCACTTGCATTCTGTGTAAAAGGAGGTTTAGCATTGAAGTGCATATTGTTATTCCACCTGTAAGTCCACCTACCACGTGACCCGTTTGTATATTTATCTCAATCTGCAGTCGTATGTCCATGACCAGAAAGGCTGTAGTGACTAGCACTGGTATGGTCAGACGACTCTTCCAAGCCAAATCGGTGAGAAAGAGAAATACATTGCCAAACGTTGAGTCCATCATGATTTAATTGCTTTGTCCCTCCTCTTGCTGTTGCTTCTGCTGCTGCTGCTCTTCTTCAATCTGCTCGTCCAGAGCGTCGTGTTTCACTATGTGTAGTGTTTCACCCACCGTCACCGCCTGCACAGGCAGCAGATGACGATGCAGCCGACCGCTTTCAATGGGCGTATCAAGCTCGAGCAGCTGCTCAAGTGTTGTTGCTGGCAAACCGTCCGATGCTAGCAGATTGCGCATGCAATCCTGTTTCTTCTCCTGCAATGAATCCAACAATTTGGCACCCTTTTGCACTCTCTGCAGTTTGCGCTCTACAAAAAATAATTCAAGTTTTAGTGTATGCTTTACATTAAATACAAAACAATCTATAATTACCTAGTGATTGCAAGTAGTTTGCCGAGTCTGGCAATGGTTCAATTTGTGTTGAGTCAGTAACATTACTTTCCGCTTTGTCGATTTCGTCGTCGGTTTCCCCAGATTTTTGCGTCTCCGATTTATTAGGGTTGAAATTATCCTCAAATTTTTCAATCACTTCTGTGTTTCCGTTCTCTTGTATTTTTTTAGTGCTATCGTTTTTCACTTGCCAGGGATCGGCATCGCAAACTGACATGTTTTACAAACTGAAAACAACAAACTTCAGAGTTAATTTCTCAAATAATTCGGTTATTTTCAAGCAAAGTATTTCCACTCGTCATAAACACCCATACATATGTATGTGGGTGTATTTATGTGAGAGTTAATTGCGACTACATATTTTTATTTGATTTTTGGATATACCAAGTATCTGTTGCATTAAGTATATTCCACTCACCACTCATATATCCACAACTTTAAATTAATTATTTGGGAAATTATTGCCTATGACTTATTTTATTTACAAATATTGAAATATTTATTTCTCCAAATTCAAGGTGTGTTGCAAAGTGAAAAAACAGCGCTGGCTTGAATTATCGATACATCAACTATCGATAATATAACATTTTCTATCGAAGCTCTGTTGCCCTATGCTTCACTGATTTCCCAACACTGACTAAAGAACAGCTGTTTTACTAAAGAGAGCGGTGTTAATATTAAAAACACTTGATTATATTTGATAAATACAGATTAAATAATGGATATTTCGGCGTTGTCGGAGCCAACCTTCAGTGCCTCCGATTGGATAAATGCAAACTACAAGAAGTACAGGGATGAAAATGGGAAGAATGATAGTGCAACTGCCACATCGTTCATACAAAGCTACGTGGCCAAGTTGCAGTTGTATGTTCAGCAGGTTAACTATGCCGTAGAGGAGTCTAGCCAGCAGGTTGTGGCCAGTATGCCGCGCATTGCCAAGGAAGCGGCAACGCTGCAGTGCGATGTTGCAATGTTGCAGCAAAAAATGAGCGCAATGCGTCAAGAAGTTGCGGCCGTGCAGGAGGAGACAGGTGATTGTATGGCCACTTTGGAGCGCCTCAATACGCTGCAGACCAAACTTCAGGCGGCCAAAGAATCATTGCAGGAGTCTGATGGCTGGGGTAACTTACTCGCTGAACTGGAGGATTGCTTCGAACGCAATGATCTGAAGGTAAGTAAGGAAATCTTTAAATTTGACTTTTTACTACAATATCATTCAATGTAGGGAGTGTGCGATAAGCTGACAGCGTTGCAGAAATCACTGCAGGCACAGGAACAGCTGCCTGGACATGCTGAGCGCCAAACCCAGGTGGAGGATTTCAAGAATCGACTAGAAGCCATGGCTTCACCCAGTTTGGTACAGTGCTTTGCCGAGTCCAATTTGGAGCAGTCACAGAGGCATGTGGAAATCTTTAGCAGCATTCAACGACTGCCGCAACTGCATCAATACTATCGTGCCGTGCAGAAGAACGTGCTGCAGCAGCAGTGGAAGCAAACGCTGGAACTGCAAGTCACCGACTCCCAACAGACGCCGCATCAGCATTTCCTGACACTCTTCTATGACCAACTGTTGGATCACTGTCAGCGCCAGTTAAAGTGGTGCGTTCAGTTGTTTGGGGACGAATCATCGGAAGTGGCTCAATCACAGCCGTTTCTGGTCATTGCCGAGTTGTTGCCGGCACTGCAGCCAACACGGGATGCCCATATACTGCAGCTGCTGAAGACTTCGAACGAGCGTCTGGAACTGTTGGGCCAGTATGCTCAGGCCAATCAAAGCTTTGTGCTTCATCTCAACTCTATGCTGGAGCAGTCACACATTGTATTGCCATCAGACTTGCATCGTCAGCTGGGTGAAGCCATCTTTGAGTATTTCCACAAGTTCATAAATCAATATCCACGTCTAGAGGAAACACAGCTGTCAACACAAGTGGATCGCTTGCTGTCAAATCAGGCTACGCCCAGTGATGCAGTGCATCATCTGGAGGATAGCACACGCAAACTTTACGAATGGCTGCAGCAGGCGTGTGCCCGCTGCGCCTCCATAACCAACGATCTGGCCCTGTGCAAGCTCATCACGGTGCTCAATGGCATTTTCAAGCGACAGCTGGAGAATTTCAATCGCACACAGCGACAGCTCAGCCTCAGTCTGGGCAGCAGCAACAGCGCGGGAACGGGAGCAGCTCGAAGCGAAAACTGGTCGCTGTTGCAATACACCATGTCGCAATTGCAATGCCTGGCGGACTTCCAGTTGCAGCTGCATCAATTCGAGCAGACCTTGCATACCCGAATGGACACGTTGTCCAACCGCCTGCAGAGGCCCCCGACTGGCAATGCCATTAATATCTATCAGACCTGTGATCGCCCGACACACACCCAGCTGGTCGCCAACATCGCTGACTATCAGACGAAGCGCGCTGAGGCATCGGCAGCCACCAGTGCGGACAGTCTGGGCATCTTTCCCCAGATCTACGCCACTCTGAAGACATATCTGGCCGAGACGCACGACATTACGTTGAATATATTGCTGCAGCCCATCGAGGTGCATCTGGCGCACATACGTCCGCCCGTGGAGGCGCATACCTCAGCCGGGATTAACATGCCCGCCTTCAGCTTTGCACCGCAGGAGAGCATCACACAGATTGGCCAGTATCTGCTTACTTTGCCTCAACATCTGGAGCCCTTGCTGCTATCCCCGTCGGCGCTTCTCAAGCAGGCGCTGGAACTGTGCAACATCAAATACACCCAGGCGATACCTTGTGCGGATGTTCTGCTCTCCCTGGTCGTGGAGCAATGCTGTGTTCTGTATCAGGCGCAGATAATGCAGATCAAGTCATTGCCCGCCTCCTGCGCCACACAGCTCAGCGTGGACATTGAGTACTTGTCGAATGTGCTGGAGGAACTCGGTCTAACCATCAACTTGCAGCTGTCACAGATCCTAATCCTGCTCAAGGCTGCGCCCGAGCAGTACCTCAGCTTGAGCAGTGGCTGTGAGCCGCGTCTGGTGACAGCTATCAGGCAAATGCGCAATATTATATCCACACAGTAGTTGTAGTCGGTACCCAGTACAAATACCATATGATTCCCTTTAAAAACTATCGCAAATAAAATTAACTAGTGGACGGTGCTACAGTCGAGCATACTCGACTGTCGGAGACCCCGTACTTACTATGGTAAAGCAAACACTGCTTAAAATAAAATAATGTTAAACGCTACAAATATTAATATAGTTATGTATTACATCTGTATGTTCTAGTAAACCAATCTAAACCAAATTCGATCAAAATGTAAAAGACATAGGATATTCCCAATCTATGAGTTCGATTAATCGTTCCTATGGCAGCTATATGATATAGTGGTCCGATTTCAACTAACTTTCGTCAGGATGTATGGAACCATCCCATATACAAATTCTGTCAATTTAGTTCAGATATCTCAAACAACATACTACGACTTGATATTCGACTGATCGTTCCCATGCCAGCTATATGATATAGTCGTCCGATCCAAAATCGAAATCAAACTCGATCTGCTTGCAATATAGACGAACCTACATACCAATTTTGGAGTCTCTAGCTCTTTTAGTCTCTAAGATCAAGGCGCTTTTGCAGACGGACGGACGGACATTGGCTATATCAACTCGGCTGTCGATGCTGATCAAGAATATATATACTTTATGGGGTGTGCCACGCCTCCTTCTGCCTGTTATGCACTTTTTTTTTGTGACAAAGTTTATAGACCCCTGTAGTTTTTTAAGTACGGGGTCTAAAAATTGGTCATGATGTCGGTTATCCGATACATCTTACGGATTGAATCCAATATAAAGTAACCCAAAGAAAACGCAACGCATTCAAATGCATACAAATTATATTATGAACACTTAATTTCTATATAGTTAAAACAATGATTAGGTTAAACTATATATATATATTTAGAATACCCCACTAAGAAGATGTGATTGCCACTTGCGTCTTCTGCTCCTTGGCATTTGCATTGTGCGCTTGCCACCAGCCACTGACGTATTCCCGCAGGCTGGAGAGGGCGAGGACGGAGTGGGTATCCAGCTTTTGATCCTGGGCTAGCCAGTCGCAGTACTCGGCACGGGGACAGGCGTAGGTGCCGCCAAAGGTGCGCAAATATCGAACACTCGCAATCTGATCGGGCCAATGGCGAGCGACGCAGTCGAGCAGAAGATCCAGCTGTTGGTCGGACACGGTCAGGTATTGGCCACTGCTGGTCGCTGTCTTCTGCAGCACGTTGAGGAGACGGGCGAGACCAGGAATCGAGACACGTGGCGAAATCAGGGGCAGCAGGTGAATGACCAGACGCTGAAGACGCTGTTGGATGTGGGCATAGTCCGATAGCTCGGATTGACTGGCGACCACAGCATAGAATAGATTGTTGACAATGCTAATGATACCCTCGATGATGTCGAATTGATGGAACTGCGTATCCCTAATGACGCCCATCAACCAGGAGAGGATGCCCACATGTTCCAGCATTATCTTGACAGCACCGGGAATCTTCACACAGGTGGACAGCACCGAGAGCAGCAGCAGATTGGTGTCCAGATTGGCCAGATTGGAGCAATAGAAGCTGAGGAGGACCTTGAAGGTGTTCGTGGACACGAGCAGGAAGAGATCCGCACTGCATTTGATGCCATTGCTGAGCAGCTGCACAATGAACTCCCGATACTGCTGATGCTCCGGCTCCTGGGAGTAGAAGAACACATTGAACTCGGGTATCGTCTGGAAGTTGAAGCTCTGCTTCAGCTGCAGGTACATCATCAGACGCTTGTACAGGAGATGCGTGGGATCCGTGCTCAGATTGAAGCTGTTCGCAATGAACAGGGCCGGGATCAGGGGCACTCGCGGAGTGCCGCCATGGGTGCGACGTTGTGCCAGCCATGATTTCCTCAGCTCACTCAATCCGCCCTGGATGTTGTCATAGGCCTGTGTCCACAGAGGCTTCTCATAGAACTTGGACAGCTCGAAGTGGGTGCGATAGCGTTGCTGGCAACATGCGGCCGCCAGTCGCATATCCTTGTCCAGCGAGGACAAGGCGCAGAAGCTCAGGGCGAGCAGTCCATTCTGCACTGGCCACTGGGCCCGCACCACGGACTCCGGTGCGAAGCAGTGCATCATCAGTGGCAGCATGAAAGCCGGATCATAGCACTGCGCGTAGAGCTCCTCCCGTTTGGGGCACAACCTGCGAATGTCCTGGGCAAACTCCGTGACTCCTTCCTCAATGCGCTGCTCCAGCGAATTGTCACCAAAGCGCTGGGATTTCTTGAGGGGATTGCGAAACTGCAGCTCGGGCAGCTGCTTGCTGGCGTGCAGTGTCCGCCAGATGGGAAAGTTCTCAATGGTATACTGACAGCTGGGACGCACAATCAGTGCCAGCACCTGGGCCACATTCGTCTCCTGCTGCTGCAGCTTGGCACGCTCATCCTCGTCGGCGGCACGGAGCGCATAGTGGGCCACGGCACTCTCGCCCCAGATAAAGGGACGATACTGCGCCAGGCCCACGTCGAAGCGTTCATAGTGCTCCAGCAGAGCCAGAGCATATCGATCGGAGGGCGACAATTTGGCATGGTAGGCGCCCAGGATGACGGGGATGTGGGCGGCGTGCAATGCCGATGGCGCCTTGCGGGCCAACGTCTCCAGCAGCTGGAGTAGATGTGTCTTCACCTCGCTGGGTTGGCCCAGCAGATGATCATAGCAACAGGAGTGGGTGCAGACCATCTCATAGAGCAGACCAGCTTCTTCAGCCTCCTGCTCCTGTTCCTCGGTGTAATCCTCGTAGAGGCGATCGCATAGATAGGCCAACAGCTTGAGCAGCAGTCCATTGCTGTGATCCTGCTCCGGTGTCTGTCGCTGCTCCTCGGCCATGTGCATGGCCTGCTTCAGACAACTGCGACAATAGTTCAGCCAGTGAGGAGCCTTCAGCAAGCGACTCCAATCCAACAGCTGATCCTGGCGAGAGTGCATCTGCCACCAGTTGTAGCAGTTGTAACGCCAGCTGCTCCAGTCTCTCCACTTGCACGCTCTGCTTCTTCAAGTCCAGCGCCAGCATTTGGACATTCAGATTCACGTAGCTGACGAAAATGTTGCCCCGCTGCTTCTCATCCTTGCTGGCGGCGATGGCCTGCTCGTAAATCTCGCGGAGCACACGCATCTGGAAGATCTCCACGGCATCGAACTTGAGCTGCTTCTGGCAGTAATCCAGGCACTCCGACTTGGGCATGCAGTGGGCAATGAGGGCCGCACTGGCCTCGGCATGATCCCTGTAGATGACAGCGGCCTTCAGTGGCTTCTCAATGCTCTTCAAAATGCCATTTTTGTAGGTTTGATAGCAACGCTGGAGCAGCGACTGCTCCAGTTGATGGCCACTGCTAAAGGCCACATCCAGCAGCGGATAGATCAGTTCCTTCTGCTCCAGATGCTCCGGCAACAGCTCGGCAAAGGTCTCCGCCAACTTTCCATTCCGCTGAAGCAACAGGCAGGCGAGATTGACGGCCGCCTTGCTCAGTTTCCGCTTGGAGGTGGAAAAGAAGCAGGCAAAGAACTCTGCACCGCATGTGGCCAGATGATGATGCTGGCTGGTGAGGAACTGCAGCATTGCCGTCTCCAACTGTTCCAGCTGCTCAGTTAATGCCGTGTCGCAGAAATCGTTGTAGTATCCTTGTAACTGGGTCATGGACTGGCTGCAATCCACGGGCTCCGGCAGCTGTGCCAGACGCCGCAATAGACGCAGCAAGAGCTCATAGTAATGATTCGTCTTGTTGCCAGCCATGAAATAATCGCCAGCTTGCAGTTTGCCCGTGAGCAGCTGCAGCATCTGGGCACACTCGGTGGCATTCAACTCAAAGCTATCCACGAGGGCGACACACTCCAGCAGCTGGCCAGGCTGCTCCGCTGTGGAGTCGGACCCGGATCCGGACAAGGCAATCTCCAAAGCAATCACCAGCTGCAGTCGGTAGAAGGACGTGTAGCTGGCAAACTTGGGCAGTGTGCGGCAATGCTCGGTGAGGCGCCTCAAGAAGGTCACGTAGTGCAGCTTCGTCTCGCTCGTCTCGCTGAGCAACTGCGTCGCCCGCAACCGACTCAGGCGCATGCCATAAATGTAGTGCAACAATCGCTCCGTGTGCGTCTCCTGCTCCTGCTGTTGCTTCTCCTCGCTGGGCAGCTCGATGATCATCTGGTTGCCATCCGCCTGGCTGGCAATTTGCAGCAGCTTGATCAGGCAGTCGGCAATCAGTTGGGACTGCTGGGCAGTCAGTTGTTGACTCTCCACCAACTGACAAAGTAGGAAGAGCAGATTGTGGGCATAGATCATGTTGCGACGTGGATTCCTCAGGCTGACATGCAACTGCATTGACTCGTTCTCCTCCAGCTGCAGCTCGAAGTGTTCGCCGGGAGATGGCTTAAAGATCTGCTCAAAGGATTGCGTCGGCTTCTTCAAGATCGCTCGCTGCAGTGCGTCCAACTGCGGCCAATGCTGACCAATGGCAGCGGGCAGTTGACTTGGCTTGGACAGTTGCCAATTTTGCATGTAGGCCGTGTGCTGCTCCAGCTGCGAGCTGTACAAATGCTGCACTTGCTCCGGCTTGCTGTGATATTGATAAAGCAGCACACAGACCAGCTCCACATAGGCATCATAGGGCGGCTCGATGGTGACGCCCTGGAACAGCAGGGGGATCATTTTACTCAGCGTCAGGGTCTCCACATAGCCCTGCACGGTCTGTCCCTGCTCGATTTGGGCAAACAGCTTGCGAAGATTCTCCACATTGGTCGCCGTCTCGACTGCATTCAGGACGACGGGCAACCGTTTCACCTCCGACACATTCAGGGTGAGTATGGCCAGCAGTATACTGGTCACATTATCCACGGTCTCGGCGTCAAAACCAATTAACGCCTCCAACCAGATGTCAATCTCATAGCTGGACGAATCAAAAATGCCCGTATTGTGGAACAGGCAATGTAAGAGCTCTCCGGCTTCTGTTTTGATCTCCACATCGTCCAGATTATAGGCCTTGATAAAGGAGCGAAACACTTTCCCGAAGAGCTTCTCCTGGGGATGCAGCGAGCGCGGAAACAGCAGCAGTATCGTTTTAATCGACTTTAGTTCCAGTTTAATCTTTTCCACCTTGCCCATTGCACCAGGACTAACGGAATCCAAGGGGTCATCAAAGTTCGTCTCATATAACGGACGGAGCACATCCAAATAGTCAAGAATTTGGCTCGTCTTGTTGACAAAAGCGCGATTCTCCTTGCACATCAACAGTACCAGCTCCAGTGTGACCGACAGATGCTCCAGCACATTGACATTCGGATCCTTGCGATTCTGAATACTCTTATACAAGGAGTACAGAATACTCTCAATTGGTGGAAAGTTCACCAGCAAATGATTCAACAAGTCAAATTTGAAGCGACGCAATGAGTTTCCAGCCCGCTTCGACTGCTCCCGCTGGGCAACGGCAGTCACATAGTTGCTGTACTGCGTCATCATGGACAGGAGCAGGCGGTTAACCGCTAGACGCACCGTAAAACTGTCGCTCTTTAGCAAGCTCCTGCGCACAATGATGAGCAACGCCTCGACCGGCAGACACAGCTCCTTAATCCAAAAGGTAAAGTCGGTGAGCGTCATTTTGTCCATGGCGACGGACAGGGAACTGGGCGGAACAGCCGCAATCACTTGTGCCAGCATATCAATGCCCTTGGGCAAATCCGTTGGCGAAATTCGCTGCGGATTCAGATAATTGGAAAAGTTCCTTGCCGAGTGTCTGGCCAGATCGGGACAAGCTTGTAGTGTTTTCAAAATCAGCTCAACTTTTCGGTTGTCGGCATAGGGTCGATAAAGGGATCCCATCAGCTTGCCTTGGAGTTTGTTGTGCTTCTGGCGATAGTTGGTCATGGCATCGAAGCTGATGCCGTGTTTCCGCGAGGTCAGCAGCATCAGGAGTAACTGATGAACGGCAGCAGCAACTGCTTCACGATTCTCCGGCTCGTAGTTTCTATCGACGATATCCCTGCGACCACTGTAATTGTTGGCCAGGCCTTGAGGTCCTTCCCAGTCATAGAGACGGCTAAAATGCTTACAGCATTCCAGATCAAAGACGTGCACCTTCTTCGTCTTCAAGATGTTGGCATTCTCGAGCACATATTGGCGCAACGTGTTGAGCACCACGCAGACGGTGACATGGTCATCGTAGACTAGACCCTTGGCCAGCACTCGAATCAAATGGGCGCGATCCAGAATGTTGCGAATGAGAAGCGTATTGCCATCGACCAAAAAGGCAAGTATAAAGTGTATGTAAGCCTTGCGCACGGTCTCATCATTCGTGTAATCGTTCTTGGAATGTGACAGCATTTCCTCCATGGTCCGCACATTCGACAATATGTCGTAGGAGCTGAGTACCTGACGTCCCAATTGCGGATCCACACATACAATTGCCGTCAGCAGTTTCAGGGCGTTCTTTCGATGGCTCGGATTTGCCGACTGCAACAGTTGGTCCAGCAGGGATCCATGCGATTTTAAGAAATATCGACCAGCGTGAGCCGCCGACTCCATGTGGCTTTTCTGATTGGTAAGAATCTCCATGATGATCCGTTGCAAAGCCTCGCACAGGTAGCCAACATGTAGAATATTACTCTTATCGATTCGGTTAAAGGCTTCTGCCAGCTCCAGAGGCTTGCCGCGCTTCTCAATATACTTGGCCACGATCTTGGGCCTCGTGTGACACATGTACAAAAAGTGGCGTAACTCTATCAAGAATAAAAAATCACAGATTAAGTTGGTAATTATTATTATATTGACTTGGCACAAACGCTTACCTGTTATAAAGTTATTGCCAAGTAGTTTGCTACGAAAATGCATCATTTTAAAATCATTGGGAAACCGCTGTTGCTTCTCTTCCGGCTCAAAGCCGGAGTCGGGACTGATTTCAGCTTCCTCCGGCTTTCCATTCTGTGTGTTTTCTTTTGGTGGATGTCGTGGCTTTCGCTTTTTCACAGGCGACACAGAATCAGCCTGCGTCTCCTTGGATTCATCGCCCTCTTCTGCCTGTTCTGTATTCACCTGCTCTACGTTTTCCTCTTGATTGTCGGCATTTGCTTTTGCCTCTTTTGTTTTCTTCTTCTTTGGCGTGTGAGACTCCTTGGGCACTTTTTTTGGCACTGCAATTTCAGCATCATCCTGTTGCTCTTCGCCTGCGGCTTCGTGTTTTCTTTTTCGCCTATTTGATTGTATTGCCATCTTTCTGTGCTTTTTGTATTAAACTTATAAATTAACAAGCAAAAGTTAATACAAATTTAAATAGTTTATAACACGAGCGGCTCGCACGTGTTGTGGCCCGATAATCGCAAGCCTGCTACTTTTACAAGTATTTTAAAGTTACATTTATTGTTATCGTTAGCGCTATCGTGCAACAGTTGTGTTCGAAGTGTTGTAAAATGCTTTCTGGCGCGTTTTATCGATTTGTTATCGATGTTATCAATAGAAATTGATCCCATTTAATTATTTATAAAAAATTAATTAAAAATATAAATTACAAATTCAATAAAACAAGAACATTATAAATTTTCTAAAATAATGAAGTTAACTGTAAAATTGGTTTAGTGCCCTTCGCAAAATTAAGCATGTTCCAAATTTAATTAATTTTTTTTAGTAATTTCCCCAAAATAACAATTTCAATCTCATCCCTCAATGTTAATTTTAATACAGCTTCATTTTAATGAACATTCAACACTTATTGCCTAAATTTACTTTAATACTTTAATAATGTATACGTGTTATATTCAATTTGATCTGCACATGTTATAACTGTGTATTGAACATATCAATCCTTGTCCTATATAGATGTCTGATTTGTTTGGTCGGCTTTGTTAGTCGTCTTCAAGTGCAATGTTGGTAGCACCACCTCCAAAAGCAGAAATGCCGGAATTTGTACCAGGTTGGCTGGTTACGGCTGGGAATTCCGGTAATGTTGTCTTTCGTTGCTTACCTGGCGCCGGCGGCACAGGTGGCAAATCAACAGATTTGCTTGTACCTAAAATAAATCAATTACACATATAATTAATTATGTAAAGTTTGTTATTTAAATATTTAATCACTTACTACAACAACCACCCATAATAATTAAAAGATTATCGAGGATCGTTCGTTCCGTACAATGGAAAGAATTGAAAGAACTGAATTAAAGAAATCAAACCGGTGACCAATCGGCCATGGTATCTTTATAAGTTTGTATGTAAGTGTATGTGTGTACGTAGACCCGACGTGCAAACGATTCACAGTTTATTGATAAGGAGCTTTTGGTTTTGTTTTAAAATGTAAAGTGGGTTATTTACGGCTACGGCAGTTATCTACAGGGTCGGTCGCATTGGTTGGCTAGAAATATACGTTTGCTCTACGGTTTCAGGGCACAAGCCAAGTCGACTGCGACCAAACCCTGGCTGTGAATTTACCAATTAAGATAAGTTCTTATCAGAAAGCGTTGGGTGGATTGAGTTGTGTTTAATGCCCGCGACTGAAATTCAAACCATACGAACATATCGAAAGTCGATTATCGAACTATCGAGCGTTACGCCAATAAAAAAAAAATTTATGTATTTTGTTAATTGTCAATTTCGAGATTCAAAAAAGTTGTTAATTAAATTGCACACACTTAATGATGATCTTTTTTAGTAATATAACAAGTTTTCAGAAAGTCCCCAATAAGCGGACAAAATTTGAAAGAATATTTCGCCCGCCAATTTGATATTATGCATCGCTTAACAACACTGCCATTTGATCAGCTGTTATGGTAGTGCGCATGATTTGGCTCTCTCTATCTACCTCTCTCGCTCTTTCATTCTCACTGAAACGGGGAGCGAACCGAAACGTAAACAGCGTCCGCTGCCATTTCACGCTTTTCTGATAAAAATGTTTTAAATCAAAAAGTGTTAATTAAAACCGAAATCAAAGTCAATGTGGCTGTGGACGCAGACGGTTCGTGTTTGTGCGCGTGAACGTGGACAAAAATAAATCGCTTGCAGCATCTGCTAAAATTAAATACTAAATTAATTTCGTGTCAGAACAGACAGACGACTTAAACTGAGAGCGACGACGTTTGGCGCTCGTGAGCGTGCTTTTGCATATTTTTTGTGTTTATGTTCTACCTGACATTCTGTGGCATCAGTTGTGAATGTCAGCCGCAAAGTGAACGAGACGAGAAATCACGGCAAAAAGCAAATAAACAAGAATCATTAAAAACGGCAATAAAACACAGATTCGGACTCGCTCCCGCTAAAGAATTTACAATATATTAAATAAACAATTACAATTTAGTTTTGCGTGGCAGTCAGGGCCAAGGAAAAAAACAAAAAGAAATCAGAAATCAACAAACTCCAATTGCTGGCTGGCTGTAATACGCCGCCAACTGGCAAAGCCAAGACGAAGAGTGCGTCGCAATGGATGATGAGTTTAAGCTTTGCTGGAAGAATTTCCAGGACAACATTGCCAGCGGATTTCAGAACTTGTACGACCGCGGCGACCTGGTCGATGTAACGCTGGCATGTGATGGCAAACTGCTTCAGGCCCACAAGATTGTCTTGGCCATATGCAGTCCGTACTTTCAAGAGATATTCACAACCAATCCCTGCCAGCATCCCATCAGTAAGTAGTTACCATTTCACTGTTATACAAATCTCTGTAAATACTGTAATTATTGCCACGTTCTCTTCACAAGTTTTCTGTGTGCTGATACGATTTGTTTAGCACTCACCGATGTTGTTTGCCCAAAATGTTCACACGGCAGTTTCTATGAGCCCGCCAAACTGTGCGACATTCATTGGTTGCAGTGCTGCCATTTTAACTACTTTATAGCTAGACTTGGCTATTTTAAGACTGAAGTAGTACAAAAATTGAAGAATTGCAAGAGATGAAGAAAAAACCATTTGAATACTATTTTTAAAATTGCCAGATAACTGCACTATGCTTAATAAAATTAATATATTTTCAAAGAGAGTGTAATTGTAACGGAAATATTGAAGAAATAAGATTGTGATGTTAAAATCCATTTTGTCAATTGAGAAAACTCTGAGCAGAATCTTAAACAGAATTATAAACCCATTTTCTCTCTTCGCACAGTTTTACAGTACAAATAATGTAAATTAAAAAAAATAAATAAAAAAATTTGAATTTAACAAAAATATTAATTCTCCAGATGCCGTCGTTGATGTTGATAAGAAAAATTGTTGTTGCTAGCAAGAATAGGATATATAAAAAACATTACGAACCTACAATCTGAATGTCCTTTTTTAAATTTATCTACAGTTGAACTTCCATAACTCGAACTTCTATTCCTCGAATTTCTCTTTAACTCGAATGGTGATTCGAATTAGGGAAGTTCGATTTTACTTATAAAACTTTTCAAGAAAATTCGAATTTTTCTGAAGAGTTTTAATAATAAATATTTCAGCTAATACTTGGCCTTTTTTTTTTAATTTAACTATTTTAGCAGTTTAAATGCTGGCAACACTGATTGGTTGTAGTCGTGAATATACGAGTATACACTCGTACATTTATTCGTATTGCAAGTGGCAAAGTGAAATTTTATGACTGATACGCCCCGCTGTCTGTCCGTCCACCCACCTGTCCGTTTATCTAAGCACGGCCGTCAGTTGTCAGATGCCAGGCGGGGGCACCGTTCGATATAAATCAACTTTATAATAAATTCGTTGTCACATTGGAACAGTTATCAAGCTGGAGATACTAGCACCATCCCAGTTTGGCCCAGTCTTGGCTCCGTCCAAAAAGGCAAATAAAACAATTTAACCTTATCATAAATCAAAAATCAAACAGAATTAGCTGCAACGACTGCTGATAATCCTGTGGCATTCAGTATTGAGCTGTCGTCGCCACGTTGTCTCTAGATGCAACTCCATTTCCATGCCTGCACCCGGTGTGTGTGTTCCCCTTGATAACGATGCTCCAACTCCGACTCCAACTCCAACTGCACTCCAAGTTTCATGTTGGGTGCGTTGCTGACCTCATCAAATGTATAACAAATGCTTAACTTAAATCAACCTACATACATGGACTCTGGAATTGTTATAGTACATGGATATCATATCGCCTGGCTGACTGACTGATTGACTGACTGACTTGCTCACTAGCTGGTTAGCTTGTTGTACACGTCTGCTGCACGGTGGCTTTATCAGATCAAGCGGCAATAAACAACAATGTTTTATCTTTCAAGTAGCAGCAGAAATGTGCTACCTAACAACAACAGCAACAACAATAATAATAGTAACAACAAGAAGCGAATAGAACCACAAGCATTATTTCCAAAAGATAAAGAATATTAATATACGCTATAAATAATGCTTTGGGGTAAAATAATTATAAATAAACCAAGTCATAATACAACAAAACTGACTTAAGGTGCTAAACAAGCCAAATCATTTGATGTTGTTGTTACAATTGTTGTTGTTACTATTGTTGCTGCTGCTGCTGCTGCGTGTTACACTTAACACAGCAGCAACAACTACTTGTAACAACAACAAAAGTCAAACATTTTATCTTTTTATCGCGTTCAACAATCATTTATTGCCCAACTGAGCAGCCAACTGGGTCCCCGGGGTCTAACGGCACTTCTGTCCACACACTCGAACACCTATTTTATTTCTATTTTGTTTTTTTTTTTTAACCGAGATATTGATTAGGGGACACATGGAGCTAGCTTTGTTGTTGTTGTTGCCGGAGCGATATGAATTGGTGTTGATATTAACATTGTTGTTGTAGTAGTTGTTGCTGTTGTTGTCGTTGTCGTTGCCGTGTCGCGATCGATATATACAAACTACTTAAAGAGCAATCCCACTTCTAATATTGTATATCTACGCCATTTTGTAGTCTACACTAATCCTCAAATACGAATACTTATTATCTATTTCCCATTCGATACCGTGCTCACTCCGATTCGATTCGATTTGATTCGATTTCGTTTAAGTTTTATTATTGGCATAAATGGCAGCTTGAGTGTTTATCAGCTTTTTGTGTTTAGTGCCTAGTACTCTGCTTTTTCTGGGTATCATTTGAAATCGTAAAATAAGATTTTCAACTTATGACCAAATGGTCAGATAACATACACACACACACTCCCATTCAGACTTGGTCTCTAAGCCATATTGGCACTTAATACCCCTGAAATACAATTAGCGACTAGGCATAGCCATAGTCTCCATTCTCAAGTGCTCCAGCGATCTGATCGAACTGTGGCTTTTGCTGATATTTCCAACAATAAATGTAGATAATATAATATCGATCGCTGAACTTGTCGTAAATATCAAACTCAATGTTATTTTTATAGTTCTGCATGCTCTAATAGCCAAAGTTGCCAGAGGTGCCGTATCCAGGAAGCGTAACCCTCCCAAGGGGGTTTCAAATTGAGTTTAATTTATTATCGCTGTTGAATTTATTATCAATGTAATATTGCTCCTACTCCTTTTTATAGTTACCCCTCTAGAAAGCGACGCCTCTGTTTCACAGGTGCCATTAATCGTTGCTTACGTATTATACCGGGAGCACATTTTATAAGCGTATCATATAATATCAGACTTTGACATTGGGCATGTGAAATTTCATCGGTTTTTATTGGGCATTTGGGTTGACAAATATTAATTTATGAGTCAAATGGCAGTAGCAATAGATTTACTTATCGGCCTGGTTAATTCCTTGGCTAATACCCAAACACCCTAATATAACTAAGCCAAGATATACAGAAACTTGAATGGTCCCCAAAACATTGTAAACTATTTTTATGCTATCACGTGCTATGAAACGGATATGATTTTTAGAAATAATCGTAAAATTAATCAAGTTGAGCAAATATGTATATAAAGATTATTGGGGAAATGTACGTTAATTCTAATTATATAGACATTTTATTTTGATGATGCTATTTTTAGTGAACAGGAATGAATGAAATTTTATTCAAATGCTCTTTGAACCCGAACCCGACCATTCTTAAATTTATATGACGCTGAAGAAGTAAGTTATGAATTGCAAATTTTGGGAAATTCTGCATTTTTTGAATATTCTTGAATGATTGTTCGACAACAGTAGGATATTATGGGAAGAGCTCAGTGATCTGTGTGAGCTACTATTATCTATAAGGATATTCGTATCCAATTCACAGGAATACGTTTCCTGTCAAAATATATATGAAGAATATGTTCTTTGTACAACTTTTTTAATATATAAAAATATTTTTTTTTTTTTTTGTATATTTGTATTTTTATTTTTAAATAAAATCAATTGTAAATTGTTGCACAAACAATTACTTTTTCAGATGAGTAAATGTGTATTATCATTTATCCTAAGAGGGTATACGTGATATATATCATATTGCAAATGGTCGATTGTAGGACTCGCCCTCGCTATGTTTTATCAGGTTGTAGTAAAGATTCGCTACTCGTGCTAACACGTCGAATACTCGACTCGACTCGACTAATATGGCGTTTATAGATAACATTTATTTGTTAATGTTTGTGTGTCGACATTGTCGAAATGCGACAGCCCACTCCACTCCAAGTTAGACGACGACAAAGAGAAACAAAAAAATAATAATAGAGAACTATTGCTATTGGGCGTTCTGATTCGATAAACATTTATCATAATCATAAAATAAAAATTTGTTCGACTGCAATCTTATTGGTTGTTGTGTCTCAAGTGGGCGTGGACTCTTTCCCGATGGGTGTCGGCAAACAATGTAGTTTCTACAATACTAGAACTGAAATCTCTGTCTAATATATTAAATATAATATATTAAATAGGTACGTATCGTAGCTGTCCTGCAACGTGCTGAGCTGATTACTCGAAATGGCGTTGAGTTCAAGATCTACATATAGCTAAGCTGTGCGATATCAGTAAAGATCAACGGGGTTCAGGCATAAAAACAGAAACAGAAATGATTCTGGCATATAAATAAGTGATATTTTTAAGCAAACAACCAACCCAGTCCAGTCCAGCCAGCCAGACAACAACAACAACAATTGAGAATCGTTGATCGTTGATCAACATCCAACAAAATGCCCCGAATTCGGTCGGTTTGGATGTTCTTCCTTATCAATAGGGCACGGCGTAAGCGTATTTATCACGTTTTCCGTGAACTTTTGACAAAGTTTATCTACAGCTTCGTTCTAGCACTCACACACAGATACAGATACAGATACAGTGGAACGATCATTCGAACATTCGATCTGTGTGTGGATCTCTTTGTGCCCCAGCTTGTCCTATCTTCTATCCATGACACGTCTCTATCAAGACAAATATACAAAGTATACGAGTATTTGCACTCGAGAATTTTGTCGACTATAGATTTGAGCTGAGAGTTAATATTTATCGCTGATAACAGATCGATTATAATATAATATATGCTTATTAAAAAAAAATTTCACAATAATTCGTTGCATTACGATTCGATCTGTAACAATATCGGGATCATCAGTCAAGCACATGAGATTTGAGTTTTTAGATCGCCCAAGACAAGACAAATATACAAAGTATTCGAGTATTTGTACTCGTGAATTGTATAGATTATAGATTTGAGCTGAAAGTTAATATTTATCGCTGATAACAGATCGATTATAATATAATGTATATTTATTAAAAAAAAAGTTTCATAATAATTCGTTGCTTACGATCCTATCCCTAACAATATCTGGATCATCAGTTAAGCTCATGAGATTTGAGTTTTTAGATCTGCCCAAGACACGACAAATATGCAAAGTATTCGAGTATTTGTTCTCGTGAATTGTATAGATTATTCATTTGAGCTGAAAGTTAATATTTATCGCTGATAACAGATCGATTATATTATAATGTATATTTATTAAAAAAAGTTTCATAATAAATCGTTGCTTACGATCCTATCCCTAACAATATCGGGATCATCAGTCAAGCTCATGAGTTTTTAGATCGATGACGGTTACAAATAGCACATATAACACTCGGATTTTGATCTTTGCAATACAAAAAAAAAAAAAAAAAAAAACGGACATGGCGACGCAGAGATACGACTAACAGATAGGGAATACGACGATTCCGATGTCGATGTCGGGAGAGATGTCAGCGTCGCACGGTCAGATTAAGCAACAAACGAGCAGTCGATCGAGTTTTATATGCATACATATAGAAAAGTTTGTTATTGAGAACAAGCGATAATATTGTTTTTTTAACTAGATGTTGATGCTCAGATGCCCGGTACAGTAGGACAAATATTATTATGTTTAGAATTATAAATTGATTACATTTGATTATCAGTTGATTTTGTGATGAATACAAGAAATCTTTACAAGTACCTCAGTGTTGTTGTAGTTTTCTCTTTGACCCATTTAATAAGTGGCTCAGTTTGAAGGGATGTGCACCACTGTGCACCAGAGTAGCACTGTCCGGACCGGACAGTTTCATAGGCCGTGTCGAAAGGCAGCGCCAGTTGGCGGTGCTGATGATGATATGACATGCTACTTATTTAATAATTATTGCTGCTGTGCGACTGTTGTTGAGTTTATATTTAAGTTTTTCAGATTTCTTATCATAGCTGTTTTTATGTATTGATTTAGTATTTGATGATAACATCTCCACTATGAATGTGACCTCCTTTCATTAGAATGTTTTCGTCTCAAACACACACACAAGATAATACTAATTAATGAATATTGAAATAATTAAGTTTGAAAAATTCCCCCCCCTGATTCATGTTAAATCTTTCCCCTCTGCCTTTTAGTCATACTCAAAGATGTGAGCTTCAACATCATGTGCGAGTTGCTGGAGTTCATGTATCAGGGCGTGGTGAATGTGAAGCACACGGAGCTGCAATCGTTCATGAAGATCGGACAGTTGCTGCAGATCAAGGGACTGGCCACCAATTCAAACGCCTCGCCCGGCTCCAGTGGCTCGGAGAAGTCCGCTGGTCAGATGACAACTGTTCCAGGTGATGAGCCCAACAACAGCAGCAGCAACAGTAGCCACAACAACAACAACACGAGCAGCAGCAGCCACAATAATAATAATAATAGTAATAACAACAACAGCAGCAGCAGAAGCGGACGCGGATCATAATGACTCCAAGAACAGCACACAGAGCAATTCGCGCACTTCGACTGCCTCGCCGAATGGATGTCGTGGCTCCGTCAGCGATCCCAGTCATCTCTTTGCCCAGAGCAAACGCTCGGCTCCCGCGGAATTTAACAGCGATTCTCTGTCCATTTATTCGCGGAAACAGTTGCGGCGATCCTTGACGGAACAGAGCGAGAGCGGGGATAATGCAGACACTGCCAGCATGGAGAATGCCCTCAACTCGGAGGAGTTCTTTCTGCCACCAATACCGCACATCTCGATGGTGGAACCGCGCTACGATCTGGGCAGCCTGAAGCGAGAGGGTGAGAATCATCATGGCACTGGCGGAGCAGTTGGCAGTGGCAGTGGCAGTGCCTCCTCCTCCTCGACAACTGTTGGCTCGCTGCGAAATCCGTTCGCGCCGGCCTTTAACATGGACTACAACTTCTACAAGGCGGGCAACAGCAGCGGTCCGAGCAGCTCCAACAATGTGTCCGGCCTGGGGGCAGGTGGCAGCAACAACGGAAGCAACAGTCTTGGCGTCAACCTGGGTCCCGCCACCGAATATCCCAATGAACTCTATATGCCCAGTGACTACACGAAGAACTTTGCCAATCACATGGACATTCCGTCAAGTAGGTGTCGCACATTTCCACAGTTTACCACATCTCTCTGTTGCATGCCACCATCTTAATCTTGATTTTTATTTTTATAATTTTAAATCTTTGTTTTATTTTGGTTCTTGGGTTCTTCATGCTTATCACATTCCGCACTTATCATTAATTCCCCATGTCCCACCTGTTACTAACCTTCAGTGATAACATGGCCTTAAAACAGGGATGGAAACCGGGATTGGACTGGATAACATTAAATATATGTACTTATAAATTTGGGACACTATATGTAATTAGAAACTGTTGGTTTCCATCTCTGGATTAACCACAATAGTTAGTATATAGCTTGTTGCCTGGATATGCTTTACCGATCCGATCCGATCCGCCCCCGCCTCCACTCGTCCCGCCACGCCCACTTTGCAAAGTGTTTTTGGTTCAATCCCTTGTACATAACATCCGTTAAGTGTTAAGCATTATTCGGTTACAATTTTCCCTTCCCCCCACGCCCAAGATTTGCCCACTAATGTTCCATAATTGTACGTATATTTGTTGCGGACGCTGCATCATCTGCTGGATTGTGATCGTTCAGATGGCAGCAACATGGTAATGCTGTCCACCACCTCGCTGCTCCATGGCAATTGCGTTTTCAATCGCAACAACACCGTCGCCACGCAGCAGGGCATGAAGACCTACTGGCTGTGCAAATCCTATCGCATCAGCATGTGCCGGGCGCGATGCATCACCCATCTGGGCAGGATTATATCCGCCACCGGTGTACACAATCACTTGCCCCATATGCGCGCCGGCAGCTCCGGCGGCAGTGGCGTTGGCAACTCCAGTGCTTGCAGTGCCACGCCCAGTAGCAGCTCCTCAGCGACTGTCACACCCAATCCCAATCCTGGCCAGACGAGCTACAGCGTCTCCGATGGTAGTCATATCATAGCCCCGTCAGCGACAGCATCCGGCGTGGAAATAAATCATGCTTCAGCGGGAAACAACTCAAGCTCTCGACTAGGTGCTAATCTATTTGCCAACCAGACGCCGACATCGCCAGCATTGCCTGGAGGTCATGGAGGTCATTCAGGCGCAAGCTCGCATCATCATCATCATCATCATCATCTGACGCAGTCGCTGCCCAATCTGCTGGTGCAGCATCACCCGTCGCATGGCAGCATGGAGCAGCACGGCAGCATGGGAAGCAATCCGCCGCATCTGCATCCGGCGCCGCCGCCAGCGAGCAACAGCGTCATACAGAACATCATGCACAATCCCAATTTAATGCATTTGCCGATGCAATCGCATCCACATGCGCATCCACATCATCACCAGCAGCAGCAGCAACAACAGCAACAACACTCGCCACACTCACAGCATCATCTGGAACTGGGCGCCGGATCGGTGTTGTTGCCACTTTCGCCGGCTGGCCACATGCAGCAGAGTCCGCAGTCGAACAGAAGCAATCACTCCATGCATGCCACCGAATCCCCGCTGGGCATGAAGAGTCCTCCACCAGCGCAGTCACAGTCCCAGCCAACCAGCAGCCATGTGGTGGATGCGGCGGAGCAACAGCAGCATGTGGACATCAATGCTGGCGCAGATGGATCTGCGGAGAGTGCGGCGGGCACGGCGCATGTGATTGACTCGATAACGATATCACCCGGCAGCGGTCACAATTTCAAGATCGAGAACATCTAAAAAAGGGCTTCGTTTTACATAGTTGATAAGTTGGATTAATTTATTGCGGCTGGAGTCGCTTAGTTAGTGTTTTTAGATGCAATTCAAAGCTACTTGATTGATTGACTTTAATTTGACTTGTTCTTATGTATATTTATATATATAATATATGTTTGTATGTACATATTTAACATACATAATTGTGTATGTATGTATAAGTACAATATTTATTGCAATTTGAATGTTGGGTTCTCTGTCTAACTCAGGTAAGTCTTGATTACCTTATCTGGGATATGTTTCTGCATGAGCGAGACAACAATAATTGGGGATCATTTGTGAATGTCCTGACATCAAACATAACCTTTCAATTCTCATATATACATGCATACATATATACCTAGGCAAGCACACTCCCCCACACACACACACACACACACATACGCTCAAATTGTGCCAATCTTGTGTTTAAATTTTAGTCGCACCCGGCGAACACTGGTTTCAAGGCAAGCTCGAGTTTATGCTGAGTCAGCGCGGCAAACCGTTGTTGGTCCACGATGGCCACACATTCGGCATTCAGTACGTGCGCAAGGACAAGAAATACTGGCAATGCAATTTGTCGCGCAAATTCAATTGCAAGGCCAGGGTAACCACAACGGACACCGGCGAGATTATAGTTACCAACAACGAGCATTGCCATACGGAGATACGGCAGCACTTGCGCAAGGATTATCAACGCAACAAGGTCATGATGAATGCACTAATTAATCTGAGCACGAATCGTTTTGCCGACTTGCGACGTCACAACTTGGCAGGGCTGGGCGCTCTGCCGTCCATGGTGCCGAATGCTCTCGCCCAGGGGTCTCCGATCATTGATGAGGTAGTGCAGAATCTGCATGATCTGGCCAAGGCCTCGGCGGAAGCAAGTCAGCAACATCAGCAGCAGCAGCAGCAGAGGGCAAATGATGCGCTTAAATATGAAAATGATCAACCGTTGAACTGTGAATATCGTAACTCCGCTGCGTTGGAAGATATGGCGCGTAGCTTTATGGCCAGTAAAGCTGCCGAAAATGACAATATAGCCAATGACTTGACTAAAGAAAATGAATGGAAGTGCAAAGATGAAGGGGACGATGCTCACCGATAGCTAGACTGTTAAATTATTTAAGCCCAATTTACACGATCGGTTTCCGACCGACACTTTACGTTAATAAATCGTCGGTCTCGTGTGAACACGCAAAATTTTAAAGCGTCGGTTTGTCATCGAAGCAAACTTTACATGTGAGAATGACATTTTTTGGTATTTTTTGGTGCTTGTTGAATGGCAACATTTTCCATCGGTCAAAAAGTGTCGGTCGGAAACCGACCGTGTAAATTGGGCTTTAAAAAAAAAATACGCGAATGCAGCGTTGCATTTACGATAGCGATAACAGCGGCAGCAAGTTCCGATAAGCAGGCGACACCTGGCGTATATTTTGCGCACTTTAGCTTTGGCGGTTTAGACTTAAATTTAAAAAATCATATTAAGTACAAACGGAAAAGCATGCAATAATACTCAAATATCAAGACAGCGATACCAAACAAATTCCAAAGAATTTAGATAATTAATAAATAAATAGAAATGTATGTCTTCAACATTTGGTTAGCGAATTTTAAGGGAATTCCACTTTTTGCCAACTGCAACAAGAAAACCCATAAGAAAATTATATCGTTTTTATGTAATGTTAATTTTACTCTGTAATTACTTGAATTTTTTAATAAAATTTTATATGTTTTTGGGTATGTGAGTTTTTATGCTATTACAGAATGGGCTTAAATATTTATAACACGGCTGAGCTTCTGAATACGATTAAGCAGAAGATCACCCTGCTTAATGGTGGCCTGATACTGCCAATTCTTGTTGTCGGGTCGATTCGTTTCCACAATGCCGCCCACGCGATCCACCTTGGCATGCAAGCGGCCAGCCGCAATAAAACGAGACAGCTCCTGATCGATGTAGTCCACGGTGACGCCAAACGACTCGGCCATATATTGCAGAGTTAGCGAGCGGTACGACTCCAGCAATTGTGTGTATCCCAAGATGCGCATTTCACGCACATAGTACCGATAATGGGGATGGACGAGATAGTCGGCTCGCAGCTGTTTCTCAACTCGAGCTAAATGAACATAGAACTGCTCGTACTGACAGTTAAACAGGGAAAACAAAAACTGCTTGACATCCGGCAGGCCATGTAGCACTTCCTGTATCTCAGATCCCTTGATCACCTTCTCGCGAAGCTCGTTGCGTGGCAAGGCAATCATGGATACATATACGGTATAGCGTACAAACGTTGGGTAGTCCATAAGCTCGTACGAGGTGAAGGTGCTGACGGTATCCAGGAAGAAGGTAGCCGCTGCCTTGAAGTCACGCACAGCAACCGAGTAGATTCCCTGGTACACCTTCAGGCGATTACGACGATCCCAGTCGCCACCCTCTTCGATCAGATACTTGGCCTTGTCGATGTTGCGTGTTATTAAATCGTGATCCAAATAAAACAGACCAAGACGAATCAGATGGAAGACAATGTCCAGGCGGTGACCCAAAGACACGGTCTTCTCGTAGGTCTTGCGAAAGGCCGTCTCAGCAGCTGCCTTGTCACCAATGCGACACAAGTACTCAGACTTCTTGAGGTTGGCCTCACGCACCTCCATCTCGCCGAGATTCTGCTCGGCATCTTCAATGGCGGCGTCCAACTGCTCGACGGCAATACGGTTTTGTTCGCGCATTCGTGTCAGCATGTCCTTGTCCACACTCCAGTTTAGCTCGGTGCAGATATGCTCATACCACGGAGCCATATTGTCCGCTTTTATGGCATCCAGCAATTTGGACTTGAGTGCTGCATCTTGTTTGTGCTCCGCAAGCGTCAGAAGGAACTTCGTTTGTGCCAGCTCCAAATTTGGGTTCTTCTCCAATCCCTGCTCCTCAAGGTTTTCCGTGGGCATTTTTATATATTTTTATCTTTATTAAACGTAGCGATTAATTCAAACTGGGAAATAGTTTCCGAATGAAAATGAATTGTTTTTGTCAAAGCCGCAGAGTCATGTACGAGCTAAAGTTGGCTGCGATTCTTTAAGCAGTGTTGGCAAATATCGTTGGTGAAATCAATTAATATCGATAAGTGCGGTAATTTGTTGGTATCGGAAAAAAGGGGAGTGCGAAGCAATTGATTTTTTTTGTGGAAAAGTTGAAAAAGTGGGTCCCAAATTTGTGGAAAATTTTTCGTAAACAGCTTAGTGCAAATTGTGCTGAGAACGAATTCTCATAGGTACAAAGTTTTGGGACTAGACGGTGCACATAATGATTGGTGGTTTGTTCGTTTACAACCACAAGGGCGAGGTTCTAATCTCCCGAGTTTATCGCGATGACATCGGACGCAACGCCGTGGACGCTTTTCGGGTCAACGTCATCCATGCCCGTCAGCAGGTGCGCTCTCCAGTGACCAACATCGCGAGGACCAGCTTCTTCCATATTAAGGTATTTGCCACGTCAACCGGATGTTTGCCAGAGTCACAATCACAAACAATTAATTCTCCGCCTCTTTTCAGCGTGCCAACATTTGGCTGGCTGCGGTCACTAAGCAAAATGTTAATGCTGCCATGGTGTTCGAGTTCTTGCTGAAGATCATTGAGGTGATGCAGTCTTACTTTGGTAAGATCTCCGAGGAGAACATCAAGAACAACTTTGTGCTCATCTATGAGCTGCTGGACGAGATTCTAGACTTTGGCTATCCGCAAAACACGGACTCGGGCACCCTGAAGACGTTCATCACGCAACAGGGCATCAAGTCGGCCACCAAGGAGGAGCAAATGCAAATAACCTCACAAGTGACTGGTCAAATTGGCTGGAGACGGGAGGGCATTAAATATCGACGAAACGAGTTGTTCCTGGATGTGCTCGAGTATGTCAATCTGCTGATGAGTCCACAGGGACAAGTTCTGTCCGCTCATGTCGCCGGCAAGGTTGTCATGAAGTCGTATTTGTCAGGTGAGTGCAGTCAGTTAATTCGAGTTTATTTTGATAATGATCTATGTTTTCGTAACTCCCATTTCTAGGCATGCCCGAGTGCAAGTTTGGCATCAACGACAAAATCGTTATGGAATCCAAGGGCAGGGGAATATCAGGCAACTCGGAAGCTGAGACATCGCGCTCCGGCAAGCCTGTGGTTGTAATTGACGATTGTCAATTCCATCAGTGCGTCAAGCTGAGCAAATTCGAGACGGAGCACTCGATTAGCTTTATACCGCCGGACGGTGAATTTGAGCTAATGCGCTATCGTACAACAAAAGACATTTCATTGCCATTCCGTGTAATACCGCTGGTGCGTGAGGTTGGACGCACAAAGATGGAGGTGAAGGTGGTACTCAAGTCGAATTTCAAGCCATCGCTGCTCGGCCAGAAGATCGAGGTGAAAATCCCAACTCCACTCAACACGTCGGGCGTGCAGTTGATTTGTCTGAAGGGCAAGGCCAAGTACAAGGCCTCGGAAAATGCGATTGTATGGAAAATTAAGCGAATGGCGGGCATGAAGGAAACTCAGCTGTCGGCGGAAATTGAGCTCCTTGAGACGGATACCAAAAAGAAGTGGACGCGTCCACCAATTTCAATGAACTTTGAGGTGCCATTCGCACCATCGGGCTTCAAAGTGCGCTATCTAAAAGTGTTTGAACCGAAGCTGAACTACTCCGATCACGATGTGGTCAAATGGGTGCGCTACATTGGACGCAGCGGTCTGTACGAAACACGTTGTTAAAGGCAGAGTAACTCTCCCCAAAAGCAATCGAGCAAGTGGACGACATTATATTTATATGTTGAATTTAATAGAAAACGCAAGATGGAAACGTTTACCATTCGAATGTTATTGGAATTTTCATCAATCAAATTGAACAAATGTTGTCTCGTATTCCAAAATTAGTTCTTCAGCAGCGGACACTAGCTAATTTGTTTGTGTTCCCATCCTAAAATGCATATACATAGAGTTTATGTATTTATGCCCAACTCTGTGTTGCATAATAATACATACATACCATTATATACTATTATTTACACTATTATAAATTGTAATCATATTGTTTATACTACGCCCTGGCGCGCGTCTCAAATCTCACGCTCATGTTTTCTACTGTTTACTTTTAATTATTCTTTGTATTATTATATTAAAAAACAAAAAACAAACACTATTATTCTTGTGGATATCCAAACTTATCACACACATGTATTTAGTAGACCAAATCCTGTCTGTCAACGCTAATAATATTGATATTCAAAGTGTTAATAATAATATTCGAATTGTTTAAATGAATAAATAGCATGATATATAAATACATACATATACTACTATATAAAGTTATGGCTTACATCCGTTTTAGTTATCAGTGAGAAATGTATTTTATAAAACTTACATTTATGACTGAGATTTGTGGGTTATCGCATTGCCGGCTAAACGTTAAATTTAATTAACAATCGCGTGAAGAATATGAGCACACACACAACTACATACACTCATATACAGTAGGTCAAGTAATTGTTTGGATAAAAGAAAAGATGTTGCTTATGGTTCTAGACAATTTTAACATATAAAAAATGTAAAGATTACATTTTTTTTGTCAAAACAATTACTTGACAAGCCGTATATTTATTTGCATACATTCGTATACACTTACAGTTAGTTAAGTAACTGTTTTGACAAACATTTAAATCAGGGATTCAAACCGTAACCATAACCGTAACCGTTAACCGGTACTAACCGATTGAAATTGTTAACCGTAACAGTAACAAAAACCGAAACCCAAAAACTGAAATTATTCCAACCGAAATAACGGTTAAGAAACCGATTCATGCGTAATGGCTAATTTCGGTTTGGTCAAGCATAACATCTAATTATGTTTTTAAAGTGTAATCATCGTTTTTTTAAATTTTATTTAATTTTAAATCTGACCTAATTTAATATATATATAGATTTCAATAAAAAGATCTTATATTTTTAATTTTTTAATATTTCTTTTAAAATTTACAAATCTTTAACATTTTTTTAAAAATTGTTTCGTAAACCAAAATTATACCGGTATTTCGAAATTGAAACATGGAAAAAAACCGGTAAAAGATATATACAAATTTTACGTAACCGTTAAACGAAAACCCAAATACCAACATAACCGAAACCCTTACTGAAACCGATATTTGGTTCGGTTTGATACCCTGGTTTTAATCCATTATGATTTTCATTAAACTTAAACTAAATGGATTTTCTTTATTCAAACTATGATAAAATAGAAAAGAAATTTCAAGAAAAGAAAATGTATTTTGTACTTCTTATTTTAAAATTAAATTTTTCAAAATAATTATTTAACCAACTGTACATGCACATGTACGTATGCGTACCAAGTGGTACCGGTTAACCGATTTTTATCTACACATAAACTTTAAATGTATGGAAGAACTCGTCGCGCAAAGTTCATATTCTTTTGATTTATACTCACACATTCATATATAGACAATAGATATCATATATAACAGTTACCAGGCCTTCAGTTTTCGCTTGATTTACTTTTTTTAGATATTAATTAATTAGAGCAAAGTCATCGTATATATGTATATATATTATTATACCATAAGTGTGTGCGTGCAGTTTTGCATAAGGAACAGGTGTTGTTATCTCCCGTCACGCCTCGTCCAGTCATTGTCTTATCATTGGCCTGAATCATACATCGACCAAATTACGAAATTACCACGCTGATAAGAACGGAAATCGGTATCGAAAAAAACTGTGATTTTTAATTGAATTTTCCACGTCGACTGGTCAGCAGAAATAAGTTACGACAGGAAAAATGAATGATCTTGTGCCCGATGTTGTGGATGTGGTGCTGCCCAAGGGTAAGCTGCAGGTGAACTATGCTGTGGGCGTGGCTGTCCAGGAGGGCAATGAATTGACGCCCACTCAGGTGAAGGATCAACCGGAGGTGACCTGGGAGGCGGCGGAGCAAGGTCAGCTGTATACTCTGCTGATGGTGGATCCCGATGCTCCGAGTCGCGCTGATCCCAAGTGGCGAGAGATCTTGCACTGGGCTGTTATAAATATACCAGGAAACAAGCTGAACCTGGGTCACTCTCTGGCTGAGTACATTGGCTCTGGTCCGCCAGAGGGTTCAGGATTGCATCGTTATGTATTCCTGCTGTATCGTCAGAGCCAGAAGATTGACGACTCTCAGCACATAGACAAACGGTGGGTGAACGGGCATGTATGGGTTTCATAACACAGATGACTCATGACGTGGTTCCATTTCCAGCTCTCGTGAGGGTCGAATCAGCTTCAGTGCTCGCCAGTTTGCTGAGAAGCATGGATTGGGCCAACCCATTGCGGGCTGCTTCTATCAGGCGCAGTACGATGATTATGTTCCCATCCTGCACAAAAGTTTCAGCGGTTAGATCACTGATCACGCTAGTGACCAAAAATGTTCTATACTTTGTAAAACTAATCTTTGTCCAGTCGCGGCAATAAAGTTAACCGGTGCACTTATTGGCACTATCAGCATAGACACTGTCTTTATCAATATCTTTATCTTTATCTAGTGCGTGCCAAAAGTGCACGAAACTGATTAGGGCCATGATGATGATTTGGCAGTGGTTGGTAGTTGGACTTGGGGATCGATAAATAGCCAAGGCGGCGGCAACGAAATCAGAGTCACTGTCCCAACGCCAGACAAAGCACATCAGCAACTATGGACACCAGCGGTATCATTCCCGACATCATCGATGAGAAGCCAAAGGCCAAGGCAACCGTTGCCTTCCCCTCCGGTGCTCAGGCTGATCTCGGCAAGGAGCTGACGCCCACACAAGTGAAGGATCAGCCCACCGTTAGCTGGGATGCCGAGGCTGGCGCTTTGTACACTCTGCTGATGGTTGATCCCGATGCACCCAGCCGCACCGAGCCCAAGCTCCGTGAGGTCCTTCACTGGGCTGTCATCAACATTCCCGGCAACAAGGTCGCCGATGGCCAGGTGCTCGCCGAGTATGTTGGCGCTGGTCCAACGGAGGGCAGCGGTCTGCACCGTTATGTCGTCCTGATCTTCAAGCAGGGCGACAAGATCTCCAGCGAGAAGTTCATCCCCAAGACGTGAGTAATCATCTTTCTTTTCTGCGTGTCCTATCTCTAAATTTCTGCTGCTCCTTTAGGACTCGCGAGGGTCGCTTGAACGTCAAGATCCGTGACTACGTGTCCAAGTACAACTTTGGAGCTCCCGTCGCCGGCAACTTCTTCCAGGCCCAATATGATGACTATGTGCCCACTTTGCTCGCTCAGGCCAAATAAACCATTCTCTCTGTCCAAATTATAAACTAATAAATTTGTCCATAAGCAAAATAAGTTTGAGTTTAATATTTTCCATTTTTCCATTTGCTTCTCCTGTTATTGTTCCTTAAAAAAATCCGAGACGAGCTTGTTGAACTCTTCGGCATATCGCAGGTGAATATTGTGCTTGCCCTCTGGGAACTCGTGGTATCGTGCCTGAGGCAGTTGCTGCCTTAGCCACGGTGCATGCTCAGCGGCAATAATGGGATCCTTCTTGCCATGCAGGATGAACGTAGGTGCCTTAATTTGTGCCACTTCAGCGCGACAAAGGTCGCCATCACGATGCGTGTGGAAGGCTAGTTCGGCATCCACCCACTCCGCCCAGAGCTGGGCGAAACGCTCAACGCCATAGACTTTCTCCATCGGCTCCCGCATGCGTGGTGACCACGTGGATACGTCTCGGATGGCGTGCAGAGATTTCACCTCAGCCTCGACCAGGTACGCGCCCACTCCAAAAATGGCCAGCTTGTCCACAGCATCAGCATGACGACCGGCTAGGATTAGGCCTGTGATGCCACCGTCGCTCCAGCCGAGAATCGAGAACTTGGGTCTGTCGAGAGCACGCATCAGTTTCAAAGCTGCCTCGGCATCCTCGCGGTAAAACTCAAGTCCGAATTTGCGTTGAGGTGGAATCGATTTGCCATACCCAGGAGGATCCCATGCTATGATCGTGTGATCCGGCAGCAGTTTGGGCAACTGCTCGATTTGCGGCTTAAAGTCGGTCCAGGCCGAGCCCAGGGCACCGGGCATCAATAGCAAACTGCGCGATCCATTGCCACACTCGACAATGTGCAAGTCACCAGTGCCCTGAACTTTGACCTTGCGCTCCGTGTGGAGAGATCGTTCAATGCGAGGAATCAAGCGACTCGCAAGACGCCCCAGTTGAGTGCCTGAGAGCATTACGTAAGCAGCTGGAATTGGGGAAATCAACAATTGTCAAATCTTTAGCTTAGAGTGCACTCTAAATCAGCGCGTTGTCTCTATCACACATACAGCTGCACCTGCCTTGTAAAGTGTTCGATAAGCGATTTGATTAACCGCACAGCTGTAAAAACCTGATGACAACAACTTTAGTAGGTGCTATGTAAAGCTTTTCGATTTATTTGTTGTTTTACTACAGCTGCGCCGGTTTTGCATTTTCCAACACTCGTTCAATAAGTCGCCCACGCAAACAGAAGTTTTACATTTTGCTGATCTGTTAAGAAATAATATTCATTCACCATTTATTCATTTTTTAGCAAAATTGTGTATTTATAAATTTTAAATAAATGCTAGATTTGGGTTTGGATTTGAATTTAAAATCTGGAAAGTTGCCCCACTCCCCAACAGCTTTCTACATACATAGTCTCACTTGTCTATCGGCCGACCGCCACAGTCTGTCGACTTAACGGCCAAGGCGCGCCATTTAAATAAAATATTAAATTTTTTAACAATTGGCTTAAAATTAATTACATAATTTTATGGCTCGAATTTTAACATAATTCATTTCGTTTAACTTGGTGATTAGTTCAATCGAACTTATTCTAAACACTACGATACAATTCTAGCTGTTAGCTTGAATCACCTTGTCTGCATTCGTTTCAATGCTTTTCATTAGTTATCGCTTGACATTCCTTTGTCACTGCAGCGCGTTGCAGCAGTTGGCTCGTGCATACAAAAGGACACTCGCGTTTTAATGGCTATAATTCTCGGCATTCCTTAATAAAAACAGAATTTTAATCATGTATCTTGCAGTAACTGCGTGATGACCAGTGCGTGCTCAAGAAAATGTGCAAAGTGACGTTAATATAATATATGTACGTGTTGTCCTTGCAGTGCTTGTGTAAAATTGCATATTATAAGTAAGCCCCCAAGACAAGAGGCTCCCTTGACTCAAACACACGCAGACCACCCGCACACAATTACACGCACAGGGACATGGGTATATATGCATCAACAAATGCAAATCGAATTTGACGCCGAGCTGTCGAAGTTGTGTAGTGTATAATAAATGTCAAGGCATTTACACGGGTCGACGTTGTCGTCCCTGTAATGTATGTGAATGTGAATGTATAAGCATACATACAGACATTTATCCTGTCCCTTCTAATACGCTTCGAGTGGTGCAGGTTATGAACCTGCGTGTTCTGTGCTCATTACGCATGTGTGAGTGTGTGTGCGTACATATGTACATATATATGTTAGTAGTACGCATACACACATGCCTCGTTTGAAGGAAGAGAGCTTTTAATTTTTGGCATTCTGATGCCCTACAACCTAAAACGAGGTCTTTTGTGTAGCATACATTTCGGGGCGAATAAGAGTAAACTGAAAACTTGAGAAATATCAATGTCTTATAATATTTTAAATTATATTAGCCCACGTTTTGTGCCCATAAACAGTGGAAGTCTTTGTTATCTGTGTACTTTTGTCTCTGCTGTAGCGTGTGTGCTGTGTTGCCTATGCCGTAAGCCAGCACTCTTTGAATAAGCTGACGGAGCTTTCGTTATCCATTGGAAACACTGCGAAGAAATTAAGTTTGAAATTGCAGTTCAGTCTTGTCGTGAATGCAGCACAGATCGATATTAAAACCTGGAGCAGCGGGAAGTGTTAAGAACAAAATTCGACATATAATTTTTTGTTCCCCGTTTGGGTAAATTTTGCAAAACTCCCTTACAACGCTGCATATCAAACAAAAATACATGTTAATTCAAATAATCCAAATTCCTAAAAGCAAATTTTAAATTACAAAGGCATAAAAAGTGTGTTACAAATGAAAACGAACAATTGTGTAAGCTAAATCAATTACTTAAAACAAATCAGTGCTATGCTGGAATCAATAGTAAAATAATCTTAAACAAATAGTTAACTGTGCTTTAACAATTCTAGAAATTGTTTTAAAGTGGTCCATAAAACTATTCATCCTGAGGACGCAATGAAAATTTTCGCCTACGTGCAGTGAAAATTTTTTCAGATTTTTAGTATGTACATGTACGTTGAAACGCTCGTGGGCACCATAGCAGCGTCGGGTGGAGGAGTCGTCCGGCGAGCTTTTGCCACCCCTACGGCCAGCTACTTTTTGTGCTGCTAACGGCTCTGTAACACGAAACAAATGGCCAAGGAAATGTGCACGATAGCGAGCAATTTGCGAAACATTATGCAAATCAAGTGTAAAAAATGCCAAAAACTCAAAAACTATTGCAATAATACTAGAAAGTACAAAACAAGGCAAAACTAACAAAAATAATACCAATAATAATAATAAAAAATAAGTCAACGGTACGAATAAGTAACGCAATGCTAACAACGGAACAACAGCCGCAGCCAACTTTGCGTTTGTGAGCTTTTCTCTCTCTAACTTTCGGACTCTCTTTTTGGCGTTGCGTTCTCAGTGCTCTCACGCTCGACCAACAAACACAAAAGTTCAATGAAAATTACACGCGCGGATAAAATTCCAAAGTATCTCGGACTGTCGGTGTAGTAATAGTGAATACCAATACAAGGACACACGCGCCAGCAAAGCAGAAAGCTTCCCAGTCAAGGACTGGAATACGTTAGGCGACATTTACGTTTTACGCGCGCAACTCTGAGTGTGCTTATCGGTGTATTGGTGCATTGGTGTGTGTGCGTATGCGTGGTTGTTTGAGCGTCAGTGTGTGTTCGTGCGTGTGGGAGGGATAAAGTGAATGAGCGCGCCAAGTGCAACATATCAGAATTATAGAGATTGATATAAATACATAAATACATACACATACATATATTCACGGATATCCTTCAAGGACTGCACAAACTATGCATTTGAGGCCATGACAGCCCACAGCATTGAGAACGCCCACAACAAAATGGACAGCGACCACGCTGCCGACGAGCTGCTGTCCAAAAATAATAATAATAATAATACGCTGTTGATATCCGACGATAATAACAGCACGCGGCTGCTGCCCGAGCCAGTTGAATCATCTACTAAAGCCTGCTCCTCCGATTTACTATTCAACAAGGCGCGTCGCCGTCGAAGAACTGTTCCTGATGAACAGCACTCTCCACTCTCTCCTCGTCCTCGTCCTCATTTGCGTCCTCGCTCGCGGCCACCTATAATGGTTGAGTACCGTCGTTCATATCGAGTGCTGATTGTGACAGCTCTCCTGGTCAGCCTGGTGGCCAGCTTTATAACGATCAGCGCTGGTTTTCCGCTCGACGGCTCGCAGAGTTCATTCTACACCTTTCGCAAGTGGTACACTGGCTTAAATGGTACCTTGGAACTGGAGTTCAAGACGGAACAGCCCAATGGCCTGGTACTCTACACCGATGATGGCGGCACCTATGATTTCTTTGAGCTCAAACTGGTTGAGGGCGCACTGCGTCTGCGTTATAATCTCGGCGGTGGCGCCCAAATCATAACCGTTGGCCGCGAGCTCCATGATGGCCATTGGCATAAGGTGCAGGTGCTGCGCAATGATGACCAGACCTCGTTGATTGTCGACGGCGTCTCCCAGCAGCGTTCGACCAAGGGCAAGGAGTTCCAGTTTGGCAAGTTTGCCAGCAACTCGGATGTCTATGTTGGTGGCATGCCCAACTGGTACAGCAGCAAGCTGGCTCTGCTGGCCCTGCCCAGCGTCATCTTCGAGCCACGCTTCCGCGGCGCCATTCGCAATCTCGTCTATGCGGATCAACCAGGTGGTACCACCAGGCGACAGGAAATGAAGCAACCCCGCGACATCAAATGCGGCGATGCGCCCTGCGACCATGGCGAGATGCCACCCCGCGAACGAGGCATGCGGGTGAGTCTCTTAATATTTAATATTCCCTCCTCAACTGTTTACTTAGTTGATTAAGTAATTGACGGCTTTGCCCGTGAGTTGCTTTTACTTTTTAAAGGTTATGTTGAATAACTTAAATTTTTTATAGCAGCAATATAATAAGGCGAAGTGCTTAGCACATTTCTCCGAAAGACTTAAATAGTATTATCTTAAATATTTTCACTTAATTCAAATATTTTTGCTTAAAATTAGTTTATTAAGTAAAGGACGGCTTTGCTTTACTACTTTAAGGTTATGATGACAAGCTTACTTTTACTTGCTTACTTAATCCGACTAGAGTTACCTTTTTAATCAAGTTTTTTAATTGGGTTGAAGTGGAATAAAGAAAGGCATTTCCTCTTAAACAATTTAGTCGTTGATTGAGTAAAAGACGTCGTTGTTATTATATCTTTAAGGTTATGTTAAAGCAGGGATTAAAAACGTAACGAATATCGGTTTCAGTTACGGTTTCGGTTATGTTCGCAATTAGGTTTTCGGTTATCGGTTACGCAAAAACTTTGAATAAATGTTCAGTAACGGTGAACCGGTTTTTGTATGATTCGGTTTTAATATACCGATATGGTTTCGGCTCAAAAAAAAAAATTTCTTTGCAAAAATATAATTCTTTCTTAATATTTCATTCGCACATTTATTTCACTTATTCTTCAGTTTGATATTGCTTAGTTACATTTTAACAATTTAAATATTTCATTTAAAAAATTTATTTTATTTGCGCTTATTAAGTGATATGAAAATTCGATTATGAATATCACAAATAAAAATTCAAAATTATACACAAAAAAATTTAAATCGAAAATCAAATTTAAAAATGAAAAATATAATTGTATTGGATGCATGAAAAACCGAAATTAACCTTTATGAATGAAACGGTTACTAAACGGTTATTTCGGTTTGCAGAGTTTCGGTCAAATGAAAATTTCAATCGGTTTTTACCGGTTAAAGGTTACGGTTTCGGTTAGGGTTTTAATCCCTGTGTTACAGTGCGTGTTTTCTTTCTGCAGGTTTAATAAGGCCTTGTTTTTTTTATTAATTAAAATATTTCCTCATAAACAGCGTCGGAAGTAAAAGACGGTTTTGTTCTAGAGTAGTTTTTTAATGTTTATAGCTAAGTTGAAGAACCTACTCTCCGCCTTGTTATAATATTTCTGTGTGACCTAACGACTTTCTGCGATTAAGCTTAAATACTAATTTCATTTTCCGAAAAAAACCATTATGTTTGTTGTTGAAATTTATGTTGACGAATTAACTTGTTGTCCTGCTGGGTTATTAATGAGCTACTGCGCTTAATCCTTACAGGGCGTCAGGGGCGGAAACACGACCGACGCCTGTGAACGCAACGATCCCTGCCAGCATGGTGGCATATGCATATCCACTGATTCCGGTCCAATTTGCGAGTGTCGTAATCTGGAGTACGATGGCCAGTATTGTGAGAAGGAGAAGGCGCCATCGGAAGCAACGTTCCGCGGTACACAGTTCCTTTCGTACGACTTGGGCCAGACGGGCGCCGAGCCAATAGTCAGTGCCCAAGATGCGATCTCTTTCTACTTTCGTACACGCCAGCCAAATGGGCTGCTCTTCTATACGGGCCATGGCACCGACTACTTGAACTTGGCCCTGCGCGATGGCGGCGTGTCCCTGACCATGGGCCTGGCCAACGGGAAGCAGGAGATGCACATCAAGCCATCCAAGGTGCGCTTCGATGATCATCAGTGGCACAAGGTGACCGTCCATCGACGCATCCAGGAGATCTCGTCCATAACCAGCTTCTGTCGGGTGCGTATTTCCATCGATTATCCTTGTGTTGATTTTACTTATGAGGATTCCATTCACAGCTCGTCACTGTGGTGGATGATGTTTACACGGATCACTCGCACATCGCCGGCAAGTTTACCATGCTGTCCTCCTCCCGGGTCTATGTCGGCGGTGCTGTCAATCCTCGTGCTTTGCTCGGCGCTCGAGTTCACAACAATTTCGTGGGTTGCCTGAGGAAAGTGGAGTTCTCGGCGGACACATTGAACCTGAATCTCATTGATTTGGCCAAGAGTGGCTCCAAGTTGATACAGGTAGCCGGTAGCTTGGAATATCAATGTCCCAGCGGCGATCCTCAGGATCCAGTCACATTTACCACAAGGGAATCCCACTTGGTAAGTAAAATAATATAAGTTAATCACAATTCTCCTATTGCCAACTCGTCTTCTTTTTTAGGTGCTGCCACCTTGGGAGACGGGCAAGCAGAGCTCGATAAGCTTTAAATTCCGGACTAAGGAACCGAATGGCATCATTATCCTGGCAACTGGCTCAAAGCAACCACGGGCCAAGAACGTAAGCGACCAAGTGGTTAAAATGGATTCGATTTATTGTTAATTCCACACTGTTATCCACAGCCCGTGCTGATTGCCATTGAGCTGCTCAATGGTCACATCTATATACACTTGGACCTGGGATCGGGTGCCTCCAAGATACGCGCCTCACGACGTCGCGTCGACGACGGCGACTGGCATGATCTCATCCTGCGTCGCAATGGCCGCGACGCCAAGGTGGCTGTGGATGGCATCTGGAATGATTTTCGTACGCCCGGCGATGGCACCATTCTGGAGCTGGACGGTCACATGTATGTGGGCGGCGTTGGGCCCGCCTACAACAGCGTCGCCTGGCCGGCGGCCATCTGGACGGCGACTCTGCGACAGGGATTTGTGGGCTGCTTGCGTGACCTCGTGCTCAGCGGCAAGGCGATCGATATAGCGGCCTTTGCACGCGTGCAGGACTCAGGTAAATGTGTACACATACATACATATACACATATAGAGTATTACTCTTGCAGAGGGTTTTGTAAATAGGCCACCGAATTTGAATCTTCGATTCTATATACGAATATCGAAAAATATTACTCAGAATACGAAAATTCGGAAAACTAAGTTAGGAATCCGAAATTAGCAATCGAATTATAAGGAATCCAAAATTACTAATCCGAAATTAGCTATTGGGAATCCAAAATTGGGAAGGCAAAAATTGGGAAAGCAAAAATTGGGAAGACAAAAATTGGGGGAAAAAAATTGGGGGAAAAAAATTAGGAAAACAATAATTGGCAAAACAAAAATTAGAAAAAGGCGAAATCAAAAATATTTTATTAAGCCCCATTCAGACGAGCACTTTTTCACCGACACTTTTTGTCATATTTTGTCAAAAAGCTGTCCGTGTCGCGTAACCATACAAAATTTCAAAGCGTCGGTAAAAAACCGACGCTCACCGATGGAAATAGAACACGTTCTATTCCATCGGTGAGCGATGGTGAGCGACACGGACGGTTTTGTGACAAAAAGTGTCGGTGAAAAAGTGCTCGTCTGAATGGGGCTTTTAAAATCGCGCGATTTCTATTTATTAGCAAAACATTTGTCGAACCATTTATTTCAAAATCTACATGTTTATATTGTGTGCCACCTTATATAAAAAATCAACAATTTCTTGTACACTGAAAATTTTCTTAGTTGAAAATCCTAATTTATGATTCCTAATTTTTTCTTCTTCCCAATTTTGGATCCGTAAAATTTTATTCTAAGTTTATTTTACTTATTTTTTAAAATTTCTTTACATAGTTTCGGAATTCGTATGAGGTACCGTATTTTGCTATGCAAGGAAGTCTTTCTTTCTCTGCAAGGGTATCAAGTCTTCGGTTTACCAAACATAACTCTTATTTCCTGTTATGTACATGTATATTAACTGGGTCTATTTTGGGCAATGACCTGACCATGCTTTATTTGTTTCTTTTACAGCTTCAGTGAAACCATCGTGTCATGTGCAGGGCAATGTTTGCACTGGCAATCCCTGCCTCAATGGCGGCAGCTGCCTCGAGGGCTGGAATCGACCCATTTGCGACTGCTCGGCCACACTCTATGGGGGACCGACGTGTGGCAGGGAGCTGGCCACGTTGGCCTTTAATGGCAGCCAGCACATGACCATTTGGCTGGCCAATGGTCAAGGCACCAAGACGCAAACGGAGGAGCTAATCATACGTTTTAAGACATCGCGCCCAGCGGGTTTGTTGCTCTTGACCAGCGCCGAGTCCAATTCCCCGGATCGACTAGAGATTGCCCTAGTGGCTGGTCGAATACGCGCCAGTGTTCGGCTCAGCGATCGGGAGAAGGTAAACTAGTTGTAGTAAACGATTGATTATGTACACTTGATTAACAGCTGCACAATATATATGTATATCTTTAAAATGCTTGCATGCAATCCTCGACAGAACCTGCTCGCTGGCCAGTCGGTGCTCAATGACAATAATTGGCACACCATACGATTTTCGCGCAGAGCATCGAATCTGCGTCTACAAGTCGACGGGGCTCCCCCCGTCAGGGGTATGTTATGTATGTATCAACAGCACATCTATTGCCCTACTACGTGTCGTGCCGTGTCGTTTTTTTTATCAAAAGGAAACTCCCCATTTTCGAGTCTCCTGCTATGCATATACTAAGTTTATAAACTTGTATCATATCAAATGATTGTTAGATTTCTATTTGAAGTGCCCCCAAGCACAAGTTCAAGGCCAGATCAATCAAATATACATACATATTTGTATATATGTAAATGGTAGAACCTACCTACCCTTATTCCCCTTGTCTAAAGGTGTGTGAAGGTGCCAGGAAGTCTAAGGAATTCTAAAAAAATGATATTGTAGAAGATTGAAGCAACGGTTTTTAAGTTTTTCTTAAAACTTTAACTTTTAATTTGAGAGCTTTTAAGTTGAATACAATTTTACATACACACACAACAATTAACACACATACAAACACACACACATATATTAATAAAGGAAAATGAAAAGCTTAAAAGAAATGCTATATTTAATATACCTTTAATTTTACCAAAAAAAAAGTTACATTTCCTCTGACATTTTCTCATAACAATTCACGGCATTTCGAAAACTTGAATAGCTGAGATTTGAGATAGATTTGAACATCACATACTCGTACCCGTACTCGTATACTCATTCGATCACATTCACATTCACATTCACTTTAACCAAAACACCCAGAAAAATACTCGTACATTGTAAGGCTCTTTCACCTAATTAATTAATTAACTTTCAACTCAACTTTTTCCACTCCATTTAATTGCTTTGTTGTGATTTCCTTTTTTTTTGTTATTGATGAAATTGATATCTTCGTTAAGACTTGCCCATTAATTATTATATTAACTTGCCAATCTCATTATACTTACAAAAATATCATTATTAAACAATTCATTTATTTGACTCTCGTTAGTTATTTGAAACTTTTTCAAACATCTTGATGTTGTGTTTTCATTTGCGATAACTCTATTCTGCCCCCCCATAAACTATACTATGTTTGATTTTGCGACAATCCCAACAAAATAAAAATAAATGAAAAAAAAAACTCAATAATCAGCAAGAGTGTGTCAAACAGTTTTAAAACAAAAGTTATATAAATCAATAAAAATAGTATGTATTTATGTGCCAAAGACAAGAAAAGTATTCGATCAGGTGTACAGATGCTATAAATCGCATTGAATGTTATAAATATACATACATATATCCAATTTGATTGTCTTGTAAATTGTTATGTCCATGATAATAATAATATCATATTGAAGTACTCTCTTTTCATATCTTTTGGAGAACATTTCTCACTTGATGCTGACTCAAATATAAATTGAAGTTAACATCAAGTGCTTGTAAATTACTTTCATAATTTTTGTTTGTTTATAATTTGTACTTTCATTTATTATTATAGTTTCCATGTAAATATCAAAGATTTGTACTTGCAGGCATACTCAGTTTTAAACTAAACAATCAAAAAGTGTGTGTGTTTAAATAATTAACAAATTAAACAACACAAGTTCGTTTCAGGAGTGTGTAATTAAAGCATATACTATATATTTTAGAGAAACAACAATTAACTAACCGCAACAGCAACCATAAACAACATCAAGTACTTTTAGTGCTTGTATTTAAATGAAAAACAATGTCAAATGCAAATGCAAATGCAATTTTCTAATCACAAATTGTGATCTTAATGACCTTTTCTATTTCAAAATGCAACGACAGCAACATAAGCGAATGAGAAGAAATAAACATCGTAAATAGTTTCAATTGTTTTTTTTGTTTTTTTTTTCAATTCTGAGGCGAGAGCAAAAAAAATCGACACGCAAGAACTCGGTGAAACATTTTTTTGCCAAATCGCTCGATAAAGTCAACTCAAGGATGCAAGCGCGTGACAGAAGCAAAAACAAGGAAAGCGAAAAGGAAAAGGAAAATGAAAATGAAATTGAGAAAATGGCAAAGCACGCGAGTCGCGACTTATTGAGACGAGAACGGCAAAACAATGTTTGGAAGCACCCAGGGCTGTAATTTTGCACCATTTAATATGTAATTAGCTTTGTGTTAAGTAAACTATGTACTCGTTAACAACAACAACAACAACAACAACTATTACTACTACAGTAACTAACAACTAAACGCAACTAAGCGTGTCCAAAACGTACAAATTAGTTTCGCATTTTGTGTGTAAGTGTACAAATGTGCAACTTGGCCGACAAACGACATTGGCAACGACATGGCCTCCTTTTGGGCCATGTTGGCTGCTCCTCTGTTGCCTGTGTTTTTGGGCCGGCCAAGCACACACACACACACACACACACGCTCACCCATACACCCAGAGATATTTGCTGCACCACGGTTGTTATGTACGCGCACGCACACTAAATTGCACACACACCTACACAAGCACACACACACATACACCCACATACACCCACGCACACACACACGTCAGAGTTTGCATGTGCGCACCTGAACTGAAATGAACAAAAGCAAACATAAATTAATAACTTTGAATAAATAAAATGAAAATCGCATGACTTGCTGCCACATGCCACAACATTCTCTACGATTAGCTCAGTCTCTCTCTCTCTCTCTCTCTCTCACACACAAACACACTCTTTCTCTGATTGTCTCTCTCTAGAAAAGTTTGGCACAATTCAAAGTACTTATAACTACTTACATACATATGTATATAGTATGTAAATGCGGCTAATTATATGGCTGCAATAATTGTGTCCCACATCGCTTTCACTCACTATCTCTCTGTCACACTCACTCACTGTCTCTGTCTCTGTCTGTCCTCCTATCGCTTACTGCAGTCATATTTGCATGTACAGATAACGTCAATCACTGCCACGCTGAAACCACGCGTCGTATACGCAACGTAGTCGCTGCTCATTGCACAATTACTACTTGTACTCGTATTAGTTAGACATATATTTCGTAGTCAAAAGCACTAACTTGCGACTCTCTTTAGGCCACACACACACACATACACACACTTACACTCCTTCACACATACATAACATAACATCACATGACATAAAAATTACTAAACAAATTACAAATCGATGTTTAGTTTCAATGTCGTTAAAGAGCAGCAAACAAAACTGTACTTTAATTTCTGTTTTCATTTCATTTATTTTCTATAATTTATTTAGTTTATGATTTTGGCGTTTAGGTAAGAATACAAAACAAAACAAAAATGTTAACAAATTCAATTGAAATCGTTGTCTTCGGTTGTCATTGTTGTAGGCGTCTAGTTGCAACGTTATCGTATTCATTACTTAAATACTTTTCATTTGTTGTGTTATTCTATCAAGCAATGCACCTATCGACAAATAAAATCACCGCTACAGTAAATACTCGTAAAAGAGAATGTATCTCACACACCAAAAAAAAGTAATCTTATTAAAAAAAAATCAACAAAAAATGGCAATGAACGCATATGTACAACTACTCTGTATGTATGTGTGTAGATATATGTACTACGCACCCAACTCAATACTTAACTTAATTATTTATCTAATTAACTACACTAATGATAATCTCCATTAAGTTACTTTCATTGTTTTGATCGAAAGCCGCATCGAATGCGCAAAACATTTTCTCAGTTCTCAATTTATCATTTGGAATTTTACTACTACTCCTCTCTCTCTATAAATATAATTTATCTATTATACACCGGCATATATATGTAGGCATATATATGTTTATAAAAAACTATCGTATAACTATCGTATAACTGCACCTTTCTTTAGTATGTACCCAAGCTGCATTGACAACAATTCTAGCCACTGTCCAAGAGACAGACACCAAAGTACAGCAACTGCTTGAAATGATTTGATTATGAATCGAAATACATACTACTACTTGTACTTAGTTCAATGTCTACTCAACTATATACTCTACTTACTATCTAATACTACTTAATATTTCAATATCCATATACTCGTATGCGTATGTGCTTCTTGTAACTAAAACTAAAAAAAAAAACATTTCAAAACTTTCGTTTGTCACCAATAACAACTCTTAAGTACTGTAACTTTAATCCATGTATCCATATAACCAAACTATCCTTATTTATATATATATACGATATGCCAATGTTAACGGTACTTTGCCTAGTCTAAATATTAGAAACAAGCCCAGGCTGGCACATTCCCCATGCCCTTAACCCCCTTGAGCTTTATCGATCTATGCTGTATTCTTTGCACAGCTGAGACAATCCTGGGACGCCACAGCACGATGGAGATACGCTCGATCCATCTGGGCGGACTCTTCCATGCCGAGGAGGAGATACAGATGACCTCAACCATGCCGAACTTTGTGGGACAAATGCAGGGATTCATATTCAATGGACAGCGGTAAGTGGCTAAGCAAAGCTGGGAGTCCCAATAAAGAAATAAAATAAGAAATAAAAATTAATATTTACTAAAAAAAAAAAATAAAAAAAAAAGCTAGCTCTAAATTTTCTATGAAAATCGATTTAACTAACTCGATTGACAGTCAAAAATAATAATCGAGTTAAAATATTTGAAAATCGCTTCGACCTTTTGATTTTTTTACATCACTATCATTTATTATCATTGACATTAGGAACTTTACATTAGGAACTTTTTGAAAATATTAAATGAATTATAAACATTAATTTGATTAAGTGAAGAAAGGGTATTTAATTATATATTGTGAAACTTTTTCCGAACTCTGTTAATTCCAGGGACTGCAAATAATGATTATTATTTGTTTTTTATATAATATATAAAAAAAACATACACCCTTAAAAAACCTAGAAAATAAGCAAGGGTGCCGCAGAAATCGCTTTCGCTTGAATTTCACTGAAATTTGTATGAAATTTAATTTGTATGAAATTTAAGTGAAATTCAAGCGAAAGCGATTTCTGTGGCACCCCCGAATGATTTACACCAAAATGTTTTTTTTCACAATCTCTGTATTTCCACCATGATTTTTATTTTTATGATTTTTACTTTTATTTTTGAGTAATTTCGTATAAAAGCTTGATTATGATCTAATGATTATGATCTTAAGTTTTACAAAAATTACTCAAAAATAATTGATTATCAATAAAGAAGCAGTAAAAAATTAAAATATAATCATTAAAATGTAGTTTTTATAATATAACTTATTTAATGTTTACGGTCCCTCGGTTAATTCTAACCCTTTTGGTCCTTGCTCTTAGCTACCTGGACATAGTCAAGTCTCTGGGCCCCGAGCTGTCGGCGCTGCCGAGTGCGACCTTCAAGTTAACAGCAAGATTTGTCAACTCGCCAGCCGGACAGCCGTATCACGCAGCCACCTTCCGGTCGAAGCACTCCTACGTGGGCCTGGCCATGCTCAAGGCCTACACAAGCATCTCCATTGACTTCCGTTTCAAGACCGTGGAGCCGAATGGTCTATTGGTGTTCAATGGCGGCAGACGCAATGACTTTGTGGCTGTGGAGCTGGTAAATGGCCACATCCACTACACCTTCGATCTGGGGGATGGGCCTGTCACCATGCGGGACAAGTCGCGCATTCACATGAACGACAATCGCTGGCATCAGGTCAGCATTCGTCGTCCTGGACCCAAGACGCACACTCTGACCGTGGACGACTCCTTTGAGATAATCACGCTGACCGGCAACAATATGCATCTGGAACTGGCGGGCATACTCTACATTGGAGGCGTCTTCAAGGACATGTATTCCAAGTTGCCGGGCTCGATATCATCGCGTTCCGGCTTCGAAGGTTGTTTGGCCTCATTGGACTTGGGAGATACTTCACCCTCGCTGACCAGCGATGCGGTTGTGCCCAGTTCCCTGGTCGTCAGCGGCTGTGAGGGACCCACCAAGTGCAGCCAGAATGCGTGTGCCAATCGGGGCATCTGTGTCCAGCAGTGGAATGCCTATGCCTGCGAGTGCGACATGACCTCGTACACGGGACCGACCTGCTATGATGGTGGGTGCAAATTTATTTAAATTTATAAAACATTTAATTGATTATTTAATTTAATCTCTTGCAGAATCGATTGCCTATGACTTTGGCAACAACAAGGGCATGGTGCAGTACAACTTTCCGGAGAACACACAGGCGGACACCGAGGAGGACAACATTGCACTGGGCTTTATCACGACCAAGCCGGATGCGGTTCTGCTGCGCATTGAAAGTGCCACCACCCAGGATTACATGGAGCTGGAGATAGTCGAGGGCAATATCTTTATGGTGTACAACATTGGGAGCGTGGATCTGCCGCTGGGCGAGATTGGCACCAAGGTCAATGACAATGCCTATCACGTGGTGCGATTCGTGCGCAAAGGAGGCAACGCAACACTTCAGCTGGATGACTACAATGTCCAAGCCGTGACTCCGCAGGGTAAGATTCAGACTCAGACTCTTACCAGTTAGATCACAAGATATACTGGTAAATCTTGGATTTATTTGTAGGCCACCATTCGACCGTGTTCAATACCATGTCGAATATCCAAGTGGGCGGCAAGTTTAGCCGCAACGGTCGCACGAGGATCGAGCGTCCGTTTGCCGGTGTCATTGCCGGCTTGTCGGTTAACAAGCTGCGCATCCTGGACATGGCCGTCGAGCGCGATCCCCATATCACCATACGAGGAGATGTTCAATTGGTAACTGGAGTATTAGATAGAAATGATCTGCAGAGAATGCAGCAGGTTAGGGAATTTATTTGAAATTTTATTTGAATTCCTCTCTCAACTTTCAACTTTTCAAGTATTTTTCTCATCGTAACAATCAACGTTTATTCAAAATTATTTCTTTAATCCAAAACCCAAAAAATATATATAATTAAATCAAAGAGTATTGTAAAAAATATCAGCTTCATTTGCAATATAAACAACCTCTTTTCCCCAGTCTCATTTTTTGTCGTTAAAAATTATCTGTTAATAATCGATGAAATTGCGGGGAAATTTGGTTTAGCATTTAAAAAAGAATAATTAAAAAAAAAAACAAAGTATTAGATAATTATAAATGTATAAACTAGTGTAAATGCCATATTGTTTATTTACTTGATTTATTTTGTGTCAGTGACGTAATCGCTTTTAACCAGCACCAGCAATTAATCCCTCCAAGAAATTGCCACTAACCTCAGCTAAACTCGGCTATTTGATATACATTTTATATTTATTCCTTGACGCACAGCATAATGCAATAATCATATTGTGGATATACATTAAACAATTAACCACTACTAAACATACACACGCTCACACACACATACATCTATATATACACACCATAGTATTTAACAAATGCAGATAGTCTTGTATTTGTTTTATTTGCACTTTAATTGTACTCGTAATTCAGCCATATTTAAGCGCACTTATGCTGCATGACTCTACACGTTAATTAGCACATAAATAAACTAACTAATACTATATTCAAGTACATACAAACATACATACACTAATATTTAAACAAATTAATTATATGTGCAAAAAATTGGACTATATCCATAGATATAATAAGTGGGAATGGCTATAGTCGAGCTCCCGACTATAGGATACCAGTAACCTACTTAAATAAATTTAAAATATTTAGTATTGCATACTTTTAGGCTTTTAAATTGCTTAAAAACTTTAATCAGCCATTACTACCTTTCTATTTGTTCGATCTTGTTACGATTTAGTAGGATGAAAGGTAATAAGAGTAGTTAACGATAATTAGTTAAAAAATCCTTATATCTTGAAAACAGTGCGTGTGGTGGCTTTTCGCGATTTACGGAATCGGAAAGGGGCGTGGCAAAAATGTGAAACACACTTAGCTTGCGTGGGATTTATAGAAGTCTGTCTGCCAAAGTTGGTTGCTCTAGCTCTTATAGTCTCTGAGATATAGGCGCTCACACAGACGGACGGACAGACGGACATGGCTATATCGACTCGGCTGTTGATGCTGATCAAGAATATATGGGTAATTCTCCCATGTCGAATGCGACATTCGTACGCATTCAAAGTGAAATAAAACATATGCCAAATCATTATTTTGTTGTGACAAAATGAGAAACTTATAGGTATTGATTAGCACTATAATTGGTGCTAAAGTGGATTTTGGGAAATTGTTCGTTTTCAAGATAATTTAAAAAAACCAAGGCATTCGCACGCGACTCAGATAGAAGTCGTTTTTTCAGCGACCAGTTCTAGCACTGATTTCGGCAAAACGTGAACGAATATTTTGATGCCATTTATTTTGAAATGTGATGTATTCATTTATCTAAAAAATGCCTTTTGTTTGATTTATAAATATCAAGTAGTTTTTTTTTAAATGAAATTTGAGTCACTGTCGCACGCGACATGTCGCACGTGACATTTTTTTCCACAAAATATTTCTGTTGTTTCTGTATCTCTTTTTTTAAATTATATATCGAAACAGCCCGAAAAACTTATTTAAATTAAACTTTCAATATATTTCTTTGAATTAAAATGGTTCATGTTACAATCTTACTGTCCTACTTAGTGTAATCGTTAAAATACAAACGGTCCATTTTGGAAATCAATTTTTAAGAAAATGGACATAAATATGGAAAAAGTGAATTTATTCCAATGTAGAATCTATATGTTCATCCTATTGAATTTCAACTAGCGTATATTGCTTAAATAAATAACTTGAATACGTTTTTGGAACATAATTTCACAAGATGTGAGCTTTTGAGCAATTTTTCGTTTTTGGCCTCGGTTGACATTTCTGGAGAAATGCCCATATACACTTTATAGTGTCGGAGATGCTTCCTTCTCCCTGTTACATACATTGCAACGAATACAATATACCCTTTTACTTATTTTATAAGTAACGGGTATAAAAAGCATATATTTTTTTATTTTTTAAAACAGAAATTCAAGTAAATTATATTTTCTTATAAATATTATTTTGAATAATTTAAACTTTAAATTTAATAAAAATCTTTGCACATATAATTATTGACCTAAGGTCAACTCAGTTTATGGAAAGTTCTCAAGAATAGTGTGATATTTTCCACAAAAAGAGTTGGCCACACATGCATACACACACCATTTACACATACATACATATGATACATTTAATGCACCTACTAATATTAAATACCACTCGTAATACAGTTGACATTCACTAAAACATACAATAACCGCTTTGGCCAGTTGGGCGTTAGATCAACTGAGGTAAAATTAGACTTTGAATTCTACTCGACAGACGCCAGCGAGTGGTTATCCGGGTGCCATAGACGATCTGATTTTCTCCGGTGCCGGATCCGGATGTCGCGGCGACGATGAGGACGAGTGCACGCCGCCCTTCGAGTCGGGCAGTGGAGATGATCTCATAACGCCCGTCTATGTGCCACCGACTAAGCAGACGACAACCACACAGCAGGGCAACAGTCTCAGTGTCGATCGCAACAACAACAACAACAGCAACACTAGCAACAACAACAACAACAATGGCACAGAACGTGCCTGCGATGATGAGGATTGTGTCCATGGGTCTGGAGATTATGGCGAGACAACGGAACAGTTCACAGCCACGAGCACGGCAAAGGGTGCAGGTAAGCGAACAACTTGAACAACTTTTATTGCTATTTTTGATTTTGTGTTTTGTTATTTGCCAATGTGGTGTCATGTTGTCATTGACATTTGCATTACAACACACACTAGTACACACACACACTAGTACACACACACACACACACACGCACACCACAGTTCATCAGACATTATTAGCTAGAGAAAAAGTTAAATTTATATTGTGCGAGTTTGTAATGAATATATAGAAATAGCGCTGGGTTTTATTTGTATATAGTTATGTATATACATTATATATAATGTTATCAGAGCTGTAAAAAATGCAAATGATTTTATATTTATTATACTTGTAACAGCTACAATTGACAATCCATTTAAAGCTAATGATTAATCAACATTTATAATTTAAATTTTTTTACAGTTCTGATAGGTACATACCACCACATAGACATACACTCACACACACACACACACATAAATACATATATATAAACATATGTTTGTATATTTGTGTCTAGTTAAGCCGCTTATTAGTCTCAAATGTTTCTTGTTAGCGATCTCGACCTCTGGGTTATTTTTGTGCGCGCCTTGAAGTATGCAACGCTTTTTTTTAGACGCTTCTTTTTTTGAACGCCAGTGTCAAAAGTACACAGAACTATAACTGTACATATAACTACATGTAATCGATCGTCTAGTTTTTGCAAAAAAAAAAATACACTCACTCCACAGACATTGATCAGACCTATCCAAACGTTCAGCTCAGTTCAAAATCCCAATCAAAAATCGTTATAATCAAAAATCCAAATCTCCAAAAATCAGCCTCACTCTCGTGTCATCTTCTCAGCCTCAGATCAGCGCCATCCATTCAGTTGTTGATGATGCTTCCTTCTAAAGTAACTGACAATGAACTGACAATGAGTACGCCTTATGTGTCTCTTTCAGAATGTGAACACATCTTCATATTTCTGACTGTGATTGCGCCTTGGATACTCTGTAAATTTACATAAAACAAACAACCAAATTGAATTATATGATAAAATCGATGCAAAGAAACGTCTGTCTCTAGCAATGCACTTAGGCTAAGCTCCTAAAGTATTTACATATTTAGGCAGATACAGATACAAAGCTTTATCTATGTATCTGAGCAATTACCACCAACAGAGCAACAAGCATAATTATAATAATATATATATATATATATATAAAACAAAGAAAAGTAACTACAACAGCTACAACTACAACAACAACAAGAACTACAAATCCAATTACTCCTACAACTAACTACAACAACAAACAACACAGCGGTTAGGGGAGAAGAAGATGAAGATGAAGTTGAAGATGAAGAAAGAGGTCATATCAGATATTGTATATACCATGGATCGCAAATAAAAATTACGAATTTCAAAATATCAAAACTGGATAAAAGGGAAATTTTTGGATGGCGTATATCGTGGAATAGCGTAAACTTGTTTTTGTATTTAATTGTTTCTTATAAAAACATATTTGAATTCTTAAGTTAAAAAAAAATTAAATACTAACGATATTTAAATTTTATAATCAAAAATTAACCCTTAATTTCAATGGCCGTGTTCACCAGAACAAATCGACAACAGAATATCGATGAAATTTGTATGATTATTCTGGTGAACGGCATTGATTAGCAATCATGATTTTAAAATTTTGTGATTATGATGACTGAAAATTCATCACCAAAATAGTACGCTGAAATTCTCTGATTGTGATGCTTTTGTTATCGATATAACAAATTGTAATCAACAGAACACAAGATTTGAAAATAAATAGGACAAAATTAACAAGGAAACCACTTTATTAATATTAATTTGGTCTCCTCAAAAAATACGCAAAGAACACGTTGGAATCTGCGTATTTTTAAGAAATATGGTTAGGAAAAGTGCTTTAAACTTTCTCATATAAAATATTAAATGCGCATACAATATTGATTTAATTATTGATTAATGCAACTTATGATCTATTATTTTAAATCTGGCCTTTTGCTGTGTTCATTCCCATTACATTAAGAATTTTGCGCAAAACTACTTTGAATTTTTTTAATAAATATTAAAAGCTTTGACAAAAAAAGAAACGACAACTTTGATTTTTCCTTAAAATTTCATCAAAGCGTTCACCAGAAGCCCATCAGAAATTTTTTGATTTCTGATACTTGATTACTGATTGATTAGTTCTGGTGAACACGGCCAATGTATATAATAAAATGTAAATATCATTTTTTTTATTATTTTAATTCAAACAAAAACGGGATTTATTTCTTTAACAATAATTACGTGACAATTTATAGTTGAAAAATAATAATCGTTGCGGTCCCTGAGATATATAAAATCTGATATATACAATCTATATATATGTACCTATATGTGTATTTATGTGTATACTAGTAGTATTTATAACCTGTCGAGCAAGTACTCGTAATTTTTGCATAGTTTATTTACAGTATTTACATACAAAGCTTACACTTGTGTATGTGCCTAAATATATAGTATATATATGTATTCCGAATGTACATATCAACCAGTCGAAGCACAGCATATCTCTCTATCAAAATATCTCTCTCTCTATCTGTCTCTCTATCTCTCTGTCTTAATCTATCTGTCTCGAAATTTATGTTGAATAAACTATGATAATTAATTGCAAGCGGCATAAAATAATGTATTTTGTGGGATGGGGCATACAAGCACACACAAACACACACACACACACACACACGCACACAATTGCACACACACACACACACTGAAACACAAGTAGAGAACTTAGAAGAATGAGTTAAAATGAAGAACACTAAAAACTGCTGCTAACCACTTGCAGAGTCCAATAACGAGCTGGTAACCGCATCGACAACTGGACGCAGCAGCAGCAGCAGCAGCGATGTCACCACGGAGCAACAGCAACATAGCAGCAGCAGCAGCAGCAACAACAACAACATCGGCAGCAGCAGCAGCACCGTCAGCTATATGACAACCATGTCGAGTGCTGGCAGCAGCAGCGGCAGCAGCACCTCTTTCAGCCATCCGAGCACCACCAGCAGCGTGGGCAGCACCTCCACACAGCGCACCAGCAGCAGCAGCTCGAGCACCACGACAACAACAACAACAACGTCAACAACCACGACAACCACAACACCAGTGCCAGAGACACGCACCACCGTGACGGAGCGCGAAACCACTCCAGACATCTACGTGGCGATAGGCGGTGGAGTTGGTGGCTCAAATCGCGATCATGAGCGCATACAGTTGCCCGATGATCATCAGATGCCGCCAATGCCATTGCCACCACAGCCAGATCCACCGCCGTACGGTCCGTACGGTGGCAACACCTACAACAGCAATGTGAACAACTATCGACCCAAGGGCAAAGGCGGACGCATCAACTCCATTGAGGAGGAGCGCACAGCGATGATCATTGGCATTGTTGCGGGCATTTTGATAGCCGTCATTCTGGTCATCTTGCTGGTGCTGTGGCTCAAATCGAACGGCGATCGTGGCTACAAGACGGAAAGTGAAAAGGCCGCCGCCTATGGTTCGCATAATCCGAATGCCGCCTTGCTGGGCAACACCAGCACCAACGGCTCCTATCATCAGCAGCGGCAGCATCATCAGGCAACAGGCGGTGGCATGATGCCCGGACAACTTCATGGCCAGCATCAGCAGCAACATCAGCAGCAACATCAGCAACACCATCAAAATGGACACAACAACGGTGGAGGTGCTGCTGGTGGAGGTGGAGCTGGAGGTGGTGGTGGTGGTGGTGGCATGATGTCCAGTGGCAGCGGCTCCCTTGGCTATGGCAGCGATGGCAGACCCCAGATGGCAGGTCTCGTGCAGCCAAAGGCCAAGAAGCGCGACTCCAAGGATGTCAAGGAGTGGTATGTCTAAGTAGCGTGCAACAAATGAACAGCGTCAAATTAGCAATAAATACATACATACAACAAAAAGAAAACCATAATTATTTTAATTATTAACCTCATGACGTTAATTAGACACATTGACAAAGTGTACAAATGACGGAAGGATAATAAGCGGCGACCGCACGGATTGGTTTATTTAGGCAATAATGTTAGCATGGAAACACACACACACACACACACAAACTCACTCTCACACACACACACACACACACACACAGATACTTTAGCTGCATATGCATTAAGTTTTAAAGGCATTGAATCTAGCTGACAGAAAAACAACAAAGAAAAAAATAAAAATACTAAAAAAATAAATTAATTATAAATTTTGAGCAAAAATTATGCCTAAGAAATTATAGCTTCGAACTCAAGACTTGCTAATGAAAACAAAAAAACTAAAAATACAACACAACTATCACAAAATGCAGCATATATATATATACACAATATGTATATTATCATTATGTTATAGTAAACAAATTATGCCACTAGCCAATCAAATAATTGTGTATAATATTTCGCTAAAAAAAAAAGGTAAAGAAAGAAAAAAAAAATAAAGTGTTCGCGGCAAATCGAAAGATGAATTAATAAATAATTCTATACGGTAAATTATACAAGCAAAATTTAGCGAAAAATTCAATGTAAACGTAATTTAAACATACTTACATATAAAATAAATACTTATACACATACTAATATATTATTATATTATATATATATATAAATACATCAAATTCTATAAGCAGTTTCTGTTTGTTGCGTTAACAGCGTGTAAAGTTATCAAATGTGGTGCTGTAATCTAATGAAAGTCGCAGGCAGCAATACAATTTAATGCTGTTTATTCTAATAATCGTAATGAAAACACTAATGAAATGCTAATGCCAATGCTAGCGAAAATAATAATGAATTGCAAGAATCTCTGTTAATTGATTGTTTAATTCAATTGAAACTGGCTTTAATTAGTTAATTGAAATATGACTAGAAAAGAAACAAGAAACCAATTGGAAAAATAAACTGTAGAACCCTTTGTGCTTATGTTGAATTCCTATATATACACTATATATCTATATATATTATGTATATGTATGTAACGCGATTTACTCGATGTTGAGTTCACCAAGCGATAATAATTTTGTTGTAAAAACACAAGAAATATACTTTAAATACTATGTATATGTATTTGAGACTATATATTGTCATAGATCTCTCTATGCAGTATGAACTCGGACATATCAATTAACAAGACACCAACTCACACACACACACACACAAACACACACTAACACACAAAGACATGACACGCGACACTGAAGCGAACCTACCTAGCTTTTTTACAAAATGTGAGCGAAAATTACTTTACAGCTAAAAAAAAAAAAGAAAAATAAAAATGAAAACGAAATCAAGCAACAATTTTACAGTATTAGAGCCGCTTTATGCGTATTTTTCGAGGCTTACGTGACGTATACACAATCAGCAGCTGCAACTAACAATAAGACAACTTACACACACACACACTCACACACACATACTTACACTCTTATACAAACACATCACATCACATATACATTTAATTTAACATTTACAATCAGAATAAATAAAATTTTGAGGCGCTTTCTATGATTTTGCAGCTATTCCTACTCAATTTTATATACTTACATATATAAAGTGGACTTATACACGCACACATACACACACACTGACACACACACACACCTTTGTTCTTATTAGCTGAATTATTATTATTTTTATCCTGAATTTCCCTTATCCAATCGACGGTTTATACCAATATCGAACGTACTATTTATACATATATGTATATATTTATTACATATACATATGTTTGTATACTTAACATCTAACTACATATATATACTGCATTTCAACAACTTTTTGATATATTTTCGAGTGTTTTGAAACCTCAACTTGTATACAACCGAAATACCACATGACAAACTAGCGAATCTAGCGAAAGGACACTTAGGACAATTACAAAAACACAATACAATGCACACATATTTATACAAATATATACTATACAAATGAAGAAACAAATTCCCTACTTACATACTAATATATTCATACATACCTTACTCTTTATATATACTTATACATACAAAACAAGCATACATACATATATACGATATAATGTAAAATGAATTATTATTATTATTACTATTATTATTATTATTATGTATTTCCCTTCGATTTGATAATTAATTGATACCAATTTCAAATGCTGTTGATAACTAATTAAAAATTCCCACTTAAAACGAAAAATGTATGTAACAAAAACACTCTCCAATGGCTACGACAACAAATTTCTATCTTCACAATGTTAATGCTGCACAAGGAAAACTCTGCATTTAAAATAAACCACAAAGTTTATTCATTTCAATTGAAAATAACTCAAACTTTTGCCTTGCGATTATTAAAATGCACACTCAAACCGAAAACTAAAAGAAAATTTTAAATTATTGAAAATTCTACACGCCATGCAAATTGTTTAAAATCAATATTAGAAGAAACAAAAAAAGATCCCAATTGAATAGATTGAATAATGTGTTATGTGTATGATAAACATAAATGATAAGAGGCAAGGCAAGTACAGTTAGTATAATGAGTAACAGTAACTTAGTTAAAGCATGTAATAGTTGAATGGTCATAGGAACAGATAAATGCGAATGAAATGCAAAAAATGTATCAATACAACTTAAACTTACATAAATGCATTCATATATATGATGTATCTATTTAGGCTTAATATCATTGTTATCTAATATATATACGAAATCAACACACACCCCAAACACACATACACACACACACACATATACCCAGTATATAACTACAAATATGTATATGAACATGTAATGGCTGCATATGACATACATACTTATATATTCTAACAAATAGTAACGTGTATGTTCATGTAGCGGCAGTGATTGTTAAACAAATTGCTTTGTTTTGTGTTAGATTTTATAATTTATGAGAAAGAAAAATGGTATAAAAATGCATACAAATACAGAATGACTGACAAAACACAGAATTATAACATTGCATATAATAAATAAAATAAAAGTATAAAACGAACCGTTACTTTTCTTTAAATTCAAAAATACCGCCCTTATCAACATTTTGTCATTTTGCCACAATTGGCGTTTTTGCGCCAAAACTGGCTCTTTTTGGGTCAATCAGACATTTTTAAGTGGCAACAATGTTAAATAACAGGCGTAGTCTTTTGTGGGCATGTTATGTTAGAAAGTGTAATGAATTCGTGCAAGTAACATCGTTATCTTCAGATGAATTCCGATTGGGATACACTAATTAGTCATTAGATGAAGTCAATCAAATGTATTAGCTAATCCATATCAAGTTGCAGTTGTACCAATAATTTAGTATTTTTATTTTATGTAAGCAAATGCTTGCCAGCTGTTGCGTGCTATGCCAGACAGCTTTTGACAGCGTGCACTCAAAGCACCTTTCACGAGTATGCGATATATATCTACACGTGATATCATCGCTAAGTTCCACCACTATTTTTGTGACTAAAATTGAAATTATTTTTTATTAAAGTCTAACACAAAATATGGCTGCACCTGCAAATAATACCGCTAAGACGGAGATGATTGATCTCACCAAGCTCAGTCCGGACCAATTGATGCAAATCAAGCAAGAGTTCGACCAGGTGAGTGCGAGTCGCGTGTGGGTGCGTGAGTTTTAGTCACCACACTGGTGTGGCAGCAGTGGGGCGGGGCGGAGAAGGGGGCTGCAAAACACCGCAGATGCGGATCAGAAAAGCAAAAATGGCACATGTTGCAATTAACCGCATTTTTATTCGGCATGATTAGGAGATGGGCAACATACAGGACTCGCTGTCCACTCTGCATGGCTGCAAAGCGAAATATGCTGGTTCAAAAGATGCCTTGGAAGCGTTTCAGCCCGATTGGGAGAACCGTCAAATTCTGGTGCCGCTGACAAGCAGTATGTACGTGCCTGGACGCATTAAGGACCTCAACAACTTTATCATAGATATTGGCACCGGCTACTACATCGAAAAGGTAACTAACTAACCCTAAATTAATTATTGTATTGGATTGCTGATCAACAGCTGTTTGCTTGACAGGATCTGGAGGGATCCAAGGACTATTTTAAGCGACGCGTCGAGTATGTGCAGGAACAGATTGAGAAAATTGAAAAGATTCAATTGCAAAAGACGCGTTTCCTCAACTCGGTGATGGGTGTGCTGGAGGTGAAACAGGCAGCTGCTGCCAAAATGATCCAGCAACAACAACAACAGCAGCAGCAGCAGCCAACAAAGCAGAGCGCCTAAACGTGGACGTTGGATGCGACGCAAGAGCAAAGATGAAAGATAATTAAATTATTAAACTTATAAACAATATTTGTGCATTTAATTAACGATACATATGTAGTTTATTAAATTGTTCAACTATTTTTTGGCCTCCTCCAATGCGTGACTTAGCACCTTCACCTTCTGCTCATAGGCTGACTTAAGTTCCTGTAATGAATAGTGTTTATAAGTTACTTTACTGTTAAATCAAGAAAATGTCATGTCATGTATCACCTTGAATATTTTGGACTGTGTGTCATATTCCGTGCGTAGTTTGTCGTAGACACCCTTCGAGATGACTAGTTTCTTTTCGGTCAAGGCGCATTTCTCCTGCTCCGCTTTGATCCACAGTTGACTCTTCTCTAGCCGCGCCTGAGTGTGCTCGCACTCTGTGGTCTTCAGCTGCAACATGTCCTTGGTCACCTGCACTACTTCCTTAATGGACTCAACTTGATTCTTGAGCACGGCAATCTGTTGTTCCTGCTGCTTGTTCACTTTGGTCTTTTCAAACAGCAACGTTTTGGCTTTGAGCAGCAGTTCCTCCTGTTCTTGGCGAGATTTTGGTGCCTCCGTGCCGCCTAGCATCACAGATTGCTTTAGGGACTGCTCCAAATTCGCCACTCGCTTTTTTAGTCGCTCATTTTCGCACCTTGCATCCTTTTGATTTGAATATTTGTTTTCAGTTAATTAATTGTGACCGAAGAAAAGTTGATTCGAAACTAACCTCGAAATCTTTACGCAGAGCACCAATTCTTTTGCGAGACTCCTCTAGCAGTGCTTGTTTCTCGCTCTCCAATGTGAAGACCATATCGAGCAGCTCATTCTGCGACTGCACGTGTCCATTTGCCGTGTCCACTTCCGTCTCGTTGTTATTCAAATCGCCTCCAACGGCGCCTTCCAAAGGATTTCCAGACATTTTTCTTTAAAAATATTTCTTAAATTTTAACAAATTTCCAATTCAGTTCACTATACACGCCGTACAACTGCTCTCGGATTTTGTTTTCTTTTTTGTATTTATAGAAAGAATCGATGCGAGTACTATTTATAGATCGTGGACTCTCCGGCTCTCAGCTCTCTCCGTATTCTCTTCTCTCATATGTAGATATTCCACAAAATAACAAAACATTGTCTAGAGTTTAGTTTTGCATACGCCGCAGCATATTCTGAAGTTCCATTTATTATGCATATTAAGTGAATGAGTTAGGTTGATAAATGGTGCGGGATTAATACAAATCGCAGTTAGCAATCAAACAATTAAATTGTTATTACAAATAAATGGGTGAAGGAGGAGGGTGTGGCGATAGTTTGCAGTGTGTTTGTTTGAGTGTGATACATAAGATTAAATGCCTAATCAAGTAAAAGAAATGAAAGTAACGGTGTTAACTATAGCTTTAACCGTCCAGCTCGCCGGCAGCGCAGGCATCGGCGTAGCTCTTGCCGCTCTTATCCTCTGGATTCAGCTTGATCATATCGTCAATGCGCAAAATTGTGATGGCTGCCTCGGTGGCGAACTTCAACGATTTGATCTTTGACATGGCTGGCTCGAGGACGCCGGCCTTCTTGTTGTCTCGCACCACGCCCTCAATCAGATCCAGGCCGGTCCACTTGAGCTCGCCATTTTTGCTGTTTGTCTGGCTGGAGTTGTGGTAGGAACGCAGCTTGGCCACCAAATCGGTGGCATCCTTGGCGGCATTTACAGATAAAGTTTTCGGAATGACCAACATCGACTTGGCGAACTCAGCAATAGCCAACTGCTCCCGCGACGAGAGCGAGGTGGCAAAGTTCTCGAGGTAGATGGACAGAGCTGCCTCCACACAGCCGCCGCCGGCGACGACTTTTTTGCTTTCGAGCACACGCTTCACCACGCAGAGAGCGTCGTGCACAGAACGCTCCATCTCATCACAGTAGAAGTCGTTGGGACCACGCAGAATAATGGAAGCAGCGGCACTATTTGAATATAGGGAAATCAATTATAAATAGTTTGTCAATATTACTGGTTAACTTATTCTTACCGAGCCTTGGTGCCCTTGATGAGAATGAGCTCATCGTCGCAGATACGCTCCTGTGCCACCTCAGCGGCTTCACCCACCATCGAGGAGTCAAAGGTCTCTTCGCCATCCATGTTTGTCAGCGATGTAAGGAAAGCGGCGCCTGTGGCCTTGGCAATGATCTTCAAGTCACTCTTCTTCACGCGACGCACAGCCATGGCGCCGGCCTCGACGAAGTACTTCATGCACAGATCATCCACGCCGCCACTGACCAGCACAACGTTGACGCCGGTGCCCAAGATCATGTTGATGCGCTCCTTAGTGATGTCCAGCTCACGTGCGCGAATGGCCTCCAGTTTGTCTGGGTCATTGATCAACACCTGCACGCCCATCTTCATCTTGGTCTTTTGCAGCGAGAAATCAAGGCAGGCAATCTTAGCGTTTATTATTTTCTTGGGCATCTGCTGCGAGGCAATGGTGCAGTTCAAGGCATAACCTGGAATCAGGACAGATTCGCGAGCTGACTTGCCGTGAGCTTTCAGCACATTGATAGCTTTAATGGAATAGGCTGTCTGGCCCTTGGGATCGGTGATCTTGACGGCATGAGCGGCATCCACAACCATGTTCGAGAAGAAGTCACAATCGGCGCCAATAATCTTGGAGCTCATCGATGTCTTTGCAATGTTGATCAATGAGTCACGACTGAGCTCATCCACCGGAGCCGTGAGGTGCTCTGAAATGTACTTGCACGCCTCCTTGCAAGCAATACGGTAACCCGAGATGATGGAAGTTGGATGAATCTTCTGCTTAACCAACTCATCGGCGTTCTTCAGCAGCTCTGCGGCCAAAATGACAACGGATGTGGTGCCATCGCCAACCTCCTCATCCTGCAGCTGTGCCAATTCTACAAGCACCCTAAACAACTGGTTAAAAGACAACCAAAAACTCATCTTATTATCAGACTTACTTTGCAGCTGGATGCTCGACCTCAAGCAGACGCAGAATAGTTGCTCCGTCATTGGTAACGGTAACATCGCCGATGTCATCCACCAACATTTTGTCCAAGCCAACGGGACCCAGCGAGCTCTTCACAATGTTTGATATGGACAGAGCCGCCATGACTGCAACAACAGAATGTACTTGGTATTAATTCCAATTGTAAATATTAGGGGACCTAGACGCTTCTAAAACCATAACCTCACTTTGAATGTTTGGTGTTTTTTTATTAATATCATTCCCTTTCAATCCATTTAATATGTGCAAATACAAAACTTTAACATGAGTAAGATTTTCAATTCTTTGTTCGGGAACATTCCCAATGGCCGTGGGAGGGTCGCACTGTCACTGGCAACGTGCTTGAGACCCCGGCGACTTAACGGGCTGCAGCTGTTGTTCAAACCAATGATTTCTTACCGTTCTGCGTACGCACTGAAGCGCCGGACTGTCGCGTGCCAGCGATGGATAAAGGACTTGCCAATGTCGACATATTTCGTCTGTGTTTTGCGACTTTTAATAAAAAATTCAACAAATGGAAAACACTTGGCTACTAAATTTCTGTGAAAAATTGCCGCACGCTAGACCGCCTGACTCAGAGTTAGTGATGAAACTAAATTCGTTTTTACGATATATCGTTATAGTTCATTCGATTGCTTTTAAACGGTTGCTCAAACTAAAATTGGCTTGCTTGCGATTGAGTTGAAATGATTTTACTATATAAGCGAATCAATTTAGTATTTATTTTCGACCCAGCCAATGTATTAATTTGTATAACCAATCTTGTATATTTCGCTAGTCGCCTTTCCGCACCCTCCGTGATGCTTTCGTCACTAGCGCGGACAGCAGTCCGCAGTGATGTTTGGCGGCTAATACGATATCACGATGACGCATAAAAGTGCGATAGGAAAGCTATCGTAAAAAACACGATAGCTAACTTCTGGGAATGTCATCGATATGCTAAAGCGCGGAATGTTATCGATATACTAAAGTTGAATAAAAGCGATAGACCGATATCATCATCAACAAAACCGCGGCAAAAACAACAAGTTGTTTTTTATTAATTAATTTACTAAAGCTAAAGTTATTGTTTACTGAAGTGCTTAATAAAATAAAATGAGTTCCACTCCCACAAAGATACAGGCAGCTGCATCTCACGACGCCGAATACAAGACACCAAAGAAACAGAAGGCAACAAGAGGGCGTCCTAAATCCGCCAGTTTGAAATCCATTGAGAATCTAACAAACTCGGAGGAATCAAGCGCCGCAGAGGTGGAACAGCAGCAGCAGCCCACCACCCGCCGATCAGCTCGTAAGCCGAGTCCCACCAAGAAATATCAAGCATTTAGAGGGGCAACTGCAAAGGAACACATTGTTGTCAACTATGTTGAGTGCTCGGATGAGTCGGTAAATGAAGAGGATGTCGGACCACAACCAGATGTAGCAGCACCAAAGCCAAATGCACGAGACTTACAGCTAATACAGGCCGACTACAATGTGGCGGGCACCAGTATGTTTGGCTTCAATACGCCCAAGAAACGTGATGCAATGGCAATGGCTGCACTCAATGCCACTCCCTGCACTCCCAAGACCCCGAAGACGCCAAAGACTCCTCGATTGGGTGTCAAAACACCAGACACTAAGCGCAAGAAGGCAGATCAACCAAAAACACCGTCGCATGTCCGTACGAGAGTTAAACAGCGTAAGTCTTCCTCATCTGGTTGAATTCCAACAATCCTAACATTGATTATTTGTCTTGCAGAAATTGCCAGAATCGTGGCTGATTCCGATGAGGATTTCTCCGCGGACGAGAGTGACTTCAGGCCAAGCGATGACAACTCCTCCAGCAGCAGCAGCAGCAGTGACAGCGATGGGGCCACCTCAGATAATGATGCGGCCGACGATGAGCCCAAAACTCCTGCCAAGGCACGTCGCGCTATTGTGGTTCCTGTGCTTCCCAAGACGCCGTCAGCTGCGCGCCAGCGGCAATCGGCACGTGTTAAGAGATCCAACGAGTATGTGCCCGAAAGTGATGGCTACTTTCATTCCCATGCCAGCAGCAAGATTCTCACATCAGATCACACACTGGATCGCCTCAAGAATCCACGACTGGCCGCAGATAGAGTCTTCAGTCTTTTGGCTGAAATGAAAGCATCGGCGGAGCATGAGACGGCTATCAGTGCCATAATGGAAGAGTATCGCTCCTACTTCTCCAAATGGATGTGTATTCTGAACGAAGGTTTCAATATTCTACTCTATGGACTGGGCTCAAAGCGACAGCTGCTGCAGTCGTTTCATCGGGATGTACTCTCGCAGCAAACGGTTCTGGTGGTCAACGGATTCTTTCCCAGCCTGACGCTTAAAGATGTGCTGGACAGCATAACTACCGAAATACTGGATGCAGGTCCCAGTCCGGGCAATGCACATGAGGCTGTGGACATGATCGAAGAGGAGTTTGCGCTGATACCCGAAACTCATCTTTATCTGATTGTGCACAATCTAGACGGCGCCATGCTGCGCAATGTCAAAGCACAAGCGATTCTGTCGCGCCTGTCGCGTATTCCCAATATACATCTCTTGGCCTCCATCGACCACATCAATACGCCCCTGTGTGAGTGGACTTAACTATGCTAATAATACAAAAATTATACATTTTTATTGATACCTAATCCTTGTTTAGTGTGGGATCAGAACAAGCTCAGCAACTTTAACTTCTCCTGGTGGGATTGCACCACCATGTTGCCGTATACTGATGAGACGGCTTTCGAGAACTCGCTCTTGGTACAGAACTCTGGAGAGCTGGCACTCTCCTCGTTGCGCAGTGTATTCTCCTCGCTGACAACCAATTCAAGAGGCATTTACATGCTGATTGTCAAGTTTCAGTTGAAGAACAAAGGCAATGCCAACTACCAGGGCATGCCATTCAAGGATCTGTACTGGAGCTGTCGCGAGGCGTTTCTCGTTAGCTCCGATTTGGCATTGCGTGCTCAGCTGACCGAATTCTTGGATCACAAATTGGTCAAGTCCAAGCGTAGTGTCGATGGCTCCGAGCAACTCACAATTCCAATTGATGGCACACTGCTGCAGCAGTTTTTGGATGAGCAGGAGAAAAAATAGTCGCTACGTGTTTAGAACATATTAATTTATTATCTAATTTGTTAAATACAATTACAATTTGCATTTTAAAAAGGTTTCTCGTGTTGCGTATTCCCCAGTTTACTTTTACTTTTAAGTTCTATTACATACATATACGTTCTGTACTCCTGATCCTTTATTGTTTTCTACACATTTAGATTGGCATGCATAAAAATGTATCTTAGTTAGCTTTAATATGTGTTTGCTTTTGATATTTTATTTCCATCATTTTACGAGTTTAGTTTTGAATCATTCACACAGCACTCTTAATTAATTATTAATTAATTGCTTCCGTTTTGGTCAATTGGAATTGAAATAACAATCGTTGTATGAAAGCAAACCAATAATTTGTTACCTCTAAACAGCACTTCATATTGATATCTATATATGATCGATCGTTCATATTTGGAATAGCTTTTAATTAATGCTGTCTAAGTATCATTTAACTGTTGTGTGTTGTGCATTTGAATTACCACAATCGAAAGGACTAATGCTATTTATTTACAATTTGCAAATGCTGTCATTTCATTTCATCAATTCATCAATCAAGCAAACTGTTTAGATAAGGTTCCTTGGATTCCATTTAGTTAGCATCAAATTTTTAAGTTTATCTCTTTTTGTTTCGATTTCATCTTATAAAATCTTGAATATTTATTAGTTAGTTGGATGAATATTATCACTTTTACTTTATTCGTTTGTTGCTTGTCTTTAATTAATATTATTATTGTTTAGATTTGCAAATAATAAATAGGATAGGGGAGGAAGGAAAACATGTTCAATTGCAGCTAGAAAGAAAGAAGGAAAAAGCCCTGACTGGGCTTAAACAATTTAAGCCAAGCCCATTGTCGGTTTATAAGAAAGACGATGTTGTTGTTGTTGTTTTTTCTTACTATACACAGAGTGCTACATTTTGTTTTTATTTCGTCAATGCTTTGATTTTGTTTGTTTAGTTATTTATACAAGAAATAAAGAAGTTTGCATTAAATACTTAAAAACAAAAAACATTGGAGTTTATTTATATTTTTGAAAATAGAATAGAATAGTTGTATGTATACAATGTATCTTTTTTATTGATTGTTGTGTGTGTTGTTGTTGTTGTTGTTGTGTGGCATGTGTAACGACGGTGGTTGCAGCTATTTTCATAGTTTGTTGTCTGTCTGTCTGTCTGTCTGTGTGTGTGTGTTTTGGATAGTGGGAGTGTTGCTTTGCGGTAAATACAAAAATAAAACCTTTAATGCTCTTTCTCTTGAATTGAATTAGCAGAGTTTACATATACACAATATATAAATCAACTTCATTATCATATCCGTATCATTATGCATTAGTCATACTCATCGAATATACATCACAATCAAAGTGTACGCTTTGTAATTTTATACGCGCTAATCATAATAATAGAATTACATAATAATAATTAATAATTATAATAGTTACGCAATGTTTTATTTTTGTGTTTTTGCTTTTTTGTTTTTATTTTATTATTTATGCATATGATTATATTTTTTTGCCTTCGCTTTTCTTACTCAACTCTTCTTCACACTCTTATTTAAAAAGGTTTATTTATTAATTTGTTGCTCTTTTCTGGTTTTTCTCTTTTCTCTGTTCTCTTTTTGTTTTTACTTTTAAAATCTTAGAAATAAACATTAAACATAATCATAAATCAACAAAATAAAAATAATACATTTATCAAGTTATTGAAAATTAAATTAACCGATTTCGACGAAACAATAAACTTTACTATTTTTGTAGCTGTTTCTTCTAACTTATTGTTGTTATTGCTAAAATTGTTGTTGTTGCTGTTGTTGTTGTTATTGATAATAATATTAGTAGCTGCTCGTATTATTTTGAATTTGAATTGTATGTTGAACAAATGTTCAATGCAACTATTGAAATTTGTTTGACAATCTTTATTGTTGTTATTAATATTGTTATTATTATTATTATTATTATTGTTGCTCTTGTAGGTATTGTTGTTGATGTTGTTGGTTGTTGTTGTTGCTGTTGTTGTTGTTGTTGTTGCTGTTGTTGCTAGTGTTAAATGGTTGGCTTCTGCATTATGGTTTCAGCTCATTTTCACGCGTTTCCTTGGTGGTCCAATTGGTGGGATTTGTTGTGTTGCGAGGGCACGAAATGCCTCCGCTATCAAATGTGAATGTGTTGTGATCATATTTTGCCAGCCAGAGGTTTCCATCACATCGGTGGCATGACTGTAAAGTAAGCACAAAAAAACAAATGTCAGTTATACACATTATATTTTTATATCTAATTAATGTACTTACGTATTAATGAAATCTATCGTTTGTGCTTTCAATTGATCCGCACTGTGGAGATCAGCTAATATTAACGTTTCGGCTGCTGTTTCAACAGAGAGATTGACGCACAGCGCCTCCTCGCACATCACTTTCAGCTTTTCGAGTGCGTACTGTAATTGAAAATGTACAATAATATTGAATTATAGCACTTGATTGATATAAAGCCTGTTTCATTTGCTGTCTTACCTTATCAGCAGCCGCTAAGAGATCATCAGCCATTTTTTCTAGGTTCGACGCCTTGCCCGTGTAGATGAATCGAAGCATCTCTTTGAGCACCTCATGATCCACATCGGTTATGGCGACACGATTCAGCTTACGCTCCTCCATCTCGTGCTCAAACATGGCCGCAAAGACATCACTACGCGCTGTAAATCAAAAAATAAACATAAATTGTAAAATTAGTTTAGTAAATCCAAATTATGAATTCTAAAATAGTCGAAACCAAAATCGTCAAAAATCATAAAAAAAAATTTATCGATATATTTTTTGATGTATTTTTACAGCACTAAAATAAGCTTTACAACAGCTTTTAAAAATATGCTTTAAGGAAGTGATGTAAATCCATATTAAGAATAAAGTTTTAAATCAAAATTTCAAACTAAAATCGAGTTGTCTAAATATCGTAAAAAATAAATATCGATTTAAAGTATTTTAAAATGGTTTTTGCCATTTATGACATTGTCGATTTTTCTGTGTACTTTTCAATTAAATTATAAATCGAGTTAAGTAAAAATGTTTCAATCGTCCAAACAAAAATCGAGTTATCTATATTACGCCAATAATCGAATTATCGAGTTAAAATACTTCCGCAAATATCGAGTTGTCGTTTTTTTTTAATAGTTTTACAACACTAAAATCAACAGCTTGTAAAAGGATGCAGTGATGTGAATTAAGAATCAAGCTTTATATCGAAATGTTAAAATCGTCAAAAAATATAAATCAAGCTATCTATATATCGTCAATAATCGAATTATCGAGTTAAAATACTTGAAAATAAGTTCCATAAAAACTGAGTTGTTGTAGTTTTATTTGAGGCTTAAACGGTATGGCCATTGGTATAGCCATTAGTATCTTATTCTTACCTGCCAAAATGGCCTTGTGCGCTTGAAACTCACGGCCGCCAACCGAGAGCGTTACATCGCTGAATTTCTCATTGTCAAACAGATTGCCGAGATCTTCAGAGAGTTTGCACTCGGGCACTTTGAACTGCACAATATTGGATTGTCCGGAGATGTTCACACTGTCCGCCACAACGCTGACCTCACAGAATATGGTCAGCTTATCCTCGGGCAAAAGGCCATTGGCCTCGTCCAATAGAAAATCGCGGCGTATAAACTTCTTAAAGCCCCAATCTTTGCCCTGCACGAAACGGTAAGCTCTGCAAATAACAAAAATGATTAAATTATTATAAATTCAATTATTTAGGTATGTTTTATTAAGACTTACCGCTGGGATTCCATTGCTTTGGTTTCCTCACGTTTTGCATTTAATATGGAAAATTTGAACTTGGCTCTGACTTCAGATTTGTTACACGAAACTAACAGTAAATATAATGATAAGTAATCCTTGCTTTCCTCATCTAGTCCCTTGGGATTTACCCGTAAACACCTTTAAAGAAAAATGAAATAAATTAATAAATGATAGATTAAATATTTTAGAGTTTCTTACCATTTTAGTTTGTCATTAGCACCGGCTGAGAATGTGGACGATTTGAGTACTTCACCCATTTCTTCCCGACAAAAACTAAAGTTATTTATGGTCCACATATAACTAAATTTAACCACTTTGACCTGTAATTAAAAACAAGAAAAACAAATTGATTAAAAAATATACCAACATTTAATGAAACAAAGTCAAATCATTTAATAAGCGCGCTTAAAAAGCCCAATAGCTTAAAAAGCGGCAAAGAGAGAGCTTTTTTTTTTTTTAGAGATTTCCTTTTTGGGAACTTGTCTCAATTTCAGTAAAAAGAAAAGAGAAAGAGAGATGTTTGCTTGATCTTAGAATCCACTAAAATCTTTTTGCATAAAACTCATTTTTTTTTTTTTTAGAGATTTCCCTTTTAGGAACTTGTCTCAAACCATGTCTTGAAACAAAGTTAAATCCTAATAAAAGCGCGCTTGAAAATCTCAATAGCTTAAAAAGAGGTAAAGAGAGAGCTTTGCTTAAGCTAAGAATTTACTAAAATCATTTTGCATAAAACTGATTTTTTTTTTTTAGAGATTTCCTTTTTGGGAACTTGTCTCAATTTCAGTAAAAAGAAAAGAGAAAGAGAGATGTTGGCTTGATCTTAGAATCCACTAAAATCTTTTTGCATAAAATTGATTTTTTTTAGAGATTTCCTTTTTGGGAACTTGTTTCAATTTTAGTAAAAAGCTCAACAGCTTAAGAAGAGAGAAAGAGAGATGTTTGCTTGATCTTAGAATCCACTAAAATCTTTTTGCATAAAACTAATATTTTTTTTTTTTTAGAGATTTCCCTTTTGGGAACTTGTCTCAAACCAAGTCTTGAAACAAAGTTAAATCCTAATAAAAGCTCGCTTGAAAATCTCAATAGCTTAAAAAGAGGTAAAGAGAGCTTTGCTTAAGCTTAGAATCCACTAAAATCTTTTTGCATAAAACTGAGTTTTTTTTAGAGATTTCCTCTTTGGGAACTTGTCTCAATTTCAGTTTGGACACCTGCGACAAAAAAAAAAGAGAGACTGCAACGGAAATGCATTTTCCTGTGCAGACAGACAAGAAAAAGAGAATGAGAAAAAAATATGCACATAACCACAAAATGTGGAATCAGTTTACTGTATTGAAATTCGAGCAGCGATGTCGGCAAATCCATAGGAATGCAAACATTGACCAGATCCGTTGCAGATCCGCAGATTCTTCATGGGTACAATGTAATTTAATCCAGATGGGTAAGGGAGCAAGGAAGGTAGGGGATTAAGGATAGTGTGTCTTACCTGCGTATAACACCAGTTCTCAGCAACTGGCGTATTAACTTCCGGCAAGGGCGGCGAGGGGACACGGCTGACCGCCATTGTGCTACTGGATGCGTGCAGGTTCGAGGTGACTCTAGCTGTTTGGCTTGCCTGACATTCGTTCACCGGCAATCTGCAAATAATTAAGAAAAAACACACAATTTAGTTAAATTTTAATTAAATTAAATTAAATTAAAAGAGTATAAATTAGTAAAGGCACCTTGGCTCTTGCAACAGATCCATAATGCTGCGCTCAAACTCAATCTTGACCAAGTTACTATCACAGCTCGAATGTCGGGCGAGTAAGTTGAGCAGCTTTAATAGCAGAGAGTTCTCCAGCTTGCCGCAATAACGCACACACTCACACACACAAAATAATGTATATAACAAAGTTTTAATAATGTAAAAAAATGTTCTTAAAAACGATATTTTCAGCTAACGCGACAAAAAACACAAAAGACAGGAATGAAAAGAAAAAAAAATGAGACGAGAACGAAGACAAACAAGCACACGGAAATCAGAAAACGGAATGCGCCAAAATGCAAAGTGTAGCAGCGGGCATAATTCGCGAGGAGCGAAAGTAGAATTCGTGTGTGCACCGTTATTTCGCGTAAAGTGAACGAACCGAACGAACGAACGAACGTTTGACCGATCAACCCGAGCACTGAGTGGGCGACTCACAGATTGAGTGAGCGAGTGTGTTTGAGAGAGAGAGAGCTTTTTGGAAAGCACAGGGCGTTCGCCTTTAAGTGGATTCTGATCTCAGCTCGAGTTTGTAGTAGGAACTTTTTAGTATGCGGTCAGGTCAGCAACGGAGTAGACGCGACTGTCATGCTGAAGCGGTAAATGAAAACTAAATGCCTCAACACTGTGTATTGAGTGTGGGCAAGGAAAATCTGAGGCGGCTAAGAAACGTCACAAAACGGATGCAGAGACGACAAGGATAACTCAGGCAGAGATGCCTGCAGATGACAGCAAACAATGGGCCAAAATACACATATACTGTAGCTAAGAGTGGAAAATTGACAAACAATGGGTGAGGGAGAGAGAGAGGATCTGCTACAACAACAGCAACAAACACACACACACACACACAGACACAATAACAATGCTAGCTGTGTGAGCAGATGCAAAAGGAACAACAGCCAAAAATTTTTATATACAATTAAAGCATAGAAAAACTCAGGAAAAATCTTTACAAGGCCAACAACAACATGAATTTACTATAATAGCTGCACAACTGAGCAGCCAAGGAGTTGCCACAACAATTTTTGGTATCTGTATCTGTAGCTGCTGCATCTGCCGCTGAGCTGAGCTGTGAGTGACCATCAAAATGCCTCAAAAAGGACCTTCAATCCATCCGCCTGTGTGTGACAGAGCGCGCGTGCGTGTGTTAAAAGGTTGACGCGAATTATAATCAAGGTAAACGAACGAAGCGAACAAACCGTAAACCAGCATCGGAAGTAGCAGCAGAAATAACAATAACAATAACAACAGCAACAAAACGAAGCCAGCGTGCAGCATTGTGACGCCGACGCCGACAGCGACTGAGACAACGACGTCAATCATGCGGCGAAGGCAACCGCTGTATCGTCAGGTTTTAGTACCTTCAAGTAGCTTTATTCAATTTTTTAGTGAGTGTGCTTTAGTGTTAATGACATTGATTTGGCATTGAGAGCCATACACACAAACTAAGCTTAAGCTCTCTCACACAATTGCGCTCTCTCGCTCGCTCGCTCGCTCTGTCTCTTAGAGCTTTGAAGGGCCAGAGTCAAAAACATTTGTTTCTTATATGACATTGAATGTCGCGCCGCCACAAGGCAAAGCCCATGGCGCAGAACTCTGAAGCTACTCGTCGTAAGGTTAAATAAAGAGAAAACGATTGGCAGCCTCCCTTAAAGTGAGGTTAAACTTGTGATGATTAATGGACTGATGTCGCTGTCAAGCATTCTTAATGACTCAGCATTAGGCTGGACCTTAAAAGTTGAGGGTTGCACTGAATACATGACGTACTCACTGAGCAGTGGCAATAAATGGTCATATCAAATGACATGGTCAACTCTTGTGCATTGTTTAACTAATTTAGCATATTAAATACATTTATTCAATTTACATTTAAAAACAATGTTTAGATTCGCCAGTAATAATAGCGAGAGGTCACTGTAGTAGCTCGTCAGCTCAACGGTTTATCTTTTCTTGTATTCTTTCTTCCTCGTTTGCTTCGTCGCTGTCGCTGCCATTGGCAGCTGAATCGAATGCATTTGGACACGGACACGCTGTTAATGCGACACCTTGGGCGATCTTTAGCGTGGGCCCATCAAACAAAAGCACAATTATATGGCAACGCTGGCACACAGGCAGAGCAGTCGCAGTCGCTGTTGCTGTCGCTGTCTCTGTCGCAAAGAGAAGTTATGACAAACGGCAGCGCAGCACGCGTTAAGATATAACAAATCGTTTCAAGCTGCCAAAGAGGGGGAAAACAAAAGAGAATTAGAGAGCGGGAGAGAGTTGTGTGTGGGGGTCGGACGATTCCAGCTGCCAAAGTGAAAAGCGCGCCAAATGCAACAATCACTTACAACTTTTCACCAATTTTCCGCCAAAGCAGCTTGTTATATAATTGAAGTCGACTCGACTTTCCACGCACACTTCCGGCAACTTTTCATTAGCATTTAAATGAAATTTGATAAAAACATACAAAAAAAAACAAAACAACAAAAGGAGAAAAAAAATGAAAATAAAAAGCCTCCAAACTCAGACGAATGTCGACAACAAAAGGCACGCCAATAATAAAAATGGTGAAAATTTTCATTTTTACAACAAATTATCGCATGAGTTTTCACTGACTGGGTTGTTTGTTGTTGTTGTTGTTGCCGTTTTCACCAACAACAAAACAAACTGGGCAGATAATACTCCTTTCACTCGTCTAACAACAACAAATGAGTCGAGTGAAAAACGTTTTGAAGAAAAGGAAATGCTTTTCATTTTACATACACACACACACACACACACACAAATACTTTGCATAAATGCGATGCAAAGATAAATTTAGCAAAACAACAACAACAACGAAGAAACGACCTGGCCATTTAATTTAAATAATGTGATCTTTCATGCCAATGAAAATGATTTCAAAAGAGAAACTACTCTTAGCGATTGCTCGTCTCTTAACTTCCGCAACCAAATGCACTAACAACAAAAAACAAAAACAACAGTAACATCCACCCACAACTCATGCAATTTCACTTCGCCCTTTCTCATTCTGCTCGTCTTCGTTTCGCCTCATCCTCTGTCTCATTCATACATATGCTTAAACATATATTTTTGGAGTCGATGTCAACACTTGAACGCATATTAATTTTCAAAACTCCCACGCTCAAGTTTCATTTTATCGTTACGTTTCGTTTCGTTTTTATTGTTTTTGCTTTAGCACTCGCATTTGTTGTTGTTGTTGTTGCCTTATCTGCTTCGACTTTAGCTTTCAGTGACTGGAGTTCAGTCGTCAATTCGTTGCGTTGCTTGCGTCCATTTGCCTTTAGCAGCTCAGATCAGAGGAGAGCAGAGCAGAGGAGAGCAGAGGCATAAGGAGAAAGCTCCTCAGCGTCGCTCTCTGCAGTTTTGCTTGCAGTTTTCGTGAAAGTCGCTGGCGACTGCGACGTTGTTGGTGTTGTTATATAAAATGTATAAAATCATTTAAGTAGAGTGAAATTTGTCTGTTGCGAACTTGCGATTGGAAGTTTGCACCGCTGACTATTAGGGTAGGTTAATTACATTTCTCCTCTTCAACTATGTATGTGAATGATTAATATTATATTCATATATAAAAAAAATTACCAAGGTTTTAAAAATGCATAAAGAGCAAAAGTTAAAGAAAAACTACAACAAACTAAATTTTGACAGCAGCCGCATTGCAACATAAATGAAAGTTTAAACTATTTTTGCGTTAATAACAAATAACGACAGAGGGAAAACATATATCGATTACGTAAATATTACAAGCAGTCCCCCCCTTCCCACCAAACAGCGACGTCGCGTCGACGCTGGCCTGTATTTATTTGTATGGCGCGCACTGTATGTGTATGTGTCTGTGCGCAGGCGCGTAGGCGGCAGCGCTGTCGCCCCGCGTCGCGTCGTTAACGGCAGCGAATTTCACCCGACCGCACTGTAACCGAAGTCAAGCGAACGTGAAACGAGAGCACGAACGACGAGGCGAAACGATGCTTTATGTAATCGTAAGCGAGGCAACAACAACAATAACGTGCAAAGCGCGCGATAAGCTAGCGGCAAGTCAAACTCGTTTGATGACGTAGTTGGCGTAGCAAAGCTCGGTTTACACACGCTCGCTCTCTCTCTCTCTCTCTATCTCTCTTTCAGTCTCTCTTGCTTTGGCTTGCGTTCAGTGAGCACGTTGCCGTTTAACGCGTGGTATTGTATAATACTAGTTGATACCGAAGAAGAAGCAACATAAAAGAGATAGATAAATGTATCATTATGATTGTCATCATTATCAAACTTCATTATCGTGTTAAGAGGCATAAAATGAAATCAATAAATTAATAATCATTTTGTGCCCAATTTTTACAATGCACAAGTTTTGGGCCAAACTTGGCGTGCTATTGTTGTTGTTGTTGTTGCTGCTGTTGGCTTGTTTGCATTTTGCCGCTTTTACCATTTCTCTGCACTTTCTAAACAAATTGTGCGGCGACTGCGACGAAGCGAAGGCAACGAAGGAAAGGAAACGACGACGACCAACAAGCGGCAAGAAATTGGCTTTCATGCGTTTTCACATTTTGTTTTTGTCGTGCTTTCATTTTTGTTGTTGTTGTTGTTGTTGCCGGATTTCTACTACTTTTTCTCTAGGCACATGGCGCATGCCTCATGCTGCCTCTACTGCGTATGTATGCATGTGTGTGTGTGTGTGAGTATCTCTGTTTGGCTTCAAATATCTTTTTATTGGCTTAGAAATTTCTGTGTTTGTTTGCTTCTTCTTGTGGTTTCCGTAGAGATTTGTTCTAAATTCAAAATGTGGGCCCCAAGTGAAAGAGTTGATCTTGGTCGTCGTCGTTGTTTTTGTTGTTGTTTTTTGTTGCTTTTATGATGATGATTATTGGGTGAAATGCGTTAAGCAAAGTGAAAAGCGAAATATCTGTAGCAATATGATTGGCAAAAGAGTTCAACAAACAGATTCCACAACGTATAGCAATACTCTCCTCACAGGCTCAGCTTAGCATCCACATTAACGTTGGCAACATGTTGCTGTTTGGCGATTGGCAACATTGTTGCTGCAATCGATGGCCACGATGTTAATTAATTAAATCTCAACGGAATGCGTGTAAAACTTTTGAAAGTTTTTAAATAATGTATTAAAAATTAAAACAATACATACACACTTGTGATACTTATTGATATTAAAATGAGAAAGTTGCACAGCATTCAAACTTTGTGATTGCAACAAAAAAAACAATGTGTATAAAGTCTTGTAAATTATTTTGTGATTTGTTGAAAGCTGAAGAAGCGTTTAACAATTGCAAATGTGAATAGTAATTACATAAGCATTTGCATTAGCATGCTGCTGCCACATGTTGCCAAACAAGCGGCGGCGTATTGAGTCGGACCCTTGCAACAACAAGAGGCACTGAAGCAAACTTCCCGTCCCGTTTGCTCAGAGGGCGTGCAAAAAACAAAAAAAAAACACAATCAAAAAAAAACCACAACTCAAACATTTCCCAGTTCATAAGCAAATCACAAATACTACAATTGAAATGTAGACTACATAAGGTACAGTGATCGCACAATATATTGTACATATGTAAATGTACTGAAAATAATTGAAATGAAAAGCAAAATTTGTTCAAAACTTGTTTCTAATCTACATATATTTGATTTCAAAGACTTTTGCCAAAAATGAAATGCAATTGAAAAACTAAACACTAATAAAATTGTTCAATCATTTTTTCGATAATTTCAATTCTGATATAATGTAAATATTTATTTTATTTTTTTGCATATAAACGAAAAACTTCAGTATGAATCATTTGGAGAAGAAATGCAATCGCAGAGAAAATGTCATATCGCTTTTGGACTTTGCAACGTTGCGATTTGTGGCGCCACAAGGCCACAAGAAAATGAGCAACAAGTACAAAATGAAAAAGTTGTTGTTTTCACTTGAAAAATGAAATGAAAAGAAAGTAAACAAAAAACATGAGTCCAATTTCATTTAATTATAATCAAGTCTCCAATGACCAGCAGCTGTTTACCCTTTGGACTTGCCACCACCAGCTGCACCACCCAACCACCCAAACCACCCACTCTTATTAATGGAGCAACAGCATTAAATTTATGATTGTTTACACCAAAAATTTGTATACATTTCAGGTTGAAAAAGTCAGCGAGAGAGAGAGAGAGAGAGAGAGCGAGTTTATTATTAGTTTTAGAATCGTATGTGTGTGTGTTTGTGTGTGTTTACCAACACTGGCGCATAAGGTCAGCCAAGGCAGCCCAAGTGGTAAGTGGGTTACGTCGAGGTTGAAAATGAAACTAGCACAAATACGTGTACAATTCACTGCTCGCAAATGAATACCCAAACGAATGCCAGTGAAAACGGCAAGTCATTCAAATGAATAACACACAGCAAACAATGTTGGTAAACAACAAAATATACAAAAAAAAGTGTTGCTGCTGTTGCTGTTGCCGTGCGCTCGTCATAATTCAAGGATGCAACACGGAAATTGCAAAGTGTTAATCAAATGTTTAACGAGGTGGATGTTGATCAAGTCCATATAGAAGCTCTTAAATGGGGTCAAGTCAAGAGTTCTTTTGTAGTCAAGTACTACTGTTGCCCTTTATAGAAATCTTTTTATTTGCAATTGAATAATTTCAGCTATTTTTTGTGGACTATAGCTGGTTTTCTAAGTGAGAAACTAAACTTTTAATTCAACCAATTACATTTTTGTTTCATTTTCAAGCATTCACCAATTTCATTTTCTGTTTCATTTTCAAACATTCCTCTTTTCTTTCACGTTTATCTTATATAACTTAAAATAAAAAGTTTCTCTTGAAGAAATACTATTATTTAAATTTTAATGGCAATTTAATAGTTTCAGTTATTTGTTAGTGGATTTGGATTTTATAAAATTAATTTTGTTTCATTATCATTCACCAATTTCATGTTTCCATTTACAACTCTGTCTTATTTTCAAACATTTCCCTTTTTTCACATTTTTGTTATTTTAATAGTAATTAAAATTTAAAGAAATCTTTTTTTTTTAATTTTGATGTCAATTGTTTAAATTTCAGTACATTTTTGTGAGTTTGTTTAGTTATTTATGTTAAAAACTCTGTTTCATTTTCATACATTCCCGTATTTCTTTTCGCATTTACAACTCTGTTTCATTTTCAAACATTCCCCTTTTCTTTCAGCTTTTTCTTGTAATTAAATTTTCTGCTTTTTATTTCCGTTGCACTTAAAGATTACGGAAGTTTAAAAGACAACAACCACTGAGTGGTTGATTGATTTAACTTTGCCATTTTTCGCATAATTATTTATTGCTTAGTTTTTTAATTAATTTTCCGGCATTGAATTCATAATTATTTACCTTTTATCACAGAAATTTGCGGCGGCGTTACAAAACTCCTTTGAATTTGGGCATTTAACTAATAATACTAGGCACAGAGGAGATTGTTGTTGTTGTTGTTGTTGATGATGATTGCTGCTGTGATGGTGGTGTTGTTGTTGTTGTTGCTGCTGCTGCTGTTGATGATGTTGGTGGTTGTTATGATGTTGCTGCTGCTGCTGGTGATGATGATGATGTTGCTGTTGTGCAGGATGAGCGCAATTAAAGTGTTGCTGCTGCTGCTGTTGCTGCTGATGTTGCTGATAATGCGACGAGGAGGCAGCAGAGTTGGAGTTGTTGTTGCTGCTCGTTGAAGATGAGGTTGAGGCGTTGCTGTTGCTGCTGTTGTTGTTGCTGTGTTGATGCTGCTGCTGGTTGAGATGCCGCCGTATCGATTGATTAATGCGATTCGTTATTGAATTGGTCAGCGCGGAATGATGGCTATGCAGATGATGATGCGGCGACAGGTGATGCGAAGTGGATGACAAAGAGGATGAAGATAAAGATGATGACGAGGTGGCTGCCGAGCTGGAGCTAGCGCTAGAGGAAGTTGGCCCAAACAAGCGGCTGGCAATAATGCTGTTGCTGTTGCTGCTGTTGTTGTTGTTGCTGTGGTTGTTGCCGCCGTTGTAGTGCCTGTTGCCCGCACAGGCGCTGCTGCAGTTGTTCGAGGAGGTGGAGGAAGAATAAGAAGGGGTGGAGGTGGAGGAACTTTGTGCGCGCGTTAAAATGTGTTGCAAGTTGCTGCTGCTGTTGTTGCTGCTGCTGCTGCTGTTGTTATTATTGCTGAAAGCTGCCTGCAATATGCTGCTGGGTGTTGCCAAATGTTGCGCCAGTGTTGCTGTGCCACTTCTTGTTGCTGGCGCTGGCGCTGCTGCTGCAGTTGCTCCACTTTCGTAATTCAGGTGACCCAAATGTTGTTGCAAAACCGAAGGCGCTGCCGCTTGTTGCTGCTGCTGCTGCGGCGACGTTGGCGGCGATGGCGATGGCGTGCTAACAGCAACAGCGTGTGGGTGTTGCGGCAACGTTGACGTTGACGCTGACGTCGAAGCTGACGCTGACGTTGACGTTGACAGCGACGATCTGCGCAGTAATACTGGAGGCGTTGATATCAATTGCTGCAGGCGACTGCAATTGTTGCTGCTGCTGCTGGCAGTTGTTGTTGCTGCCGCTGCCGCTGTTGCAGTCGCAGCTGACGTCTCGGCCAATGCGCTGCTTAATGCGCTAACACTAGCAACATTTTGCGAGCCACTTTGGCAGCAACAATTATCACTTGGCTGTTGTTGTTGTTGCTGTTGCTGCGGCGACTGTTGCTGCTGTTGCTCCAAATTCACATCGACAACATCGACATTCTCATTTTGATAAATTTCATGCACGTTTCGCTTTTTTTTGATTTTCACATACGGCTCAAACATTTTACAACCAAATTAACGCTTTTTATTATTATTATTATTGTCGTTGTTGCTGTTGTTGTTATTGTTGTATTTAATTAAATTTATATAAACTTTCAATAAATTGCTTGTTGCACACACATTTACACAAAAGCACTAAAAACACTATATCAAATTATTAAGTAATTATATTTATTATTTTTCTTTCAGCTTTTTATATAATTTATGAATTTTGCTGTTTGTTGTTGATGTTGTTAAATTAACCGTTGAACGCGATCAATTTAAGTTTAAAAACTCACAAACATTATTTTGTTTTTTTTTGTGCTTGCAACACTTTTAAGTTGTACAAAACTATTGAAACCCTGCAAAGCTCCACACGCCGTTTATCTAAAATTGTTGTTTTTGCTGTAGCAGCTGCTGCTTTATTTGGCTGTCAGCTTTTTTATTTTTTGTATTTAGTGGGCGATCGAAAATGAGAACGAACCACAACCGCTTCGCTTGAAAGTTTGCGGAGAACTGAACCGAGTGTAGTCAACTGAGCAACGGGTCGAGCGACTAACGACGACGACAATAACGACGACGTCGCTGCTGGCGCTGCTATTGAGTGAGCGGCAGCAGCATTTGCTGTCCGATTTCAATGTTCGGTGAGACTTTTGGTGTCGACGCTAGCAGCGCTGCTCGTAGCGTTTCAGTTTTCGTTTCGTTCCGTTTCACTACGAGTATGTAACGAAGCCGACGTAGTGTGGCGAAACGTAAAACGTACACACACACACAGGCACATATAGAGAGATGAGTACACGCGGAGCACACATCTACACCTACACTCTTTAACTATTTCAAGTGAGAGGCGTCGGTGGGGCGCTCTGTGTGAGGTCGACTAGGCGTATGAGAAAGGAAGCATTGTCGACAACGACACTGAACAAAAACCACTGAGCGCGCAACTGCAAAGAGAGAGTGTGTGTTGTGTTGTTTCTGGTGAGCGCGCAAGCGAGAGAGCGCTAGAGCTGAGGGCCAACGGCAGCTGATAATTGTACTACTATGTATATAAATGGGCATGTGCGTGTTAGTGTGTGTGTGTGTGTGTAGTGCAGGACGGCAACAACTGACGAGGGCGAGGCGAACGAGGCCACGGCATCATGTGAAACTGATGATGATGGAATGAAATGGAATGGCCAAGCCGAAACGATGACCGTCGCAGGCAGGTCCTTCGAGTAGATAAGCCGTAATCATTTAGTCACAGAGGCAACGCTTCAATTGAGCCGCCGTTACATAGCCTTGCTGCTGTTGTTGTTGCTGCTGCTGCTGCTGTCGCTGTCGCGGCTGACTTATCGGCGCTTCCTACTTTACATCAAAGTGCGCGACGACGATGGCTTTAGTTTCGATTGCACACATATCGCGGTCGCTTGATTCTCCTGTTTCTCCTTCTACTCCTGCTCTGCTCTTGGCGCTTGCTTGACTTTGTTTTTGGGGGTGTAGTATATAGGCATATGTGTGTGTGCATATGCCGTTACACATGTACTCTGTGTGTGTGTGTGTGTGTGTATAAGTATTAAGTCAGGGGCGTTGTCGGTAACGCATGTCACGTCGCCTGCAGTCGTCGTCGTCGCTGTCGACGTTGGTGGCGTTGTCTTGGCCCACCCAACTAGCAGTTGCCGGCTCTTCACTCCACTTCACTTTGCCTCTCTTCTACTTCTCTCTTCACTCTCTCTGTATGCCCACTCAACACATTCGTTTCATTTATGGCGTGCAAATTAGCATCGACCGTAGGGCTTCGTGTGTGTCCATTTGTCCTTTGGCCCGGGCCACACACATGTCAGCTACTGTGTGTGGTGCATAACTCACTCTCTTTACCTCTTCCTATCTTCCTCTCACTCACTCTCTCTCTGTCGCTCTTGCAGTCAATCTGTTGCCCATTAGACACAGCGACCACAACTACAGCTGCGTCTTCGAATGTGTGAAAATTTGACAGTAATGCGTCGTCGTTTGCTTTGAAGTTGCAAATACCGACAACACAAACTGGATGGAAGGTGTTGAAAGTCGGGCGAGAGTTGTGATTGCGTTAGTTGAGTTATCGCTGGAGAGATGGGAGAGATGTGGCAGAGAGGGGGGAAGGGAAGTTACTGAGTGCCTGCCACTGACAGACTTGCGAAATTGGCTGTCCAACTCAAAAATTGACTAATGTTCGCATCTCTAAATTGAAAGCTTCAACTCTCTTTCGACAAAATGTTCTCAGCTTACGCAGCTTACGATCCACAATACAGCCCACACATCAAGTTTAGTTATTAGTTTGCTGCTCAAAATCATGTTGATCACTCATAAAGTATTTAAATTTATATTTGTGTTTAGATTTTGATTTCAAATCAAAGGCCATTGGACGTTCACTGACCTTTCAGCACTTCCTTCAAATAGCGGAAACGCCACAACAACTGGTTCACCTCTCAATAGTTTTAGTGTTTAACCAATTCAACCCCTCGACTCAACTGCCTTAAACTTTCATTAAGCTTTTTTGTATTTGTTAGTCTTTATAATTTATTGATTTTCCATATGCTGTTTTTAGAAATTGTAATGTCTATTGATATTGTTTGTAAAAGCGCATGCACATGATTTACTTGACACTAATTTCCATAAATAAAACCAAAAGTTCAATATAAAATTGTTGTAGCGCACACCCCCCCCCACCCCCCCCCCCAACGCCTGCCCCACCTGCCCTCCGCCCCCCCAGCAGCGCTGACAATAACCCAATTTTCAGTAGCAACAACAAAGCAACACAAAATATGTGGACGGCACAACGCATTGACGACCAAGGCAGGCAGCGACGTTGACATCGACGTCGGCGTCGGCGTCGATGCTGACGCTGAGGTTGAAGCTGAAGCTGACAGCGATGTCGATGTCGAAGTCGAAGTCGACGTCATTGTCATCGTTACACATTTTCATTCCAATTCCCATTCTCATCTCGTCACCTTTTTGAGATTTGACAAAAATTTTAAAAACTAAAGCAGAGCAGCTGCTATGCCTTCCTCTCTCTCTCTCTCTCTCGTTCGCTCTCTCTCTCTTACGCTTATGTTAACTGCGCTGCGTGGGCAGCTGACGAAAGTGTTAATTGATTTTATTATTGGCGTCGATTTAACTGCGCTGATCGAAGCGACTAAAAGAAAAAAAGTTATACCCAAAAATACATGCCACAAATAATTCACAATGCGAAAACGGGTTGGACAAGCTCTACACACACACACACACACACAGTTACGACGCGCATCCGTTAGATACACAAATGAAGTTGTAAGCAGCTAAGATACATTCACACATCACATCCACATTCACATCTACCGAGGAGAGTTAGTTGCCCAAATGCCGTGGGATAACACTTCCGCACTCGTGCCGAGTGAAACTTTGAGACTTTTTCGTAATCAGTTTGCAGCAATTGCCGTTTTTTGTTGGTTGCAACCTTTTGTCTTGTCTCGCTTTGCGTTTCGTTTTCGCTTTTGCTTTGGCTCTTCTCTCTCTCTCTCTCTTTCTCCTTCTTTGCTCGCTGGCAAAATTGAAATTTACATTTCAAATTTGCACAATACTTTGTAGCTTGTTGTTCATGTAACAAACCGAGTGATTAGAGAGCAGCAACAACAACAACAACAACAGTCGTGAAAAGCCGACGCCTGACGCTTTCCGCATTTCCCACTCACACACACACACACACTTAGACAACTTTAGCCAAAATTTAGACCACGCCTACAAAGGTCTTATCAATTGAAAATCTTCAACTTTCTAGCCTTTTGAGATAATTTTCCTGTTACCAACAGAGAGTTCAGTTTGTAAACTTACTGTTAATTATCATACTTATCATATTTATCGCATTTGTTTTATTTATTGTATTTCTCATGCTCGGTCGTAACCAGTTTGGTAATAGGGCGAAACTAGCTGTGTGATAATTCATAGACTATTTACTATTTTCATTCGATTTCTTTGCAGTTTTCTAAGCGTTATACCCTGTACTCAATAAACTGAGTACATTAGTTTATAAAAGAGTAGGCTATTTATTTTTTCAAGTTAATCAATTGATAAATAAAATGCAAGTAAATAAAGAACTAAATATAAAAAACATGTTTCTATCGGAACATCGAGTATAAAATGTAGACAGGGTATCTTTTAAACGAGCAGACTCACTGGTAGTGATTTCAAAGTACATTGAAAAATCGAAAAATCGCTTCATATTAGTTATTACACGAAAAGTTGCTTAAATTTAAAAAAAACTTACGTTTTAAAATTTTTGAAAATATTAAATATGTTTGAAAATTTTAAATATGTTTGAAAACTTGTTTTTTTTACATGATTGTCTAAAAAATCAAGTTTAAGATGTTGTTTTTTTATGCAAATTAAGACCTAAGAAGTTAATCGCAAATTAAAACTTAAAATTATAAAATTTATAATTTTTGAAAAAAAAAAAATTATTTTAACGAAATTAGAAAAATTTGGATATAATCTGCTAACAGGGTATCTCCCAGTCGAGCACGCTAAAGTGTTTTGCTTTTAGTTGCTCATTGTAACCAAAGTCTTTTAGCTGTTATTTCTCTCTGTCCCTCAGTCTCTCTATCTTTCTTGGTAGTTGTTTTAGGCCGGGCAATGGGGAATGGGCAAATGTGGGGAAAAGTGTCGAAAAAATGCGTGGCCAGTTTTAAGTTGCCCTTGGCTTGGTTTATGCTTATGCTGGTTTGGTTTTTGGGCGATTATACAATATCCGACCCGCTTGAAAGTGTGATATTTTCGTGGTATGAAGTTGTTGGTTAAAAGAAAATAACTCAATCTTTGACAGGTTTAGGTTTGTTACTCTGAACAATCCATTTCCTGTCCATTCTCTGATCATTTATTTAATCTCCAATTGTCAAAAAGAAACCGACTGCAACATTTTATGGCTCAAACTGGTGACAATAATTTGTCAATGCAATTTGGCTGAGTCAGAGTCAGAGACAGAGACACATTCAAAGTCTTGGCTTGGCTATCTGCCATCTGTATTTGAATGCCTGAATGAGAGAACAAAGGAACAAAAGAACACCCAGGCAGGATCTTATCTCAGTGTCAAAACAACAACGATTGCGGGTGTCCTTTGTCTCTCTGGGTGGGCAGAGAACACACGGGTTAATTATGAAATAGTCCTTGGTTAGAAAACTGACAGGCAATTGCTAAGGATTCCTTCCTTCACGCTGCCAGAGTCTTAACCACAAGAAACCCCGACGAGGTAAATAGAAGAAGACTTTGCATTGTTTGGTAATGAAACCTCGACTACCCACGGCGTTTGTTTACGCTCATTAAAAGGCAAAAGAAGTATATATAAAGGTGCCACCAGTTGGCAACAGGCAGCTGACTCGAGAGAGAGGGGCACCTGTACAGTGTGTACAGTACTCAATGAGTGCGTCTGTGTCTGTCTGTGTGTGGCCCAAGATCTTCTCTGTTGCGGTCTATTCTTCTCAAGCTTCTCGTTTCTAACAATTACGCCTCAATGGCAAATAATTCAATCTTCGCCTGCTCTTTTGCCGTGTCCATTGTATGATGGATGCCCCTTCTGATGGATGCATGGATGGATGGATGAATATGACTCTAAAAGCGAGACGTGCGAGAGCTGGAGCAACATGCGAAGAACACTCACACACTACGCACAGCACTGGCCACACTAATAGCACTTTAATATTTATCTTAAAATTTTTTAAAAATCAGTTTTTTAAGAAAAATGTTGTTTAGTTTTATAGTAAATCAGTAAAGTAAATTAGTCTTTCTGCATTTTATTAATGCTTAAAACAGTTTAATGGATGTACTTTGTTTATATATGGATATTTCCAGGATCGTGAACGCGACATTTGTACGTCTTTAAATGAAAAAAAAAAACTGGCAAAAATTGACATTTTCAAAAATGTTTTCTCACGGTTTTAATGCGTTTTATCAACACTATTTTTATTATAAAAGACAAACTTTGAAGATCTGTCATTTTCGAATTAATAAAAGAAAACAATGCATCGCGAACGCAACGAGTAGAAGTCATGTTTGACTTCATCTTGACAAATGCGAAAGTCTTTAAAATGTGGCGAGTAATTTGGATGAAAACAGTTTTAAGCCATAATAAAATAATGTAGTTTTCCATTTTAGAAATAATTTTAATATGTTACTATCATTTTATTTATTTAACAAGTTTTGTTAGTAATTTGTAACGCGACATCGCGAACGTGACAAGATTTCCACCGAGTTTGTGCCAAATTTTATTCAATATATTAAAAACTGCTTGTAAAACTTGTTTTAAATTAAACATTCAATATATTTCTATATATTAAAATGGTTTATGTTACAATCTAACTCTCTTACTTAGTGTAATCGATGGAATACAAACGGTCCATTTTGGAAGTAAACTTTTAAAAAAAATGGGCAAAAATATTGAAAAATTAATTTATTCCAATGTAGAATATATATGTTCATTCTAGAGATGGGCATGGGCCTCCTTTTTGAGGCACGGCACGGCCCAAGCACGGCTGGTAAAAACTGAGGCCCAACACGGCCCAACACGGGATTTTTTTTAATAGGCACGGCACGGCACGGCCCATGCCCATCTCTATTTTTGTCACTTCGTGGCGTCACTTTTTTTATTATAATGGCATCAATCGTGCTATCGATGTTGTAAGTGTTCGCAAATTGTGTGATACATCGATGAATCCTACAGCTCAAGCTGACAAACAAGATATAAAACAACGCCAACTTATCGATACTAACATATTTAAATTCAAAATCTGTACCGTGCTTTCCGTGCCTACCGGGCCTACCGTGCCTACCGACTTTGGCACGGTAAAACACGGCAATTTTTTATAAGGGGCCCAACACGGCCCAACACGGATTTTTTTTAAATAGGCACGGCACGGTACGGACACGGCACGGCCCATGCCCATCTCTAGTTCATTCTATTGAATTTCTTCTAGCGTATATTTCTAAAATAAATAGCTTGAATACGTTTTTGGAAGAAAATTTCACAAAATGTGAGTTTTTGCTATATTCTGATTATGTATTATGTAATTAATTAATTAGCAATTCCAGTCAATGATCATTTTTAAATACAATAATTTAAAAAAATTGTGTTAATTTTGCTTTTTTTTAATAAATGTACAAATTTCACTTAATTTACTGCATTGCAAAAATAAAAGAAAAAAGAAATTTATCTTATACAATATTTTATTCGCTTTAATAATGTAAATAATTTAAGTCTTCCTTTAATTCTTTCTTTTTGAATAATTTTTCTATTCAGTAGTTTTGTGAACTTAATAAGCTAAGAAAACTTGAGCTTCTTTTTTACATTATTCAATTAAAGTAATTAATTAATTTGTGCTATTTGAGTGACCATGTCTGTACATGCATACGTATGTGTCTTTGTATCTTTAGCAGTAGCTATATCTATGTATCTGTATCTGTATCTGTGGCTAGGCTAATTTGAAGTGCGTGCGTGCGATGCTTTGTGTGTGGCCCTCGTCTCCAGATACCACAACACATCAGGTACCTGTGAGTCGCCGCCACAGCAACAGCAAACAGCAACAACAACGACAACAACAACAACGACAGCAACTACAACTACAGTAAATTCAAATGGTTGACTGGAGCTCAGTTGGCTTTATCCCGGCTGTATCTGTCGGATCCCATAGGACGCGTTTGCGCGTCGTAGCCCGAAAAAGGCAAGGAAACCCCTTCTCAGTTTATATTTTTTATGTTTCTTTAATAATTTAAATAAAAAAAAATTATAAGAATGCCACCAAAGTTGTGCGGCTTCGTGTGTGTTTAAGTGTGTGTGTGTCAAGCGCAGACGCAGAGCCTAAACAATCAGAAACACACACACACACGCATACACGCATACACACAGCAAACATGAGAGTCGACCTCGGCCTCGGTGACGATGGAGGAGCCACACACGATTTTTGTTTCTGCTGCTGCTTCAGCTGCTTCTTCTTCTACTTCAAGCAGCGTTGGTGGCCGACGCGACGCGACGTCGCTGCCGCAGTCGGCGTCAAGAATACGAGTCGAAGGCAGCAGCAGCAGCAGCAGCAGCATCAACAGTAGAAGAGCCAGAGGAAAACACTCGGAATTAATTCCTTTTTCTTCTGTTGTTCTTGTCGCATTTCTCTCTCACTCTGTCCACCTCTTTTTTGGGTCTTTTGTTTTGTAATTTCCTATTTTACTGCCTTTTGCTTAATTGTCTTTTATTAGTCTCCTTTTATTTCATTCTCTTAACTGTTTGTTGTTCTTTTTTTGGGACAATCAAAATATTTGTTGCGTTTGCCCTTTGACAGTTCTTATCTGTTAATTAGCTGCAACAGGTTCTTAATCTAATCAATTTATGACTTTGCTAACTGATTTTTAACTAGGTAGCAATTAATCACAGTCTTGGCCACAATTTTGGTGCATAAACTGAATCTTGTTGAGCAATAAAGTGTCACATACCTTTTCATTTTTGGCCAACTACTAAACTTATAAGTAAACTTTCAAATGAGCTGCTAATCAGACAGGGCCAAAGAAAACTAAAAACTGTATTTATGAAATTGAGCAAACAGTTAAACGAAATGTTGAAGATGAAGACCAACCCAGGCCATCGTCAAGGCCCAGTTAAGAGAGCTGCGTGACAACAACAACAACAACAACAAACATACAGTGAAAAGAGTTGGCCCCGAAACTGTGTGCATGTGTGTGTGTGTGTGTGTCGCCCTAAATGAAGACAAATTGTAAATAAACGTAAATTTTTACTTTTTAACCGAAAGAGTGAAAACTGCGCTGACAAACTTTAAGCAGTCCGAAAATGTATTAAAAATAAATTCAAAAGTGCCACAAAACTAAAAGCCGATGAATAACATAAAAAAAAAAACAAAAAGAAATGACCAAAAAAAAAAGTTGTTTAATACACAAATTTTTACCAGACACATTAAATAAAAAATAATAATAAAATGACTAAAATGCGGGCGACGTCGCCGCAGTTACGCACAACTTGTAAAGTTGTTATCTCTGTTGTTGTGGTGTGCGTGTGTGTTTCCGTTCGTGTGTAATTAAGCGAAATTAGGGCGGCCCAAAAGACGCACGCCAAACAGTTGGCCAAGATGAGAGATACACTCATATGCATCTCTTATTGCCTAAATACCCTGTAAGCGCAGAAATGTGATAGCGCTGTTTTATAAGCGATAGTAAGTACTATCGATAACATTGAGAGCCCTTGTTTGAACTATTGTTTACGATAGTACTCACTATCGATAACATTGAGAACTTATGTTTGATTTCAACTATAATTGGACTGTTGAAAATATTGAATTTCATTTATTTGCCAGCTTCTAAGGATTTATTTTTATTGTTACTAACGATTGGTTCCTTAAAATATATATTAAATAGTAAATATGTAGCTGATATTTCCAAAATAGTTAATAAAGTTAATAACTTTAAGGGGACGTTACCACACAATAAATAGAAAATCTACAAAATCTACAAAAAAAAAACCAATCTAACAATTTTAAGCAAACTTTTAATAAATTTGAATCCCATTTACATAGTATAGAGAATCTCTATTAGAGATAAGCAAACGCTTTTACATTGGTACTAGAGATGGGCATGGGCCGTGCAGTGTCCGTGCCGTGCCGTGCCTATTTAAAAAAAATCCGTGTTGGGCCGTGTTGGGCCCCTTTAAAAAAATTGCCGTGTTTTAGGCACGGTAGGCCCGGTAGGCACGGAAAGCACGGTACAGATTTTGAATTTAAATATGGTAGTATCGATAAGTTGGCGTTGTTGTATAGCTTGTTTGTCAGCTTGAGCTATAGGATTCATCGATGTGTCACACAATTTGCGAACACTTACAACATCGATAGCACGGTTGATGCCATTATAATAAAAAAGTGACGCCACGAAGTGACAAAAATGGAGATGGGCATGGGCCGTGCCGTGCCCGTGCCGTGCCGTGCCTATTTAAAAAAATCCCGTGTTGGGCCTCAGTTTTTACCAGCCGTGCTTGGGCCGTGCCGTGCCTCAAAAAGGAGGCCCATGCCCATCTCTAATTGGTACACTTTTAAAAATCTATTTTTATAAAATTACATGATGAATTTGTCTCAAATATGCTGTGTGAAAATTTGAGCCTTCTAGGTCTTACCGTTTGGCATGCACAATGATCAGTCGTTCTGTCAGGACAACGAGTTTAATACATATAGATTATAGCAAAATACGGGGTATCTCGTAGTCAGCTAACTGCACATGTTCTTCCTATTTTTTTGCAGTTATAGCTAGTTTTCGAAAAGGTCTCTTTAAGGCAGAGTTATACGGACAAAAATACAAAGATCTGTATAAAAAAAAAGAAAGTCTCAAAGCGATGCCAAAATTGTTCGAGTTCAATCAGTGGCAGCGTTAAAGTTAACGTTAACGTTAACAGCAACTAAGCCAAGACGAGTGTGCTTTATTGTTGTTGTTGCTCTTTCTGTTGTTGTTGTTGTTGTTGTTTTGCTTATTACGTCGTCGCCTGCGCCGGCAAAAGCTTGTGGCAGTCGCGCAGTCGTGCCCCCTTTTTTTTGGCCATGTGACGTCGTCGCCGTTGTTGTTGCTTCAACAAAAAACGTGTCGCGCTTGTTATGTAATCGTCCCCAACAACGAGGCGACGCCGACGTCGACGCTGACGTCGCTGCTGGCTACAGTTTGTCATTTGTTGCAGTTGTTTTTCTTTTATTTATGTATTATTATTATTATTACTATATTTTTTGTTCAGTTATTCTTCTTATTTTTGACATTTTTTTGGTGTTGCCAAAAAGTTGTTACCAAAATGCAACTGTAACTGCAACTGCAACGACGACGGCAGCTGTGGGCGCTGCATAGCGAGTGTTGCTATCTCACTCACTCTAACTCAGTCGCTTGCTCGCTCGTTTCTCTTTCTAGCGCTTTGTCAGTCTTGCTTGTTTATAATTTGCTGCGCTTTTTAAGCGCATGGCATGAAAAAGAGGTGAAACTAATTTTTTTTTTTTGGTATTTATTTGGGAGTGTGTGGCTGTTTGACTTGTTAGCCGTTGTTGTTGTTGCTGCTGCTGCTGCAGTTGCCAGCCTGGTGTGGAAATCCCTCAGAGTGTGTTTATGTAATACATATTTGTCATGGATTTTGGTGCCATGCTGCAGCTTGTGGGCGCTGCCACACGTATAAATGTCACTCAGCTGCAAGATATCAATTCCAATTCCAATATTGCAAGGAGTCTTACTTGTTGTTAACAATTAAGCTAAAAAGATTGCACAACACATTTGGATTGAAGGAGATGGAGTTGGAGTTGGAGTTGCAGACGACAATTGAAATTAGAAAGGCTGCAAATTTTTGGGAGATCAAAGAGTGGGAAAAACAAAGCAGAGACACAGGCAGCAGTCAAAAGGGGCTTTAGCTGTTGTTGTTGTTGGCGTGAAAGGTGAAAGGTGTAGATAATCGGCTAGCAGCAACAACAACAACAACAACAGCAACAAGAGAAAAGAGAGTTTCAACTCATGTGATAGCGGGTGAGATTTTGTGTGTATCTGTGTGTGTGTAAGCTACAAATCGCGGGTGGTTTCGTTTTTGTCTTTTGTTTTAAAAAAACAAAAAAAAATACAAATCTCAACTCGACAAATTTTGCAACTCTCTTTTGGGTGTTACGAATTCAAGTGAAATCGCCCCGCGCCACCGATAAAAAAAGCTTAAAAAGTGCATGAATCTCTTTTTTCTTTTTTATATACACCTTTTTTTTTGTATCTTTTATTTGTTTGTGAGTTTGTTTTGGGTCGAGTGTAGTTCCGGCATTGTTGGATTTGCCCAGCCAGCTGGATATGCAGGCGAGATTTAAATTGATTGGCAAAGCGAAAGGAAATTGAATTTGAAATGCGAGTCTCAGTGCAGAGATGAGTCCGAAAACGGGGGAGAAGTGGGGGAAGTGAAAAGGGAGTTGGATTATATGAGTGGTGGGAGGAAGTGAATAATAACTAATATACGTGTATATAGCAAGTGTTATAGCTGTCAATGTGAAATGTGATCGATGTGAACATTAATAATAATTATTATTTAAATGTATAACAAGTGTTATACAAGTGAATGTGAAATGCGATCGATATGCATAATTATTTATGTATATTTATGACAAGAAATAGCATGAAAATGCGCAAATCTGATCGATGTGAAATATAACTGTTATACAGATCTATATAACTGTTATATACTCTGAATAACTTTAGTTATTTTATCTGTTATATAAGTGAATAATAACTAATATACGTGTATATAGCAAGTGTTATAGCTGTCAATGTGAAATGTGATCGATGTGAATATTAATAATAATTATTATTTAAATGTATAACAAGTGTTATACAAGTGAATGTGAAATGCGATCGATATGCATATATATTTATGGATATTTATGACAAGAAATAGCATGAAAATGCGCAAATCTTATCAATGTGAAACCAAACTGTTATACAGATCTATATAACTGTTATATACGCTGAATAACTTTAGATATTTTAACTGTTATATAAGTGAATAATAACTAATATACGTGTATATAGCAAGTGTTATAGCTGTCAATGTGAAATGTGATCGATGTGAACATTAATAATAATTATTATTTAAATGTATAACAAGTGTTATACAAGTGAATGTGAAATGCGATCGATATGCATAATTATTTATGTATATTTATGACAAGAAATACATGAAAATGCGCAAATCTGATCGATGTGAAATATAACTGTTATACAGATCTATATAACTGTTATATACTCTGAATAACTTTAGTTATTTTAACTGTTATATAAAATTGAACTGTTATACTTGTGAGAATGTATTAGCTTATGCTTATGTCAACTTTACTGAACCCTAAAACTGTTATACACACACTATTCCCATGAGCTATAGTAGCCACAACTGTTATAGCATTCATGGCATTCTTAATATTATAAATATTAACTGTCATACAGGACATATTGATTGCCAAGCGTTATACAAATCTTAAAAGACTCTAATAAACAGCTGTATATTTAAAGCTGTTATATGAATAAGAAAAAACATTCAAAAAGAAAAAAACAATTGTTTACGAGCACAAACTGCATTGCTGTGCACTGCAATTAACTGTTATACATTCAAGTAATAACAAATAATAATACTATATGTATGTGCAGATGGAAACTAAACACGAACAGTCATTCAAGCAATGCATGTGTGTGTGTGTGTCCAGACCTTTACTTTACTTTTCCCAAAACGAAATTGTTCAAAGTGCGCCCAACGGATTTGAATTCAACTTTTGACTCGAAAGCCTAAGCAGGTCGCCACAATGAAGGCATTCGACGGGGAAGGGGGGAGGGGGGCGACGGGGGCAGCTGGACAAAAAGTGCTCATTGTTTTGCATAAGTTGAATGAAAGAGAAAACACGAAAAAAAAAAATACAAAATAAGAGAGTAGAAAAAGCAGATCACCTTTCGTTTTTCACGCTGCTGAGAAAGTCATTAAGTGAATGCTCTCCCCCTCACCTTTCCCCTTCCTCACCACTTGCCCCACTGTGCGGGCAACAAATTAGAGTTCAAATTAAGTGATTATTATTATCATCTGTTATTAGTTCGTTCGCAGACCCCAAAGACTCTAAACTCAGACTGTGACTCAATCCCATTCCATTCCAAGGCGACATCGTTAGCGCCTCATTTGAATGAAAGTTAAGCTCATATATAAATTGGATATACACTGTAGATACATTTATCAGTTTCGATAGCTGGGAATACTTTCAAAATGAAGTAAGAGTTAGCCAAAAATGTAGACTGCTTTTAATAGTAAAACTTGATGATATCTAAATATTTATTATATTTATATTTATAATATAAAATTATGAAAAAATTAAAAAATCCAGTAAGATAATTTTTTATATCTTGCAAAAATATTTGCATATCTATTTCTTGTTAAAAACAGTTGCACAATTTTCTATTGGCTGCCCCAGAAAAATAAAACACTTTTCACATTAAATGAAAACAGTTGCAAAAGCTGAAAAGCAAAAATCCAGCGACAAAACCAAATTTGTGTTTAACTTTCCACAAGTCGCAGTCGCTGTCGCAGTCGTAGTCACAGCTGCGACGTCGGCAGCGACGGCAACGTCGGTTATGTCATAGCAACGGCGACGTCGCGACACCGGGAGCTGCTGCGATTTCCCTCAAGTGAAACTGAGCAGCATTTTGTATTTATTTATTATTTTTTTTTATCATTTTTTGGAAAGCCTCAAAACGCTGCTGCTGCTGGCTGTAGGCCTCAGTAGCAGCAGCAACAACAACAACAACAGCAACAGCGACAACCGCAACAACAACAACAACAACCACAGCAATGAAATGAAATCGAAAGTCTGCGCATCCGCAATTAAAAATTTGACCGCGACTTTAAACGCCAGCAAAACGCAGGGAAATTAGAGGCGCTTTATTTATTTCTTTTTTTAGTGAATATTTTTATATGTGTGACCTGCTTTTAAGTTTTTGAGTTAGTTGTACAACAATAGCTGGCCAAACTCCATCACTGACCATGCCCAACGGCCCAACTTTCGACATGTCGTCTTTACACTCTACTGTGCTCTACTCTTCCCTACCTACCTACCTACCTACCCTACCCTACCTTACCCCTCTTTACACATTTAACCGCATACTTCAACTGGCGATATTTGGGGCACGCACGCGGCGCGACCACAACAAATTTTCGGCGTTCGTAAAGTGAAAAAAAAATGAGAGCAAGGCAGTTTATGACTATGAGATACTCAGCAATTGGTTGGTATAAACATAATAAAAAATGAAGATGCACATTAGTGAGGGAAGCATAATAATTAACCTAAGTTTTTAAATAGAAACTCAAACTAAATAAGTTTTTGAAGCTATAATGTAAAAATCACGAGATGTATAAATAAAACTCTTTGTCTGCCAAATCAGCATGTAGGCCAAACGGTTAAGCCTAGAAAGCTGAAATTTTCACACAATATTCTATATAATATCATACTGTGCCTTTCAGAATATGAAATATTCCGACAAAAGTTTTTCCAGCTGTAGAATTCAGAAGCGTAGTTTGTATTAAAAAAACTGTTTTTAAAAACTTTTTTGAAATCAAAAAACCTAGATTCATGGATTCGAAATATCTCTCTATATAATTATTAAAAAACAGTCAACTTAACAATTGCTCGACTCCAGTATTTACATAATGCATCTTAAGATTGAAAAAGCTTGTTAAGCGTATTTTTAGGCCATAAAAACTGTTTGCAAAGGTGCCCAGGAATCTGGTTAACTGGCTGTAGTTTTAAGTAAGTCTTTTTTTTTCAAAATGAATAATTGCGAATGCTGCTTAAATGGGTCGATTTCGATCTTCCAACGGATCGCATCGATACCAAGTTGATCGAGTTTCGCTGAGCGCGTAATCAATTTAAATAAATTATAATTACTCACACGTTTTTTATTCGTTTAGTTAAAAAATTGCAGCTGTGAAAGCCTTTACATACCTGTAAAGAAAAGTAAGAAAAAAAAATATCATTAATTAATTGTATATTTAATTGAAAGCAATATATGGTAGGAATGCTTTTTTCTTTCCATCTTCCTGCGTTTTCCTCTCACATGCTGCGATCGTTAAAGTAATGCTTAATGTCGCTGAACATGCCATAAAGCCGTCAATATCATGGCGAACACATTTCATCTTTTATATTCTTGCAACACACATCAAATACTTGTAATAAATTATGTCTGTCTGGTAAGAAAGAAATCGAAGACAACACAAAGGGAAATTGGATCAAAAAGTTCGAAATCCATTTTGAAATCGACATGAACTCGAAAACAATAATAACAATAATGGTAATAATAATCAAAATACATAATAGTGTAAAGGAGAATGAAAAACAGGCCGATTTGAGATGTGATATTAATCTTGCCATAAATCAAATGGCAACAGGCGCTGTCACGTCAAAAGCTGACAGCGAACATGGCCCTAACTTGGTTAGAGCCCTACAAAAAAAGAGAGAACTGTCAATTGGTATTTGCTCAGAGCTAGGTATGTTAGGTAGGGCGTTGTTTTCAGATGATCTCATGATGTATTCGACATTGTTGAGATTCAGTGCAACAACCGTTTGGTCTTTGGGGTCAAATCATCTCAAGCTGCTGCTTTGGCAATGAGCCAACATTTCAGTTGTTGCTATTGGATTCGGCTCATTTCAAACACACAAATATCAAACAGCTCGAGTTGAAACAATAAATAAATAAATAACACACGCATATTTGTCCATTTCCATCTTACCGATGTCCGATGTCGTCTCTATTTAACGCCGCCGCGGCGATAGTTTCACGGCCAGCGCTGTAGCCGAGCAGAGACCTCCCCCCTCCCCTTAATATAGGCATAGTTTGCAGAGCTCGGAGTGAAAAGCAACTTCGTCTCGCTTTACCTTGTCAAGTGCTATTAACGTTGTAGTTGTTGCTGCTGTTGTTTGTTTGATTCACACAAATTTCACGGCAATGGCCAACAATCTTTGCACTGTCGCTGAATGGCATTTGAAATTGTTTTCTTTGAACTAGTGGGAGAGGTTACAGTCGAGTTAACCAGACTGTTAGACACCCTGTACTTAGTCTGTAAATGTTACATCAAGTCACTCAAATATACATAGCAAGTTTGGTGTGTCTAGCTCTTTAAAAGTTTGAGTTCTTTGGTTAATGGTTAATAATTCCCTCGCTTGGAAAAGGCTACAGTCGAGATAACCTGACTATAAAATACCCTGTACTTAGTTTAAAAAAACATGATGCTTGGTATACACAGTAGAATACATGGCAAGTTTTGTGTCTCTAGCTCTTAAAGTATCTACTCGGTTGTTGATGTGATCAAGAACAAATATACTATTTAATATTCTATATAATATTATTTTGACAAACCAACTTTTAAAATTCAGCGCCCATAAAAATAGTCGAAAATTTTTAGTAAAATATAATCACCAATTTTAAAAACTGCAAATTTTGTTTCCCAACTTAAGAATAAAATAAATCCCTAACAGTTAATTAATCTTAGGTATTTTAGCCAATTTTTATGGGCGAAGTTCAACAGCAGCAGCTGGTAGCGACTTTCACGCGCGTCTTTAAACGCTGGCAAAACGCATCGCTGCACAAATTTGCATTTCCCAACACTACAAAAAAAAAGAGACCGTCACATTTTCAGCATGCAAATGGGAAAGCAGCAGCGAAACTAAAGACAACAACAACAACAAAAACAACAATCACTGGCAACTGTCATAAATATAATTCGAGCTCAATTGAGCTTTGTTGTTGTTGATATCGTAACATACACACACACACACACAAACACACAGAGAAAAAGAGAGAAACAATCACCAATGATTTCTCCTTTAAACAAATTTTTTTTTTTTGGTTTTTCACTTCCAGCTGTTCCCGTGCTTTATGTAACAACAGCCCAAAAAAAAAGCTGAAACAATGCGTCGCTTGAGCCAACTTAGATACATTTGTATCTCACAGATACAACCATGCTATATACTCGCGTGTAGCAGCCTCGTTGTTGTATCTTTGTTGTGTTTTCCAGCACTCAAGAAGCTTTTCAATGTTTTATCACAGTGCCTAATGCATTTGTGCCTGTCACACAGCACAACATGTGCCCACTATCTGTATCTATACCTTAATTTACACACACACACCCATAAATACATAGACATTTGTGTAGCTATCGTCGCACATGGGTTTTTAGAGGCCGAAATATATAGTCTTTGGTAGTAAAAGTTTGATTCGGCTAATTGTTCAGCATGTGGAGCATATTGTGTATCTCTCTGTCTGCATCTCTCCATTTAAGTTTGTCTCTTTCTATTTATTACATATTCTATGTATCCAACTGTTTCGATCTTTCCATTATTTGCAAAAAGTAAAAACTCTGCGATATTTCATAAAAAAGTCTTCTAAAATTAACTGAAATCAATCGATTAGTCAAATAATCGATATTAAATTCAATACTGCAATTGATATAACTTAAGAAACTTAAAATTATTTCGCTTTTCCTTTTTTATTCTGCCTCCCTGTATAAAGGATAGTGAGCGTAAAATCAAAATGTTAAAACCAACAAAAAAATAATCGAAATGTCGATCAATATGCAAATAAAACCGATAAACCGATCAAGTTCTCACAAAAAATAATTTTCTTTAATCCAAAATCAAATTTAACCTCTAATTTAATTTTGCATTAAAGAAAATTAATTTGTGAGAACTTGATTTATCGGAATTATTTGCCGATTAATCGACAATGATGAATTTTCATTCCAAAAATAAATCGGATAAGTTTTCGCATAGTTATGGGAACTTTAAAGGGGTATGGAAAAATTGGGCAGTATTGGAAATAAGGTCAAACAATGATAAGATAAAAATTGAATAAAATCCTTAGTATGTATTTTTTACAGGGTATCATTTAAATATAAATACTTTTACAACTGTTTCTGATTATAATCCCAAAGACATTATTTATCTCTAAATTTACTAATTGATATTGACCGTATTTTTTTCTTGTCTATACATCTCTCTTTAACTGAACTTTAGGGCGTGGCACAAAGTAGGCGGACAGTACAGTGTGTACTAACTACTGTAAACGTAGCGTTGTCGTAAACTTGAACATGACATTAAAACGCGGTTTCTGTTTGGCCTTTTTCTTATGTTGTATTTTTCTTTTTACATTTTCGTAGTTTTTGGCCAAGTTTTGGGTTACGGTTTAACAGTTTAGGGGTTTTATATTTGGCGTTTTTATGCTGGCACGTAGCGCAAAATGTGTGCATTTTAATGGTCGAAATTATGGTTACTTTATTGCGTTATTAATAACATTTTGATTGCATCACGTACGCAACACGCATCGCTTGGTGTCATCGACAGTCCGACGTCGCCATACTACGAAGTACTTCTTGTGTCGGGGAGTTCAGTTCAGCTCACGTTTCGAATATGCGACCACGTAAATGGGAAATGGCATGGAAATGGGTGCAAACTGTAAGTGTAACTATATGTGTGTACATGGGTGTGTGTGTCTGTGTGTGTTTCCGACTCTTCCTTGGCTTTTGGATTTCTGTTTCTGTTTCTGTCCATGTCGTTGCCGTTGTCTGAACTGAGCTAAACGAAGGGCATCCCAAGTAGAAATCGTGCCGAGCTGCAGCCTTGGTTCAATTTTTGCTTTGGGTGTCTGTCTTATCAATTTTTAGCCGCGTCGAGTGCCGTTTTCAGTTAATTTTCCGTTTATTTTTTCTCTTCTTGTGTTATTGAATTTTTACAACTGCCATAAGTAGGTCAAACATACAGAAGATACACAGATACACATTTACAGATACAAACATGATGATGATGAGCAGGAGAAAAAAAATATAAGGCAGACAACATTAAAGTTGCATGCAAAGCGCGTCTGTAATTTTCAACATTCATTATTGTGCCCTTAATTGGATCTGTGGCATCGCAAAAACATAAGGAATAAACCAGCCCAACTATTGATGAAATTATTATATTCCTCTTACTATATCTCTAACTTCTCTCTCTTCATTCTCTGTCAAAGACCAAAGCTGCAACAACCTTGACAGTTATTTTCAGGGGCGCGCAACAAACGCCAGAAAATAAAGAATACAAAAAAAGAGGGAGAAACTGCAAAAAGATACACAATTCACAAGCACATTGAATAACTTTCAAGTTATGACAATACTTTTGACAGCCAGTTATGTGCTTCAAATGTGACCAAGGTGTGACATTCATATGGCTTATGTGTGTCCACAAGACTATAGAATTTCAAACCCAATCCCAAGCTAACAATTCTTGATATTTCTTCCCGTTTTTTTTTGTGTTTGCTTTTCGTTTTTGGGACTCTTTGCTCAACGCTTTGATGTTTTGCGCTTTCGATCTTCTATAGGTTTTCTATGCTCTACAATAGCCTTGGGGAGAACATAAAAAAAATACAATCAATTCTCATCTCCAAAGTATTTTTTTCTAGTTTTTAATAATGTTAAAAGGATATTAGTATATTGGTAAATTTTTTATTAATTTTTCTAATTTATTTTTATGGTTTAGAAAAATCTGCTTAACTCGAACTAATATGATTTCTGGATATACAAATTAACATTACTAATCTAGTTGGCTAGCGCTCAAAAGTATCTAAAGAAGTATCTATATCTACTTTTATATACACTGTTGAACTGCAAAAAGTGATTTTCTTTTTAATTCAATCTCCTTTGTTCGCCAATTATCGTGTCAGATATTAAGATATCAACTTAAATATTTCATTTTAATCTTATCAGGCTTTTAAATAAATGTGTACAGAGTATCTGTGAGTCAAGCACTCTCAACTGTCAAAGTTCTTTGCGTTTTTCTTTGGTTTTTTTTGTTATATTTTATTGTTTTAACAAACTCAGGTTGTTTTTGACCATGAACCCATCATAAGTTTCAAATGCCGCATGCTTCGAGCTTCTCGGGGTTTTTCGGTTTTGGTTTTGGTTTTGGTTTCGGGCAATGTTTGCCATAGAATGTGTCTGGCCGTAGTTTCATTTATAGCCTCTTCGCCTTGTTGCTGCTGCTGCTGCCTCCGTCTCACGTTTACTTTGTTTATTTAAATGGGCGGACTATTTGAACTCATTTGACTCTCTTCGTATTCAGTTTTTTTCTCCTCTTCTTCGTTGGCCTTATTGAAATTTGTCATAATTTGGTGGGTTTAGACGGCATAATTAACGAGCTGCGTGTAGACCGAGTGTGCTCATGTATATGTGTATCTGTGTGCTTAGTAATTATGAACCTTAGAAGCCAACGTCTCTTTTCTTTACTATACGTGTGTCTGTCCGTCCATCTGTTTGTCCATCTCAATGTCCATTCGGAGCATTAAACGTGCGATGAGCTCTCAAACTTTTAGGGCGTCTTATTCTTGATTTTTTCATTGTAGCCCGTTTTTAATATAGCCCGAGGCATTGCCAGTTCTTTAAGTGCTGGCCTTGGATTCTATCAAAAATTGTGCAGAGAATTTCGCACACGAAAGGGGCAATAATATAAAATCATGTTGGACTTTTAAACTGCTTGCAAATTTGCATATATTAAGAGATAATTGTGCGACGATATGGAATACAATTGAGACAAAAAAAAAACTAAAAGAAATGGGGTGTTAAAATTAATTCAACTGAATTTAGGATTTAATTTTAATGGTTTACATTAATTTAAGAATGATTTTACAGAATAACAGACAGAATAACTTAAAATAAAATAACATTAATAAAATAACATTAAATCGTTGTTTGTTTCAATTGTTTCTAATAACTGATAACTAGAATTGTTGTCTAATTTCAAGAGTTCATTCCAATTAACAAGTAACTTGATTTGTGACTTTTCCACTACTTCAACAGCATATTAACAACATAAAAATGTGTAATTTGATCAGAGTTAAGAGCTTAAAGGCTAAAGATCACAATGTATAATAATGTCGCATAATTTAAGCACTTATTAAACAATGTAAATGCATCAAAAATCACAACAATTTTTCAGCCTCGACGCGTTTTGCGATAGCATCATCATCATTGTGTGCATTGTTCCAACTCAAGACACTCGAGAACGGGGAGGAAGCAACAGGGAAACTTAAGGTTGACACAAAAAAAAAGGGATCTTTTTTAAATCCGAGAGATGACGATGACAGACAACAACGATGACAAAACTACAAGAGCGATACAAAAAACGAATGCAGTAAGGGGCAGAGAGACCAAACATCAGACCATCAAGTCAAATAAAGTCAATTGAAGTTGCGCACAATGGGCAGATAAAAAAAAGTGAAGGCAACAACAACAACAAAACTAAAAAAGTAAAAAAAGAGAATTAAATAAAAGCGCAGACAGCGACGGCAGCAGAGGCGGAAAGCAGAAAAGCAGATCAACATAAAATGAAAATAAATCAAAATGTTAAAAAAATTTTGCATAAAAAGCAGTAAAAAAAAAGAAAGAAAGAAAAAAACTCGGTCGCTGAGGATGCCAAATGAAACTTTTCACCATTTTGCATAACAATTTGTATCTTTCAGTGGAGCGCGTTAAAGTAATACAACAACAACAACAGCAACAGCAACAACAACAACACAAGGGGCCAACTTTTACTCGTTGTTGCTCAACTTTAAATTTGTGAGGGACAAAGAGACAGAAAGACGGACAGACAGACAGAGGCCATAAAAAGGGATTGGGATTGGTGTTGGGCTAGGGCTTGAGATTCAGATTGGCACTGGAATTGGGGGATTGAGAGGCAGAGAGAGAGCTGAAATGAAACCCATTGCATGCCAGATGCAAGAGATATAGAGAGATGTGTGTGTGTGTGTGTGTGTGTGTGTGTGAGTGTCTCTGTGTGTGTGTGTGTGTACTTAAATGTGTGGAAAAGGCGGAGGCAACGAAATTAACTCAAACTGTCGACAGGCTGAGAGAACATCAGCAATGATGAGGACAAGGCGTGCAGCAGTTGTTGTTGTTGCTGCACTCTCATCCCAGTCTTACCCCACCCCCTCCCCATCCCTGCAGCAACTCAAGTTTCAATTTAAATGCAACCGACATTAAATTTACTACTTTGCCACAGAGTCGGAGACTACTGTATGTAGTATAAGTATCTGTTGGAGTAACAGGGGAGAATGCAGAGACAAAGAGAAGGGAGAGGGAGAGGAAAGAGTGAGAACAGGACTGTGTGTATATGTTGTTGTTGTTGTTGTTTGCCAGTTTGCAATGCTACTCGAAATCGTTCCGCAGTCTGAAGCTGAAGTTGAACCGGGGACAACTTTGCCAATCAGCTGGCGGAGAAGTAGAAGCAGAAGCAGAGGGACAAGGAGAAGCAGGCGGAGTTGGAGGCAAGGTCTGTGCAGACATTGTTGTCGCTGTCTGGTAAACTAAATTTAATGAACTGGCGCAGCCATAAAGCGCAACTTATCGCAAAAAACAGAAAGAGAGAGAGAGAGATAGAGAGAGGGGCACAACATGGGGAAATCTGCATTTTAAAGACTGACTGAGCACAGTGAGAAACATTCAAACAGACCACATAACTTAAAGATTTGTACACAGAACAAAAAAATTGCTATAAAATTTAAGCTTAAAATTTAAAAGTATGTCTGAACACATTCATTTGATTTCATTAAAAAAAAAATTATAATAGATCCTCGATAAACAAAATATTCGCGGAGAAGGAATTGAAAGATCGTACTTGAATCAAGTATTTCATACTCAATTTAAGAAATTCCGAGATTACCTAAACTTTTGACCAATTTGAGAATGATTTCCTACCGGAATCGCTGATTCATTTTCCTGTGTACGATTCTTTGCCAACTGAATTTTAGTTTTATATATTTTTCTTTGCATTTCTATAGTATTTCTTTCAGTGTACCTGGCTATTGGCGGCGCACACACTTTATGGTTTATGTCATTTAACATTTTGTTGAATTGTGCAATAGTCTTAAAACAACCAACAACAATTCACAAATGCAAATTTCGTTAGCAACAAAATCAACATGTGAGTCAGTTTTGCTTTAAGCCAACAGAATCTGAAACGATTTTAGCTTTCTTGTGGTATTTTCAACTGAGCATAACGAATACAAATTAATAATTTTAAATTTTGATAATCATAATGAATTAAAAAGTATTTAAGATTCGTTAAATGAGATTAAAAAATGATTAATTTAATTATAGTACTTTTATAACTTTTAACATATTTCTACTCTCATTATTTTTCTTTAAGCCCCATTCAGACGAGCACTTTTTCACCGACACTTTTTGTCACAAAACCGTCCGTGTCGCTCACCATCGCTCACCGATGGAATAGAACGTGTTCTATTTCCATCGGTGAGCGTCGGTTTTTTAAAGACGCTTTGAAATTTTGTATGGTTACGCGACACGGACAGCTTTTTGTCAAAATATGACAAAAAGTGTCGGTGAAAAAGTGCTCGTCTGAATGGGGCTTTAATATGTTTTATTATGATATTTAAGATTTCTATTTATTCCGTGATATTTGTGAGTTAACTTGAATTTATTTTATAAAGTAGAAGTTCATGGATACTTATAATTTTCTTACTTTACTGACAAAGCAATTACTTAAACCTTTCTTCAAACTATCAAATCAATTATAATTTTATAATAAACCAACATATTTTAAATAATTATCAATTAGTGTAGCTACAAAATCACTTTACAAACTCAACTATTGAAGCTAAAAAAAAAGATAAAGTGCAACTTTGAGGTGATACTCTCAACTCGTAAACATAACTCGCCTAGTTGCCTTGTCTCTTGTCGCCAGTCGTGTGTGTGTGTGTGTGGGTGTCTCTCCAAATGCAACAAGCGACATTTGAACAAATAAAATCAAGCTAAAGAAACAAAGCACAAAAAAACAAACCAAAAAAAAAAAAATAAAGAAACAGAAAAGCCCAAGAAGCGGGAGAATGTTAAAAAGCAGCTGCGCTTAGGCAATTGAGATAAAGTTGCCTTTTGGATACGAGACAAGCGACATGGGACAAAGGGACAAGGGACAAGGGACATGGGACAAGCGACAACTGTCATTTGTTATTGTGTTTACGCTTTTTTGTTGTATTTGGTCAACTAAATTTGTATTTTTTTGGGCTGCACCCACATGGGAAACTGAGTTGGAACGAAACGTTTTTTATGATATCCATCATTTAGCGCCAACAGGAAGAGAAAGTAATGCATGCCAAGTGTTGTTGCTCTTGATGACTGCAGTTGAAGAGAGACAGAGGCAGACAGAAAGAGAGAAGGAGAGAAGGAGAGGGAAGACTCGCTCTCACTTCATAAATTTCAAGCAGCACAAGGTGTCAAGTTAATGCCAAGCTGAGGACGCTGCTCCAGCTCCAGCTCCAGCTTCGACTTTGGCTTTAACCAATGTGAATGACAGTTGCCACCTTGAAAACGGCTGCCGCTGGTTGCCGCTTGTTGCAGCAGCAGCAGCAGCAGCTGTCGTCGGCCAGTGCCAAAAGCTTTCATTTGCCGCTGCCGTCGACGTCGCAGCTGGCGTCACAATTGGCAGCTAAGGCATTTGAGGCTCTGGCGCTTCAGCTTCAGAGTTTCAGCTTCAACTCTTTGAAAGCAAATTTCATTTCTTCATTTGATTTCGTTTCTCGCTCGCTCGTTTAGTGTGTGTCTCTTGTGTGTGTGTGTGTGTACTTTCATTACTTTCATTTGAGTGAAAGATACTCACGCTGACTGCGAGCGGAGCGTGCGGTCGCCCAGCATGCGCCAACAGCAACAACAACAACCGCGCTTGCCCCCAAACAACTTGCGACTCGTTGCCACCGCAACACTTGGCAACACACCCCCCTCCTGCAACTCTCCCTCCCACTCCTCAACCTTCCCCTACGCCTTGCGGTGGCTCGTTTTCAATTTTTTTTTAACCACTCGTCGCTTCGCTTTGGACGTTTTCATTTCACCAAAAAGGACCAATTTCAATTTGTACAACGACAACGAGACTCAACAGCTTTCAAATAGCCGCAAAATATTGCTGCTAATTATGTGTGTTGGTGTGTGTGTGTGTGTGTGTGCAACACAGCTGCAACATTCGCATAAACAGGAAGTGATTTTTTGCTTAAATTCACTTTTACTTGCACTTTAAACTCGTTAACAGCGTCTGCATTTGATTCGATTATTCAATATCAATTTGTCATAGAGAAACGTTTTTCTTTTTAAAAGATAAAATAATGAATTGAGCTGAAGATTATGGGGGTATTGCTAATTGGAAGGCTGTTTTTGGACCTTTTTTAAAAAAACTCTCATTGCAAAACGTAAATAGTGTATTTAAATTTTATAAATATTATAAATACAAAATTATTTTTGTCCCTTGTACGAGGGTTGTTCAAAAAGTTGTCGGCCTTCAAAGTTGGATGTCGAAAAAAATTTTCAAAAATCTTTTCGCTTATATTTTTTATAATTTTTTGAAAATCTTAAAAATGACTATTTTAACCCGTTTTCCCTACATTTCACGCAGAAAGTGTCTTTTTAGCAAATTTCAAAAAATTATACTAGCAAAAATATTTTTGAAAATTTTTGCAGTCACTCCAAAAATTGTTTGAAGAATGTTTTTGCATCCCAACATTTTTTTGAAGAAATCGAGGAAAAAAGTTTTGAAAGTTGACTTTTTTTTAAAAAACGAATATTTCAATGGGTACTTAATGGGTTAAGGAAAGTTATGCATCATTCAAACGGAATTTAGATGACCTTTCCAAATATATTTTTTAAATTTGAAGACTTGACTTACAATAGCTGTTATAGTAAAAGAAAGAGCGCACCTATTATTTTGTTCATGAGTGTATATCCTAAAGTATTTCGAATTTCAAAAAACCCTTTTAGGACGATATCCTCAAATAACCAAGCTATAAAAATATGCAAAAAAAAAGAAAAAATCTAAAAAAAAATGTTTGCCAACCAGCAATACCCCCTTAATTATAAATAATATAATATGAATATAAATAATTATGTTGATTTTGTCTTAAAAGCACTATAAGTTAAAGGATGAATATTATTTTTAATACTAATTTCAAGCAGTCGATAGGAACAACGATGATAACTTGATAAAATTTGAATGCAGAGTGAATTAAGAATCAAAACTAAATCTGTTAAGATCTGTTAAGTTTTGGCAAAGTTAAGAAAGATTTAAGTTGATTATCACTTTTATTTGCAGATATATCAACAACTCGATTGATTTCTTGTCAATTTAAACATTTTCGTATTAAACTATTAATAGTATAACTATTTTTAGACAAACCCAGACCCAAAGTTAAGTCCTAGGTTTCTTTATGGTCTCGAGTACACGATTGCTCGGAATACTTTCTAACGACTATCAAATTTCACAAAGTGAGTGTCAAACGATGTAAATGAAGCGATAGGCTGGCTTTTTTTTTTTTTTTACAAGAATTTGGTGAAAGCTACAAGCGATAAGCTGGCATAATTTTCACGCTTTTCCGGCGAAGAGGCGCCCCCAAACTAGCGAACGAACGAACGAACAAACTAACAACAATAAACAAACAATCCAAACAACAGATGACAGCACCCAAAACACAACAACAAGAACTGATTTACTATGCAAATTAAAAGCCAGCAACTTGGGAGGGAAAATAAAAACAGAAAGAAAAAAGAAATAATAAAACAACATAAGTTGAAGCAGAGGAAAAACCTTTGTGAAATGATTAACTGTAATTAGTAAGAAGAAGTTCTGCGTCGTGTCACGACGAGGGGCGGGAAAATGACGAACGAGATCAAAATGTGCAGATAGCTGAAAAAGCAGGCAGGCAAATGCGATATAATAGAAGCGATTAACAACAATGAAACGAAGAAATAAAAAGCAAAAAAGCCAAAAACGAAAAAAAAAAAACAGGCAAACACATGACGACAACGATGATGACGACGATGTTGAAGTGGATACCGTCAGATTATACTTATTAACAAAGCAGAAGAGTTTGCTCTCTTTTAAAGACAACGACTTGTAAATACCCTAAAAAAAGAGTTTTTTATAAGTTTTTAAAAGTTGCTTAAAAGCCACTTTTTGTGTGAAAAGTAGGAAAAAGGGCTTAAAATATTCATTTTCCGAATTTTCAAAAAATTATAAAAAATACTCGCAAAATTTTTTTTGCGCAGTTACTCTTAGAATTGTTTAACAAATTTTTTTGCATCAAGATATTTTTTTTTTTAAAAATCGAGAATAAAAGTTGAAAAAGTAGACGCTCACAAAAATTCAAATTTTTCAATGGGTACTTAATGGGCTAAGAAAATTTTTGCATCATTCAAACGGAATTTAAACGACCTTTCCAATTATATTTTTTTTTACTATGATGACTTGACTTACAATAGCTGTAAAAGTAAAAAAAAGTGTGTACGCATAGTTTTTCTGGCTAGTGTATGTATGAATACAATTTATTATAATGTAATAAATCGAAATATATTATTTTTTAGTTTGTTTAATAAATTTTAATAATATAAATAGACTAGAATTATTATATTTAGATCCGCATATTTGTAAAATTTATCTTATGTTATAAGAGTTTATAATAATTATTTCGGTCGAGCTGTCGGATCAACCTAACCTTAAAATAATTATTATAAATTATGGGGGAATTAAATAAAAAATTATCAAATAATTAAAATGAAATTCACATTTCAATGTTATTAAAATATTTTATTTCACTCACTTTTGATATGAAAACTTAAACATAACTAAAGTACTCTGAACAAGAGTATAAACTGAATGAGGGAGACGAGCCTCGAAGCGCAAGAGAGACAGATATCTATTTAGATAGAGAGGGAGATAGGTATAAAAGTTGCTGGGCATTAAGTAGCTACACAGACAGACTGACAGACAGACAGAAACAGAAACCGCAGCAGCAAAGCAGCCATAGCAGAGCACATGTAGTTATTGCTCTTGAGATACTTTTGGACACGAAGCGGAAACAGACAAGCGACCACAGCAACATCAGCAGCACAACAGCAACATCAACAGAAACAGAAACAAAGCAAACACAAAGAAGAATTGAGGGACACACAGAGATAGAGATAGAGAGAGAGAGAGAGAGAGAGAGAGAGAGAGAGAGAGAGAGACCAACGGACAGCGGCCTTTTTGAGCGAGTTAACTCTTTGGCTACATAATAAATATTTAATGTGAAGAAGATCTGGAGAGATGCGGCAGCATTTGCTGTATCTTAAAGATACAAATTACAAGAGGTAGACATTGAGATTGAGGCCTAAGCGAAACACGAAGTCAACGTTGTGGTTGTTGTTGTTAGTGTTGTTGAGGTTGTTGTTGTTGCTGCTGCTGCTGCTGCTGTTGTCGAGTGGAGGGCAATAAATAAACACACAGAAGCGAAGGCAGCATGAAAATGATTAAAAGAGCTTAAAGAGCATGTCTGGTCGAGTGTAAGTGGAAGTGGCAAGCGATGTTGTTGTAGTAGTTGTTGTCATTGTTGTTGTTGTTGTTGCCGTTGCGGTCGCAGTCGAAGGTAGACGGCCTCATGGTCAACGGGGCGGTGCCAACTCTAGCAGCGAAACGTTATGGAATTGAAACAAGAAGCGAGCAAAGCGAGGCTACCCTTGAGATATCTCTCGGCCAGGCAACAAACCAGGCAACTCTTATGCAAACCCAAAAAACACAGGGTCTTCCCCCCATTTTCCCCGCTCTTCAACAAAGTGAAAAGAAAAGGCAACCGTCATCATTTTTGTCACGCACGTGCATGTCGACTTTTGAAGGCTTCTGCCAAGGGAATGAAGTGGAATGAAACATGCCAAAATGAAACTTGTAGGAAAGACTACAGTCGAGAGGAACTAATGAGAGACCCTGTAATTATTCTGCAAAGAAAACCTTCAAACAAGGAAAAAATCACAGTACTTTGTATTATTCTTCTTCCTTTGACAAGACGCTTCAAAAACCTTCAAGTTTATTATCCGATCGTTATAAAATTTTGCACTGATATTGGGATTATATTACGTATTGGGGCTATATTACGTATTTTGTCGTAAAACTCAAGGCTGAACATTAATGTTGTAGTTAGATTTTTAGAATTGCGGGATCAAAGGTGGAAAATAAAAAAAATATTTAAAAATAAAACCTGCTTAGAATACAGTTCAACTTCCATAACTCGAACGTCTATAACTCGAATTCTCTCTAACTCGAACTAAATTGAGTGGCAATAGCGTAAGTCGAAGTCTCCATAAATCGAACTTTATTCTTGGATAATGGTGATTCGATTTAGGGAAATTCGACTGTATTTAGTTTTAGTTTCTGATAAAATCCCACTTTTTGACTAACTTAACATACCCTTAGTAAGCTATAAGTACAGGGCTGCAAAAAAGGAAAACAATGCGAAGACGGCGGCAAGTCGGAACATAAATCTTTAGTTATTATTACAACTAAAGCAGACTCTTTTCGATTATTTATGTTGAAATCCAAGTCAACGCCATTGACTTCAATTATAACCCAGTTTCGTGTCTTCGGTTCCAGTAAATACATAATGTAAGTGGGCTGTTTTACAAGAGTGAATTTTCTCTCTAGCTTTTTTTCAGATTTCATTGAGCATTGCCCGGTTTTGCTCATTGTCAGATAATTATCAAGCAACCTTATTTATATTTTTCTTTATTATTTATATAGTTGTGTGTGTGGTGTAGTGTAGTGTATAAAGCCCTGACCTGAAAGGCAGCTTTATTTGCTTTGGATGTACACACTTATTGATATACTACACAGTTACATACATTACAATTGGTTATTGTTATAGTTTTGTGGGCATGGGCAAAACATGCAAAGCGTTTTAGCTATGAAAATCGATATTGGACAATGGCAATTACTGATAATGGCTTCCCGTTGCTCTCTGTTAGCTATCGCTTATAATTATCATTAATGCGCACATGCCAACACACACCACACACACACACACACACACACTCACTTATCAAATGACACACCTTATGGACATGTTGACTGACTAACTTCCTTCTGCTGCCAGAGTCCCGATTCTGTTGGCCATGAAAATACAAATGCTATATTTTATAAACGACTATATGTGTATACATATATTTTATATGCCTGTATAAGTGAGTGTATCTACAACAACAAAATTGTAGTTGATGACCCTCAGACAGTAGACACTTTCAAGGATACGCTGTCGACGTCGACTTCACAGTACGCAAAGGTTAAAGGTACCACAATCAACAACAACAGTTGTAGTCACAAGGTTAGGAACACAGCGCGGTCGGTCAGTTGTTAGCCTGGCTAACAGAGAGTAGGAATAAGTATCGAAGCGCGTGAATTACACGCCGCAAGACACAAAAGAAACAAGGGAAAAAAGTCAAGTAAAATTCCCAGTTTGTCCGTCGGGTTAGCAACAAGCAACAACAACAACACAATAAACTAATGAAAATACATAATAATAGCAATAATAATAATAATAGTCAAATAGAAGCACAATTTACGCCCGAGCAAAGCCAATGAAACGAAATGAAAAGGAAACGAAATAAAATAGAACACAGTAAATTCACTAGGGGTTGTCTCTACGTGTGTGTGTGTGTGTATATGTATATGTGTGTGTGCATTTGTGAATGGCCCTGGCCCTAGGCAAATGACTGTATTAAGTGATTGAAGAGCGGGCAGCACAACAATCAAGGGGCAAGGAACACGATTAATAATAATGACTATGAGCAACGACTTGAAAACGTAAGCCTGGCAGATTGTGAATGAATTGCCATCGATTGTGAACGAGGCGAGTGAAATGAGTGTCTGACTAATCAATGGATAACATCATTTGGGCGGTCAGTTAAAATAATTATGCATATTATTCATATCATCTGTAACTCTAATTGAACTAATCTAGCTAAAGATAAAAGTAAAAGGTTTGACTAGAGATTCAAGACTAATTTAACAAAGATATCAATAGAATATCAAGTGCTTCAGTTCCATTATAAACTTTTATATATAAAAATTATAAAATGTTTAAGAACTTATAAAAAATTCTATTGTTTTTATTTTACCTCAATACAATGAGGCCAATTTAGCTATAGGCAGCAATTTTTAAGATGTTTAAAGCCTTTAAGCCGATTTTTAGTATTATTGTGCCTTAATAAACCAAGAAAATGCTATCGAAAGATAATAGTATTCGCTTTTACTATCATATTCAATCGAACTTTAGGGTATAACACACTGATTATTCAGAATTTCTTTCAATAGAGAAAATTGACTGCATTATATGTAGTTATCACAACCATAAATCCAATTCAAAATGCTTTCCATAATTAGCACATTCACCCTAAGGGCTTTGGAAGTCTGCTTAAAGTTAAGCAATCAAATTGAAAATAGCCAATTGTTTATTGAGTTTCCCGCATTCTAAGCAGCCTCGATAACAACTTCAACCCCAACCCCAACCCCAACCCCAAACTCAAATCCATATCCATATTGTATTGCTCAGCATCATGTACAGCATCTCATACAACACATATATCTACATAGATTTTGAATATATTTGTATTGTCGGAGCTGTTTTAATGCCCCTGTCGTTGGTTGCCATTGGCAGAATTGGGTCAAGTTTCAGCTTTATTGCCCTCGAAATAGGGGCATGGAGGGGCAGAGGGGCAGCCTTGTGGTTGCTTGTGGTCCCTTTGGTCCCAGGCACTCCCTGTGTTGGCCCTGTGTGCATGATTATGTGTGTGTATCTTTGATTAAATCATAAAATATGCACAACAAAAAATATATATACATATATATTTATAAGTGTGCATGAACTCTGGAGACACGACATGAAAAAACAAAAGCAGAGTTTTTAAGTTGTGAATTTGCGGTGCCTAAAAAGCGGAAACTGGGTCAGAGTTGCTGCCCTGCCGAAAATAACCAACAATATTAACAACAACAACAACAACAGGGCGGCAAATTATAACAGGCGCCTTTGTGTTGAGCTGTTGCTGTTGCGAGGCGGCAACGCTTCAGAATAAATTGTCATACATGGCGTATGCGTAATATGCGAAATTTCTTTGAAAAACGCAGCTGCTGCTGCCCAAAAGGTCAAGCTGCTGCCAGCAGCGCTGTCGTCGTTGTCGTCGTCGTCGTCAACGGCAGCGTCAATCATTCAACGGCACTGACGGCAACATTGAGAGAGACTCTGAAGCTACCTCGCCCTCGCCCTCGCTCTCTCCCTCTCTCTCTGCCTCTCTCGCTCTGCCTCGCTCACAGTCACTACTCAGTCAGCGAGTGCGGGGCAATTAGCGCGCAATTGACCTACATTGGGGCAGCATGGCAGCATTAATGGTGTCAATAGTAAACGAGACTGAAAAATGTTGAATATTTATGCACGCACACAGCTTAGAGATCAATTGTGGTATGTGCAGGGGGGAAGGGGGCATGTGCTAAACATACACATACATGTATGTATGTATATTCCAAGTGCAACAATCAATGTGAAATTTGTTTAAAGATTATTTAGTTATTTATTGAAATCAACAGAAATAGAAATAGAAACAGATCCTCTGACGTCAACAATGAACCAGGAAATCTACATTCACATAACTCTTTATATGACTATAAGTATCTGTACAATATTTACAACAATTTTAATTGACATTGAGTTGGTAAACTAAGCCAAAATCTCATAATAGATCATCTGCATTACAATCGTTGATTAATGAATCTAATTTAAGGGCATTACATTGAAAATTCATGGTATTAATTTCCTAAAAATCTAAAAATAAATTAATTATTTTGTTGAGTGACCTTTGAACTGAATTAGAGCAGAATACAAGCACAAACTAAAAACGAAGCACACAAGTTTTGTACACTTTATATCAGTATAAAAATAATAATAATATTAAATTTCAGTTAAAAAACGACATAGAACCTTAAACAAGTGTACTAAGTATATTATAATTATTAGTATTATTATTATTTTAATTTCATATTTTAGCGTTGCCAAATTCATGCCAAAAATAAAAACTTTACAAAAACATTTTACACAAGAATTTTCATATACAGTGGCTCTAAGCTTTTATGACCTACAATTCTTTTATATTTGCAATCGTTAAAAAATTTATGTTTTAATAGTAAAAAGATTTGTTTATTAATGCTTAAACTTGTGGAAAATATTGTCATTTTATATTTTATCTGTATTATACATATCTGAATAAGATACTTCAACTATAGTAGGTCAAACAAGTTGTGGAACATGTATAAATATATTCAACAAATGTCTGTAATTTTTTTTAAAGTATTAAGAAGTCGATAGAACACGCACGAAATTTACTATATTTTTTTATATTATATATTAACTTTCATGGCATTATAATAATACTCAATTGCAAGAGTATCAAAAATTATTACAACCGCATTTCGAGCGATGAAAGCCTTGAGTCTCCTCGCAGCCTCCCAGCAAGCTCTTGTGCCGAGTTCAGCCAAAACATTCTCTTGCTCTCTCTCTCACACTCTACCCATCTCTTTTGCTTAACATGAGCAAGTAATGTTAATCTGCTCACCTCCTCACACCCCACTGTCAAATACAAATGACCAATGTGTTGGTCCAACAATGACGCGCACTGTGCGTACGACTTGAATGACAGACAATTGCTAAGCAATCGTCGCGTTGCCTCTGCCTTCCCCCCTCCCTCTCCCTCTCCCCACCTCTATCCTCTCTCTCACACCACCCAGCTGGCTCATGGGCACAGTTAGCCAGAGAGCGGGGCAGCGACGCAGCGTAGCAGCAGCGGCAGCAGCATGTAAGTTGTACACGATAAATGAGAAATGAGGTTACCTACTTTTTAAGAAGGTCAATACAACCCAAAACAAACGAGCGAGGCAACGTAACGCAACGCAACGCAAAGCCAGAGCAGCGAGCAGCGCAGTTGACGGCAGCGCATCAAACGTAACGCTGACAACACGGGTCGCCCCGTGCAAGCTCCCAAGCTCATGCCTCTGCCTCTGCCGCTGCCGCTGCCGCTGCCTCTGCTTGCGTTTAAGTTTAAATGAGTGTCATGAGTGCCGACGTCGCTCAACAAAGCTCAGTGACCATGTGAGCAGCAAGCTGGCCGAGACGCCGACGTCAGCATACCACAAACATATTACAGCAAACGTTTTCAATGAAAACAAAAGTAGTACACGCTGCTTGCGCTGACGTCGCGTCGCAGTTGACGTTAACGTTGGACGCCGCGTGCAGCTGTAAATCGCCACCTGGTGACGAATTCGGCGTCAAGATTTGTGGCCGCATGGAGGGCAACTGAGCTGCTGCTGTTGTTGTTGTTGTTGCTGTTGTTGTTGCTGCCTTAACTTTAGTGCTGTCGTTGGCGTTGGCGTTGCCGAGGGCGCGGCTGACGCGACCGCTTGTAACGAGGCTAAGCGAGCGCAGCAGCACCAACGCCAACGCCAACGCCTCTGCCACGTCGCAGTCGCCTGCATTTTTGTCGTCGCTGCTGCTGCTGCTGCTGCGCGATTGTCGCGCTGTCTGCTTTTAGCCTCCACCTCCTTTTTTGCTATGCATTGTTTTATAGTTGTGTTATTATTGTATTGTACATTTGTATATTTGTTGTTCGCTCTTTTTTGTTGTTGTTGTTTTTGTTTTTGTTTGGCGTCTTGCATTTAAATAAATAATTCAACTTGCTGTTAACTTATTGTCTCTGCCCACAAGTTTGGCAACAACATTTAAATAATTAAATTTAAAAAAAATTACATTAATTTCATGCACGAGTTTTATTTCGACCTGTTTCTAAAACAGTGAATAATTTAGAGTAAAATTATTTTCTTTAGATTCATTATAAGATGATTTCAAAATCTGTATCTTTCTCTGATTGCCAAGAATAGTTGTTAACTGATTGTAATGAAATTTCCGATAGCAACTTACATTTTAGTATGTAATTAAATGTTAATTTGAAATCGTGTGTTGTACTATTGTAATGTATTGTAATTAACTTATAATTCACGCATTAAGGCGCAGTTTTAACTGTAATTAAGTCTGTGATTAGCGTCATTAGCTAGAAATGCACAAAGGTCAAATCACAATCGATAAAGACAACACATATGTACATATGTATGTATGTATGTGTTAGGAAACTAGGTACGTTTCCTCGCCAAGTTGGCCAAGTTGTCATAAGGCCCGTTATGATAGCTGCCGCTATTTATAACACTACTCAAGAGATACCCTAAAAGTTTTTAACGTGTTCGACAAAGTGTCAATATATGACAGCTGAGAGAACCTTGGCCAGAAACACGATGAGGGACACTACAGCGATAAGTATTGTTGGAAATCGTCCTCCACCAATTTGGAATTGAGTATGTCCAAAAAATGTTGACAAATCAGTGCTAAATCAATCGGATTGGAGCCAAACATTGGCCATGGTAAGAATTACTTGGTTATAATTTTGGTATTTAAAGCGATTGTACTATCGAAAGTAATTTCTGTTTATTTGATTTTAAAAATAAAATACATTATATTTAATACACTTGAAGTTTTAAAAATTTACCAAAGTTAGTTTAAAGAGCACCGACAAAAGAACAACTCTAAATAAGAATATTTAAAATGATCGACTATCAAGTTATCGATAGCATATCTTCGAATGATCTCATTTACTTATCTAATAATTATGATAAAAATTGTACAATTTACATGCATATTCACACATATAGATACAGATAATAATGTACATACTACACACTCGTGTATTGGAAGCTCATTGAAAAATTATCAAAGGCAAATTACGCAAAATCATAGAGCAAAACGACCTTATCGTGTAAATTAATTTCATGTGCTACAATACTTAACAAATCGCTTTTGTAACCTACCTATAATTACAACAGAGAAGCAAACACGTGCTAATGTACATACACACACACATACATAGATACATTTACAGATACAGATACATATGTGCATATGTTGAAACATTGATAAGTGTATTTATAGTTGTGTGTGTGTGTGTGTGTGTGTGTGTAAACGCAAACACCTTTGCAATGGCAACAAACAAAACAAAGCACAAAATTACAAAAGCTTGCTCACTTCCTTGTGTACACACACACACACGCACACACTCACATGCACACATTGACAATGAGATACGCATTGAAAATGAAATACAACAATAACAACAACGATAGCAACAGCAGCTGCGTCAGCGGCAGAGAATAAACCGTTACAATACAAATGCAAAGAAAAAAACGAAGCAACAACAATTATTGTCGCTTGAAGCGCACATGTGAATCTCTGCTGATGTCAACATCAAATCCGGCGCCATCCTTCCGACACACACCTCCACTTAAATTCCCCCTCCCCACCCCCTTCTTACACTCCTCTCCTTTGTCGTTGTTTCTTCTCTACGATTCACGCCCACAGCCACTGACATGCCATCAAGAGCAGCCTCTCACCTTCGGTCAAACGAATTAAAACGAATTGGCACGAGCCTTGTGTGCGGCTCTCTCTCACAAGCTCTCTCTCTGCCTCTCTATGTGTGTGTGCATGTGTGTGCTTGAATTGAAGCGTAATCGTGAGAGAGTGAGAGCGCTACTGACGTTTGCTACTTCGGATCCGCACCGTGTCTACTTTCTCTCTATAAATAGTTGAAATCGAGTTCCAGCTACAAATTCAATGCAAAGACATTTCGTAAGGCGTGAAAGTGACGGCGGTGCGAGGGGAGATTGAGACTGCCCGTCCCGGGTCACCTCTCACATCAGCGCCAGGTGAGAGTCGTCTCCTAGGAGAATGTAATAGTTTTCATATTGAGCCCGATCACACTTACTTATTGATCTACCTCTCTCGCTCTCTCTCTTTCTCTTGATGAGCCATCACTATCATTAGACAACGCAAAGGTTGCAATTACAATTACAATAGTTTGCAATGAGTTTTCATGGCAAGGAAATTTCATTTTATTTCATTTCATTCCGTTTCGTTTTATGATAACGATCGACGGCGGGGTCAGTCATATATGTATAGATATTTATCTGCCGCATGCGTTGTTGCACTTGAGCATAACGGTAATTACGTCTAGGCACGGCATTGCCCCTGAATTTAAGCATACATTCATACAGAAAACTCACACACATATGCAATAAATGCAAACATGCGATTTTTCTCCCCTCGCGCACACATTTGTTATTGTTTTTCCACGGATCTTAATGGCGACATTGACTTTGCAATTTGTTGCCCGTTAATTAATGGTTAATGGAGTTGGGGTTGCGGTTTAGGCCAAGTGGGAGCTGCTGTAGAAGGCTGAGAACTGACTGTGACTGTATAATTTAAATGTATATCAGTTTTTCGTATTTAACTACAAATTTAAATAGTATCCAATTGATTTTTTGTCGAAATTTGACGGATATTGGACAAAATTTTACATTTTGAAGAACTTTAAATCACCATTAAAACTTACTTTCACGGTTTGTAATCTTTCTTGCAAGCTGTATTCTTTTCAGCAATATATATTCTGATTAATATCACTTAAAAATGTACTTTTAATTTAAATAAATTGATTTGATTTGTTGTCTTACCTGGCTAAAGCCATTCTAACATGAGAGAGCCCTCCAAGAGGCAACGCAATTGCATCCACTTTGAAAGATTTTCCTTGACAATTTCCCAGCACAAATGAATCCAAAATTTGTCTCTTGTTATTGCGCTTTTAATTTCTTTATTTTTTTTTTTTGTCTTTTTATATTAAATTTTATAAATTTAAAAAGTTGAATTCTTTTAATATTTGTTATAATTTCTTTTTTACTTTTGTAGTCTTTATTCGTAGTTACTCATATAAACGTCATTTTTATGCTGAACAAAGACAAGTTTACATAATTTATTAAACACTTGCGAATGCCAAAACGCCACAAAGTGTGCAACAGTTTTGGGCCGGAAAGAAACTTGAAAATCAACAACAAGAATGTGTTTATGAATTTGAATTTGGAAGAACAACAGCAATATTAACATCAACATCAACAACATCAAGTAGCATCCGTCAAAACTGAAAATTTATCACATTCAATATGGAGAGTACGTGCGTCACAAATATAATGGCCAAGTTGATTCTCCCGGCTACGTGATATTTGTGCGTGAAATTATCAAAGAGCAACAAAAGCGAAAAGCCAAAAAAAAAAAATAATAATAAAGCAGCAAAAAATCGCGCATATATGTATGTATACACATGTATTCACATTAAAGAAGGGTGAAGAAACCTGCAAACAATGTTCAATGCCATCGACGAAAAAAAAAAAATAGAAAAACAATAAAAATAAAAAAAAAAGATGATTCGGAACGAAAAGCGAACTGGCTTATCAGCATTGTGTGATAAGCAATGAAATTGAACAAAGGCACTGACAACCCAGAACGACAAGAACAAGCACAACAAGAACATACCAATGGATAGTCAAAAATGTTGACTGCTTTCTGTTATGTGCTCCCCCTTCCCCCTGCCTTTCATCTGCTCCATTTGTTCAGTTTTGCACATGGCCCGGCGAAAGGATTGATAAAAACCTCGAAAACGACAAACAACAAGAAGAGAAATCAATAAATGTGCACCGGGTACGAAGGCGAGGTCAACACTGACGCCCATGCCAGATGAGCCAAATATATATGTATATATGTACACTACAGATGAGGGCCTTCCCTTATGCCCCTGAGGCTGTGGTAAAGAAGAGGAAGGCAGGCAGGCAGAGGATGGGGTATGGGAATGGGCGGAAGGTCTTTTGGGCATCTTTAGAATACCAGAGACAGAGACAGAGATGCCTTCATAAGTGCCCAGTGCACTCGATATCAGCAAAACGAACACGAAATGTGAATGTCTAGTAATCTTAAAAAGAAACAACAACAACAACGAGTACGACAACGGCAGCATTGAGAAGTGCAAACGACAAGCGAGCAAGCAAGAAGAAGAGAGGCAAAAATACAAAAATACAAAAAAAAACTACCAACTAAATTCCATTTCATAGTCATGAGAGCAGCACACAAGGTTCTTCCTATATCAGTCGATTTTGGCTTTTATATGTATGCGTGTGTACATATATACCCATACATATATAAATATATGTACGAGCACATACAAACATATGCCAGAGAGTAGTATACAAAAAAAAAGCTTTACAAAAAGCTTTCATTTACTTTTGACTTTGCACCACAAAGCTCACGCGCGTGTTCTCTCTCTTTTTCTCTCTAGCTTGCTCAGTTGCGAGGCGAAACCTGCACCGGCGAGGGTCGTTTGATAGCAGTTTATTGGCGGTGGGTGTTTTTGTCTGAGCATGACCTCAGCAAGAGAGCGAGCGAGAGAGAGAGCGCGGGAGCGAGCGCAAGTGAGAGAGAGAGCAGTTGCTTGCTTAATGCGCTCATTTATAAACAATAAACAAAAATAGTGGCGCACATGTTTTTAATTGACTTTTGCTTTGCAAAGCTCTGGCAAAGGCAAAATCAAAACATATGTTGTGCGCGAAAGCGAGACAGATGGTATAATATCGTACATACATACATTGCTAAATGTGAGTACATAAGCACACCAAGTATATAAAGCGAGAGGAAAAGAGAGCAAAAGAGAGCTAGCCAACTTATTTCAATGCACAAAATCGTTAGCAAATTTTTAAGTACAAGTCAAGCTAAGGTGCTAAATTTGAAACAAATTCAAACCAAAGTACAAACATATCTAAAAGACGGCGAGTGGGAGAGAGAGAAAAAGAAACGAAGAGAGAAAGAACGGAGAGTAAACCGAATAAGTATGTATTAAATGCCGCTTGGCATTAAAGCAAAGCAATGAACTTAATTCAGTCAAATAAATCTATTATTTTGTTGTTGTTGTTATTTCTGTTTCTGTTTTATTGACACTCTGCATCAAAAACGTACTTTGCCTAATGTGACCTCAACTCAAGCAAATGTTCAAATGTATTGAGGAAGTTGTCATTGTTGGTTTTGTTGTTGGTAAAAGCTCTTTTCCCATTCGCTTTTTGTGTTGTGTTTAATTGTGCGTGTTTATCGTTTGTACTTTAAAAGCTAGTAGGTATTTTACTTTTAATATTTGTTGATTTAAATAAGGTCACAGATACACACATCTACGGTTTAAACACGCGCACTTTGAGCCGGTTACAAAATTGATTGAAAACGAAAACCGACGTGCGATATTTGACCTTTGAACAAACCCAAAAAATAACACAAATGTCTTTTAACGCGTATGTAGTTGGTTAAATCAAATATTAGTTTAGTTTAGTAATATCCGTCGTATAGATTAGACGTGTTCTGCGAGACAGCGACACAAAAAAGCACACAAACTTAACGCTATGCGCAGCAGCTGACGACTGAGGGAGCTTTTTTCATGGCTTTGCGCTTGGCTATGTGTGTGCGAGAGCGTATTTGTTTTTGCACCACCAACCTCTGTCTTTGCCGCTGACTTTGTTTTTGTCTTTGCGCCTAGAGCTTTCTGTGTTTGCGCTCTCAGCTGTCGCCGTCTAATGAGAAACTAATACTTTGTCAGCAGGGAGCAAGGATTATTATGCCATACTTGGAAAGTTGCATTTGTTAGTGGAAGCTAAAGCCAGGGTTCAACTATTATTAAAGGCAAAATACTTAAATTAACTTTATAACAAATCAGACGATTTATCAGATACTCGTTCGAGTTAAGCAAACTTAACAATGATTGCACACTTTGTACACTTGATATCGACAAGTAATTCTAAATTTTATTATTATTTAAGTTCTTGAATTATTTACGAATTTAACTTAATTTTTAAATTCATCAAACAAAATGTGTACTATTTATAATGTAGAATGACATCTCTTGCCGAGTTATTACTGTATGTAGTTATCGTTGATTAACTCACCTTCTTTAAATGTTGACAGCTATCGCTGTCCTTATCCTGTCACTGGCTTCACAGACTGAGCAACCTTATTGATGATATCTTTTGTATGTAGATTGTTACGGAAGTCGCAAACAAGAACAAAACTACCTGGAATCCGAGTCTGTAATCATATTGAATGAAGCATATAGTTATAAATCGATTATCTTGAAAGAGATACATATTAATATTAAGTATACTTCAAATGGAAATTCATGTTATCAGTAGCGTTTAATATACGTTCGTGCATTTTCATCGCAATTTCATACATACGTAGATACATACATATGCATGAATGTATTGTACTTGTGCACTTGCACATATTATTTTGCATAAAAAATTAACGTATTAAAAAAATGCGCAAATCGGTCTTTGACTTTTTTCGCTGTTGCTGCTTGATATTCTTGTTGTTATTGTTGTTGTTATTCCCTTTGTGCTTGTGTCGTTGCCTTTTACTCCCCTCAGAAATTAAAAAGTTTTAAAAACAAAAATAAACAAACTGACAAACAAACAGAAAAATTGCTGAACAATTGAGCATATTCAACTACGGAATACCCAATAACTAGTTTAAATACCCAAAATAAAATGGAAAACAACCTAGAAAAAATTAAGCAACTCTTAAAAATTTCTAAAAAGAATATTATGAAGTAACTTGCTTAATAAACAGAAGATACTGTCATCTAACTTTTAAGCTCCTTTATTCAACTATGAGATACCAGATACTAGCTTCAAATGCGCTGAAAAATGTATAAGATATATCTGGTATCTCATAGTGAGGCATTCATATTTACTTGACATTCCGTTGTAAAACAAACAATTTTAAAATATATAATCTAAACAAAATTAAATCGTTTGGTCTTTGAAATCGAGTACCTTCAGTTTTATAATAGTAATAATTAATTACACTACGCTAAAAGTTTGACTTCAAGTTGAGTAGAAAGAGTCCAAACTACAACTTTAAAATGTAAAGAATTGCAAGTGTTTACAATACGGTGGAATTTGACACTTTACTCAAACGTATGTCGAACAAGTGTTAAAATAATAATAAAAAGTGTTAAAATAATATAATCGCATTAAAAACATTTCAACTCTAATTGTATCTATCTTTTTCTTTATTTACATTTTAAAAATGTATCGATATTTATTCAATTGATATCGATTCAATTTTCGATACTCTCTCTGCCAAATGTCAACAATTCTATCAATGCCATGATCTAGTGAGGGGGTGGGGCAGGTTAAGCGGAGACGACACTGTTGTTGCGAAGCCGAATTCAATAAATTTGCATGACAGCGGGGAGACAAAGATTTGGGTTCCTGCATTTTCAGATACCGCACACATGCAAACCAACTCGCATGCAAGTTGTATTTGTACTTATACGTACATACGTGCATACATACAAACATGCATACATTCAAAGACTCACACTCACCTTTGTAGATAGTTATTTTTCTTTTTGCGTACTTTTGTCAATTTGATTTACATAAGTCGTTGCAATTGGATTATTTGCTGGGCATTTGTTTTGTTAACAAAATAGAAACGATTTTAGTGCACTTTTTGACATTAAAACCACAATATGGCGATATTGCTTCTTTCACTTTTTTTCAGGCCAACTTGTATGAACTGCGCCACACACGCACACACTCTTGACGACACACGACGACGACACAAGACGATGACAATTGACCGAATTGCATCGGTTATTGCACTACACTTGACTATATATTATTTCTAAACGAAATATGGGAAAACTGTATTGCAATAGGATCTGCGACTACGATTATTATTTAAAATATTACAGGTAAATACGAGACGAATAAAGCCAGCGAACCGCGCTGCGCTTTTCATTCCATGCTGCGGCACTCACAAACACACACACAAGTACGTTGAATGTATGAACGTCTGATTGTGAGTGGGCGCATTGACGATCTGGTAGCACCAGCGATCAAAGCAACACTGCAACCAGCTGGCAAAGCAGTCAGAAGTTATCGAAATCAACGTTAGAAATTACAACGAAGTAGAAAAATTTACCATAGACTTGTTGTTTGTTTGTTTTAAAAAACCAAAAAAAAAAATGAACATTTTGCGTTCAAAGTTAAATAACAAATAGCATGCCTGCTAATTAAAATCAAACTGTACGGAGAAATTCTGCGTAATAATCTGGCAGCCTTCTAATAGATTGTGGTGGCTGGACGATAAATCGATACATTCTTCGCAAGCTGATGAAAAAATCAACTAAAAGGCAGTAAAATCAATTAAATTATAGAGCTGAGCTGGCTATTTAGTTAATATAAGTAGATATCAAAGACTTTATAATTAAGTAGCCAGACAGCTCGTGTGAATCCGAGGTAAAGGTCTTATAAATATTTACAAGAAAGGTGCTAATGAGCACGAGCAGGCTGTGTGTGTGAGTGTATTAGTACGTGTTCCAATAAAATTCGTGTGTGTTAGTATATACTAACACCCGCGTAGCTCATTTTTTTATTATAACTATTTATTGCACTCTCATACGTGTGCTGAGCTCGTTTCGAAACAACATACTACGAAGTGCGTAACAATAAACGTCATTAACAACGGAAGCGGGAACGGGAACCGAAAACATGGAGGGCAACAAAGACGAGGCGCAGCGTTGTATCGATTTAGCTGTTCAGGCGCTTGCCGAGCGCAAAATTGATAAGGCCGAAAAGTTTTTGCTGAAAGCCGAACGTCTTTATCCCACGGATAATGCAAAGAGTAAGTACAAAAACAATCTCGTAACCTTATCATTCGATTTAACATGATAACATGATTACAGGACTGCTGGCACAGGTGAAAAGCACAGCCGGCAACAACAACGGCAGCAACGGCAAAGAGCGTCCAGCGGCTGCGTCAGATGAAAAGGACACGGGACCGCGTAAACGCGTTAATTCAGATTCCAGAAATCAAGCACCAGATTACACCAACGATCAGCTGGAGGCAGTGCGTAAAGTCAAAAAGTTCGTACAATGGTCTACTTATTGAAATTGCAGCTTATAAAGTTTGTTTTCCTAACAGGTGCAAGGATTATTATGAGGTGCTCGGCGTCAGCAAGACAGCAACTGATTCGGAGATTAAAAAGGCTTACAAGAAGCTGGCGCTGCAACTGCATCCCGACAAGAATAAGGCTCCCGGTTCTGTGGAGGCATTCAAGGCATTGGGCAATGCTGCTGGCGTTTTGACCGATGCGGAAAAGCGCAAGAATTACGATCTTTATGGCATCAATGAGTCGCATAGCGGACATGGCAATGGTGGTGGACACCATGGACATGGACAGCATTATAATGATTATGGCTACTCTCGTGGCTTCCAGGCCGACATCAGTGCTGAGGAGCTGTTCAATATGTTCTTCAACGGCGGTTTCCCGCAACAAAATGTTTACATGCGCCAGCAACGACGTCGGCAACAGGCACGCGAGGACAGAGATGTAAATAGCACTCGAAATTTACCTATACTTTAACTGGGAAAACAAACGATATTTTTTCTTTGTATTTTGCAGACTAATAACTCATCTGCCTTAATCAATCTGTTGCCCATTTTGCTGCTCATTGGCTTGTCCATGATGTCGTCCTTCTTTATATCGGATCCCATGTACAACCTGACGCCATCACAGTGAGTCCACATCGGTCTAATTGTCACTTACATAATTTAATTAATTTTCTTTACTTTCTAATAGCAAATACTCGGTAAAACGCGAAACAAACGGACTGAAAATTCCCTATTATGTGAAGGACAATTTCTATTCGGAGTATCAAGGATCTGTGGCACGGCTGGAGGAATCGGTTGAGGAAGATTTTGTAAATCATTTGAAGCACTCTTGCAGTCGAGAACGAAATTATCGTAAGTCAACATTCAAACTTGATTCATTAATTGTCATTAAATAATTTCAAATTTTTTTGTTTTGCAGGCGATTCAATGCTGGCCAAGGCTCGAACCTTTGGGGATCGGGATCTATATCGAAAGGCACAGAACATTAATACGCCCTCGTGCGAGAATTTGCAAAAGTATTTAATCACATGATTTCAATATCCGTAAACCTGAGAGCAATGAAATTTAAACGTGATTGATTTATTACACAAATTTTTTTCGTTTTGATTCTAGTTTTCTCTGTGTAGTTGTTATAAAATGATTTTTTATCCTAAATTGATTGTTATAGTTTATATATGCTCCTTTTCCTACACATCAAAAACCAATTCAACATATTTATGCATAGATTTAATTTATGAAAGTCTTTGTTCTCGTCAACATTAAATGGTAAATGAAAATGTTGGCTGAATTGATGATCCTTTGAAAGGGATTTAGGCTTGCACTTGATAGTCAATATTTAAATGGGTTTACTAAGGGGACAGATTGCTAAATAATGAATAAACTTTAAATACATATACAACCATACACTGTGTTCTTCAACTCATTAAAAAGACAAATGTTGTGTTTAAAAATTTGTTTGTTTTTTTGTTTTTTACTAGTTTATAAATGTACAAATAAAGCAGTGTTATGCTAAGTAAAAGAAACAGACGGTGGCGAGTTCAGAGCCAGTCTCGGTCCAATCCTAATCCTGGTCAGCTGGCGACTGTCTTTAGTTGCTAATGATGGCCTCAAGGGCAGCCACCACATCGCCGCTCTGCTCCCGAAGTACCTTTTCAGCATGTGCCTTGCTCACGAGCAGCTCGTTCATCTGCACATAGAGAGAGAGAGAAAGAGAGTGTGGATTGTGGATCGTAAGCATAAAATACAACTACAGTCGAACCTCCCTAACTCGAATCACCATTATCCAAACAAAAAGTTCGAGTTATGGAGATATTTTTCTTAAGTTTATTAATTTTACTGCCACTCATTTAGCTCGAGTTAGAGAGAAATTCGAGTTATGGAAGTTCAGCTGAATATACTCACAATCAGTTCAATGTCCTCCTTCTTCACCTGCACCTTTTGCAGCTCCTTCTCTCTGGCCACTCGCAGCTTGTTCTCTTTGCTACGCTGATTGCCAAATTGTTCCACAGCCTGGAAAGTTATTTTAAAATTAGTAACCTTACATGCCACTTTTTTTCTTTATTTATATTTACACTTGAGATATTCGCGGCAGAAATCTCCTTCTCCTCCGCATAGTCTGTTACACGCTCCAAGTCGGCGGCGCCGCCATCGTGACGGGTTTGCTTCTTTTGCTTTTTGTCCTGCTCTTGGGAATCATCCTCAGCTTCACCTTCGGCCTCACCGTTCACTTCAACTTCGGGCTCTGTCTCCGCCATGCTGCAAACTATTTTTATTTCAATTTAATAAAATACTCAATTATAAATTTGTAGCCTCGTGCGACTGTTTTTTTTTTTTTTAACAGAGTTATCGAATACAGAGGCGGAGAAACATCGATGTCATCGATGTTTGCAAAACAGCGGTGTTTGATAGGCCACTATCGAATGTTTTTATATACAACAAAAATAAAACAACAATATACAATATATTGGAAAGAAAGAATACAATACCTATTACAGATGAGATTTACAGATTTAAAAAGCGGTGTCCATAAAATTGTATGTGTTCAGCAAGCATTTAAACATCGGGGACAACACCCAAGCACACACCTCCAATAAATAAATGCACTAATCAGCTGATTTCATTGGCGGAAAAAAAATGCAAGGTGGCAACCTTTGACTACTATACTATTTAACTTTTTTGATATGTGGCAGTATTCTTTTCGTACAAACCAAACATAGGTGGAGACTCTTACGCAAACAGACAAAAGGTGGCGCAACCAAGTGTGTCAACAGTGGATTTTTTGAGTAGTTTTTGAGCAAAATTTGCAGGACTTTTTTTTAGAATATTGCCTGAAATAAATTTTTCAGGCCCGGTCAAATTTTCAGGAGGCCCGGCCCGGCCCGATATTACTATATACAAATTTTTTTTTTTTAATTATTATATCTTTATATTTTTTTAGATACTAATTTATTTTTTGAGCCTCTTTGCAAGCAGAGTCTTAAACTTTTTCTTTGCTCTTTTTTCTGCATACCATAAGAAATTTTGTTACAGAAATTTTGTTATCAAGCGATTTGAAAAGTATGTGTTAAATCGTGACTTTTCGGGCCTACCGGTCAACGAAAAAAAGCCCGTTTCCGATTTTCATGCACGAAGCCTTAGTTAAAAAAAGGAGAAATAAGAGATTTGTTTTATTTGTTTAACCTGGTAAAAGAGGGAATCATTATTTCGTACTGCAGTATGGAACGTTAATGAAAATTCAACTTAAAAATCGACTGTTAACTATTTCAGTTTGCTTGGAAAAGAAAAGTATTTAAAAATTTAAAAGCCATTTCTTGTTAGCTGCTTAAATTTGTGTCACATAATAAACAGAATTGAGACCACAAAACTAATTAAAAATGTCTCGAGCATAAAGTTGAAAACTGTTCCTATAGAACAAACACACGTAAATAAGAAATTGGTATGTATTTTATACATATGTATTTTTTTTCTTCTTCTGTGATTCCCCCTTAACTCTTGACCAGTTTTAACTCTGCGAATTTTGTTGTGGTTTAAAATTTTAATTATAAGTTTAATGCCAGACATAATGAGATTCTCACACATTCTAGACTGCTCTGGGGGGAGGGTGGGGAGTGAGGAAAGAGTATCCTTATGGAAATATCCTAGTTTTCCACCCATTGAGCTGGTTGCTCGCTGCGGGCGGTGTCCTGGACCATGTCCTGTGTCCTGTTGACATAATCGTTAGCCATCATGATTAATTTAATTGTCACTTTGACGCAAGTGAGACACATCTCGCTCTGTCTCTCTCGCTCTCACCCAGTCAATCTCTGCTTCTCTCACACTTTTGCACTTAACAGAAAATCAAGATTAATTAACATCTCGACCATGGGCGGTCAACATCATTTGTTAGTGAATCCCCTTTTAATAGGGGGACAGTAAAAGGGATGAGGGAGGTGGGCGGGGAGAGGTCGAGAACATATGTGCACTTTTAATGTAATTTAATTTGATTTTGCCACACTTTAAGTCTGCTTTTTTTTTGGAGGGGTAGGCGCCACAAATTGTTGCCTGCATTTCTCATGCAGCACGCGTTCTGAGCCAAAAAAAAATGTGTTTATTGCACTGCCAACTGATATGCATACGTATTTACGTGCATGTGTGTGTGTGTGTGTGTGTGTGTGTGTGTGTGTGTGTGTGGCGCAACAGGCCGCACATTTTAAATGCTTGCACCGTATTCAGGCATTTTCTTGCCACCACAAGTCGAAGCTGCTCTGCGTTTGCCAATTGCCAATTGGAAATTAAATTATGCCGCTAATTAACACTGACACACACACACACACACACACACACAGCCTCGCACATGCACATAAATTATGGCTGGCAATTTTGGGGCTCATTGTGGTTTTTGGCCTCTCCCAAATTGCGCATTCGCCACGTTGGCCGTCCAACAAGCACGTTGCACATTGTGAAGCGACTTTTCCATTTCCCATTTGCCATTTCCCCCATTTTGCATGTGCCACTGAGCGTCCGCATTCACACAGTAAATTTTTTGGGGCAGCAACATGCGTTGCCAATGGTGGGTGGGCGTGGAAACGAGACGCAGAGACAGCGGAATGTGGCAAGGACAAAGGACGAGGACAGAGGGAGAGTTGCCTGCTGTTGAAAGTTGCCCGCGTGTTGTAATTGAGCTGCATTGTTTGTGGTCTTGAATTTTGTTGTCTGCTTCTGTTGTTTTTTTTTGTTTTAAGGAAGCTTTTGGATTTGTTGCAAGTGTTGTTAAGGGCTGGAAGGTTTGAGTTGATTTAAAAGTATAAAGACTTATTAAAGCTGTTGACCCAGTGACAAAATATGAATATATTATATTTTATTACTTTAAAAACTTAAGCGTAGACAAGTGATGTTATAATTAAATCTACAAATCGAAATTAAAAGAATCGAGTGTTCGGTGCATCGCTTAATAATTCTTAATCGAAAATCATAACTTTGCCAAACTGATCCAATTTGTGAAGTTTAAATGAATGAATTGTAATTTTATTGTAAAAAAATGAACAAGTACTTTGAGCTGTAGCTACTGTAGCTAGCTAAATAGAAATTTAAAAAATGTTTGCCTTTTTTTAACATTTTTTTTATATAATCTAATGTTATAAATCGGATTTTTCAAACTATTCACACACTTATACACATTTTAGTTTTATTTATTACACATATTGAAACGCTAACGGGTGTAGTAACAATTTCTTCTTGGAAAAGCGCTGCATTTCCCGGAAAATCGTCTGGACAGTCTGCTGAATCCGTACAGACGAGTAAGTCATTGTTTTCCCTTTTTAAATCTAGGAATGAGAATTGCAGCAGAGTATTAAGGCAGTTTCTCAGTTGGAAATTAAATTTCATACATTTTACTTTACTATTAGTAGACAAACGAATAAAATTGTATTTACTATATTTATGAAATTAATCTAAACGTTTTAAAAATTAATTCGATTTGAATTTTAAATTAGCAACACTTGAAATATTTGTATTTGAATTAAAAACTTGCATGTCAAACTAAGAATATTTTCATATATTGAAATAGCACACACTTATTGTATTAGTTGTTTAAATATTTATTTATTATAATTTGTAAAAATAAAATTTAATAAAATATAAATATTTAAAATAATTCTCATTTTATATTTTTAACTTTAATATTTTTATTACATAAATCAAATATGGGTATTTCCAGGATCGCGAACGCGACATTTGTACGACTTTAAATGAAAAAAAAAAATGGAAAAATTGACATTTTCAAAAATGTTTTCTCACGTGTTTAATGCATTTTATCAACTCTATTTTTATGATAAAAGACAATCTTTGAAGACTTGTCGTTTTTTAATTATTTATAGAAAACAAAAATATGGAAAAAGTGAATTTATTCCAATGTAGAATCTATATGTTCATCCTATTGAATTTCTTCTAGCGTATATTGATAAAATAAATAACTTGAATACATATTTGGAAGAAAATATCACAAGATGTGAGTTTTTAATCAATTTTACGTTTTTTGTCAAGGTGGACCTTTTTCTGGAAATGCCCATATAGCTCTTAATATTGATTTTTAGCTATACAAATTGAATGCAATTATATTCTGACTTGAATGGTGTGCATCAAAAAAGTGAAATAAGGCGATGTTTGATTTCTTAAACTCTTAACTTGCATTTGCTATTCTTGGCTTAAAGGATTCTAAAGCCATTGCTTCAACCTCATCAATTCAGATCTGCATCAAAATTTTGGTGTCACCTGTCGAAAATCTGCAATTGCAGTCTGAATATGCGGGCTCTGATTTGTTCGTAGACTGAATGCAACTGAATGTTAGTGTGTGTGTGTGTTTGGTATCGATTTATGCTGCCAGCCATGTTGCAATGATGGTCAGCTGTGGCTGTGACCAATGTCATTTGCCAGTTGCCAGTTGCCATTGGAAGTCAATAAATAAATTTGCATAGCAAATAAATTAAGAAAATGCAATTTTCAGAGAGAGAGAGAGAGAGACACACAAAGCGCAAATTAAATTGGATATGTGATGCACAATGTGGCAAGGACATTCAATCGATGTGTGCGATTGTGTGTCCCTTTTGACCATGGATGGCATGCATAATTTGATACCAACTCAATTATGGCTAATAACACTTGAACAGCGGCTCAAAATGCGTCAATTGCTTCTGCTTCAATGAGAAAATGGCCAGAAGGGTGATTGCCCCAAAAGGGGGTGCTGAAAGGGAGGTTGGCCAGTTTGTTAAGTTGCTGCTGCCAAACTTTGGTTTATTCGCAAATTGTCCAACAGAAAATAATTGAGCCATTGAAGGCGGTCGCTCGAGTGGTCAGCAAAAGTTCGAGAACTGTAACTGTAACTGTTACAGATACAGATACAAGAAACTTGCTCCTTGCTGCTTGCAGTAAGGATGCCAAAGGATATACCGAAGGATATTGTGTGGCGACCGATTGACGACCTTTATCCCTGTACTGTGTACATAAACCATAATCGCAATTGGCAAGTGGCCGCCACTCGAAATATTCAGCTACGGCATTGTCATGCTTGGCAGGACACGCAGGACACACACAGGACACACACATGCACACAGACACACGCACACAAACACTGAAAGAAAATAGTCTGGGACTACGGGGTAAAATAAGTCTCAAACGTTGTTAAAGGCTCGGTAATCTCGGAATTTCTTAACCGGAGTTTAAAATACTTGATTCAAGTGCGATTTTCAATTTATTCTACATACAAATTTTGATTATTTATTCATTTAATGTCAACTAAAAAGCAGTTGATTAAAATTACTTTCAAAAATTAAAACAAAATTAAGTAACTCAATATGATATTAAATTAATACATATTATATGATTAATATATATAAATTTTTATTTAAACTAACGGTATAGAATATAGTCGAGTTTCCGACTATGGGATGCCCGTTACCTATTTAAATCAGGGACCGCAAATAAGAAACTGGATAAACTTTTATTTTTAATTATTATTTAAAAATTATAGAACAAAAGTTATTTTAAAATGTTCATTATTAAAATTAAAAATTTTTTTTTTTTTAATTTTAATAATAAAAAATGAAAATAAAAATAATTTTTAAATTTTTTAATAAAAATTGAAAAATTAGAAATCTTATAATTATTATATAAGACATATTCACTTTTTATAATAAAAATGGAAGAATAATTCTTATTTTCAATTTTTATAATTTATTTCTTGATCTAAATACAAAAATTTTAAAATATTAATTAAAATTTAATTTTTATTTAAAAATTATAATTTAACTCTTATTTTCAATTTTTATTATTAAAATTTAAAAATAATTATTTTTTTTCAATTTTTATAATAAAAATTTAAAAATAACTTTTATTTTCAATGGCTAAAATAAAAATTGAAAATAAGAGTTAAATAATAATTTTTAAATAAAAAATTAAAATCTAATTATTATTTAAAATTTTTATTTTTTTTTATTTCGAAAAATAAGAGTTTTCATTTAATTTTTTTGATAAGAATCAACAAATAACTTTTATTTATTAATTTATATTTTAAAAATTATAATCGTTACGGTCTCTGATTTAAATACATTTAAAATGTTTTCTGTAGCATACTTTTAAGCACTTGCATTACTTGAAACTTAAATCAGCAATTACTACCGTTTTGTTGGGCCGATCTTGTTGCGATTAACTGTGATGATAGCTTATAATAATAGATAATGTTAATTACCAGAAAATACGGTATATTCTAAAAACTGTGCGTTTGGTGGCTTTTTGCGATTTCCGGAGGCAATTTGAAACAAACATGATCTTCGTTGGGCTTGTACAAATCTGATTGCCAAGTTTTTTTTGATCCATTTGCTATAGTCTCTGATATCTAGGCGCTCACACCGACGGGCAGACGGCCGGAGCAGCTCTATATGTTTTTTACCATGACATCAAAAGGTTTATGTTTTTTTTTTTTACAATATTTATGCTGATCGGTTATCATTTTTTTTGCAAATTGTGCCTATGTTACACCTTACACGTTAAATTCAGAATTTTAAGCTTGAATGTTAGAATGATTTTTTTTTTGCTGTGTACAGAGAGTTAGAGCGACAGGACATTTGCCAGTTAGCTGGACGTTGGTGTAACGCATTGAACGGAAGCGCTGCTCATTCATTTAAAACTTGTCTGCAAGTTGCCAAGTTCCCAATTCCAATCCTCTCCAGCTCCTGCACAAGGTGCAAACACACACACTCGAGTACTCGTAAAGTCCTTGCTTCCGTTTTCCCCACCCTTTCAGCACTTCTTTCTGTGCTCCTTCTCCTTCTTCTTCTTCTTCGATTGCTTTGCTGGCATTTTGCAACTTTTGCGTTTAACAATTTCGCTTCCTTCCGCTGGCTAAACGGCGCCAGGTTGTCGTGGAAATTTGTTTTAATCGTCATCTTTGCCATCTTCTTCTCCTACTACCCGATTTCCCCTCTCCCTCCCACACCCCATCGCTCTGCCAAATTGTCCGCAAGGTTCGTTGACGTTCCTCTATAAGTTTCTCTGCTTTTTTTCGGTGGCAACTCCTTCGCTTATCGATGGCCTGTTCAATATTTTATTAGTGTCCTTAACGGCAGCCTGAAGAGGAGTCAGGGGAGATAAGGGGAGGGGGGAATGGGGACAAAGGGCGCCACAATCGTGTACCTTGCTTGGTTATTTTTTTTTGGTTTAAGTTTTCTGCATGTGTTTGCCTTTTCCCCTCTTGGCCATTGCCTTTGAACTTTGATTTCTTACTTCGTTGCGCAATAAATTTTTATATCCTCGCATTCCCGATTGGATGAGAGAGTCCTGCCTTAATGTCGGCCATTTAGCGAACTTACCTAAATGAAATAGCCCTGTCGCAGATTAGAACGGATGGAAAGGGAAGGGGGGATGTGGACAGGGCTTGAAGTACTTTACTTCCATTTGAGTTATGCCCCGATCGTTTGCTCTCAGCATAGACAATCGAGCGCCTATCGACCCTAAAGTACGAGTACTTCAGGGCATTCAAATTAACTTAAGTATTCATTTTACTTTATACCCTGCAAACGGTTATTACTACACAGAAAAAAAAATGCCATTCTAAAATCAAATATAAAATTCTTGATTTAAGCTCGCATTTTTTAAGTATGTATTCAGGATTAAGCTGAATAATCAAACCTGAATCGGGATTAAAATGGAAAAATACACATTTGCTGAGCGCGAGAGGAAAATTATCTCTCGGCCTCTCAACCGGTTCAACCGGTTCGGTGGCTCAATGGTTAGAGTCGCCGACTCCAGTTTGAAAAAAATCTAGGTTCGATTCCCCTCGTCAATTGAAAAAAAAAAAATATTAAAAAAAAATTTAAAAAAAAAAATTTAAAAAAAAAATTGTAAAATTAAAAGAATTAAAAAAAAAATTAAAAAAAATGTTTAAAAAAATCTTCAAAAAAAAATTAAAAAAAAAAAGTTTAAGTGTAACGAAAAACATTATAATTAGTTCAAATTTTTTAGCCTGAATTTAAGAATTTCAGGATTGAATTCGGGATTGAAAAAATCAAGTACTTTATACTTGGTTTAAGAAAATCCGATATTACCCCACTTCTGACATCGTTTCGGATTGAACTCGGGCTAAATATCCCGGATTTTTTTTTCTGTGTAACTCTGTAGAGCAAAGTCACTTTCTGTCTAGATATTGTTTAATAGACTTCTGTAGTAGAATTTTGAATAAATTATGAATTACTTATTCTCTGAATATTACTTGTTTATTATTCTATTTTTAATTTTATTACCAATAATAAGAAAATTTGTTTTAATCTTTTTTTATTTATTATTCTTAGATGATTAATGGCTTATTCCAGCTTTCGTTTTTCCTTTTATGATATATTCATATTATAATTTTATTAAAATGACAAAGAGTTTTCAACATTTTAGGCCATCTGTCCAGAAAGTCACCATAGAAATAATAATTTTATTTGAAAAAGCTTAAGTGTTTGAGGTTTTCTAAAAGAAATTTTATGAACATACATACGAGGTACACTGAGTTTTTAAGAATCGTGGCCTGTTTTGTTGTAGTTAATCTATTGTATGCTAAATTCTACAGGGTAGTTAATAACTGGGCAATAATTTGAGTCAAAAGTAGTTGTTGGGGTCTGCTTTTGTCACTAGCATGAACTACCGCCTACAGTGGTATTATGCTTATGTTTAAATTGCAACATTTTGTACTAAACAAATTTAATTTTTTTTATGCAATAAATTGCATTGTTTTATTAATACTTACAAACTCTGGGATCAACCAATTCAAAGCATACTCTGTAAATATATATCATAAAATACGGATATACCTTTAGTAGATCTTGCATAATTACAGAACTATCTGCAGAGTATCCTGACATGAAGCAAATTTCTACTAAAATAACTTTCGTTACACTTTGGGTCACATTTATAGCACCTCTTCTATATACCGTCACACAACAACAATGACAACAATGTTATGCAACTGGAAAAACTTTCGGAATATCTGTTCATGCACTTGGGAATCGTGTCGCATTTTAAATGCCCTTATCAATGAGCTGTTGCACTTTGGCTAAATGTTTGCTTATCTCACTTCAAATGTGTCTAGGAAAGAGCGAAAAAGAGAGATAGAGAGTTGGAAAAAGAGCGAGATATGGGGTAAGAGTTGGGGTTTCTATTTTCGCATATTTTATAGTGTGCAACAATAAAACTGTCTGTAAGCGCCATTTCTCCCTCCACATACCATTCAGCCCACCCCCTCCCCCTTCCCAGCGCTCCCTTGATCAACCCCTTTGCCGTACATTTAAGTTTAAACGTTATTATTGTCGCCTGACAGTCTCCACAATTTGGCGTAATGTGTAATATTTCTTCTTTATAACCGAACTACGCATCCGCCCAGAATCAACTTGGATATAAGGTAATCATTGATAGCGGAGCAAGGGAGATAGAACTACAGATATAGATTGGGGGTTGCTTATGATAATCAAAAGCGATACAAATAAAAAAAAAAGTTTTGCATACTTTTGTGCGTCTTTTAAATTGACTCGAAAGGGAAGAAGGCGAATATCCGTTCATATATCATTTCATTTTACAATTTCTCCCCCTTTAAGTTCAATGCTGCTAATCAATTTGATACGTCTAAAAAATTTGTGGCAACCCTGCACTTTTGCTATTATTTTTCTATATTTTGAAAATGAAGTTTTCGCTTAGCTGCAACTAATTAAAAACGTAGCTAAGCTGGCAACTTAAATGCAAGAAAGAGAGGCAGGAAGAGAGGGAGAGGCGAGACGACAGGTGCTGCGGCGAGAAGTCAATATAGAGAAACAGAAAGAAAGAAAGAAAGAAAGAGGGGAAAAAAAACCAACTAATGACTATACATCATTTGAACAATCAATCAATTTAAGCATAGTTAATCCAAACGAATCATGTTACATGCAACGGTGGGAGGAGCACAGTTGAGTGGATAGAGAGGGGGAAAGGGAGACGGAGACGGAGAGGGGTTAAGGGGCACAGAGAGTTCAGGGCTGCTCGCTTGACTTGAACCAAACTGGAAATCTTGTGATATTAATCAGTCTATTAGACACGATTTGTTCCATCAGATGAGAGAAGTGCTCGCTCCGTCGACATTGGCGCACGATTATTCAATCAGAGCTCGGACCCGATGGACGCACAGTTGGTTGCCCAGTTGCCCAGCTTAAAGTTGGACACACACACACGGACATACACACCTCCTCCTCCTCAATGACCCCCCATTGACCAACAGTTTTAGCAGGCAACATGATGACGATGTGTATGTGTGTGTGTAACAGTGTGGGAGCATGTGTAAGTCTGACATGTGGCAAGTGTTGTGGGGTTAATTCGCGCGTACTTTTATATGAACATATGCATGTTTGGGTTAATGTAGATATGGGAATGTGTGTGTATATTTCAGGGCCAACAGGCTTTACATCAGGTTAGTGTGTGACCTTGTTTAGGCATAAGGTATAACCTTAAAACATTTCATATTTTCTGCATGTGAATTTTAAAACAAATCTATTAAGCTTTAAAGAGAAAAGATATAAATTGCAGAAGTTTTTAAAAAAATGTAAAGAGGGAAATTTTCTTAGTGAGCCAATAAAAAACTAGTCGGAAGGCATGCCGAAGATTTGATACCCTTTTTATCTGTCTTTTTATTAGATTTTAAATCTGTTCCTAGAGGAACAATCATTAAATTGTGTGGCTTTTTTTAACTTTAGCGGTTATATGTTTAATTGATGACGGTTAATTTTCTAAACTTGGCATAGTGTGGAAATCGAACAACAGTTATTGTAAAATAAATGTACTTCCTATAATCATAAAAACAAAAAAAATATAAATTTGCCAAAGAAAATATATATTTTAATTTTTTCTTTATAAATAAAAATATTGAGATGATAACAATTTGTACATTATTAAACCATTTTATGCCAAACCAATTTTTAGGCTAATTTGGACCTTCTAAAATCGAATATGAGGTTAAAAATTAAATTTTAATTCTAATTTTATTAAACTTAATTTTTTTTTAAATTTAATTTAAATGAAGTTTTGTTTTGTTTTTAATATTGGATGACCCGTTTGAACATTTTCTTGATTTTCTAATTTTCTTAATTTTCCATTTGGAATTGAATACTTTAACTCACATAAGAAATCGCTCTGAAAATCAAAAACTTTGCAGAAAATGGGTTAAATTATACTAAATTTTCTTTGTTAATACTATCGGATTATTTGTTAAATAAGTATTTGTAATGTTAATCCAAATTATGGACTGAGTTTTAAATCGAATTGTCGATATATTGTCAAAAACAATATTGATTTAAGGTACTTTAAAGTTATATTCGCGAAAATCGAATTGTTTTTATTTTTTTACATTACTACAAGTGCCATTTACATCCTTTTTATAACTATTAAGTAATAAGTAGATGACGTATGACACTTCAGAGCATGAGCAATAAATTTAAAATATTGCTATCAGTCTTAACTTCACATGACAAGCGCCTGGCCAAAATAATCATCGTTAAGCCAACACTTTGGGGCCAGTTTATAAACCCAAAGATAAATAAAAAGAAAAGGAGAAAAAATGCGAATGGTGGTAAACATCCTTTGGACGCATCGCATTTATAGTTTTTACTCAAAAAATTTTTGTTGATATCGTAAAGTTCTTTTTATGAAGTCGGTCAAAATGGCCAGCGATAGAAAACGCATAAAAATTGATGGCAATGGGAAGTCTTTAGAGAACATATATCTATGTATATATATGTGTTGTGTTTGCAGCTTGATGACTGCGGCCTCACAGGACTTTAAAGGATTTTAGAAACAGAGCGTCGCATAAAAATGAAAGACAAGCGCAATTGAGCAGCATTTGCATATTGAAGTGACTCGACTGGATTCGATTCGCTTTGATTCGTGGCAAGCTGGAGCTGAAGGCGACACAATATCCTCGATTTCCTCTTTGCCTGACGCCAAGGATAACGCAACGCACATTGTATGACTTCCCAGCCGGAAATTCAGGCATGTGGTGATCGAATTCTATACGGCCGCTGTACAGAACGTTTCAGTTTTAAGTTGCACATCCCTGATTCTGCAAACTTTCATGAGCGCGCTCTGTAGTCAGAATCGATCGTCTCTAAGTGTGAAATCCCTGCAGCAAAGTCCGCTATGAGTTCGCTCGTTTGCATGAGTTTCTCATAGTGCTTGGTTGTACAAGACGCTGCTTAGAATCGTTTGCGTCGTGGTAAAAGTTCCCTGCAACAAAGTCCGCTACGAACTCGAACGTTTTAGTGAGTTTCTCATAGCGTTCTGTTGCAGAGAACGCTGCACAGAATTGTTTCTGAGCTGTGCGAAATCCCCGCAGCAAAGTCCGCTATGAGTTCGCTCGTTTGCTTGAGTTTGACATTGCGTTCTGCAGCAGAGAACGCTGCTTGGATTTTTTCTTTGTTTCTTTGTTTGTATTGACTTTTGTAGGGTTGTCATGGGGTTTTGCAGCAGTTATTGCAGTGTACAATAAAACTCGATCGGCTACATTTTGTATGGGTTGCAACCCTTTTTGTGTGTATTTCTTGCAGTTTTTCTTTTGCGTTTTAGTTAAGTGTCAGCTCGTGTTGCGTAAACATAAGTGAAGCGGTAAGTTAAATACATATATTTATTGCGTAATTTAATATAATTTACAAATAAAACACAACTCATATATTACAGTCTACCACATTCGGCAGTGCTACTGTTTTGTATATACACACAAGCCAGGTAAGTAAAATACAAAACACATAAATACCACATTTGTAATTATTGTTTGTTTTTTCTTTCTTTTCAGTGTTATTATATATCTAAATTAGTTTAAGTAATTGTAAGAATGTATTAAAAGAATGTAAATCAATGTTTAAATAAACTTATTAACTAATAATATGTATAAACATTTTATTTCTACTGCCGTGCAGATTTGCCGCTGCCTAGGGGTGGGGTAGTTCAATAAGAATTCCAACCAGATTTCATACTAGAACCAGCCAGAATTCCAACTAGAATTTTATACAGCAGAAATACGCATACAGAAAAGTATGCAGCCGAACCTTACGAAGAACTCACTAAAACGTTCGACTTCGTAGCGGAACCTGCCGCGCGGTTTTCTAAATTTCCTACAGAGAATTGTGGCCACGCATGTATAAAAGCGAATGAGGGTTTTACACGAACTCGGCGCGCAGAACTGTGAGCGCGCTGTACGAATTCTGTACAGTTTTCTGCGACAAATTTACTATTGGGTTATAGCCTTATCCCCTTCTCACACAGTGCTCTCTCTGTCACCCTCGCAGCGGGCATTGCAATGCCGTCAGCCGTCAGCTCGTGTAGTTTTTCAATTTCATCATTCGAGCAGGCAGCCACCCTTTCCCACTCTACCCCCTCACCCTCACCCATTTGCACTCCTCGTCAGCTGTTGGCGGCGACGCAAAGATTTATTTTTATCGCCTACAATTTCAATTCAATCCAATTCATTTTGCCAGTTTTTTTTCTTTTTGCTGAGAAGATTTTTGATTTTTTGGGCCACAAGTGCTTGGGCAATGATTACGGAAAAAACTATTTGACATTTGGCAGGGCAAAAGACAGGCAACATTTTCATCATGTCAAAGCCTTAATGTCCAATTGGACTTTGCTGCCAATAAACCAGGCAGAAAGCAAAGACAGCTTGTTACAAATGCATGCAGACAGGTGTAAGACCAAAATCACATATTTTTGAATAAAAAAATAAAGAAAAAACCAAAAAAAAAGAAGAAATCCAATCGACGAGGATGGGATTCGAACCCACGCGTGCAGAGCACATTGGATTAGCAGTCCAACGCCTTAACCTCTCGGCCACCTCGTCACTTTCTTCTCTCGTGGCGAACAACGCTTTTTCAACCACACAGCGACTTTGCTTAACTTTCATTATTTGCCATTTCTTTGCAGAACGATAATCACACAAAGAATATGAGAGTAAGAGAGAGAGAGAGAGGGAGTGAGAGAGAGTGAGAGAGTTTAGTAGAGATAGATAACAAAGATAATTACGGCAATGGTTCTTATCTGAATATTTAACTGTGCCGGCACAATCTAACTGATATTTATAAATAGATAAAAGCTTTTATGCTGTGTCTTAATTTGCACATTTTAGAGAATTTATAAAATATAAAAGATCTCTTATATTTTACAGAAAGAGAGATAGATAAAACGTCTAGAAGAGGGGTAAGAAAATAGAGTTAAATGAGAGGAAGAACATCTTTAAGCCAATTCTAAAACCAAGATTCTATTCAAAATCCTAGATAGTATTATTATGTTATTTGAATCTTCAGCTGTCATATTTTTATACCTTTTTTTTTTGCTCTTGGAACTTCTAAAGACAAATGAGAGCCAAATGAGAGAGCGAGAAATAGAGAGGGAAAGATAAAGTCAATCTAAACTACAATTCAGGCAGAAATCTGTATAAGTCTTGGGCCAAATATTTCAATGTCTCCAAGAGATATTTTGACGTAAAATACATTGAAATTAATGGCAAATTTAAAAATATCTCTGAGATAAAATGTCGGTTAGTTTTTCTAAGAGATCATAAAATTGTTTTAACATACTTTTGTTTTAATACAATTAATAAGTTTTCAAAATTTGTAATATAAGTAGAATAAATAAATTAAGAGATAAAAAAAAAAGGGAAGATTGATAAACACATTTAAAAACATATCTTAGTTAATTCTGCTTTTCCTTTATTAAATCCAGTTTGTATGGTTATACTTTGACAGAATGCTTAATCTAAGAGGTATCATAGAGGGAAGAACTTTAAAAAAGTTTGAAACAAGCTTTTATCTCCATAACTTTATGGCTTTTCTTTGACAGTTCACTTATGAACCAGTTCCACATCTGATAAAGTCTGATAAAGGCGGATTGCAAATCAAACCTTTGCCGCCTGCGACCGCAGCAATCGATTTAAATTAATTTTTATGGGCGGCACGTTAAAGTTGTGCGTATTAAGTCATAAAAATAAAAACACAAATAGAGTGCGAAGAACAGAAAAGAGACTGGCAGACAGAAAGGCAACCATGTGAAAGAGAGAGAGAGAGAGAGAGAGAATCCCAAGCAGATGAACCAAGAATCATCCTGGAATTGACTTTGACGCTTTTATGAAGGGCGCGTGTAGTTTTTATGATCGGTCGGAGGCAACTTCTCTTTTGGACTCTGGCTCCAAAACACTATCGAGTTAACTGAGCATAAAATCAACAAGGCGTCGGCGTCGGCAACGGCTTAAATGGTTTTACGAGCCAGCCAATGGAATTGGAGAGGGGTTGGGAAGGGAAGGATTCAGAGGGCTGGTACTAAATGTCGCACATAAAAGTCAAACACACATAAAAAACAAACGAAAGTGCCGAAAGAGTTTTGATGAATGCTGCTGTTAAGCAAGGATTATGAATGTATCTCATACTGTGAAATGTATCTATCTATCTTTATCCGTGAGGCGGCGCCCCCTGCCTGCTAATTGAGCATAAATCAGCAAACTGGGCTCCGAATTTGCAAATTTATTGCCCTTCAGTTACTTTTACGTGCACTGCGAAATTCTTTGAGCCAAACTTCTTTTATTTTATTTTTTTTTTGTTGCTAATACAAATTGCATCGACACTGAAGCGGAAGTTGCTAAAGTTGATGGCGAGAAAATTTTGTGTAAAAAACTATCTGCAGTCGAAAAGCAGCGACAAAGTGGTCAACATGCCACAAACTTTGTTAGCAGTTGTTGCCAAACGAACTGAGAGGGGCAAAATTCATCCCGGATAAAAGTTGTTCGCGCTTTGCAGAATTCTTCTAAAACATTTTTAAACAATTTAGCACAAGAATTAAAAATCGCAAACGCCGCGCAACATGCGAAAGTTACATCAAAAAAAAATAAGTGTAGAGATGGAAGAAGCAAAAACTTTTGTACGCAAAGTTTTCAGGGCTATAAATTATCATCCACAGGATTGTGATGGGGTGGGGAAGGGAAGGGAAGGGAAGAGGGGGGTTAGAGCGATACCTTTGGCACGTTCGGCACTTTTTTAAGCGGATTTTCATCTCTTGGTTTTGCTTTTCTTTTGCTTCTGCCAGCGCCGTAGACTTTTGGCGCCAACGGGTTTGACTTGTACAAATTGCTGTGTCGACAACGACACACACACACATACATACATATACACACACACACACACACACACACACACACAGACGCACCCGCACGCACAGTTTGCTGGCAGAGAAACTTGACGTTGTCCTCAGCAAAACTCTTTGCCATCCTTTTTTTTTTACTTTACTTTGCCGATTTGCCGTGTTTTTGTAGTTGTACCTTTTTGGCCTGGCCTTTTGGCACTAATGGATTATCTAAGCCTTTTAGTGGCTATTGGTTGCCTTGGTTATTTGGTTATGGCTGCCGACATCAGTTAGCGGCGGGTCGCGTTGGGTCGACGCGGTTTAGATTACATCTTTCGCTCGGTTCTTGGCTTGAAAAGAATGCTAAAAAAAATAATATAAATTAAATTACTCGTTTTTGTGCAAAAAGGACTGAGATTTTAATCGTTTTATTATGCTAAAACTGGTAGCATGCACCATCATGAAAGCGCTTGAGCAAATATTAAACCTACATTTTTTATTTCTGCACCTAAAATTATGCACACTATCGATCAATAATATTATAACTCACTTGTCGAAGTACTTTTAATTTATACCTCAATTCTCGATTTATTTTGAAAGTTTTGTAGCAGTTTTTTATTAAAGGGTTTATTTTACAAATATTTTTTAATAACTTGAATTAGAGGTGGAGAACTATCGATGGCACTATCGGCACAATCGATGGTCGAGCAGACCTGATAGCAGACCTGCACTATCGATAGTGGTCGATAGTTTATTATGAAGCTTTACGCATCACAGAAAACCGCCAGTAGCACGCATCACAGATCTCAACTGTGGCGAGGAGTACAAGACTAGCGGGAACACGTCCAACTAGAAAGATCACCTTAAAAGATTTCATTCAGGACTTGATGATCCTGTTCCAAAACCAACCAATGGTAACGTCGATGCATCAGATTCTAATTAATCAAGTTTGGCCGCGTTGTCAAGCAGCACAAGATCGAGCATGCACTTCGTTTTTGCATATTTCAAAAGAGCACTTTTGTACGACTGCAACTCCAAACGAAAGAGGGACATCGATAGAGAGTGGACAATGATGGTTGGAACGGATGCTCAACGGATGTTTAACATTGTCGAAAACGAAGGATTCATAAAGTTTTCTCAAATCCTTGATCGCAGGTATAAACTGTAAACACACATAAGAGACGTGCTGATGAAGTTTTAAAGTCCTTTGGCTATTAAAATAGCTAATTGCGATATAAGATTATTGAAATCCTATGACGCCAAACGAAATGATTTAAATTAAATGAAATGTATTTTAATTATAATTATGGGTATTAACGCATAAGAAACAATGTTGTAATCTTCCTTAAATTTAAATTAAACTAATAATTTTAATTTTTTGTTGGGATTTTACTTAAAAACATAATTTTTAGAATTATAAACCCACTATCGAAAGCAATCGATAGTTATCGATGGTTTGTGAAAAAATATCGGCCACTATCGATGGTGCCGACTATCAATAGTTCTCCACCTCTAACTTGAATCCCCTTTTTTAGCCAGGTCCTTTTATTCAAATACTTTCAAAAAAGAATTAATAGGGGCATCCAAATGATCCATAAATCAACCAAATATGTTTGGTTTTTGGTGACATACTTAAACTAATTAATTCTTATCCTTAGAAGAAATTCCTACCTTGGTTATCAATAATGTCATTGATTATTTCTCTGAATTTGTATAAACTGATTAAAATTTACTATTGCAATTAAAAAAAACAAACCTAAAAAGTTCTTGATATAAAAAATCTTCAATTTAGTATCTTAAAACCAAATGTTTCTAAAAAAAAAGATTTTTTAAAAATAAAAGAGTAAAAATGTATAATAGGAAATTTCAATTATATACCGAGAACACGCATATGAACATATATCACCATATTGTGGGTCGGGTTTCTCCCCGATGTATTTAATGGTGTTTCGGGGAAGTCATTATCAGAGACTTTTTACCTCTAGAAGAAGAGAACCTAGCGGTACTTGTGGCTATCTCCGTCAGACGGGAATCGCATTCCTTTCTCGGACAGGGAGCGCTATCAGCGTAAGCGCCAGACACAAACCGGCACAAATGTCATCGAAACATATATAGACACCGATATGCCATATAACTGACTATATATATTTTATTTATATTTCATATTCATCTCAAGTGGAAGAGAGAGACTTTCTGATGGAATGGAGTCAAGCTACTCGTATCTATAATTACAACAAAGAAGCTGCTGGCAACGACAATGGCAAATGCGTGTTTCCGCATAAATATATTAACATACATATGTGCGAGCTACAAATACAATTACAATTACATTTCCAAGCGGGCATGACACAGCAATAGTAGCAAATTGAGAAGTGCATAAACCCAAATACAAATCGACACACACACACACACATTCACACACACAATGACTTACATACGTGTGCCTCTCTTTATAGCTGCGAGCTTTATCAGCAAGGCCGAGAAATGTTCGAGACGAAAGCTGCCTGCCCCAAAACTCCCCCATTCCTCATTGTTTCGTTTTCATACACTTGTCGCGCGCTCTCTCTCTCGCTCACCCTCGCACACACGCTCTCTCTCTCTCTCTCTCTCTCCCTTAGTCTTGCTAAAGTATTCTTAGTAATCACAAACGCACTCACACATGCAACGGGCAAATATTATAGAGATAATGCAAATGTCGAGCAATACAAAAAATTTTCCAATAGCTGCAGCAGCGACTGCAGCAGAGCAGCAGCAGCAGCAGCGACTGCGGTAGCGGTAGCGGCAGCGCCATTGCGACAGGTTCAATGTAACCATGAAAATAGCAGCAGCCACGTGTAATATTGTTGACAGGGGCGTGGCGCTAAAGGGGGGCCATGACAGGAAATTAAATAATGTTGATAATATTATAAGATACTTACCTATATATTTATTTGACAGACAATAATTTTAAACTTTTATTAATTAAAATTATTTGTTAAATTTAAGAGTTAAGCGATAAATAAATTAAATTAAACATAAAATAAAATTGTGTTTTTTATTTTGAAATTATCAGATATTAAATTATTCTTTGCCAGTTAAATAAATAAGTTAATATATATATTTATTATACTTACTTATTTATTTAGCTAGCAAACCAATAATTGATAATCTGATAATTAAAAAAAAAAACAATTTTAATTTAAATTTATTTATTAAACTATATATCATTTAAATTTCAGGGTAAATAGATAAAGAAATTAAATTAAAGATATAAAATTTAACTATTTATTTAACTAACAAACAATTATTTCAAATCTGAAACAGCATTAAAAAATACAATATTATTTAAAAATTATTTATTATATTATATGGGCATTTCCAGAAAAAGGTCCACCTCGCCCAAAAACGTAAAATTGATCAGAAACTCACATCTTGTGAAATTTTCTTCCAAAAATGTATTCAAGTTACTTATTTAAGTAATATACGCTAGAAGAAACTCAATAGGATGAACATATAAATTCTATATTGGAATAAATTCACTATTTCTATATTTTTGCTTTTTTCTCAAAAATCAAATTCTAAAATGAACCGTTTGCATTCTGACGATTACACCAAGTTAGATAGTAGGATTGTAGCATAAACCACTTTAATACATAGAATTATATTTAAAGTTTAATTAAAAACACGTTTTAAAAGCTGTTTCCGATATATAGAATGAAATTTTATGAACAAACTCTCTTGGAAAAACTAGGTGGAAATCTTGTCACGTTCGCGATGTCGATGATAGTAACATATTAAAATTATTTCTAAAATGGTAAACTGCATTATTTTATTATGGTTTAGGAGTATTTTCTTCCAAATTACTCGCAAATTTCGCAGACATTCGTATTTGTCAACATGAAGTCAAACATGACTTCCATTTTTGTCGCGTTCGCGATGCATTGTTTTCTATAAATAATTCGAAAACGACAAGTCTTCAAAGCTTGTCTTTTATAATAAAAATAGTGTTGATAAAATGCATTAGGCACGTGAGAAAACATTTTTGAAAATTCCAACTTTTGGCAATTTTTTTTTTATTTAAAGACGTACAAATGTCGCGTACGCGATCCTGGAATAACCCATATATCATTTAAATTTCAGAGTAAATCGATATAATTTAATTGTTATAATAATGATAAGCAATATTAAACATAGTCAGATATTTACCTACTTTTTTAATTGAAAAACTATAATTTTAAATTTGAAATCAAATTAAAAGAACATATTACTTTAAAATTTATTTATTACAAAATATAAATCATTTTAATTTAAAAATGTTAAAAGAAAAATAAATGAAATATAAGATAATGTAGACAATATATTAAGATATTTGCTTATTTATTTAACTGACAAACAATAATTTCAAATTTGAAACAATATTAAGAAATACAATGTTATTTTAAAATTAATAATTAAAATATATATCGTTTAAAATTCAGAGTAAATCAATAAAGAAATTAATTTAAAGATAGTCTGATAACCAATGATTACTTATTTTACCTAATCTCACAATTTAATTTGATGTGGTATATTTAATATAACATAGAAAATTATACATAAAATGCCATTTATATAATCATGAACATACCAACACTTAAATAATGTACATATATATATTTATGCATATATGCACAATTCTTACTAAATACTTATGTATTTATGTACAAATTTCTATTCAACCTACTTCTGTGTGTTTGTGTGCATTGTATGACTGCCCCAATTCCTTTGACTTTGCCAATATAATGACGTCGATTTCCTTGATTTTCCCCTTGTCAGTTTCACAGATGACTCTTACTGATTTGATTAGGGGGAACTGATACATACATACATACATATTTTGCTATGCTTGTGAGTCGAACAAGATGCTCTAGTTGCATTAACCTAATTGATAGTACGTAATTGGGGTTGAAGCTAAATGCGCTTACAGTCATACTTCTATACAAAGAAAATATTCAGCATACAGTTACAAATATAAAATATAAGAAAATTAGATAAAGTAATAAATAAAGAAGTTTTATGGGAATAAATTTGAAATTTTGGTTTTCAGTGATAGTCTACGATACACTTAGTATCTTTTGAAAACTTGAAACAATCTATTATATAGATTATTGATAATGATAATGATAATTTTAATAATAATGATGACTGTAGTAAAAATAATCTTATATGTAATAATAATTGGGTAGGTAGTACTTATAGCTCTAATAAGTTTTTATATAGTATGTAAAGTTGAATAAGGAATAAATAATTTAATGGAATTTCTAATTATATTTCTATATGAACTCTTTAAGAATATTATGGGAAATGTCCTTTATTATTGCTGTATGACATAATATTTTGTCCATTATCTGTGTGATTCTGGGAAATCTCAGAAACCAGTCCATAAAAGCTCTCTTCTTCCTCTTTGTATTACTCCCCTACCGCCGTTAAGGGACAATAACTAAGTGTTTAATTAACAGGTTTTTATAATGACTTAAGTAGGTCAGCCAGATGGGCCAGATACACACATACATACATATTTGACAGGAGACTGAGGAGACCCTCGCCTCTCTATTGATATAAACATAATGGGCGTTGCTCAATTTACTAATGGGTGTCCCGGGTACCAGAGGGGGACGAGGGGCACTTGTTGATATGGCAGCGCCTTGGAGGGCTGATGATGATGTGCTAATTTGAATGATTATTACGTGTTATACGTGTTGATATGCTGCTCATTCTGTTGTGCATTTTAGACCCTCCACCCAGGGGAGGGATTTCATCGGGGTTAGCCATTGCGGGGTAAACCAAGCTGAAAGCATTAACAGCTTCTTACCTGCGTACAAATTGTTCTGTGTGTGTGTGTGTGTAGGCCCAAGGACACGCCAATAGACAGCGTAACAACCCCTAGCAAAGCCGTCGGCAAAACTCAACAAACGAAATGCCGACGGAGCTCGAAGGATAAGATCCCTAGCATCGGGAATCAAAGGCCTCTGCCTCTGAATCTGCGCTTCTGTCCAACCAGGAGGCCCAACGGCAACCAACCAGGCTGCAATTAAACGCCACTAACGCCGGCCCCAACAACCTATTGGAGCAAAGGACGAGCTGCGCAGACGCCAGGCCAACAGGCAACGGGCCACACCCACCAACGGCACCCGGAGGCGATATTAACCAACAGTTAACAGCAGCCGACTGCCGACAAAACGACCGCAGTCCACCCCCCTCCCTTCTGCCACCTCTTGCCGTGCCGAGCGGAAAGTGTGTCAAGAAAAGGCGCCCCCAGCCAGCATTGCGTATACGTGCTAACCGTTACCTGTCATAGGCAAGTTCCAGCAAATCAGTGCATCTCGCTTCCACGTCTGTGCAAGTGAGTCAGTGCGAGCGAGTTGGCAACTAAATAATGCATTTTGTGGGTTGAGTGAGACAGAGACCACTCAACGCGAACGAGCTGCGAACGAAGCTGAAGCTGCGAAAAGTTCTTGTCGTAAGAAGAGCACACGTACACGCACCGAAGCACGAGAGAAAGTTTGTTGTTGAGTGTGAGAGAGCGAAGACGCGCGCGTGTGTGTGTGTGTGAGTGTGAGAGAGTGACGGTGTGTGGGAGAGAGCGATTGTTGTGGAGTGTAAGTTGAAATCATACAAGTGGTCTTGTGGAACATAATGACTCTATGTTAATCAGCTTAATAGCTTGTAGTAGATTAATTTATTAGCTGGAAGAATTTAAATGTGTAAGTATGTATGTCTATGTGTGTATGTATGTTTGTATATGTATAAGAAGAGTGTGTGTGTGAAAAGTAGCGCATCATTTGTGTTCCACACAATTAGTAGTGAATATCAGTTCACTTTTATTCATACGGTTTTTTTCCTCTCACTCTTTTACCGACATACGTACATACAAACACATGTATTTCTTTATTTACTATTTCTATTTTCTCGCGTTCTTCTAGTAAAACGCGCGATTTTTGTTGTTTTCTTTTCATTTCATTTCAGCATTTTAGAACGACGCAATAGCCGCTCACATCTCTGTCGCTGTCGCTGCCGCAGTCGACGCAGAAAACCACGTTTTTGCGCTACATTTGTAATTGTATGAGTAAGTATCTGAGTGAGTGTATCTGTGTGTGTGTGCGTGACTAGCTTTGCGTGTCATTTCATACCACATTAGGTAAGGTTAGGTTTTCAATTCAGTTTTTCTAACTTTGCGCCGCTTTGACGTTGGCACTTTGCCACAAAAACACGCACGCAAACACACACACACACTCTCACTCACATACACTCCCACACATACATACAATTTGTATTTCTGGTCTAACTTCACTTTTGTGGTCGCCATTCTCCACTGATCGCCGGCGACTCTCACTCTCTCTCTCTCTTTCATTTTCTCTTTGTGCTCCAACCGAATTGCTCCAGTTTGTTTACATAAACCAAACCGAATCGCTGGCGTTGTTGTGTTGTGTTTTATTTCCGCTTTCTTTGCTTTTGTTTTTGTTTTCATTGCGCCTTCGCCCGCGCGGCCGCTGCCTCTGCCGCCACCTAACCTGTTTGCTGCGCTGCCGGCGTCGTCGTCGTCGCCGATGTCAACGTCAACCTCGCCGCAACTGTTGTTGCCCCCCCCTACAAATATTTTCGCGTAGCATGTGGTTTTCTTCAATTCACATGGCAAACATACAGACAAACATACGAATACTCACATGTTTGTATGTGTGTGTGTGTGAGCTTTATTTATACGCTTTGCGCTATTGCCTACTATTTTATTGCGCTCTACGCTTTGTCTATTTTTTGCTAGTCTTCTCTGTAGTGAACTTGAAAGACCACGTGGTTTTGTGTTGGCGACTCGCCAGTTCGCTAAATTTGTGGATGTGACTGTGAATGTGGATGTGATTGTGAATGTGGATGCTATGCTTAAGCTTGTGGACGCTCTCGATATTCCAATTGTGGATGTCATTTGAAAGAGCGTCGCGCTCTTTTATCTTCATATCTTTGTATCTGGCGTCGTCTTCTAGCGGCATCAGGAAGTTCTTCATCAAATTTACATGCACACATTTAGAAGAATGTGTGTGGTTGTGTGAGTGAGTGTGTGTGTGTGTGTGTATGTTTGTATGATACTCGACTCCAGACCCCGTTGCCATTTGCATATTAAGCGTCGTCATCAGCAGCGGCAACGGATCTTAGAACTACCAGTTTTATAGGCTCAACCTACAACCATGTGTGTGTGTGTGTGTGTGTGCTACATAAGTCGCACTTTCATTGACGCCTCTAGGTTGGTAGAACGGGTGCATGGGAGGGGTTGACAGCACATTTTGTTGTACCCTGTGACGGTGGTACTAGTTGTTCTGTATTAACGAACAGATCGAAATAGATTGTAAGAGCTAGAAGCACCAAATCTGGTATGTAGACTCCTTAAATTTATGTGCAAGCAGATCAAGTTTAATTTTCTTCCCTCTTTATCGATAAACACTCTATACAGGAGCAATTTTAAAACAATTTTCTTCAGATTTTGATATATCTGAAGTATCACATATAGTATTTATCTAAGTTCGGATCTTCACTTAAAATTTCATCAAGATAAACTAATTTTAAATAAGGGAAGAATATTAATAGCACGGACTTACTTACTATAATACGAATTTTGAGTTAATGATGCAGAAATGCTTATGTAAAAAGGTCATATATCTGATACTGACAGAAATTCTTGTTTTTATTGTAAGATAACACTAAATATAAAGCATTAAATGCGTTTTTCTCAAAATTTCGTTTTTTAAGTTTTGACATTCTTAAATTAATTGAGTATGCGTTTAATACGTGTTGGGGCCTTGAGTCCAGGGTATCTCGTAATCGTGCCCTTTCGACTAGAGTGTTTTTACTTGTTTTTTTTTTTCTCTCAATTGCGTCAATTCTAAAGTCGTGAGCTTGTCTGTTTGCATTTATTACGTCGTCCAATTAATAATACCGCATTAAGCTTATTACGCGATATGTGAACATTGCACAATTCAATTAGAAAATAATAAAATACAATTTGCTGTAGCACAATATCGATAGATAATGTCAGCTATACAAAATCTCAGCTCTTCCGATAGAGCATTAAAACTCACATAAATAACAGTAATAAGCGCTAAAAATCTACATTAAATAACTTGAATACTCATTTGGCATTCTACACACACACACACACACACATACTCGTATCGATGACACCAAATTACCAATCTATATTCCAGTTTAGAGCCAACCAAATTGTTAGTAACCATATTCAAATTCGATTTGCGATACTCTAAAAAACACATACACACACACACATACAAATGTGTGTATGCGGAGAGCAAACATTCTATAGATACATTTGGCGAGTTAACTCTACAATAGTCTCCACTGTCTGCTGTCCGCTCTTCACTCTCCCACTCTCCGCACAGTCAAGCTATTAAACAGATATTATAATATTTTGAAGGCCATTCAACGGCTGATATCATTACTCCCATCTAATTCCAATTGCGCCAAGATAATTTTGTAAGCTACGTCGTCAATTGTTGGAAGCAGAGCTTTTTAAAGCTCGCGACGACAGCGGCGGCTGCGCGTGCGCAATGAAAAATTGTTATCGTCATCGCGGTATTTCTTATGACAATGTCTGAGACAGTGTTGCCAACGCTTCTATACAAAAATAGGCCGGCTAAACATAAAAAAAGACAGAAAACGGACAGATTTTTTTTAAAAGGACAAAAAATCTGGACAGACAATGTTTTCTTATTAATACATATAATAATAATTCATATAATATTATTATATCTTTAAAAATAACTCAAATTTTGAAAGTATTAGCTCTTTATTGGCCAGTCAAATATTTTCCTCAGGATAAGCATCATTTATTTTTTTAAATTCAAAGTTATTCGGCGATCAGAAATAGAATATATTAGATGACACATATTTGTATTTAATATATTCTATGAGCGACTTAGGACAAAAAAAGGATGAATAAAGGATAAAGTAAAATAAATTTAAAAAAGACATTTTTTCCGGATAGGGGACGTTTTAAAATTTTTCCGGAAATCCCAGTATCAAATCGTACAGATCTGTCGGCAAAAAGGACAAATTGGCAACACTGGTCTGAGACGTCATAAGTACATAGTATCCACGATCCACACGACGAGCTTTCGTCACTCTTAGCTCTCCACATATGGTGGAGACTCGAGTCGAGTACACGCGGAATTTGGCGCGTATTTTTGTGTAACCTGAGTGTTTATGCCTCTTGCTGTGTGTTGAATTTGACGGCGATTAAGATTACGATTACGACGAGACTGGAAAATTCGACACGCGCCAGCGCCAAATGAAACGAATTGCAACCGAACACGCAGGATGGTCGCATGGTCACTCTAAAATAAACAAACTGATTTCCGATAATACAAATACATATACCGCTGTTTTACTATAACTATATCACTATTTATGGTTCAATTTTTGAACCAGTTGCAAACCAGTCTTGATATTGCCTTGAATCGGAAATGCAACAAATCTACTTTCATTATTATAAAATTAAACAGAATATATGTATGTAGGTTTTGTATCTTTTTCTTATTAGAATTTGGTCAAGATACAAATATTTAAAAACATAAGTACAGGGCTCTTCTCAAAGGTATCAAACCTTCGAGGCTAATCGTTGCTTCTTTTTCTAGTCCAACCTAAAAGCTGAAGATACATTTTTCAAATGAGAAAGCAACGGATTGGAATGTATCTTTTAGGTGTAGGAACCCATTTAGCTCAAGGTTTTCAAGTGGAAAATGTGTGTGTGTGAAAAGCTTGGAGTAGAAACTAAATTGATTTCTGCCTCATAAATTCTCATCTAGCATCGATTGGTAAGCCCTGGGCACATACAAATTTACATACGGATTTTGCGTCTAAGCTGTGATTCCTGTCGGTGCAGTCTTGGCCATTAAAAACCGCTAAGCCTTGCTTACACTCAGGCGTCTAGACTTCATTAGCAGCGTAATTTGTGGAATTTATGTGGCAGGCACATTAAAAAAAACTCAAATGCCCAAACAACGAATGAACCAAACGAACTAAGCAACCAAACCAACCAACCAACCAGTCTATGGGCAAAACTGGTAACGACTCCCGACTTTCGACTCTCGACACTCGACTGCATATCTCGGGGGAGCTGCGACTAATACAAATATTCATATTTTTTGTGAACTAATTTGCAGTGCTGGCATTATCTGGGTGCAATTTCGGTAAATTTCCCGCGCGTAGATAACAACGCGTTCCGTTGTTTCTTATCACAACTGTGGAGTGACTTCTCTAGCCACACGCCTCTTGGTAAAAAGCTGACAGGCTAAATCAACCTACTAAAAGTTTCCAAAAACTCAAAACTACATGCACAGATACAGATACACAGATACATGTAAAATAGCTAAACCTTTTGGCTTTTTATTTATTGCCCATTTGGTATTTCTGTGCTAGTGTTTGTGTTGTAATACTCAAAACGAAAAAGAAAACAAAAATACAAAACAAAATGTGAGCGCCAAAATACAAAACGTGCATTTTTGTGGAACCCAAAAATGTGGATGCCAGCAAGTACGCACACACAGACACTAACACTAACACAAATACACTCAGAGTGTGCTGCTCTTGAGCGCAAAGCTCTCTCCTCGCTCATCAGCTCAATTCCCATGCCATACACACAAACACACACACACACAAACAAGAGACTGGCGTTCGTGTCGCTTCGTCGTTTGCCGTTGCCGCTGTCGTTGCCGCTGTCGTTGTCGCTGTCGTTTTGCCGCTGCTTCGTTTTGTAGCGTTTCGTATACCAATCAGTTGTCAGTTCGCATCCAACTAGAAAGCAGTTAACGAGCAGAGTCCGTTGCGTTTGCGGTTAAAAGCCACGAGGTCGTTGAGCGTTTAGCGCGCTACTTAACCCCAACGTCACCAAATTCACCCGAGCCCTGCCCAAATACCGTATGATCACGTGTTCTTCCCCATATACATATATCTAAATAAGTGTTGAGCAAATGATAAATATGTGATAAAAACGAGTCTCGCTAAATACCAAAATCAAAACATTTATAGCAAAAGTGAGAAAAGTGCGCAAAGTCTAAAGCAAAATTCAGAAAAATCACAAACACATACACACAAATACGCAGAGACAGCGACAAGAGCATAAATAACTAAAATAAAGCGTGTGTAGAATGCGTAGTAAGAAATTAAAAAAAAAACAACACAAATAAGTAAAGTAGCAATGATATTTTCTGACTGCCGGTTCACACACACACACACACACACACACATACAACACACACATGACCTGCACATTGGTGCAAAATTAAAATATCTGTACAAATTCAAATTGGAGTAAAGCAACAAAATAAATAAACAGTAAACGTGCTTATATATAAATTTTTTTTCCATTTGAACTTTAAGCATACGCATACATGTGAATATGTATATAAGCCCAAGTGTGTTTGTGTGTGTGTGTTAGTGTGCGCGTTTGTAGATCGTTTTGTGTGCTTTCATTGAATTCTTATACGAATTCCAATTAATTTCTGTATGCGTCCAATTGGCATGAATTGGTGACGTGACGCGATCTATCTCTCTCTCTCTCTCCCGCTCTCACACTCGACCACCGTCTCTTTACAAAGCTGCGCGCGCGCTCTTTTTATAATAGAGCTTTTATATATCTGTATGTACATATGTATTTGTGTATGTACTTATGTATATTTGCTCTTTATATATTTTTTTTATTATTGCCAAGTTAAATACAGTTAAATTTGTATGTTTATATGTAGCTCAAGCAGCCGCCCACAAATCAACAACAACAACAACAACAACATACATATGTATGTAGAATTGAGAGTGTGAGCAAGAAATCATGCGAGTTAGCCTAAAAAAAAAACAGAGCTAAATAATAATAATTAATACAAAAAACCTGCACAAGTTTTGCTCAAAACAACAACACAACATACATAAATACAACGTTTATTCAATACTATATGAATACCCGATAAAAAGACAAACCAACAAGTGAATATAAAAGCAAAGAAAACAAAACACAAAAAGAAAATACGTAAAAATTCATAATCAAGTGCAAAAATTGTCTAAAATAAAGGAAAACCAACAACGCAGCAACTTTATAACAAGGAGCAAGAACAACGACAACAACAACAACCAGCAAAAAAAAAACATTGTCTAAATTTCCAATTGGATTTACACAGGTAAATAATAGTTAAAAAGTGTGTGAATGTGTTATATAAATAGCGTTTAAGATATCTGGCCAATTAACGCCTACAAAAAGCTAAATTTGAGACTGTTGTCACCAAGCGGCATATGTATCTAGATACAAATGTATCTTCAACTTTAACTGAAGCGAAAAGAATTATTAATATGTTCAAACAAACATTGAGATACAAATGTATCTTAAATATTTATAAGCAGCAAATTTGAAATTCTGTTTTGATTTTTCGGTTCATTTCAGGGGTCTCTTTGTGGCCTGCAGGTTTTTGATTTTGATTAGTTGGGATTTTGTTTGAGAGTTCAGTGGAGGAGATCTTAATTAGAGCACTACTGATAATACGTCTAAATATAGCACTCGCCACTGATAGCAGCGACTACAGCGCGTGTCGCTCCGCAGTCGCTGTCGCTTTGTGTTTTTTTGTTGCTGTCGCTGTCACTAGCCCATTTTTGAACCCTTTTCAAAATGTGTGGTAAACAAATTATTATATATTGCTTGTGTGAAATACATGAATTATGAATTTTGAGTAGACTCGGATTTATTCATTTTTTTTTTTTTAAGTTTTTATGTGAAGTATTTTATTTAATGAAAACCATTGTAAACTAGTTAAATATTATTTGGACTGAATTTAATAAAAGCTAATTAGTTTCCTTATGAACCTTAAGCCTCTAAGCCCCAATTGAAGAAATATTAAAAAAAACTAAGTTGGATAATATTTTTTGGGGTAAATTGTAGCTTTTAATTTCAAAAATGACCTAAAAAAGTGTGTACAAGGCTTCGTTTACCTGTAAGGTGACAGAATGTAAAAAGTGCCTCAAGGCTCTTTTCGCGGGATCAGTGAAAAAAGTCGGCTGAAAATATGTTTACATTTTAGATTTGTCAATTATCTTTTATTATGACCCTCCAACCCAACAGATTTTGTTGTGTGTGCTGCATAAGAGCAGATTGAAATTGACCCTCCCGAGATTTTTCACGTAAGAAAATCGGAAAAACACATGGAGTGTACAAGTCAAAATAAAAGAACTATTAAAAGCTTCCGAATGCTTTAAAGCTTGTTGCAAGTGTCAAGCTGTGTTTATTAGCAACAGTTAAAAAATAGTTTCATGTTAAAAACTGATTAATTTCTTAGTTATTGTGAATAAACCGATAAGTGCCTTGAGGCACGCTTGGGTGTTAGAGGGTAAATTTCAATACTTCTGTTTTTCATACTTTAATATAAATTTTAAGTTCCAAATGTTATAGGAAATTCGTTGTTCTTTTTTATGACCCTTTATTTAAATACTCTTGTTTCTTTATATTTTGTTGTACTTTATTTTGTATTTAAATAAATATAACCCATAAAAAGAACAATTTTTAAGTGGTACATAATTTTGTTTATTTAGCATAAACTCAAATTCCAAATACGTAAATATGTTAAATTTTTGTTCTCTAAAATATAAAAAATTTATTTTTATTGTCCAGCATTCTTTATTCGGATTCGGATATCTGTCCTTGCAATATTACGGATTTCTTTTGTTTTTCAAAACAAAATTGACATTGAGATGTGATTAAGCGCTAGTTGTTATATTATCAAATTGGCCGATTTTCCAATGATTCAGGGAACAGCTGATAAGTGCTAATATACTCGGAATACTCGTGTATTCATGTAAATGTCTTATCTATATTCGCTGGTGGTAGTTGTTATAGATTAAGGACAGGGCATATCTTTGAGTGTTTGCTGGCCGCAATTTACAGATAGTGTTTGTGATAAGGTAAGGCAAAAGTTTGCCAAAGAATTGAAAACTGAATTGGTAATGGGTCAAACTGAAGTATATTAGTAAAATAATTTGTATATATTAATTATATTAGTAAAAAATCATCGAAAAATCAAAAGCTCGATTACTTTTTTAATGATATAACGAAAAGCTTGATTTTTGTTTTGACGATTTAAAATTAGAATCATAATTTGGATTTACATCACTTGTCCAAATATCATATTAGATTATAACATTCTTATGTATTCATACATAATCATCATCCGTCTGTTTTCATTGCGTCATTAATGATTGATTGTTCACTTGAGTCGATTTTCCATGATTTCGATAGACTTTGATTTATATGTATTTATAAACAAATCGCGATGCTCTCAACTGACATTTGCATTTAAAAAATCGTATTCCACTCCCCCCAGAATGCAGCGCGTGTTTCTCTCTTTGACCTCATCCGGCACGTGTAAATCTAAATGCAAGTGCGAAAGAGCCGGCAAATTGCACTTTCAATATGTATTATTTATTATTTATTTGAATGCGCTTCCGCGATAATTGAGTTAATCAATTATTAGCAAGTTGGGAATATTCCTAATCAGTTTAGTGCGACAATCAAATGCTCTGCCCGTGATTTTTTAATTACAGAAATTTTCAGATTTGTGAGTGAATTAATCTACTGGATATACCCGTTTTAGTGGTTAGTGTATAGAAACCAGAATGCGGTAACGAGATCATCGGCAACAACTACATACGAGTATTGCCGCCTCTTTTGGCACTTTCTTTGTTGCATTCCAGCTTTTTGCACTTGTGAGGGAGAGCGTCGTCAACATTGTTGCAGTCGGCAAGAGTGAGAAAGGGCAACGAGTCGAGTGAGTGAGAAAGAAATAGAGGAGAAGATTGTGTGAGCTCGTGCAGGCGAGCTGATTTACTTAAGACCAGCAAAGTAATGAAAATTAATGACATAATCATGCAAATGCAGTCGAGACTTGAAAGATTTATATAAGCGCATATACATATATATATACTTATTCAATAAACCGATAAAATACAAACCGTCAATTGTACAAAAGGCTTACAAGAAAGTTTAATGGGAAATGGCTTAAGGAATGATAAGTTGACAGAGTGTACATAATACCTCGACTGACATGGATTCGACGGGACATATCAGACGAGTGATGGTCATATCCACATGGCAACAATGCGTGGCGAGAATGTGCAGTCAACGTGCTGTTATCACATTGTACGTGTGTGTGTTTGTGTGTGTGTGTGTGTGTGATAAGAGTTTAACGTGATAAAGTGGCAAACATTTTAAGTGCATCAAGTGCAAAAAAAAGAACTATAACAACTGATCGACTATCTATATAATTGTAGATACATATAAACAGAAAAAAAAAACATTCTTAAATTTACAAAATTAAAATGAATTAAGAAAATTCTTAAAAAGAAAGAATCTTATATAGAAAGAATTTAAAAATCCTATTTGAATCAAGTATATTGTACTCTATTAATAAAATTCCGAGATTATCGAACTTTTGACACGTTGTGGGATTGATTTTATCCCAATTTAACTCGAACTTTTGATTTTCTGTGTATAAATATAGTATAAATATTTAAACAAAAATCACAGGCGAAAGTTTCACTCTCGAATGGGGAAATGGAATGTGAAAAAATGCTTATCAGCAGGTCATGATCGGGTCAGGCGATCTTGACACAGCAATCTCTAATCAATTCTTGTTGCAACTTTGTTGTGGCAAGTGATTGTTGTTGTTGTGGATACGACGCTCTCGAAGGGTTAGACCACATCAAGGTAGACATCGGACCAGTTGAGGTGCCAGCTGTCAGCTTATTTAGTTTTTCTCTCTCTCTCTCATACAAACACTTACACTCCCACTCCGTCTCGTTCTGTCGCACGTATTGTATTTATCTTATTGGAGGGCAGCGTCTTGAGTGTGCAGCGTCTTTTTTTAAAGCAAAGCCAACGCTGACATACTTACTTTTGCTTTAATAATCCTGTTTGACGAGTTATGCCAGGCACATGCATATATACAGACATTTGTGCCTGTATGTGTATCTTCTACAAGAGCGAGTATGTATCTTTTACTTCCACGTAACTGAACCTGGCCATGTGCGAGAGTAAGGAGGGCTTAGACAGATCATGCATAATAACATCACATCAGATCACATGAGCATCTGTTTGGCAGAGTTATCCCCCAGCTGATAAGCAAAAGAGCAGTTATACATATGTATACCTATCTAAATATATATAAATACATATATATATTCTTAGAGTTATCACTTGACTCAGCTCAGCTCGTCATCATTTATATTTTTATCTTTGTCAAATGTTATTATCGAATAAAAGAATCTTGACAAAATTACATAACAATGTTTTACTTATTATTTTTTATTTTTGTTTCTGTTTTTCTGCCTCTATTTATTCTCATTTTATTATACACACATTCGCAAATATCTAAAGTGTTTTTTTTGTTTATTGCTTTATGGTTTTTTTCGTCGTGCTCTTTTATTAATTTTGTTTTTTTTTGCTCTGTGCAAATCTCGTTCTTTCTTTCGTTCTTTCTTTCTTTCAAACCTGACACTTTTTGCTAATGAGTTGCTGTCAAACGGAACTTTTCCTTTCAGCTTGCAAATTGTTTCTAAATCAATTTTTTCAACAAATTCGCACATCTTTCGCTATAATTTTTGGCTACATTTGAGAATTGTGTAATAGTCTCGCATACACAATTAGTACAAATTTTGTTTTTTAATTTGTCAGTTCTTCAATCTTTCAAATGCTAATTTCTCGCCCACACATTTTAGAATTCTGTGCGGTCCACTTTAAGAAATGTGAACCAATTTTGAGTTCTGTATCTGATTCATTTCGTTCTACACGTAGTAATAATGGCCTCCTTCGATTTGTATTATACGTTAACCACATACAATGTTTATGTTAAATACATATTTGCGAGTTTTTACTTTCATCTTGCGTAGGTCTATTTAATTTTTGTTGACTAGGTTTTGCTTTTTGGATGCGTTGGCGTTGAATTCTGTCGACAGTAAACTGTAAACACATATCGATATCCAGCTGAACAAATCTTATTATTGTATATAGGAGAACTATTGAAAATCGAATCAATAAATGCGTCATTTATAGTCAATATTAATTAACTTTAATTTAAATTCAAGCAGAGTTGTGATAAATATTTTGAGTGCTTTAAGTTGGGCTGCTCGACTAGAAGTTATGAAAACTTTAAAAAAATATCATAATTTTAATAGATTAAATTTAAATGAAAATTAAATAATATACACATTGAATTTTGTATCAGATGATTTTAATAGATTCCATTCGTTAATAGATGACGCAGCTCATTAATGATATAGATGACTATATCAATCTCAGTTCCCAGCCCTAGATCTGCTCTGTTATTGTTTTGATGTTTACGTTTGTTCTTTTGTTTTTCTTCGTCATATACATATACATTTTACATATATAAATGTAGAAATATACACCTACATAGGTATGTTTGTATGTCGATGACGTTCGTAAATGTCATTTTTATTTTTATTGTAAATTATTTAGCATTTCTATGTTTCTGGGTGACATTCGGCAACAAGTAGCTGTTGTATTTGTATTTCATTTAATTGTGCGACGCAATTTTTTCGCACTGATTCTAAAAACCATACATATATAAGACATATATTTTTATATTTTGCATGTCTACAAATACATCTGAGGATTATTTTTAAATGCTAAGCAATTGATTATTTCTGCAGATGCATCTAAAATTAGTGAAACAATTAAAATTTTGAGCTAATGAGTTCATTTATTTTTCAGTTTACATACTTTATATGCACGATTAAATGGGGTATATGAGTTATTTAATTATTTTATCTGAGTTTGAGCTTTCGTTATCATATTTAATTGATGCTGAATTTGAAAATTTTATAAGAATCGCATGATTAATGTAAAGATTATACATGATAGATACTTTTGTATCTTTTGCTAATCTGAGGGATGTATTGTAGTTCTTTGTATCCTAATCACGACCAGAACATTCCAGTTAATAATTTTTTTTTGTTCTATTTTGTTATTGTGCTCTTTGCTTTTAGTGTCTAAGGTTAGTTAAGGTTCGGTTCAGTTCAGTTAGTTTGTGCGGGATTTTCCTGTTGTTAAAGTTTCGCTCGTTTCCAATTTACGTTTCTCATTATTTACGGCCATAAAATACTCGGTACAAAATATTATGCAATTGCAGCTACGATGACAAATGCGACCTTATCTAAATAATTATATATTATATATATATTTTAATGCCGATTTTTTATGACTTTTAAGGGAAGTACTAAATGCATTCCAATAAACTATAAATATTATATGATCAGGAAGAAAGATTTATTTATTTTCAAGTTCAAATTTTGGCATGTTTCAGAAAGCTGTAACGTATAAATAGTTGCTGTAGAAATGTATCTACAAATGTATCTAAAATATTCGTTACTTGGTTATCGAATCTAAAGTTTTGGCGCAAAGAATGCGATAAATTGGCTGATTTTTGGGCGGGACACAGAGTTGATTGTTATGAAACTGGAATTCTTAGAATAACCAACGTGTGTGTGTGTAAATTCCCAGCACAGGTAGATTCCAAAAATACTCTGGCAGACACACACACACTTAGATATTTATGTATCTATGTGTATGTTTATAAGAAGAACAACGTTTGTTGTTTGTTATACTTCCGTGTTCTGTTCTGTTCGGTTCTGGCGTCTCAAGGTATTTCTCCGTCGCCATCTCTGTCTCCTACCTACACACACACACGCACTTACATTTGTGGACCTAGTGCGCCACTGTTTTTGAAAACCTAAAAGAAATACAATCAAAAACAGCAGAGAAATGTCGAATAAAATACAAAACGAAATAAACTTAATAAAAAAGCAACAAAAACAATACTTTGCGGCGATCAACGGTCGTTTTATTTTGCGCCTCTTTCGTTAAAATCTCATTGTACATACATATGTACGATATTTAACGAATGTTTGTGCTCTCAGTGCGAGAGAAAGAGAGAGAGTGAGACTGCGAGCGTGAGGTGTGTGTATTTTAATTCACACACATTTTCAATTTGTTTACAAAGCTCACAAAGCGCGAAAGGGAGAGAGAGTGAGAGAGAGCGAGCGATCGGGTAATCGGTCAAACAGCTTGACGAAGAGAGCGTCTCTTTATTTTGATTGCTCACAAGTTTGTTATCAAATTGAACATTTAAGAGAGTCATCAAGTTTATCGAAAATTATATTAAAAGCAATTGAAAGTAGTATTTTCAAATGCAAAAACTCAGCTGTAAATGTCTATACACAAAGTCTCCAAAAATAAAAACCAAAAAAAAAAACAAAAGCAGCTTTTGAAATTCGTGCAAAGTTCGTCAAGCTGCAGCCAATCTCCAAAAGCTTATCAGTTTCCCTGTGTAGACAGCGCGGCCAGTGTCAATAGACTCTTGATAATGTACATATGTGTGTATGTAGGTAAGTGTGTACACTGTACAGAGTATACATACACACACTTGGCGTTTATAGAGTAGATTGCCAGCATTATTTTGGTGCCTTTTGTATATTATCAGTTATTGGGAATTCTATGCATTACGACCCCATTTAAATAGTTTCGCCTGCTAAATTTAGTCACAAAAGCATCTTCGACTGCAGTGTCCACATTTAAATTGATGAATTTTAATTGAGCTTGAAGATTGTGCGAGTCAGACATCAAGATCATAACCCACAACATTATCGTCAGTCCAATGTCGTCCTTGTCGCACATTTTGCTGATAGAAACAAGTGTCTCGTCAAATGCACACAGAGATACATACATTAGTACACAGATGCATATAAACAGTTACTCAAATTGTAAGCACACCCCCTTTTGATAGCCTACGTTCTGTCCTCTGGTTTTCAAGTCTACTCTCCGTTTAATCGACTTGCAACAATGCAGTTTAAATGTGAAAGTGATGGACAAATTTAGTTTATTGTAAAGTTGGAGCTTTGATAACCGTAGACTTAATTATTGTATCAGATAACTAATCGTACAATCTGTAGAGGCAGCGCTGCCTTGCCCTGTACTTATAAATATATTGATTTTATCTATTTACTTATTTAAAGTCGACTAAAATCAGTTGAAAATAAATTAGTTTGCATTTATAAATAAAGAAGAAAATAAGATTTTAAATAAACACTTAAAATTGACTAAATATTTTATTAAATTCTGTAAAGATCCAAAATATTATCCCAGAATTTGGATACACCAAAAAAATAACTCAATCTGATGAATTGATTTATTCAACAGATAATCCCAGACTTATCAGTTTCCCCTTAATAAAGTATTTAAGGAGCACACGTCAAAATCATAATAAGAGGTTTTAAGCATTAACGTAAACGGCTTTATTACAAAATTGACGCAATTTAAGCCAAAAAGCCATAATCAATTTTTGAACAAAAATTTCACTCACAAAAATGAACTCGTAAATTTTCGAAGCACTTAAAGATCGCGTTTCGTAATCGGTTTCCGTGCATTGAAACAGGTTAGATCACTTGAAGCGAGAGGTCGATTTAAGTTTGGGGACTACGACATCGACAGCTTCTTCTTCCTACTAAATATGTATGTTAATCGTTGAATTGAATATGTATATAAGTATGTCTGTATGTATATGTATGTATTATGTAAAAAGACATTGCATGCTTTTGAAATTCATTGAGAATGAAACGTAATGACAAAATGAGTTAACGAAATTACTAATGACATTAACATGAAAGCATGAAAGATCAATTGAAAGCTTATTGTGATAAGGTCATTTCTAAAAGCTTCATTTAGCGGCAGTCTGATTGATTATCCATCTCTCTCTCTCTCTTTCTGTCTACTTTGTTAGCTTTGAGTTTTGGAGCGAGCGGACGAAAGCTTTAAAGCTGCAACTCCAGAACGAACTGTTTGCCATCATGGACGACTTTGCACAAGACTGGCCCAATCTGCCCAGATCAGACAATGGACTACAAATGGATCAACTGGTGGGTGAACTTCATGCAGATATCGGCTTTGAGCCACAACAACGCGCCCGCTCAAACACTTGGCCATGTCCGCGTCCCGAGAACTTTGTGGAGCCCAACGATGAACTGGATAGCACAAAGGCCAGCAATCAACAGTTGGCAGCTGGTGGTAAGTTAAAACATGTCTATAAGATTGAAGAATTATACTAACTACGGATTATATACTATACAGATTCACAGCAGGCCATACAGAATGCCAATGCGGCCAAAAAGAACTCATCCCGTCGCAATGCATGGGGAAATCTATCCTATGCCGATCTCATAACGCACGCCATCGGTTCCGCCACCGACAAGAGATTGACTCTGAGTCAAATCTACGAGTGGATGGTTCAAAATGTGCCATACTTTAAGGATAAAGGCGATTCGAATAGCAGTGCCGGCTGGAAGGTGAGTGTTCAATGATTCAGAAAGTTCACGAAAGCAAAGTGAGTACTCAGTGATTCAAGGTTTCTTATAGTAACGATGTAAATCCAAACTGTAAATCGAGTTTATTCTCAAAATGAAAAAATCGACAAAATATTAATCGAGTTGTCGATATTTCCCGAAATAAGACCGATATATCGAGTATTCCCAACAAAATTTGTATCTCGATTTTTTTTGTCATTTTTAAAAATTCAAAATTTGAAATTTCATGTTTTTATTAACTGAATTTTAGATCATAGTTTATTTTACCTACATCGATGAGTCAGTTAAGTAATTAATGTGAATGAACAAGTTAATTAGTGGGTAATCAGTGATTCTAAAATACAACTTAGCCCATTCATTAGCTTAAAGCAAAAGAACTGGTTCATTTAAGTAGTTCACACATAACTCTGTTTGTTACCCAATGAAATGATATGAAGTGTATGAAATAATGAATGAATGTTCAAGTTCATGGCCAAAGAAAGAATGAATGAGAGAGAGGCAGAGAGAGAGAGGGACAGACTGAGCAATAGAGAAAGAGTCCAACAATCGTTTGTTATACTTAATTTTTTTTTTATTTTTTTTGTTGCTGCATTTTTTGCGTTGTGCGGTTTACTTTATTTTTTATGTCTTTCAGCTCTTTTGTGGTATATTATTCGCAGTCTTTTTTTGGTTTGGTTTTGTTTTTCCGTATTGTTTTTTTTTTTTTAATTTTTTAAGTGTTTCTGTGTCTCGGTCAGCGGCCCGTTGTCTTGTCATCTTGTCATCGTCATCGTCATCATCGTCTGTTGTTTGCATTGTCGCTTCCACTTGTTGTGCATGTTACTTAATAAATACATGAATTATTACATATGCTCGTTTGTCATGCCCCAACTCGGCCCCTTTTCCCCCCATTTTCCCCGTTTCCCCCTCTTGCTCTTTTGACTATTTGCGTGGTCCACGCGTCGTCACTGAAAGTTGCAATTAATGCGCTTTTATCTTTTGCTGGCAAAACGTTTTTTTTACGTTTTGTTTACATCGATTCATACGTAAATAGTAGGGTGGTTACACACACACACACACACACTCACACACACTCGTACACTCACACGTTTCATTCACATGCAATGATTGTCATAGAATATGGTTTGACTTTAAGTCCAATATTCTTTAACATTTGATTTAATTTTAAAGTCAATTAAATTATACCCGAATCGAAATATTGATGTTGATTAATTGCAGTTTTAATCAGCATTATTGGATGTGTTTTTATATGTATGTATTTTTGAACAGACTATTATTTTGGTTTTTTTTGTGCACTTTTTTGCTTGATAAGTTCAAGTTGAAATGTGTGTGTGTGTGTGTAATTCGACAGCAATTTTTGCAAGCTATCAAATCAAGTTCATTGACATTGTGAGTCGTATGTATGTTAGTACATCAGTGTATATATAAACACATATACATACATGATGTATACGGATTTATTAAATTTACATATTACTTGTTAAATTAAAATAATTCGATTAAGAGAGTAATTAACTACAAAATATCCTGTAATCTTGGTAAGGTATTTGGATTCTTGCCTTAAGATTCTAATTCGAGGGTAGATTTTCTATTAGTAATAATATATTAAATATATAAATATATGATCAATGCATATTAGTTTCCTTAGTCTAATACACACATCTGCCTAAGGCGATAATACTCTTTTAAAAGTTTACTATGAGTACAGGGTATTTAGCAGTCAAAAGAAATTAATTATACAAACGTTCAAGTGCAAATTATATGAATAATTATTTGTTATAGAGATTGATGAGAATTTTCAAATCGAATTCACTAGAACTGGAATCTTTAACATTCCTAAAACTACGTCTTAAAATGTTAGGCTTTTGATTTGACCGGAATTCCCTTTAAAAATGATGGCATTTATTTATTAAATAATTCCTATAATTTGGTAATTGTAATGCGCAGAAACATTATGATTATTATTTCGTCATAGTTTATTGGGCTTTTGGCCCTTATCATTTTCAGCAGAACTCTATTCCGAATCGCATTCGCATGAAGTGTTTGTGCGTCATACACGTGATTTTCGTACTCATACGACCCGTGGTCCCTCCTTTTGCTACCCCCCCTGCCGGTGGTATCATAAATTTCGCTGATGCTACCACTTTTGCCCATTTACCAGACTTTTTGTTTGCTTGTTGTTGCTTTAGTTTAGCACCTCGCTGTCTGCGAATTGTTACAAAAAAAAAAAAATGAAGAAAAAAGTAAAGAATTTGCTGATCTGGCGACATGCGAAACTTTAGGTAAAACTTATAATATTATGATGATATACAACTTAGATTCGCATGAGTTTTATTATTGTTTTTTAATTATTTTGATTTGTTCTTGCTATTTTCACGGAAGTTGTCGATCGGTCCCTTTTTGACGATTACGCCGGCAAAAAATAACAACGTGATAAAGAAACCGCAACGTAGACAACGCAACGATGAAGATGTGTAAATTGTGAGTGTGATTTGTGTTTTGAAGTGGCGAAAAAAAATTGAGACGACTGCTGATTGGGCAAAGAAAGTACGCAGTTAGCATTGCCAGAGCATCAATGAGATACAAATACAAATACAAAGATACAAAGATACAGAGCGCAGAGCTGTGACTATTTTTAGTGTGCTGCAACTTTCCGGTTCTGTTGTTGGTTGTTGAAAGGGACAGTTGTGGCATGCAGAAAGCAGAAAGAAGCGTGTCAGTCTTTGGCTAATTTATGCAACACGTTGCAAGTTTCTATACTTAGTCGACAACATACAGACTACAGACTACACCTTCAACTCGTTCTCTTTTTCGTTCTCCTTCATTTCCACTCAGTCTGCCCCTTGTGGCTGCCACACAGTCGACACCTTTGCCTTCGAATGCGACGCTTCCTCTTCAATAAAAACTGAAATGACATTTGTGGAATTTTAAATTTGGCTTCATGGCTTGTGGCAACATTCGTACGAGTATTCACATTCACATACCCCCTCGATTGGCCATTGAACCTGTGCCAACATTTCTTTTTCTCTTCCTTTCCTTTCATTCCATTTTGTTTAGTTCTTATATTAAAAACAAAAAAAGTTGCAATACTCGCGGTATATATATATAGATATATCTTTATTTATTTTATTTTTTGGCAACGATCCTCAACGTGTTAAAATATATTTTTGGCCCACACACACTTTGCGGTTTTTATTGCACAGTGCAGTAATTAAATGAAAAGTTGCTTAGAGCTGTTGATTTATGGCAATGCGAGTTCTAAATATAAGAAATATATGTTTCCTAGAATTATTCCACCTTGTCTCTTATTTTATTTTCTTTTGGCTGCGATTATGGAAAAATTGGCATTGCCTCGTTGATGATTCAAATGTTTTGTTGTTACGTGTTCTTTGCTGCAATTCCCTGTTACATCAGCTTTAACTATCAGTAGCTTATCAATTGTCAATATTAGCAAAGTATTTAGGTTCTATAATTCTTTGCTTTTCCAGAATGTGTCATGCTTCCAACTTGTTGTTGTAAAATACTCTTACTATTTTCTATAGTGTCGTTTTGTATAATTAATTACCTTTAGACTCACTAATCGACTTGACTAACAGCCTTGATTTGCCCCCGTGAAACGGGAACATTACGAAAAGTCTGAGTCTATTTTGCATATGGAATGTAATTAAACATTCCACGCGGTTGACAGACTGAAGGAAAGGGGCGGCAAGTGGCGGGGAGACGGCGCATTAAGTAATTCCATTCATTAACTGCGTTTAGGCAACGTTACTTGTAGTGTATAATCGAATTGACACTTGGAGCAACCACTTGGCATATAGACCACGCCTTGAGTGCCCGAGGGGGCTGTGGAGGAGCCAGGGACAGGGTTGCCATGTGCCAAGTCGAACTGCGTCTTAGCAAAGTAGCAAAAAAATATAAAAATACGGGGAAAAAATGCAGCTGCAACTCTTGTAAATTTATTTATTAAATGGCAACAAGCAAAAAGCGAGACAGCAACAAAACAAAAACAAACAGCAGCAGCAGCAGAACCTGAACAACATTAATAACAATAATTATAGTAAATATAGTAAATATAAAACGCGCGTTAAGTATACGCCGCATTAGCCCAGTGCATTGCAGTTTTTGCCTCGTATTCGGCTTGGTTTTTTTTTTGCATTTTGCGGCGCATTTTGTTGTTTGTGTGCTAGCTGCACTTTTCTAAGTACGAGAAACAATAACAAGAACTTCGACAGCTATAAAACACAATTAAAGGCGTGGAGAACGAAGAGGGGGAAGGAGAAAAACAAAGCAAAAAGCAAAAAAAAAAAAAAACCAAAAATATTTTTGTTTTTCTGTACATTTGGCGAACTTAATAAAATGAAACGTGCAAATACTGGAATAATTGTGCACAATAAAAATCATCAAAAGACCGATAACACATCAGAGAAATAGATAGACAGCGAGAGTAAGAGAGATAGAGAGAGAGAGAGCGAAAGAGTGAGAGGAACGTTTAACGCAGCTGAGAGTAATCACTCGCATCTATAATACTCGTATTCGTATTCGTACTCGTATTTATTTATAAATAAATATTAACCTTGTGCGCTAACCGCTTGCCCCACTCACTGTCTCTCTCCCACTCTTTCTCTCTCTCTCTATCTACCTCTCTATCTCTGTTGCTCTCTCATTGTCTGGTCAGACTGTGACCATGCCACATATTTTGATTGTTTTTGTGCTTCGCCTGCATCTCACAAAATTCTTGTTATGGTTTGTTTGTTATTGTTGTTGTTGTTGCTGGTGTCGTGTCTCGTCTCGTCTAACTGTACCGACGACGGGTATTGCGTAGTAGACACTTTGCCCGGCACACGCCCACTTTTTGCTGCCAGCAGCAGCGACGTCAGCTGCGACGTCGACAATCGCGCGATGGCGACGCGGAAGCAGCCGTGCCTCCGTTTGGCAAATACGTTTTGTTATTGTTTAAGTTTTAGTTTTAGTTTAATTTTTATTTTTATGTTTTTTTTTTTTTGTAATTTTACATTCGCTAGTTTTAGTTAACGTAACTATGTAACAGTTTAATTGTGACTAATCGTAAAAGTGTCGCACTAAAACTATTTATATACTAGCACTTTGTTTTTATGCTGATTGACTTTAAATGTGCAAATACATGTGTGTGTGTGTGTATACAGGAAGAATCTACAGTTCAGTCTTAACTGTAGAATGCACTTTGCTTGTTTTAATTGTAATTCAAATCAGGAATTAAAATTATAACGTTTATAAAAAGTTCTCATATAAAAAGTTCTCAGCTCCTTGAAGTGAAAAAAGAAAAAATTTGATTTCATTGAAAGAAAATTAATCTATTTTTTTCAGATGTTTTATTTACAAACATAGCATGATAAGTCGATATATTGTTTGATGTATAAGTTTCAGTATGTCGTAAATATTGACAAAAATCGAGAAACTTTTTCACATTCTTTGAAAACAAGGCTTACGTTTCTTCTCAATCTTTTTATTGTTTTTGATATTCTGTGTCACATCTAAATAAATGTAGCAAAACTCTCTGAATGCTTCTCCCACTTTTTCTATGTTTTGCTAATAAAACAATCCCAATTGATAGTTGAATGTGGTCAGTAATAACATTAAAAGCTCTTTTAATGCTTTAATGCGCTTTCAAAGCTTCCATCAAGTGCTTACATGCTAATAAAACAATCCCAAGTGCTAGTTGAATGTGGTCAGTAATAACATTAAAAGCTCTTTTAATGCTTTAATGCGCTTTCAAAGCTTCCATCAAGTGCTTACATGCTAATAAAACAATCCCAAGTGCTAGTTAAATGTGGTCAGTAATAACATTAAAAGCTCTTTTAATGCTTTAATGCGCTTTCAAAGCTTCCATCAAGTGCTTACATGCTAATAAAACAATCCCAAGTGCTAGTTAAATGTGGTCAGTAATAACATTAAAAGCTCTTTTAATGCTTTAATGCGCTTTCAAAGCTTCCATCAAGTGCTTACATGCTAATAAAACAATCCCAAGTGCTAGTTGAATGTGGTCAGTAATAACTTTAAAAGCTCTTTTAATGCTTAAATGCGCTTTCAAAGCTTCCATCAAGTGCTTACATGCTAATAAAACAATCCCAAGTGCTAGTTAAATGTGGTCAGTAATAACATTAAAAGCTCTTTTAATGCTTTAATGCGCTTTCAAAGCTTCCATCAAGTGCTTACATGCTAATAAAACAATCCCAAGTGCTAGTTGAATGTGGTCAGTAATAACATTAAAAGCTCTTTTAATGCTTTAATGCGCTTTCAAAGCTTCCATCATCAGCTTACATGCTCTAATTTAAGTGAAGCACTTGCTGCTTGTCATAATATGAGATTTGGTGTATACACATATAATAATAGCTCAGTTTTCTACGCTGTTCAAAATGTGTTCTACACGCTAATGCAATAAACACCTATGAGAAATGAACACATTGTAAATTTTATAGCAGTTTCTCGGCTCGGTTCGGTTTCGAGTGCCTGTCTCACTTTGCTGACAGCACTGAATTTTGCATTGTCCGAGGTTAGTTGCATTTGTTGCACTATTTTACGGCATTACAGTGGAATTTTTACGTCTCTCCCACTGCGCACTGGTTGCACTAATTAACGCCGTCTGCCTTTCGGCTATGAACATTTTTGTTGGCTGCACATAAAACACGGAAAAAAAAACTAGACTTTTTAAATTGTTGTACGATTTATACATCAAATATCGTCTGGCTATCTCAAGTGTCTGACAGACAACAATAATAATATTAAAAATAAAACATTTAGAAAGAATTTAGCAAAAGTGCGCAGTTCATATAGGGAGAAATAAACAAGTGTTGACTGTAAAAAAAGTGAGTGGGTATTAAATTAGTATCGAATTAAGTACTCAGTTTACTATCGATAATAAACATTGGTATGCAAAGACTAATACTTTAATTGTTCTTTTAAATTTACAACAAAAGACATAAGATTAACGTATATTGGAGTATCGATACTTTCGATAGTAAAATAGATTGTGATTCCCACAATTCTATCTTTAGTTTTTGCCATTTTAATGATTATTAATGTTAATTCGAATTTGATCATTAAGCTAAACACATACAGAATGTATTTATTGACCTTTTTTTTGCATTATAAACAATGTATTAATAAAGGCAACGCAATTTCAAAACTGGTTTCCAATGGCCCAAAAATAGATGGCAAAAGTGAATTAAACAATCTATTGATAAATTATGTGATGTGGTCATAAAATGCGAGTCGTCGTTGCTACCAATAATAAATAAAATTGCATTCATAATAATAATAATAATATGAGTGGGCCATAAAAAGTCGAGCAGACACAAAATGATCAAAGAAACCAACACTGAGAATACGCGTATCATAAAAAAAGCGAACTTGTGGAATGATAAACTGTATTTTATTGTATCGGCTGCAACAGTTTCGACAGACAAGACAAGACACCAGAAATTTCCTTTGAAACCATTTCTGTTTCTGGTCAAAAGCAGGGCCAAGTCCAAACTGAAGAGAAGAGTAATAAAATTATATTATAGTTGTTGTTGTGAGTTTTACGCTAAACGCGTTGAAAATTGCGCGAATTGCTTATGTCATGTTTGGCAGCGAGTGGGCGTGGCCAACAGAAGAAGGCGCTGACAACCTGGACTGATGGGCAACTGGGGCCAAAATGAAGTGAACCTCAGCGCGTTTATCATTTCAATGGCTCAATTCATGTCCAGCCTAATGGTCAAGGCGGCAACTAATGGGGCCAACTGCTCGTAAATTTCGATTGAATTGTGAATGAGTGTGAGTGTGAGTGTGAGTGTTCCATATGTATGTGAATGTTAAAGCTGCAAATGGTTATTCAATATGCTTAAGTCGATCTAGTTGTTGGCATTGGGGGTAGAGTGTCTGTTACTTAAAGCCCGGCTCTTAAGCCAGATCAAAACATGCGGCCACATAATCAATCATTCGACTAAGCGTTGACCAGCGGCTGCGGCTTAAAGACAAGCGAGTACATATATTTATACTCATAGACTCATACTCCTACGCGTACTTAATGAATGTAATCAGACAAGACCAACAAATAACCAAGCAACATTTCTATTGCATACATTTTGGGGCAATGTCCTCGACGTCGCTGAAATTGTACATAATTTGGCTTGATTTCGTTGTTGTTGTTGTATCTGCTTGAATGGCCAAAGTTTTTCCTTCTGCCTTTGGCTGATTGTATGGCAGCCAGAACCTTTTGGCCATTCAGTTTTCTCATTGAGAGTCGTCGAGACAAACGCGACACTTATGAACTGTTTATGGAGTGCACTTTTCTCCAGCTCGATGAGTGGCTCTACAAGCACACACACACACACACACACAAGCACACACTCACATTTGTTGACATTTGTATTTGCTACTTGTTAGCCATTTTATGATGCGTTTGGCTTTAAGTTGAGCAGGTGAAACGAATTGAAATTGCAGCGACATAGAGTTGAATTTCAGCAGCGTTTCCGTTTTCAGTTTCGCTTCCGTTTCCGTCAGGCGCCAAGGCTACAGCGATTAATCGCCAACTTTCTATATACATATATATGTATCTGTGGCTTTGTCGCCAACTCAAATTCATAAAAGTTTGCGTAGATATCAAAAAAAAGAAAAAAAAGAAAAAGAAAAACTTTTGCAATTTCATATCATGCCCGTATCATCACATCATCATTGGCTCGATATTGCTGCTAGTTTTATGTTCACATATCTTTACAATATTTGCCCAACTTTCTTCCTAAGGGTTGACTTCAAATCGACAAGAGGAAGCTGTAGACAAAATAATAAGAGGAATAGGCCATATCAGCCCATTTTGATAGTCGACATGGATTCAAAGTTTCTATGCGCGTTCAAATCGTTTTTTGATACACAAAATATCGCATTTCATTTGTGTGCAAGCCGAATAAAAGAATACTCTAATTTGTCACGATTTGACAATGAATTGGTCTAGGTCAATACGAGTATTTATCTAATCAGCGATAGCCGCTTTAAGCCCGCTCACATATCAGAAATGAAAGAGAATAACAATCGAACTGTCAAATAGAAAAAGCATTACGTATGTCCAAATTGCTGGTCGATTGGCCAACTGATAAGGCCAAAAGTCTAGCAAATATTGGCCTTAACTCTGGCTGCAATAGTGGGAATTAGAAATGCACATTTTATTGGTCTGACAATATTTCCCAAAAATTAAGAATTATCGCTCTTATCTACCTCCCTGGTTTTTTGCTCCTTCTCTCTCTTGTGTGATTTCAAATGCGTTGAACAATTTGTTTAAACAATTAATTAGACTGAAGTAAACATAAACATACGAGGCTGCTTCATGCCGGGGCCATAAATTGTGTTTGTGGGCCTTTTTTTTTGGTCCGGCAAATGGTAAACTATTATCGATATTCCCTTGGGATTTGTTTAGTCTTCGCCGCAAAAGTGTTTACAAATTGGTCAGCAAAACTTTGTTAAAACAATTGAAATCAATTTCAAATCATTTATTCCCAAAATATGCAGAAAGGGAAGAGGAAAACAACATTCTAAACCGGACGTGCAGGCTTTTCTTTTTTCTTTTTCAATTTTTTACTGGCGCTTAGAGGCGTGCAGAGGGGCGTATAGTAGGGCGTTGCGGGGCGTTGCAGCGCAGTAGGGTGGTCACATTAAATTTTAACTGCATTGAACTTGCTTGGCTCTTTTTTTTTTTTTTTTTTTTTTGATTTTGGTTTCATGGCGTGCCGCAATTAGTAAAGGGGTTGATCGGGGGCGGTTGGTCTGTACTGAACTGAACCTGTGCATCGAGTGTCGTTTCAAAAATTTATATCTCAATTTCACATCTAAATGCGAATAATCTTTTTTCTCTATTTTTTTTCGCTTTCTTTCTTCTACTCCCCCCTCGTTTGTCGTTTGATTTGTGTGTGAGAATCGCCGCAGCTGTTTAGCATTCGAGCGCGATTTCTTTATTATTTTATTTTTACTTTTATGTATTTCTATAGTACCTTGTATATATACACATCTATCTATATACATAGCCTTTTTCGATATGAATCTGTGCTTTGTATATTTGTATCCGGTCTGTAGAACAAACTGGACTAGCTGGCTGGCTAACTGGCATTTAAAAGTCCAGCCAAAAGGGGATTTTTTTTTAAATATGTGATTTTATTCATTTTAAATAAATAAATACGACTTTAAGCATTTGTATTAATTTCAAATGCTTTCAGTTTTGTTAAGAGCAGCTAAAGTTTTAAGCCAGGCCATAGAAACAAGTCCAAAGTTCATTAGATGAATGAATTTGTGAGATTTAATGCGGTATTCACAGCTCTCTTTTTTCCACTTTTTCTCTTTATTTAAATTTGTGTGTATTATGAAAATAAATGAAAATATTTCTAAGACGAGTCAGTTAGAGTTTAACTTAAATGTATAAGCAAAAGAGGCTTTGAGTTGGATTAGGATTGAGAAAATGTGATTGATAAATGAGAAGAAAAGTAAATATTATTAAAAACTCTTCTATTAGCTATAGAAATAATTTCAATGCCTAATGTGAGTGTTAAATTTTTATTTTTTTATTGATACGTACATATTTGTATTTTGTTTCTTTTTTTTTATAATTTTAAGAAAATGTGATTGATAAAATGATAAAAATATGGTTATTTGTAGCAGAAGAGTGATTAGGCTTAGATTATTTGTATTTTTTTTTTTATTTTTTTTTTATTTTATTTTTATTTCATTTTAATTTTATTTTTAATTTTTATTTTATTTTATTTTTATTTTATTTTATTTATTTATATTTTTATTTTAATTACTTATTTTTAATAAATTTGTAACAATTCTTGGTGTGGTTAAAGTTCGAGTGAGATTTAATGCTTGGCCCACTTTGTGGCACATGCCACCAGTTTTTTTTTGTGGCTGCCACATGCGCTTCATAAGCCGCTCAAATGGTCCAATGAAATATGCATATTTGATGCGAGATGACAGCGTATTACATACAGAGGAGGGGAAAGGGGCAAATGGGATGACATTCCCTCCCCTGTTGGCAAACAAGTGCCTAGGCAAGCAAAAAGTCATGAATACGAGAGACTGAAATGAAACGCACTCCGGCAGAATTAATATATTTTAGTACTTGGCCCGTTTCCCTTTATTCTCCCCTCTCACTCTCTCTCTCTCTCTCTCTCCAGCTTGAACAATTACTCATATAAATTATAGAGAGAAATGAATCAGTGCGAATAGTTCTTTGGCCGACTAATAAATAAAAATTGTGCCCTAATAAATGTAATTGGCAACTAGAGTATGAGTATTTCTGCATAACTGGGTCAACATGTAAGCCTGGCAACCAATTGCTGGAAAAGGAAAGAAGTGGGAGCTGTTATAAGGAGTGGGGAAAGGGAGAAGTTTGCCATTTCATTGTAATTCACGCTTAGTGCACATTAATTGTATGTACACAAAAGGACATGCGGCATATCCTTGGCGACAAATGGACTCTCATATATTCGTATATTGGTGTGCGTATTAAATTTCCATTTCTGAAAATGTTTCCCATTTTCCTCAATTCAATGCAAGCGAAATTCAATGAAGCCATCGAGCCGCCGTCATTTCGCAATTTCGCATAGTTTCAGCTTCCTTTTTAGCCTCGCTATTTTCCATACACTCGTGTATTTGTGTTGATTGGGGGATGACCCACATAAGCAAACACACACACACACACACACACACACACACTTCCCATTCCCATTCCCCCTATACACACATAATGCAGCGCCTTGGCAACTTCCCTTGCCATTCATGAGTATCCTTGGAGTGCCCTCCTGAAGTACTCATACCCCCACTCAGTTCACTTGGCATGTGGTCTGTATACATATACATACACATATCTGTATCTGTATGTGTATGCGTATATATCTTTTGGTTTAATAGCGCCAATTAGTTAGATGAATTGAATCTTTTTTCTGCCAGGCATTTCGCCAGATTTAAGTTTATGAATATTCAATGAAGTGTGTGCCATAAATTATGAATGCCATTTGTTAGCATTCCGCGCAGATTTTATGGCCTTGAGGCTCAGAGTTTTTGGTCGCCTTAAAGGTTCCATCAAGGTTCCTCCTTCTCCTACAAAGTTTTAATATTAAATATTGCAGGAAATCTTTATAAATGCAATTATCTAAATGAAGTTTAACAGAAAATGAAAACGAACAGAAAGTTTATGAAATTGTACATAATTCAAGTATGTAAAAGTATTGCATAAATATTTGTAGCGGATAAATAATTATATGTAGATCAAACAGATGAAACTCAGCCACTTTTAACATGTTGTGTTAAATTTCAATTTAATTCCTATTCATATTTTTAAATTAAGATATGTTGAAATTTTTACAAATTTTTTTAAATATTCAGAGTTTTTATATGCGAAAGCAATAACTTCTTAGAGATGGCAGTACTTTCTTTTTGGGAAATATGATTTCTTAAGCATAACCTTAACCCTTTACTCCAAACTGTGGCAAGTTAATGGCAACTAATTTATTCATATTGCGCCAATAGCAATTCCAATAACACGATAAGATTCATGTCCAGCCGATTGTAAGATAATCTACTGCTAGGCGCATTTGCATAATAAAAACGTTTCGCTGTTTAAATTACTACCAAAAATAAAAAACAGCCAGACATATTACTAGCAAATAGTGCAGGCGCGTGGGCGAGAGAGAAAGGGATAAAGGACATACTTAAACATTTAAATAAAAATGATAACTTTATGCAGGAATATATGGCAATAAGAAAGGGGCAAAGTGGCAATTGTGCGTGTGTCTCTCTCCCACTCTCTACCTCTCTTTCTCTTTCCGGGTGGAAAGGGGGAATAAAACCAAAATGTCATTACAACGTCGACGACGCCAGGAGACTCGCCAAACAGGACTCGACTGACGCCAAGTAAAAGTTTTTGACTCACACAGAAAAAAAAAACGAGAAGACGGCAAAAAAAAAAAAATAAAGTAAAGTATTAGAAAGTCTGTACCCCGATGATGGTGCTGCTTCTGTCGCTCCTGTCGTGGCCCTAACCCTTGTCTGTCGTGTCTGTCGTCTGCTGTCTGTGCACAGGTTTAGTCGCCATACACCCACACACACACACACACACATCTATACACATACGCACACATGGCCTGGCAACGGTGATAAATGGCGCCAATGTGACGCCTGAAGTCGCGACGCAACGCAGCCGCCATCGCTTTGGATTTTGGTTCGGGTTTGGAATCAGAATCAGGTTTAGGGTTTAGGGTTTGAGTTCAAGTTGAGTAGAGAGGAGTGAGGGCTGCTGAAACTGTGGCTGCTTTGCTTTTACAGTTAGTTTAGTTTTGTAATGCTCCATTTGGCTCTACACAGAAAAAAACCAATTATTCTAAAATTCAAGTTTACAATTCATGTATTTTTTAAATATGTTTTTTGGATATTGTTGTTAAATTAACACAACAGGCCTGTTCTGAATTTCATTTTCGATAAGATTTGTCGGAATTGAATTTCTTTAGCCTGCTCTAATACCATTTCGGCTATATTCAGCGGATTGATATCACTTTAAGTTGATGATTTTAAGTCCGATAACGCGAAAATTTATAATTTTCAAACACTTGGTCTAAATTCAAGGTGAATAAATGCATACTATTACTAAATGCTAAAAAGTAAAAAGTGAAATCCGGAACAGGCCTGAATATGCCAATATAAAATGGCAATCACTCAGCATTAACCCATTTTAAGCTAATGGGTATTTAAATACCCAAAAAAGTATTGACACTTTAAAAATTCTAGCTCGGGGCATGTGAGAGATATCGAGGCAAAATTTATTTCATAGTAAAGAGAAATAATAAAAATATAAGTATAAAAATTGAACAGTTTAGTTATCCTCGTTATACCTGTAGTTTTTTACAGGTGAATATCTAGGTTTTTTTCTGCATAGAAAATGTTGGCGAAAAAAGCTGAAAAATTTATGGAAATCGAAAAAATTAAATTTGAAGATAAACATTTTTTTTTTGTTTCTTTCAACTTCTATGGTCTTCTAGGCACACATTTAAAAATCTATGGGCAGCCATTAATGGGTTATTATAGTCAAAAAAGCCTATAACATATACCCTTTTTGCGGATAAAACGTACTATTAGCGACATTTTTCCGAAATTACTTTTTTAATGCAAATGTGTTCATAAATACCAACAGCAACGACACCCAAAATATTAAACTTTAATTGCTTATATTTACGGAGATATTGGCGTGTCAGAAAGAAATCTACTTAACAAAATCTAAAATACTCTCACCTGTATAATTAGCTTTTGGTCGCTTACGTTATACCCGCAAAATGGGCTTGATATGATTACACTGAATAAAATATTTGCGGATAAGTTATCAAAAATCCGTACTTAAATCAAGTATTTTGTTCTTGGCTTTTGAAAATTCGTGATTGCCGTAGTTTTGACAGCGAGTTTGATTGATTTTATCCCGGAATTCGGTTTTTTTTTTGCTGTGTACAACATTTACTTGTACCTTCTTTTTTGCCCGATATTCACCAAAAAATTGTAACTGATGACAAATCCACACTAAACGTGTTTGATTGTTTGTTTTTTTGTTTGTTTTTTGTTTGTCTAGTGCTGTGTGTGTTTGGTGTGTAATTGTTGTTGGTTTCTTTTACCTCAGAGCTACCATATGTCAAGGGAATGGGGCAACTGGTTGGTTGGTTGCTTCACAGTTCACAGTTCACAGTTGAGTTCGCAGTAATGTTTGTTTGTCTGTCGTTTTGTCTATTTGTCGATTTGCTGTCATTACGTTGCGCATGACGATATTTATGACTATTGTTATAAAATATGAATTGACAGCTTAAGCGACAGGCGAACGCGCAAACGGCAAAACGGCGATGACAACGACAAAGAAGCTCAAGACGAGGACGAGAACGTGAACGAGAACAAGGACGAGAACGAGGACGAGGACGAGCCAAGTGAAGACAACTTCCAATTAGAGACCGCGTGTATGTCTGTCTGTCTGTCTGTCTGTTTGCTCTAAAACCCATAAAAACGTCGTCAGACAATTGAATGGCAAAACCGGCAAAAGGAAACGCAGCACAAGACCTCAAGATATCCTCCCTTTCCCTTTCCCTTCTCCCCAATCTCTGCCACTGTTGCCTGTTGTCCTTGCCACACAGGAAGTGTAACGCAATTGCTTACAAATTGTTACATCAGCGCGAAGTGAACATTGAACTGAATTCGCAAGATTTGCAAATTCCGCAAAATATTATAAATATATACATATTTTCTTTTTATAACCTCACTAATTGCCACAATTTGGTTGCAGAACTCCATACGGCACAATCTATCGCTGCACAATCGTTTCATGCGCGTCCAGAACGAAGGCACCGGCAAATCCTCATGGTGGATGCTCAATCCGGAGGCCAAGCCAGGCAAATCGGTGCGTCGTCGTGCCGCCTCCATGGAAACATCACGTTATGAGAAGCGACGTGGACGGGCCAAAAAGCGTGTGGAGGCACTGCGTCAGGCCGGAGTTGTTGGCCTCAACGATGCGACACCGTCGCCCAGCAGCAGCGTCAGCGAGGGATTGGATCACTTTCCAGAGAGTCCGCTTCACAGGTAACTATTAACTGCTAGAGCTTTGCTTGATAACTATATCTACTATACATATATATCTAGCTTCAAGTAGCGTAGAGTTCCCAACTAGTTTTTTTTTTAGTTTCATTAAATTTGCAAATTATTAAACAATTTATCCATGAACGACTAAGATTCATGGCCAGTTAAAAACTTATCTGAATTTAGAAATGCGTTCACACCTGAAATGTTATTAACTTTATTTTAAAAACTTTATAATAGTTAGTTTGAAATAGTTAGTTTTACAATACCTATGAAAAGGATACAATTTATCCAAAATATATATAGATTTCTAAATGTTATGAACATTCTATAGAAATGAAGGGAATAAAAACATCTTAATAGAATAGAAAGGCAAATAATAATAAGGTCTGGCAATCTATTTTAGTACAACCAAATTTGAAATGTCGAATTTCATTAACTAGTATTTTCAACAAATAATTAAAAATTTCAAAAAAATTCCACCCAAATATTATTTGAAAAGAATCAAAAATGTTGTGTGTTGCCAAAGATTGTTCAGTTTGAATTCGGGCTAAAATTTTAAAATGTAAAAATGTTAAAGTAAAATATTTAATTACAATCGGTCGATTCAAAGTGAGTTTTGAGCAATTGAGGAAACGAATTTCAAATCAAATTTCAGCCTTGATAAATATTTTTGAATTGAAGCAATATTACTTTAAATATTTATGAATAATCAATTTCCAAATAGATATATGTATAACTACTTTCAATGTATATTGTACAGGTGTGAATGAAAATTGAGCACATTAAAAGTAGTACTTTTTTATTTTTTAATTACAAACAAAAAAACAGAAGCATGTTTAGTCTAATAACTAAGTAGTTTACACTTATGCCGCACAAATCGCGCTTGAGCTAACACAAAAGAAAAATATATATATATATATAAATTTATATACCATATAGATAATAATATTTACTTAGTATGCATATATGCATATTTGAATGCCAGCTTTTGTTTGTAGAGAAATCATAATATCTCCTTTGACATTTTGACAAAAGTGTCTCTGAAACTTGAGTTAACTAATTATTGTTATGATTTGCATTTGTTAATTTCAAACAAAACAATATCAATACCAATAAAAACTTAATTTTGATTTGTGCATTGTCTTTTTTTGATTTGCTCTCTTTCGTTTTTTTATATATTTGTTTTTATTTTGTGTTTCGTTTTGTTTATCTTTATCTTTTCATTGTTATTTTCGTTTTGCGGTTCAGCGGCGGGTTTCAACTGTCGCCAGATTTTCGTCAACGCGCCTCATCAAATGCCAGTTCCTGCGGACGCTTAAGTCCGATCCGTGCTTTGGATCTCGAGCCCGATTGGGGCTTTCCGGTTGACTATCAGAATACGAAAATGACGCAGGCGCAGGCGCAGGCACTCGATCAGTTAACCGGTTCGATGGCGGACGAGCTGAAGCTCCACGATATGTTGCAGCAGCAAGGGTCAGTTTTCAAATGATGATGATGAATATTATTATTACTATGATTTCAGTTCTCTTTGTGTCCTTCACTTGTCTCTTTCCTTTCGAATGTTTCGTTCGCCTGCATGAATACACATTTCATACACTATCTCAACATCAGTCACAAATTGCATGTCTATCCATATAATCTGATGAATATATATACGTATTCCTTATCTCTCTCTTAAGGATGGGTATCGATACAAATAAACGATATTTAAGTCAAACACGATATCTTATTTACCACCAAATATTTGTTGTAAAACGATTTTCAATAGAATTGACAAAAAAAAGTTGAATATTTACATTATCAATGAAATTTAAAATTGAATGCATTTAATTTCCGAAATTATTTACTCGATTTTCTTTATGTGGAAATTTTGAAATGATATCAAAGTAATTAATACGGTGCCAGCATAAATTGATATTTTTTTTACATTTCCAATTTCATTTACTCAATTTGCTTTATGTGGAAACTTTGGTTTCGTATTTAAATGATGTCAAAGTAATTACCTAATTTTAAATTAAACTAATTAGCATAGATTTCAAGATTTATGCCAATGTGATATCTGTGTAAAATGTTGCCCAATAGAATATCGATATTTTATGTCGATACCCATCCTTAATCCTCAGTTGTGAACACTTCTATAAAGTCAACATTTGTTTCTGTTTCATTTGCAACCCAACGATCGTACGGCTGGAGCAGGTTCAGTGCAGCATCCGGTCTGCCCACGCAGCCCCCACCTCCGTACCAGGCGCCACAGCAGCCGCAGCTGCCACAAGGCTACACGCTCAACGGACCCGTTTCCTCATCCGGCTTCCCAAGTCTGCAGCCGCATCCTCAGCCCCAGTGTCTGTTGCATCGCTCCCTCAACTGCGGTTGCCTGCACAGTGCGCGAGATGTAAGTGAAGATCTCTGAAGCCGATTTGTTTGTTGTTTATCGATTAATATTTCTTGCTTCCTGCAGGGACTCTCGCCAAATTCAGTTACCACCACAATGTCGCCTGCGTATCCCAATAGCGAACCCTCGTCAGATTCCCTCAACACATATAGCAATGTCATGCTCGATGCTGCCTCCGATAATGCTGCACTTCTCGTACAACAGCAACGGCAACAACAGCAACAACAACAACAGCAACTACAGCAGCAACAACAACAGCAACAACAGCAGCAGCAACAACAACAACAACAACAGTTAAGCTCCGTGTTAGATGGTAAGTATTGTCAACTCTCAAAATGGGGCAACATCTCTGATGCAACATCTCTTTCCTCTCTATCTTCCTCTTTGCTCGTACCTATCTCGCCTCTTTGCCTCTTGAGCAGATAATAACTGCGCCTCTACTTTGATAGGACAATGCCTGGAGGCGCTCAACAATGAGTCGCAGCAGATTGACGAATTTAACCTGGAGAACTTTCAGGGCGATCTCACGTGCAACGTCGAGGAGGTGAGTCTAATGTGTAGAAAAAGTAACAATTCTTCTAATTTTTTAAATTAAGATTTTGGGCTATCACATGAAATTATTCTATTTTTATATTTTAAAAAAAACTTAAGGATTTACTCTTATATTGAACATTTTTTAAATTTAAAATTTTTAAGTATGTACAGTGCCGGACAAAGAAAACCGGACACCATAAAAGAGTAGTTTTTGGCGTTTTCTTAAAGTTTTTTATTTTTATTTGACCATAGGCAAAACGTAGGTTGGTTAGGGACTGTTCAGATGATACAAAACTTTCCTTAACCGATTGAGTACCGATTGAGATTTTCGAATTTGAAAAAAAGTCTACTTTTGAATATCTTTTCCTAGGGCTCCAACCAAAAAAGTTGGGATGCAAAAATATTCTTTAAGCAATTTTAATAGTGACTGCAAAAAAAATTTTCAAAAATCTTTTCGCTAGTATTTTTAATAATTTTTTGAAAATGGCGAAAAAGGCAATTTTTTCATGAAAATGAGGAAAAAGTTCCTTTTTCGCCACTTTAAGAAAACTCCAAACTCCACTCTTTTATGGTGTCCGGTTTTCTTTGTCCGCTACTGTATATCGTAACCCTTAAAAATTATAATATAATACTTTCCAAGAGTATTCTGTTTTTTAATTTTCATTCAAGAGCTACGAAATTTTTTCAACATTTCAACTCATAAAAAATGCTAGAAATAAGAGTTATTCCTTAACTTTTATTTTTAAAATCAAAACTACAATTTAAGTTAATGCGTCTTCAGTCGTTACTTTTTAAATGAAAGTGGAATTGAAATTGTTAATTTTAACATTTTAAATAAATTCTAAAAACAATATTTTCTAAATTATAAATATCAGGGGTGCCACAGAAATCGCAGCGTTTTAGCGTTTAGCGTTTTCAATAACCTTTTCGAACTAGGCTAAGGGTTGACATCTTCTCAGATGTTATTATCCAGGGGCTTGTTTAGCAACTTTTTTAGGTTTATTATTGCAGAACAATAAGTTTTTAATTTTTTTTCCGTTTTGATTTATTTAATTTAATTTATCTATATAATATTTGATTTTATTTAGCTGAAAATAATTTACAAGTAATTGGCGGGAGAAAATAAATATTACTCGACAGCTCCGGCTATTTCTGTAGCGATTTCTGTAGCACCGCTGTATATGTATTTGGCGGACTTAAGGGGAGGTTCTTTTGAATTTTTTTTGAAAAAATCGAATTTTTTTTTTTTACATAAAATGAAAGTTATATATGTATAGAATATATGTGCCAAAGTATTTTTCAATACGAAACGTATTTCTTGAGATAGGGCGTGTCAAACGTACCCATGTCACGCGCGCTGCGTACTTACTGTCACTTTCCAAAAACTTTAAACGCGTTTTTCTCGAAACCATGTTTTCTAATCTAATTTCAAGTACAGGTCTTGTTCTATTGATCCGATTTCCTTCATTCAAAAAATGTTTTAAAGTATATACTTTTTTGTATGGCTTATACCTAAAATTGGCATGAAAAATTGTTTATTTATAATTTTTAAACGAGATCAAAGTAATAAAAAGTGTAAAAATTGCATGAAATTGGTTTTTTTTTCACCAAAATTAATTGAAGTTAGGTATAAGCCATAGGAAATTTTATCTATTTTAATAAATTATATACATTTCTCATTTCACTTTACTACGAGAGGCCCCACACTTGAAGAAGCAGAGAGATATTTTGAGAGTTTAGGTCGACGAGATCCGCCATTTTGAAGCCGCCATTTTGAATTTCTCAAAAATCACTTTTTTTTTTAATCGTCAATAAACAACGAATCAAAGTTCGAAAGCAGAAGTTCGTATGTCTTTTAATTCTCCCACAAACCATTTTCAAATTTTGCTTGATTTTCGGCCAAATCCAAAAGAACCTCCCCTTAAGAGTAAATTACAAACTCTAGCAAAGTTCAAAGTTACAAATTGTTTCAATTTCTATTATTTTGGTTGAATTCTAATTCGCTTCTTGCTACTTGCAGCTGTTGCAGCAGGAGATGAGATACGATGGGGTGCTGGACATCAACATACCGCTGGCCGCAGTCAACACGAATGCTACCAATGTGATCTTAACCAACAATAGTACAAACAGCAGCAGCAATGCCGGTGGCAATGTTAATGCCACAAACACAGCCAACAGCAGCTCGTTGCAGGCACAATTGCTACTACAACAACAGCAGCAGCAGCAGCAACAACAGCAGCAGCAGCAACAACAGCAGCAGCAGCAACAACAGCAGCAGCAACAACAGCAGCAGCAACAGTTGCTGTTGAGTAACAATAACAACAGCTTGGATTTGGCAACTCAAACGGCAACAGCCAATCTGAATGCACGAGTACAGTACACACAGCCTAATGTGGTCACATCGCCGCCATCTTGGGTGCATTAGAAACACAGACAGATGCAGATACAGATGCAAATCCAGATCCCAACTGAGCTGATAGTTAATAGATTGTGTTGTCGTTGCCAAGACTTGGACGATTAGGATAAGGACGAGCATAATGAGCAGGAGCAGGATGAAGGATGAAGGAAGGATGTGGAGAAGGAGTAGGAGTAGGAGAATGAGGAGCTGCTGCTGCAGCTGGCCGCCACAACGGTTTACAAAGTGAGTTTCAATTCGGTTTCAATTTGCATCAAGCTTAAAAGCCATTCAATGTGACAGTTTACGCATAAATTATGTTAATAATGTAACAAAATCACAACGCATAAAGAAGCAATACATTATGAATATGTAAAAGCCAGGCCAAGACGGAACCGCCCCCAACCAACCCTCCAAAAAATGTAGCTGCTCTCAAAATTATGCGTCTTCTGTTTCCAAGTACCCAGTACAAGTATATAATATATATAATTTTATTTTTATATACACACATATATATATACATATATAAATCGCCTTAGTTCAGTTCATTTCGTTAGCTCCATGAATCTTTTATGGTCATTTTCATTGCCCCTCTGCTGACGGAGGACTTTTATACTTATATTTTTTTTTTGAGGCCAATTATACGCGTTCAATTATCATAATACAATGTCAAGTGCTTACCATTTCCTTGTAAGAAGAAAAAACACGTTTAAAGTCCTTTCTTTCAATTTCAATTTGGCACTTTAAAGTCAACGCGTGCTTTCTGACATTATAGGAAATTAAGTCAATTTACCGGTGCCATAAAATATGTAATAGCTTCCAGTGTGTGGGGGAGCATTCAAGTGTCCTTATGTTGCTCCCCCTCCGCCTCACCTGTCCCTTTCCCCCGCTCTAATGGCCACGCTAATTTGGTTGGCCAAGCTGCCCGAGGGCCAAACTCACGGCTCCTTTAGCCACCGCGGTGCAAATTCGTCAAGGCAACCTGAACCTGCCACCCTCCATCCCTCCATCCCGCCAGCCTTCCCCTCTTGTCGCCCCCTCTTGCCCACCGGCCTTCTGAGCCAAGTTTTGCTGGGCAGCACAAGCAAAGCAAATGCTGAAAAATTAATTACGTCCTTAGGGTGACTTATGTACAGGAAAATTTGCTGTTGTTGTTGTTTTTGCCATGGCTAAAACCATTGGCTATTTACCTATTACCTGCTCGGCTCGCTCAAATCAAGTGTGTTAAGTGCCAGCTAATATTGAGAAATTACATTGGATTTTTCACATATTTTACAAACAGTTTTTTTTTTTCCGGGATTTTGGATTTTAATCTATAACCCTTTTTGACAAAGACTCAAGCTAAGTTCGAAGAGTTCGAGTTAATGGAATGCGGCAATTTCTGAGGAGTAGGAAAAGAAATCTTTACTAATGAATTTGCATACAAATTGACTTATTTAATAACAAAATTCATTTAAATATTGTTGCTAGGGAATATTCATAAATTTTAAATGGAATACACTTTTTTTTTTTCTTTTAAATTTTTGCTGATAAAATTGAGGGTAAAAATTAACTAAATTAAAACAAAAAAATAGTGAAGAAACTTTAAAAAAAAAATTAAATAAAATTGTTAAGCATTTTAATTGTTGTGTTAAGTTAACAGATAAAATATAATGTAAATACAGTCGAACTTCTCTATCTTGATTCACCAATAGCCAAGAAAACAGTTTGATTTATGGAGACTTCGACTTATAGAAGTCTTTTTGTCATATTTAGTATTTGTACGACTTTAAATGAAAAAAATAATGGCAAAAATTGACATTTTCAAAAATGTTTTCTCACGTGTTTAATGCATTTTATCAACTCTATTCTTATGATAAAAGACAATCTTTGAAGACTTGTCGTTTTTTAATTAATTATAGAAAACAATGCATCGCGAACGCGACGAACAATGGAAGTCATTTTTGACTTCATCTTGACAAATGCGAAGGTCTGCGAAATGTGGCGAGTAATTTGGAAGAAAATACTCTTAAGCCATAATAAAATAATGTAGTTGTCCATTTTAAAAATAATTTTGATATGTAACTACCGTTTTATTTAGTTTACAAGTTTTCTTAGTAATTTGTAACGTGACATCGCGAACGTGACAAGATTTCCACCTAGTTTTTCCAAGAGTTTGTTCATCAAATTTTATTCTATATTCCGATATATAGCTCTTAGAACTTGTTTTAAATTAAACTTTCAATATATTTCTATATATTAAAATGGTTTATGTTACAATCTTACTCCCTGACTTTGAAAATCAATTTATTCCAATGTAGAATCTATATGTTCATCCTATTGAATTTCTTCTAGCGTATATTGATAAAATAAATAACTTGAATACATTTTTGGAAGAAAATTTCACAAGATGTGAGTTTTTAATAAATTTTACGTTTTTTTGGCAAGGCGGACCTTTTTCTGGAAATGCCCATATGCTATTGCCACTCAATTTAGTTCGAGTTAGAGAGAATTCGAGTTGTAAATGTTCGAGTTATGGAAGTTCAACTGTATTACATTGCTAAAAATTAGTTTAAGATTTCATTTCTATAGTCAAGCGAATGATTCCTAATGATTTAATTATTAATTTTTGTAGAGCATTCCATAGTCGAGTATACCTCAAGAAGTCAATTCTACCTTTTGTCTCACTTTCATTATATTCTGGCTTTTTTCAATGTCAGTTAAGCTGTCAGTGTGCATTTTTGCTTTGTGCCCAAGTTTTGTAATGTAGAGGGGCACAATTGAAGGGGGCAGGGGGAGGATGGTGTAACGGGCAATGGGGCGACAAAAAACCCAAAGAAATGCCATGAAAAAGTTTTTCACCCCGCCCCAGAGAACACAGTGCAAGTACGCACAAATTGAATTCCACATTAAGTTTGTAAGCCAACAATTAGAAAACAGCAAAGCGACCAGAAAAAATCTCTCAACTTGCTGGCCAACAAAAAGCGACAGAGAGAGGGAGAGGGGTAGAGAACGAAAGAGAGGAAGAGTGGGGGAAGCTGCCACAGGACAAAGTTGTAACTTTGTCAAGTTCTGGCGCCAATCGTGTGACGTGCTAATAAAATAAAATCAAATCGTCTTCTACTTTGTGAGGTTCTAAAATTTATGCCAAGTGCAAACTTTTGTGTTTGGCTGCTGCCGCTTCATTTGAGTGAATAATTTGAATTGCAGCCAGCAATGAGCAGTGAGCGGATTTACATTTCCTCCCACTTTTCCCCTTATTTTCTTTCAGTTTTTTCATATTTCCATCTTTCACATATTTTTTTTTTTTGACAGCGTTAAGCATTCTTGTTTTTTTTTTATTTTATCATTATGCAAATGCTGTGGCATGCCTCTTAAAGTTGGCAAGCTGAGCAATTTGTCGTGGCGTATTGCATATTTAATAGAATCAAAATAGAATGCCTCGATTTTAAGGCCCGTCTAATAAGCCGGGAGCGACACATGCCAATAAACGGATAAAGTTGCCGGCGTCAATCGACAGCTGCAACATGCTGTGGCAGCAACTTACAGCAATTTCCACATGCTCGTCCTTGTCGTCCTTGATGATCATCGTCCGCAGATTGACTCACTTGACACATAATAAAGTCCCACAAATTATGGCTGCAGCTGCTGTGTGGCAACACGGCAACAGGGGGCAGCCATAAGGTGGCAACAGAGATTGAATTCCTGCCCCCGTTGTTGGTTGCCCCGGTGAAAGCGCGCGTGAAACACAAAAGCATTTTCTGGCAATTTATTAGAGAAGAAAAACCAAAATGCGCGATTTCTTGTTGCCTTTTTTCTTTTTTCTTCTTTTACGCGTGCTTCAGATTGAGGTTGACATTGGCGACGCTGTCCTGGCCTAAAGCGCCTAGGCAACGACGACGACCCCAAAAAGAAACTTTTCTTGCTTCTTTTTTTCATTTTCACATTTTTCCAGTAGAGGTGTTGAAACTTGTCCGCAACTCGCTGAATAATTCAAGGGAGGCGCAAGTTTCGTACAGCGCGACAAGTTTGCCGGCCAATTCTTGTGGCACATTTGATTAAATTTTAATGCCAGTTGCATCATTAATAAATGTCTTGGGATTTCTCTGAATAAATTGAGTTTGGCCAGGCTCAGGAGAGTAAAACTCTCACTCTCATTCACTCTCTCACAGTTGAATGACGGCTAATTGTTTAACTGTTCACTTTTTGATTCGAAATCTGATTATCCTTAAAGCTGACAGGGAAATCAATTTGCCAAGAAAGAGAAACGAGAAATTGTCAGCAATTTAATAGCATTTAAGCTGCTGACAGGCAATAGGGGCAGAGGGGATGGGGCCACAAACCACATTTACACTCACTTAACTCGAGCGTAGAGAGCATAAAGGTCGCCCTAAGATCCTGTGCTGTGCTGTGTGTGTCCTGTGTCCTGGCAAAGGACGCGCCTTGGCAGAGAAGTGTCGGAAAACAATTGCCAAGTGGCAAGAAAGCAGTGAGTGAGATGGCAAAAGCAAAAGGGCTTGTGCACAAGCTGCTTAAGACCCCTCAAGGATTCCTGTGCGAAAGTGTGTGTGTGTGTGTGTGTTTCACACATACATACACACGTACAGTGGCTGGGCAAACAAAAGCGCTGCGATTTAAACACTTGTTGCATAGCACAAAGGATAATAACGTGACAGACATGTATAGGCACACACACATACACATACACACTTACTCACACATATAAACACACATGTGTAATAAGTAATAAAGCAAACAAACGGCGCGTTTTGTAATAAACTGCAAGGCAGGACGCACTCAAGGCGCTTGTAAACAGGCAAAGCAACTCTGTGTGCTTAGTGCAAATATATGCCAGGGGCGTGGCAACTAATCACCAACCAACCAGTCAGTCACTCAGTCATTCTGTCTGTCCGCCTGTCTGTCTGCCTGTCGCTACAGCCCCAAGGGCGGCAATAAACTTCTTTGACGGCGCACAAAAGTAGGCAATGCTTTTTTCTCACACGGCCTGTGTCAAAGTGTCGCACATAAAATTCAATTGCAGCTCATAAAAATTGCGCGTGATCAACATACATATATTGAGATATCTATATATATTACGATACATATATAATTTTAAGCTGTAACTAATAAAACGGCCGATAAACGAGGAATTTTGATTTTTATGCTCGCCGCTGCCAACAAACATTTGTGATTTTCTCGCCCCATTCCAGTTGAAATTTATGGTTATAGTCAGCACGCAGCTAAATTCTTATTTTGTAACAACTTTGCTGCTGCTTCTGGTTGTATTTTTTTTTTTTTTAAATGTCTAACGCTGTCGTTTTTATGGCATAATTTGAGCCTGTCTTTTGTAGTTTAGCTTCGTCGCGCATTTGCATAAAAATTGCCAGGCTGAGGCTTATGGCAACAATCTCTCACATTTGCTTATCGCTTATGAATATTTTGACGCCAAGCGGCAGAAAGGAAAGAGAGGGAGGGATAGAGAAAGAGGGAGCTGCTGCCAAGTGTCAACTGCCTAAATGAATAAATTAGCCACAATTTTAGGCAATAGCTGGACAGTCTCTGATTGTGCTTTTATGAAGTGTTGATGGCAGTTTGGCATACTCGCAATTCTGACTGACAATAGGGTGATGATATACCCATTAAATAGCTATTTAAATTCCCTGTAAAAATATATATATTATATTTTATAATATTCTTAAACTAATCACAATACTTATTATTTTTCTTTTCTTTTTTGCAGGATTTATCTGGTCGCTTCTAATTTAAAATACACACACGCACGCGTACATACATATACACACATTTACATACACATAAACATATACACATACACCTACGTATAGCATATACTGAAATGCGTAAACTTAATTGCATATACAAAGTAATAACCAATGTTTAGCGCTTAAAATTAGTTGAATTCTCTCTGTGCATTGATAACGTAACAAACATTAACTGAAATTTCTTTGAAAGGAATTTCAATCAAACAACAACTACAACAACAATATAAATAACAACAACAACAGTAATAGTAGCAACAACAAATATTGCTAGTTTGTAAGTCATACTTTGTACATATTAATTTTAATACCCTTAGCATAAAGTGAACCACAAATAAGAAAGCGTAAAACGTATAAAAATAAATGTTCCAACCACAAAAATAAAAAATAAAATAAAAATAAAAAGGATGGCAAAAGAAGGGAAAAAATTAATGTCGAAAATGAGATGAAAATGAATGAAACTTAAAAACAAATTTAGCACAATTATGTAATAATTTATGCTTAAACCTATTTAATTGGAAATATTCGTAGTTGTAATTGTAACGTGTACATTTCTCCAGAACGCTTCAAATGGAATTTCCCCCCAGTTCATCATTCGATTAGGACTTGCAATGGAATACGTAATATGCTCTGGTATCATCTTTGTATGTAAATAGATCCAGAGATCTACATAAGATTGGGCTTACAAAGTTTCGTTTATTCAATTGATTGAAAAAGGAAAAATTAAAATATTCAACTGAATGCTAATAAAACTGCGCTATTTACGTTTGTTATAGTTAGTAATCCTAAAAGTTAATCAAAATAAAAAAAAAAAATCAAAACAAAACAAAACAAAAAATATAAAAACACACAAACAAAATTTGAATGTAATTCATAAAATTGTAGTCTAAGTAAATGTAAATGTTGCTAGGCAAATAAACGTAAACATAAAAGTAAACGAAAATAAAGTAATATAATTAATAATTAATGAAAGAAAGAGAGAAAAGTAATATACTACATAAACTATACTATATTGCGCATATTTGTGTACTATTATGGGCTAAATGTTAATTATTAATTAGATTGTACAATTCAAATGTAGTTCATACTATTTAAAACAATTACAAAACAAGCATAGATAACGATGATAATAAAAAACCAACAAATACAAATACAGATAATGATTATTTAAATGTGTTGTCTGGAATATTTATTGGGTTGGGCATTTAAAGTATATAACTACTTGGGATTATTGATTAGTTTTCTATTTTTTTTTCTAGGAAATTAATGATTTTGTAGGTAATTTTTTTGTAATTTATTGTAATAAATTACAATAAATAAATAGGTCATAAGAGTACATTTTCATAACTGAAGCCAAAAACATCATAAAAAACTTAATTCTCTAAGCGGGCTAAAATTTTCATATTTTTACATTTAGAGCACAAATCTGAAAGACAATAAAAAAATAATAGAATAAAAGTTAGTATAAAATAAACATTTCTGTATATTTTAATAAAATTGTAAAAGTCAATGAATCGAATTGCTCCTTTTTTTTACAAACTTCAAACGCTCGCAGCATAATGAATTTGATAGCGCCATCTTTCGGATGGTAGCATTGCCCAAAGCTTTTTTTGAACTGAAAGCTCCGCTTTACATTCTGTTACTGTTATTGCATATGACCAGTAGATGGCGCTTAACTCTGTTAGAGTTGGGAAAGAAAATCTAAAAAAATGTAAATGAAATTAAATCTAAAGTTATCGACAGAAAAATAACAAACATTAAAATAACTTATCATTTTACTTCAAATATATCTGATATATTTTAGAATAACAACCATGATTACTGAATAAAATTAAAAGCATAGTGCAAAATATTCGCAAAATTTATGTTAGGCTTTAATTAACGATACGCAATAAACAGATATCGGCATAGGTATAATATTAATATAATAATATAATATGCAACATTTGAAATTAACATGTCTTTATATTCCTACCGACTTACATCACTAAGGTTAAAATTCCATTCAACTTGCCAGTTGAACTAACTTCAAAGGGAATAAAGTAAAAGATTAAATCTTATGTTCAGCACATTTATAAATCGTTTTTATTACTCGTCTTTTAATTTTAATTTAAGTCTTAATCTCTAACTTAAGCTGCATTAAATTTGGAATTCGCTACAATTCAGTTTAAATTTAAAGTTTTTTTTCAATGTTGATTGAGAACTCAAAATGCTGCTTTTTATTCGTTGTGATTTGTGAGCTTAACATTAAATATATTGTGTGATGAGGCCAATCAACAGGTGTTGTGGTTCAATAACCTGGCCGAGGCGAAGTAAGCTCACCAAGACAACTAACTGTTTCTGTTGCCAAGACGCCGCGGGGCATTTCGTTGGGAGAGCTTTATCTGTCTGTGTGTGTGGGGTGTGTGTCTGAGTATGTATGTGTGTGTGTGTGTGTGTTGAGAAATAAAACTGGAATAATTCAATGCGATGGAAGAAGGTTGGGGGGCGTGGCAAGCGGAGTAAGGCAAGGAAGGCAGCCCCGTTGCGTAATCAATGTCCTTTACAGGCAGCGCACGTTTCATGTTTTTTTCGCTCATGTTTGCCCGTGGCCATCAAGTCGCTAACCCCTCCCTCTCCTACCCCCCGAGTCCTCTTTCCCCCCCTTATTAAACTCGCTGTTAGCCTAGAAGTGCGTGTGTTTGCGCGTGCAGCAATTTGAGCCGGATCTGTGTGGACTTATGTCCTAGTCACAAACAAGTTAGAAGTTGGCAGTTGCGAGTTGGCAGCTCGAAAGTTAAAGTGCTAAGACGCAAGTCTGCAATCGGTTTTTTTTGGAATCATTTGCTGCTTTAACACTTTCGTCGACTTGTTTCCTAATTTGCGTTTTTATTATGGTCTTCTTTGCTGCTGCTGCTCATCAGAAATGCAAAACCCAAAATAATTCTTTAGCTGCCAAAACCCTCTGAAATGTTGGCATGCAAATTCTTGACCTCTGCCAACGCACCAATTGTGTAAGAAAGTCTGAAAGTCGGAGAGCAAGAGGAACGAGAGAATGGCAGCACCACAATTGGAGTAAATTTAATTGAAACCCTTTGCTGCCTCATGCATATTTATGGATCTCGAGCCGGGAGTGGAGCGTTCCCTGACTGGGAGACAGCTATGTGAATTAAAAGTTGGACACGGCAATGGCTTGTTGAGCAACAGTTGCCCAAGGAGCAGCTAAGAATGTTGCTCATACGACACGTTGGCCGTTCATTCGATTACAAACAAGGCAGCGAAGCAGCTAAACTTTGGATCGAGATATAAAGTAGAATTGAGGCTCGTTTCGCGAACCTCCTGAAGCTAAGGTTTTGGTTCGGAATTACGAGAAAAATATTTTTATTATTTTAATTTTACCTTCATTTGTTAGATTGTTTAAATTTTTTATAAATTTACTTTTATGATTTATATCATGATATTTATTCTAAGTCCTAACTATTTGTGCGATATTAGAAAAGCTGGAAATCTCTATAACAATTATATATATTATATTGAATCGAATCTCTTAATTAATATAGGGGTTCGGATAAGTCTCCGATTAGCGGGTTAAATCATTTTATAGGTTCAGCTTATGATACGGTGTCGAGTAGCTCAAAAACCCAAACCGAACCGGTTCGGTCGGGCGGCTTGCAGCCTTGGTAACAATGCATACAAAATTGCAGGCTGCCAAACTCAATTTCCATTCAGCGTGAATTCTTTGCGATTATGTTAATGCGAGGCAGAGACAGTGACAGAGACAAAGACAGAGAAAGAGGCAGAAACTGAGGCAGAGACTATGGCATGTGGCATGTGGCATCATCATCTCCTGTTGCTGCCAGCTGCACAATTGTCAAGGCCCGTCCAAGGTGAGAGTTTTGTCTTTCGCCGTTGCCTTGTTGCTGTCTGCAATTGGCAATAAAATGGCGCTAGCTGGGGCCTGGCTGTGCTTATCGCGCTGACTTCTTGCTTCCGGTCTTACGTCGGACACGGGACACGGGACATGGGACACGGGACACAGGACACAGGACTCATCGTCCTGTCCGCTTTCGCCTTGCGTCGTATAACAAGTTAAAGCGACTGCCTCGTCGCTCTTCTTCAACAAATTGTTGCGCTGTCGCTGCGTAAACATGCCACAAAATCGCCTTGCTCTCTCTCTCTCTCTCAATCTCTCTCTTGACAAATTGCGCATACGCCATGTGCGTCGGCAAATAATAAAATGTTTGCCACTGTGCATAGTATAAAACTGTGCTACGCTGCCTTTTTTCGGGCGTATAACAGAGTGCCTGTTGAAATTCCAGCTGCTCGCTGGTTCGCACAGTTCATCGACAGTCCTCGTTCTGGTGGCACGTTGCACGCGCTAAACGCACAACAACAACAACAACAGCAATAGCAACAACTACAAAGGCAGGTGCAAGGCTCCAAAACTGCAAATTTATTCGATTATCACAGTTCAGTTCGCATTGAAGTTCGTGCGTCGTGTGTTCACTTAAAAGTGTCAAGCAAAACAATTAACCAAAGTTGACAACAAATTTGTGTGGCTTACTCGATCAGTCAGCTTAGTGTGTGTGTGTGTGGTTGTGCGTGTGTGTGTGTGTGTGTGTTGCAAGCAACAGTTTTTTGGGCAGCGTCTTCAACAGTCTGTGTCTGTCTCTGTCTCTGTGTCTGTGCCTGTACAGTGTGTACTGCATAATTAGAACGCGCCACAGAAATCCTTGCGGAAGGATTTACGCACGGCCAAGCGGCATAAAATGATAAGTAAGTGCAAAATTTGGGCCACAGCCTTTTTTATTTTTATATTTCATTATTCTCTCTTCTCGTTGTTGCCTCTTTTAAGTCTGTCATTGGCATTGTCGATGCTGCCTTGTGCTTATTATGCTAATAAATGTTGGGGGTATGCTGCTCATTTACACACCACGTGCCACACACACACACACACACACACACACACACAATGCGTCGTTGTTTGCAGTTGTTTTTGTTGTGGTTGTTGTGGTTGTTGTTGCTGCGCCCCGTTAAACGCCACTTAATGTGCTTTATATTTACTTTTCAGAGTGTGTTTTTTCATCTTCTTTTTTTTTTGTTGTTGTCTGCCGACATTTGAGAACTGCACAAAGCACACACACATACACAGTCAAACACACTCCGACAGTCAGACAGGGAGACAGAAGGACAGTTGCCACTCAGCGGCAAAGTGCGAAATAGAGCGATTGTTTCATCGCTGTGCCCCAAACAAAAAACTCAACTTCTAAAAAGCGCACAAAGTTTCTTTAACCGTCCGGCAAAAACTGTTAACAATGTTGCAAAGTAACCAGCAGCAAAACAACAACAACAACAACAAAGGCGAAACAATATAAATTTATAAATACACAGCAAAGAAAAATGCATTCTAACATTGAAGCTTAAAATTCGAATTCATTTTTTCAGGATATAATTTTGATAAATTAACACATCATTAAAATAATCATTAAATCAATTCTTATAGAGCCCCGATAGTCAAAATATATTATATATGAAAAATCGTGCTTAAGTCAAGTATTTCGAACTCGATTTAATACAATCCGTGATTACTGAACTTATGACATCGTTTGGCAGATATTTTATTACGAAATCCCAAATTCTTTTTGCTGTGTATGTTAGTAAAGAAAAGTTTCATTTATGAAAGAGAAGGAGGATCGCAAACAGCTGAACTCAGCTGACCATAAAACGGGCTTAAGTTGTAACAACAAGTTAGTTTTTTTTAGATCCAATTTTCACTTTGTCATTCAGAGAAATCCTTTACTTTTTTTTTAATTTTTTTTTTTTTTTCAGCAGAAAGGGGTGCTGATTTTTTGTGGTAAATGCGAAACGGGGAAACGGCTTGGCAAACAAATCTGAGCGAGTAACACACAAAACGAGTACGAGTATCTTTGCTTTGCCCTAAGCCTCTTATCCCCACAGACTGCATGTGGCATACCTTTACACATATTTGCGTATCACCAACTGCTTTCCCCTACACTGGAAAAAAAAAAGAATTCCAAACGGTGTCAGAAGTTCAGTAATCCGGGAGTTTCATCAACCAAGTACGAAAAACTTGATTCCAGTGCGACTTTTCAATTCCTTAGCCGCAAATATTTTGAAAATGTTTTCAACATTTTGGACTATTTTATTTGCATGTTGTGTTAATTTAAAAATAATATCCTGAATATATACATGCTATTATCAAGAATTTTAAGGGGGTCTTCTCATTCAAAACACGTTTTTTTTACCCTTTTTAAAAAAATTCTTATTTGAAAACGCAAAGAATAATTGAAAACTTTTTTTATTTATTGTATTACAAAAGGTTCAAAGTAAATAAAAAAATTTTTTTTGCCTCGATACGAGGGCTGTTCGAAAAGTAATGAGACTTCAAAGTTGGTGGTGAAAAAAAAAGGTGTCGTCACGGCGGCCACGATTACGGGTCTCCGGAGCGTACGAAATGAAAAAAAAAACGGGGTTATAATCAGTATAGATGTAATTCTCGGGTGAACCTCAAGCTTAATTTTGTGATTTTTTTTGACAAAATGGCGGCCATTCAAAAAAAAAATTTCTTTTTTTTTGTAGTTTAATGTAAAAAAAAAATAGTAAAAAAATTTTTAAAATTATGGTCGAGGTTCACCCGAGAATGGTGACAATTCTGCGTCGATTCCACTTTGTTTCATGAAAATCGGTTCAGTTGAACTGGAGATATCATGGCCGCCAGTTCGAAAAACGTGGTTTCGAGATAAACGTGTTTAAAGTTTTGACTTCACTTGCATTAACATTTACATTGCTGGATAAAAATGGCCATATCTCCTTAAGTATTTCGAATTTCTAAAAATCCTTTTAGGGGCATATTCACAACTACCCAAGCTATAAATAAATGCAAAAAAAAAAGTCGAAAAAAAAAAATTGCTCAATTGCCCTTAAGCGTGATTTGTTTATTTTTTTCTGTCTATACTTCCCGGATCCCTTCCTATCGATTTGGCCGCGATGTGTGAACTTGTTTTTGATGCATACATCAAGACGCGGACGCGTTTACAATTATAACTTATTTCCTCTGGAGTATCTGCACGATTTACGGGGCTTAACTGCACGATTCAAGTAAATCAACAGAGCTCGCAGCAGCGACTGCTTAAGTCATTCTTTCTTTCTCTCTATCTCCCTCTTTATCCTATATTTCTCTCTGTTTCTGTCTGTGTGCTGGGGATAAACGTACACTGATTTCCATAAGCGACGTCTTTATAAAGTAAAGCCTCGTAAAAAGTTGGCAAGTTGCGGAAGCTGGTGACGAAAAAAAGTATTGGTGCTGAGTTAATGAAACAGTGCTGAAAAACGCTCTAAAATGTCCTGTACCGTTACAACTGAAGCTAGAGATGAGCGCGTGTTGAGTTTCATTCATCGAAAGATGTCACGTACTAAACGCAGATACAGTTGAAATTATGAGAAAAGAAAAAGTCACGATCAAGGCAGCTTTTTACAGAGAGTGCTGCAGAGAATAGTGGTAGTCTATTTCTTTAAAACTAATTAACAAGACAATATTTTTTAACAATTTAACAGTACTTTTTAATCTGAGGTTTCTGTGTGTGACATTTTTGATAATTATTATGTGGACTGCTTATAATTGACGTTTAATAAATAAAGAAAAAAGAAATGAAATAAAAAATAAATTCATAAATAATTAAATTAATATATAAATTTAAAATACTTTTATTTATTGTTTATTTGCCAACCAGGATGAGGAAAATCACAAATAATTATAATAATAAAGTACTCTATATAATAAAATAGCAATATTTTTACGAATTTTCGTGACACGTTAGAGAGCACGACCCTGGCTCAACGCTAACTGAGGCAAATACTCAGACACACACACACACACACCCAGAGAGAGTACACACTTGTGTGTGTGTGTGTGTGTGACAATGTGCACATTTTATGGACCCATTCCCGCCATTTTGTGCTTTTCGCTTTGCTGCTCCTACAATTTGGTAGGGTATATGACTGTAGGATTGAGTACATCTAAACAGCCAAAATTGCGCACATATTTGGAAGAAGAATTCTTTAACCAAATATTCAAATTGCATCGCACAAAACAAATTCCAAAGATATTCAAATATTAAACTGTAACCGCATAACATAAATTAAAAATAAAATTTACACTAGTCAAAAAATATTTCAATTTCAACAATGCTCGTCTTGAATATTTCATTATTCGAATAGAATTGTATTTTATCAGTGTATAGAAGGGTATTTTTAAAAACAAAAGAGCTTAAGCACGCATCGATTTACAGTTATTTGACTGTTGTTCTTGTCGTGTTTGTCTTTTTGGTCCAGTTGGTCTGGTACGCCCGAATGAAATTTGTTGAGATTTACGCATAAATTGCAAGGCTGTAATGCAGGGAGCAGAGACAGTCGGAGACAGAGTGCGGTCCAAAAACTCAATTGCGGCTTTTTATGCGTAATTCGGCTCTTTGTCGTTCCCATTCTCCTCCGATTTCAATCCCAACCTCATCCGCTCATCGTTGTCGTTGTCCTTGCTCGTTGTTGTCTTGATATTATTTTTTAATTTATCTTTTTTATTCGGGCTTATGCCATATCCTTGGCATTTGCTTTTCGTTTTTTACTGTGCCTTGACGTTTCACTTTTATGGGCCAGAATCTTTTGATTCTATGCGAGTGTATAAAAGTATACGGCAATTGCCCAAAAATTCTTCGTTCTTGATTTTTTATTAAAATTAATTTGAATGTTCTGGCCAAATCCTGTTGCTGCTGTTGTCCTTCTTCACACACACACACAACAATAACAACAACAACAACAACAACAAGGACAAAGATGATAACAACAACATAAACCAATGCGGACAACAGGAGCATCAGCGGCTTATGTTAATGAGTACTTACAAGCCGAGTAATGGAAAAGCAAAGCAGGACGAAGGACATTCGGTGTACAAATGGACTGTGAGCATGTTGGGAGCAAGTGGAAGTTATGCAGCTCCTGGCCGGAAGCGAGAAGCGCCGCTTCGCTGTTTAATTAACAATTTAAACCTTAATTTGATCAATAATTTAGTGAGCGCGATGGGAAGTCAGGCCAAGTTAGCTAATGAAATCAAAAGGCGCCAAAGGGCAAAGGGGATAATGGCGATAACACGTTGTCCGTTGCCCAGACAAATCGAATTCCCTTTCATAATTCGAGTATGATAGTGGCAACGGCAAAAATATTCTTTATTCTTTATCAGCTTGCATATCGCATCAACTTCTTTAGTGGATACACTCAAAAAAATGGGGAATTCCAAAAGAAAAATGTATCCCAAACGGTGTCAAAAGTTCTGTAATCTCAGATTATTTTAAATTGAGTTCGAATTACTTGATTCAAGTACGAGTTTTCTATTTCTTCTTTGCATAAATATTTAGGGTGTTCACTTGACCTGACCAAGCTTGATGCAAGAACAGCGCTTTATGTGGAAAGCGTTGCACATAATCACAGTGGGATATTTTTTGTTTATATTTTGTTAAATATGTTCAACGCGTAGGTCAAATATAGTAGGTCAAATGGACCCTTTTTCTGATATAAACTAGTTTTGTAACAGTATTCAAATTAACAAACTTTTCTTACATTTCGATTAGGAATACATTGAACTGTAATGTTGCATACCAGAAATGTTAACATTGCATTCTGATGTTAAGTTAACAGCTGTTTAACATGCAACTCATAAATTGTGCAAATATTTTGGTTTAAGTTTGGTTTGTTTATGAAATATAAGAAATTTTTCAGTTACATCAAATTTATTTTTCTGAATACATTGCTCAAAATTAAATGTTAAATTATGAATATTAAACTCTTTTTTTTCTGTGTAGGTTCTGTTATCCTTAAGTGTTTTGTCCCTTCACTTATTGTCAAGACTGTCGCGGCGGTAATATTTAAACAGACACACACACTTGCAGGACCTACCATTGTGTGTGTGTGTGTGTGTGTGTGTGTGTGTGTGTGTGTAGCACATTGTTGCTCGCTCTGCGTGTTGCCTCGCCTTGTGGCATCTTGTTGTGTGTCGCCTCGCCTTGTGTCGCCTCGACTCGCCTTGCATCGCGTTGCGTTGCTTGTTGATGGCACTTTGTCATGTGTTCGACATCGAAAAAATGGAAAATAAAAAATGGATTCCTCACACACATTCACATTTTCTTATCGCCTGAATAAAATTGCAAAGTTTGCGAGCAACGTTACCCAAATGCACAAAGAAGCTTAAGCTACAGAGAATTGCAAGGCATTGCATACGTTCCGGGATATGCGAATAGGGACAGCTGCTTAAGCGAAACTCAACAATCAATTTGAATAGTTTCATTTAATTTCAGTTAAACTTTATGTACTTATAAATATTTAAATTATATCATTCTTTTAATGATAAGAAATTTTACAGATTGATTAAAAATTGCATAATTAATTAATTTTGAATTTAAATTTTAATTATTCGCAGAGAATCATATTAGTTAGATAACAATTCGATAATTTAATATAATTTAAATTATAAGTCAGTTATTCGGATATAATAACATTAGTTAAGTACATTAAGTCACTGTGACATGTACGTATAAATAAAATAAGCATTTGTTATATGTTCTTTATCGTTGAAATTGTGCACACTTTCAATCAATTTGTAACTCAACCTGAAGCCGTCTCTAATGGAGTGGATGCCACTGTAAGTAAGCACTTTGTAGAAAAAATCCAGAGAATAGAACGAACTGTCATACATCTGCCACACATTTATGCATTACATACAACTAACCATATGAGTGAGTGTGTGTGTGTGTGTGTGTGTGTGTGTATGTGTCTGTGTGTGCTTGTATGTTTGTGAGAGCATGCTGACATTTCAAACGGAAGTAAAACTTCAAGTGCATTTACACGCAACACAACACAAGCGCATTCCCACAAACACACAGTTGACAGCAAAGAGAAACTGATAGTATGTATGTATGTAAATATATATGTATATGTGTATATGACTATTATTATAACTACTATCTCTATTTTTATTTTTTTTTTTTGGGCGTTCTCCGATGTCGCCAATTGCAAACTGCACAAAAATTCTCACACGAATATCAACTGTTGGTCTAATGGGATTTTTTTGTTTTTTTTTTTTTGTTTTTTGTCACAGCGCGCTGCGAACATTTTGTGACCACAATGAAAACTGTTAATTACACACACAGCAGTTTATGCAATCACCCACACACACACACACACACACACACATACACAGACAGACGACTCATCGCGGTCGGCAACAAATGGAGTGCAACAAATGGCGTTTGTGTGACCCAAACGCTTCAAGTGCTCCCCCTCCACCTCCTTCTTCTCCTCCTCCCCCTCTCCATGAATATCCTATTTCCATTCATTTCTATTTCCATTTCCATTTTCATTGTTTCTCACATAGGAATTTGCGAAAAACTGAAAAATGCAATTTTTCATTGCATACTTTTCTGGTTTTCTGTTATTTTTCAGTTTTTTATCATTTTTTTGGCTCTTGTTGTTGCTCCATTTGCCAGCTGCGATTTATGCCCGGCTAACGAAAGATATAATTGGCTGCTCTTTCATCTCACTCCCTCTTACTCTATTCATCTGCATTTCTCTCGCTCTCTCGCTCTTCAAGTTTCTCATGTTGCAGCTAATTTAACGCTCTGCCACCGAAATTGGATTTATATTGTGGCAACTACAGTGCAGCTATTTTATAATGCACATTGATTTGCTATGCCTGCCAGTGCCTGTTCGTTATAGCGTCGTCAGACTGTGGCAATTTGAACAAAACCGAAAAACTGCAATAATGCAATAATAAAAGCCATGCTGTCGGTCAAATGCCAAGCAAACCAGTTAACATACTAGTTTACGCTGAAGCAATTAAACATGCAGTCCACAGACTGTTAGAGACATACCAAAACTGTTAGAACTCAATTTGAATGTACATGCTAGCTACCAAAACTCCAAAGCTGATTAAACTTCATACACAGAAACACAAAAATTGCTTTAAAATTTAAGTTTGAAATTTTTAAGTTTGCAGAAAAATAAACCATTTAAACCATAGTTTTAAATTTACACAGAAAGCAGATAAAGTGTCAGCTTCTTATTACTAAAATAGTTAAAAAGCCCAATACATTCAATTTCACTGAGAAAATTCTTGTGGAGCCTCGATAATCAAAATATTTGCAGTGAAGAAATTAGAAAACGAACTTAAACCGTACTTGATTTACAAAAATCCGAAATAACCGAATTTCTGACACTGCATTGGATGGATTTCATCCCAGAATCTCGCATTGTTTTTCTCTGTGTGTAGCATTTTTGGCCAACTCCCAACTCAACGCAGTGCAACTGTCGTGTCCATATCAAAGTGCTCTCTTCTGGCACACATGTAATTATTAAGAGTGCCATTGTGTGTATGAGTGTGTGTGTGTGTGTTAGTAAGTGCGTGTGGCCAACTGTTGACTGGGGCTATCAGTGTGTTACCAGCTGATGGCACACGGCCAACTCTGTTGGCCTTTTCCCCGCCCGGCCCCGGCCCCGGCCCCGGCTTCGGCCCAGGACCCTCCGGCAAAATCAAAAGCAACATCTGAAGTGCCAACTGCACCGCTCAGTGAAAAGTCACGTAGCAACTGTTGAAAACACATCGTAAAAGTTGAGTCGCTGAAAAGGCACATAAAGTACACATGTCCATGTGCATGTGTTAGTGTGTATAATAGGGCCACAAAAAAAAAAAGGGTTGGCAAGCCGTGTCCCCACGCTATTTGCGTAATGCTCATAAAAACTCGGTGCGTATGACGTGCAAATTTTCAAAGCTGTTCATCCCACAGAAATAGACGAAAGCGGGAACGGGCAGGGCAATTTTATGAGCAAAAGGGTCCAGCAGAAACTGTTGTGGTAATGAAGTTAATGCAGAGAGAGAGAGAGAGTGAAAGAGAGGAAGAGTGAGTGGAAGAGAAAGAGAGAGGGGAAGTAGACAGAGTCGTGGATGGCCTTCAAATTGCATGGCGATGCCGATAAAAGTTTGTTGATTGCCGCCTCGTTACGTGTAGCGAGTGCTGAATCCATTTTGTCGAATAATTAACTTTACAACACACACAACAACTATAAACACACACCTATACACACACACATACAGAAGACAGCAGTGGCGTTGACTGTGAATAATTCAGGCTTGTGCAAGGCACGTTGTACCCCTGAAATCAGGCATGAAATGGGCTTGTAGCGGCAAAATACTTAACAGCGCCAGATCCTTTGTGTGCCCACAAAGAGGGGAAAGAGAAGGGAAAGAGACAGGAAAGTGGCAGCAGCAAAAGTGAGGTGAATAAAAGCCGAGTAATCCGCTAACTGCAACAACTGCAGGCATTTGCCAATCGGCACTCGGTCCACAGTTCACATCTCACAGTTGGCACTCGGCACTCGGCATTTCCCACATCCAGGCAAATTCAATTAACCTGTTTGCAGGACAAACTGCTGCCAGCGGGAGGAGTAACGACAGGGAAGTAAGGTGTTTTAGTAAGTAAGCTGTGAATTTGCCTAGGCCAGCAGTTAATCTACAGCAACTACAACTACAACTACAACTACTACACTGCCACATAACTGGGCTGGTTGCAAACAAAGCTTGATAAATGTACCAACTACATAAACAAATTTGTATGTATGTGTGTATATTCCCTGGCATTTTAATAAAAGTGAATTACTTACAGCTGAGAGCTTGCAGTCAGCTAAATTAGTGATGGTAAAATATAGCAGGATATCTAAACAGAAATATTGACTGAGCGAATAAAAATTGATGAAGAGAAATTTAAATTGGGGGAAAATTAGATGAATCATTTAAATAAATTATTTCAAATAGTCGTAATATTGAACCAAAAACGAATTCAATCCATTGTGAACCGCAATCAGAGGTTATTATCCCATCGTTAAAAAACTTTCAGAATATATGCAAACTTATCATGTTTGTCAAAACTCAAGCTTATAGTTTTATTATTGGATTTTCTATGGGTTTTTGTTTCGTTTTGTAAGCAAAGCGAGTGTAACATTTAAAGTTGTAAGTATACTTAAAATGTGTATAATACCCAGAAGCCTACATAAGAAATTTGAAGTCTCTAGCTCTTATAGTCTCTACACAGAAAACAAAATGCCATTCTAAAATCAAGCCTAAAATACTTGATTTAAGCCCGCATTTTTTAAGTATGTATTCAGGATTAAGCTGAATAATCAAGCCTGTATCGGGATTAAAATGGGAAAATACACATTTGCTGAGCGCGAGAGAAAATTCTCTCTCGGCCTCTCTCATTTCAACCGGTCCCGTGGCTCAATGGTTAGAGTCGTCGACTCTGGTTTGAAAAAAATCTGGGTTCGATTCCCCTCGTCAATTAAAAAAAAAAATAAAATAATGTTAAAAAAACAAATTTAAAAAAAATATCTATAAAAAAAATATGGTGAAAAAAAAAAATTAAAAAACGTTAAAAAAAATCTTAAAAAAGAATATTAAAAAAAAATTAAAAAATGTTAAAAAAAAACCTTAAAAAAAATATAATAAAAAAAAAAATGTTTAAAAAAAAAACATTTAAAAAAAAAAATCTAAAAAAAAAATTAAAAAAAAAGTTTAAATGTAATGAAAAACATTATAATACATATTTTTTTTTTAGCCTGAATTTAAGAATTTCAGGTTTGAATTCGGGATTGAAAAAATCAAGTATTTTATACTTGGTTTAAGAAAATCCGAGATTACCCCACTTCTGACATCGTTTCGGATTGAATTCGGGCTAAATATCCCGGATTTTTTTTTCTGTGTAGGATCGACGAACAGGCCTTAATCGTATCGACCGTTGATAATGATCAAGATAATATACATTTTCACATTTTGTTTACACATCTGTATAGCATTTTAAATAGGCTCATTATATATTTTGTATATTTGATATATTCAATAAATTCAAATAAATCAAATCATCAAATTAAATTAATTTCCGATATTTATCACTATATCTAAATATCACCTTTTTCCATTTATTTAATTTTCTTCCTCTCTATACGCATCTCTTTGATTTCTAGTCCTGTTTATCCTCTACTTTTCCTTACCCATCTCTATGTTATACACAAAAGTAGTTTGCTTTTTAATTTTATTAAACATAATAAACTGGCGAACAAGAGACATGACTGTCATCTGCATAAATGTGCCACAAAATTTCATATTTCAACAGCAAGGCACAATGAACTGATGTGTGCCACATGCAAAAAACGGACGGAGCAACAACAACAACAACAACAACTTGACAACATAAATGGGCAATACAAATATTTTCTTTAATTTCATTAAAATGTAATTGAATCTGCTTTTTAGTTTAATTGTGTAAAGCGTTTTATTTGCACATGCGGCTTAAATAAACAGCCAGGAACAAATGGAAACAATACACACACAGCATACACACACAGACACACACACACGCACACTCGCACACAGACCAGCTACAGATGTTTGTCGGTGAAAGGACACGCAGCTTCGGTTATTTAAGCCAAGGGCAGTTCACCTGGCTGGCTACCAGCTGTCCTCCCGGTACTTTATCAATACAAGCACAACAGTCACGACACACACACACACACATACACATATACATACATATATATATAGATATATATATATGTATGTATGTATGTGTGTAGTCAACAGCTTTCATTCAATCAAGTTGCCTGGGACGCGGCTCGTGTGCGATTTCAAATGCTTGTGACAATAAAAAAACGCTTCTGGCTAAATGTGCACGAGCAACTGCCACAAAAAGCATCGTCGCGAAATGCCGTTATACTCTTGGAGGTCTTTTTCATAGGACTCTCTCACTTCCGTCCCTTCCTCACTCTCTTCAACTCTCCTTCTACTCCTTTCCCTCATGTGGCACGCCTGTGTGCATCTCACTAGCCACATGTTGCTCGCCTTCAGCCTTCTCTTTTTTTTGCGCCACAGCTTTGCACTTGCCCCACTCCTCAGCTTCCCCCTCTTTCCACGCCCCTCTTGACATCACGCCCTATTGGTTGCTTGTGCCCGTGTGGTAATCGATTTTCGGCAAACGACAGCAGCATTAACTCTAAAGAATCTGCCACATTCCGCCTTCTCCTTCTATCATTTTCTCTCTCCCTCTTCATTTCTTCTCCATTCTGGCTTTTATTTGCACCCGACATGAGACTAATGGAACAGCGAGGACCGTACAACGGATTATTGGCTGCGTTTTTTGGTCAAGTTTATCAAATGCGTTTCTATCTCTAAGAGAATTCAGTTAGTGGCAAACAAGCTTAAAGAGCATTCTTTTGACTTTGCTCTGCACGCTGAATTTGAATCTGTTTATATACCATTAAAAAAAGAGAATAAGGTATTCAAATTCATGAGATAAACTGAATTCAATTTGTTCTGGTTTCTCAGATCAACTTTAAACTTTCATAGCTTTGCCGATTTCCAAGCGGAATGATTTTTAATCTTCTTGCTTTAATTTATCAATTTTCATGATAAATAAATCTGTACAACTCACTTTTTGTGCCTAACATATTTAGGTGAGAGCATCTAATCATTAAACTAATATTCGAGTATTATTTGTCATTCAAAAGCTGTGACTTATGATGACAAATAAATCATCTTAATAATAAGTATTAATAAATGACCATTATTCATTGAAGTTTAAACTAGTTCTGACCACCTGCAGATTGTGGATTTCATGCTTTTCAAATCATAAATAATTTCCTGAACGAACTTTATTTAATATTCAATCGACGCGCTTAGTCAGCTTTCAAAATGAATTTTCTTATCAACAATTTGCAGTTGAAGCTCGTACTTATTTTATGGCAAATTGAAGAGCTTGTAAATTTAAACATGTATTTGAACTGTCAACTTGTTCTTCTTCTACTATCTGCCAGGAGGAGCAGCAAAAGCCAAAAGCAACAAAAGCAAAAACTAAACTAAACCAGTTCTGCTTGCACTTTGGGTCATAAATCAAATAGGTCTTAAACTACGCGCCAGTGATCCACTTGGCCAAGAGCACTCCTCCATCCTATCCATGTGTGTGTGGCATAAAATACAAACAACAACCACAAATATTTTCAGAGCAATCGCTCTACATCTCTCTCTCTCTCTCTCTCTCACTCTCACTCCGTATCTGTATATCTATCTGTTGTCTCTTAGGCTGTCTCTGCTTTGTCGATGATGCCACATTGTGGCAGTGGCAGCGCATAAAACTTGTTGAATTATTATTCGCTTAAAAGCGTCGGCTTCTAAATTTTGGTCGCTGCTGCTGTTGGGCCGTCGAAAAAAACGGAATTTTTATTATTATTGCAAATTAAAAAACTTTACATTGGCTTAACTATGACGTTAACTATGTAAGAGCCAAGTTTTGAGCCGGCCATGCGATTGGCATGCAAATAAGTTTGAAGCATAAAGCAGGCAAATGGGAAATGTGGCATGAGGCATGAGGCATGAGACCCGTGGAATGTGGCAGACTCTTGAATATTATAACAAAAGTATTTTGAACAGTTTGCCGCAAGCGCAGCGAATGCCAAAGCCAAAGCCAAAATAGACAGAGACACACCTGCACTCAGCTGCCAGTTGCCAACTTGCCACCTGGCAATTGCCACCACACGTGGCACGCTTAAGAAATAAAATTAAATTCCATATTTATTGAAGAGCGTGAGTTCGCCGATTGAGAAGAGAGAGACAGAAATACGACTCAACATTTAAATTCGAGGTATTCTTTGTCAGACTTTTTGCTGGCTCATTACAAAAATTGACATATTCAGACAGCAGCCGCAAAAAAAAAAAAAAGACAGAAAGGGCCAAAAAGCATATGGCGAATGAACATAAATGTGGCTGTAAAAAGAAGCGGAAAGAAATAATGCCAAATGGCAAAATGAAATAGGAAGACGGAAAGCGGAAGACACGTCGAGCGACAAAAGGAAACTCGCATTTTCCACTTGCTCAGCAGTTGGCCAACAACAACAACAACAACGACAACAATAATAACAATAAGAAAAGCAATGTCAAAGCACTTTTCATTTTCCTTTTTGCTTCGTGCTTTGCCTTTCATTTGGCCATATTGATGGACTGACTTGAGTCATTGATTAAAAGCGTTGTCGGGGCTGCAACTGGAGGCTGAGAAATGTTGCACAATACACAAATAAATACACACACACACACACACAAATTGAAGGCTATGTATGCACACTGAAGAAAACAATCCGGTATTCTAGCATGAAATCAATCCGATGCGGTGTGAGAAGCTCGACAATCCCGGATTTGTTTAAGCCAAGTACAAACTAATTGATTTAACCCTCTACTGCATGAACATAGTTCCAATAAGGAAAACAAATAATTTTGTGCATATACTTATGTGTTTATTAGGGATATTATAATACAGTCGAACTTCCCTAACTCGAACTTCTCTAACTCGAATTCTTTCTAACTCGAACTAAATTGAGTGCCAATAGCGTATACTAAACCGAACAAAAAGACTTCCCTAACTCGAAGTCTCCCTAGCTCGAACTTTTTTCTTGGATAATGGTGATTCGAGTTAGGGAAGTTCGACTGTATATATATGGACACAATTTTTTTTTTGGGTATATAGTTTAGGAAAAAATAAATGAAGAACCATAAATTTTTTCGCCGATTTTTGCAAGAATTAGTATATATAATGCCTACCTTACAGTCAAATTATATTTTTTTATGAAAGAAAACCTTATTTTCTTTTTGGAAAAATTATTCTTCAACAAAAGAAATGTTTTTTTTTTTTAAGATATAAATTTAATTCGAAATTCAGCAAAATTCACTTTCAAATTCACGCAGAAATTCACGCGAGACGCTTGAACAAAACTCATAGAAACACGAAGTGAAGCAACTAAAAAATTTTTTTCATATTTTATTCCAATAGAAAATAGTGCAAAGAGAATGACCAATAACAATCGTGTTAACTAAAAGAAATTTCATTAAAAATTGAAAGCCATGTATGGCACAGTAGAGGGTTAAGTACGATTTTTAATTTCTTCTCTGCCAATACTTTGATTTTCGGGGCTCGATAAGAATTCATTGGCGATTTTTCAAATTAGATTGGGTTGCCATCATTATGTAATCTTTATCAGACAAGATTTAGTGTCGCAATCTGAAACGAATGTAAATCCATGAAATTTCTAAATGAAAATATATTTATAAATGTTGGCGTGCCAAATACAGATTGGTTTTAAATCGTTAAAATCGTCAAATAAAAAATCGAGTTGTCATTATATATTCTCAAAAAAATATCAAGCTAAAGTTCTTGAAAATGTTTCCGCGAAAATTGAGTTGTCAATTTTGCGATGTAGCTTTTAACGAGTAATTTCTAACATGCATTTTAGAAACGTTTTTTTTCTGTGTATGCGATTTTGTTTACTGCTTTTGATCTAAATACATATGTATGTATGCGCTGTGGCAACAGCACAAAGGCAAGGGCTAACAATTTGATGCTTTAATCCTACCCGGACTTGCTTGATCTGAGCCATGAGATTCATTGAGCTAGACATTTTTCTTCAGCTTCCTTTTATGCTTTTTTGCTTTAGTTCGCTGTGTCCTCCCATCCTATCGGGTGTCATATTATGGTAATTCGAATCCTTACCGATTAGAGGCAACATGTGGAAGACTGAGTTTCAGTTCATGCCTCAGACTCAGTCCAAGTCGTATCTGTGTTCCCCTTTTCCTTTCCTTCATCCTGTCTGTGCATTAGAATTAGATCATTCAACCTTGGCATTCTCTGCGTGTGATGACCAAGTTTTATACGAGTCGTATACGAGTTTTCTGCTCTTTTCTGTGTATGACAGAAATTACATTGACTAAGCAAATGGCAAATCCAATCCGCTTGTTGCTTCCCATTGTCGGCTGAAGGACGTGCTTGCCACACTGTGTGGCACTGTGGCAAGTCTCTCTTATGCTGTGCCCAACGAAGCGGCATTTGCCTTGCTAAAAGGCATTTTACGACATTTAAATTAAATTATATTATATTTACCTCAAGACGTCGGTTGTGTGCTTCGTTCATCTTTCTTTCTTTGTCTGCGCTGCACTGGAAATCTCATTTACCATTTACCATTTACTCTGGCGCCTGTGGCATGCAACATAATTTAATAGCAGGAAAAATGTAGTTCACCACTCAATATGCGCCAACCTCGAGCTGCAACTGATTTGATTCAGACAGTTAATCGAGTGATTCTACCTGTGTATCCTGTGTCCCGTGTCCTTGTATCCTGCAGCGGTTTGAGCAAAGAGTTAGCTCTGATAAAATGTTATTATTATTCTACATTGATTTATTTATCTATTTTTTTATTATTTGCAGCGCTTCACTTGTCTTGTTATTGCATTGTGTGTGTGTGTGTGTGTGTTTGTTGTTTGATTCTTTCCGGAACTAAAAACATTTTCCCATTGCACTTTAGGCCCCTTCAACGAGATAAGAAGCATTGAGATGTGCGCTGAAGTACGAGTACAATGGCTGCTCTAGTGGAATTTTCACTTGAATCTGTTGCCAAGGCAAATACAAATAACGCCTGCAGTTCCCAACCCCCTAACCCCCTTCATCCGCTCTTTTCTTTGCTTAAATACATTATAGGTTTTGAGTTGTGAGTAGCTTTCTTGTGGCTTACACCTTTGATTATATTACGCTCTTTATTGGTTTTATTCCCTGTGCTTATGAAAATGAAAGTCGGGCATTCTTGCATCTTCTTCAAAAGATGCATTGAATTAGTTGATCACTTAACTTAGTTTATCTCACAATTGATTATCCTTTATTTGACCTGTTTTACTTAAATTTGAACTGCAGGGTATCTGTCAGTTGAGCAATATTACAAATTATATTTAATATTTGGCACCCCTTTTAAATGTTTCTGTTTCTTTTTATTTACTTGATCGATGTAACATTTTCTGTCTGCACATTAACATTTAATATGAGACTATTACCAATACTGCTGGGTATCTTTGAGTCTATCACACTTGATGCTTTCTGCTTTTCTCACACTCAAGTATAGACTTATTTGATTATAGGTTAGATTTTATTCGATCAATTTATTTATATATTAATATTCATGTCATCTTTCATTAACTTGAACGATGTAAGAGTTTCCGTCTGTGCATCAACATTTAATAATGAATCTTTTACTAGTACTTTGAAGAATATTTATGAACTATACGGATCAACCATTAATCGCAAATTGAAATAACATGCATATTTCTGTATCTGTTAAACTCTCAGAGTTATCCGCTGGCGTTTTACAGCAAATCAATGATCCGCCCTGTGGGACGTGCAATTTTATTAGCGCAAAATGATTTCATGTGCCAAATATTTGGTAAAATTGACGCTGACCAGCGGACGGGGGACGGGGGACGGGTGAGATTGTCCCAAATGGTTTTGCCTTGGTTAATGGCCACGCGGTCTGAGGTCTGAGTTTTACGATGGCAGCTGCACGGCATTAACGGGGCGTATGCGTAATGTGCGTAAGTGCGAGTGTGTGAGTGCGAGTGTGTGAGAGTGTGTGCTTTGTTGTTATGCTGGCCACGCGACAAGTTGGCTTTAAGTGCACTTTGTCTTTAATCTGGCGCCATTGCGTGCAGTTAATGTGCTTATCGATGATGGCCGATGATGTCGATTACAGTTACGATTACGATTACGATTATGATTACGATTAAGCTGGCTCCGATGATGACAATGAGTATAAAAATGGCAAAAAACAAAAACAAAACAAAAAACAAAAGATAACAAATTAATAAAAGTACATATTCAGTTGAAGTTCCATAACTCGAATTTCTATAACTCGAATTTCTCTCTAACTCGAGCTAAATGAGTGGCAGTAAAATTAATAAACTTAACAAAAAGAACTCTATAAGTGGAATATCTCCATAACTCGAACTTTTTCTTTGGATGATGGTGATTCGAGTTAGGGAAGTTCGACTGTATATCCATAAATTTTACATACATATATACGAACAAGCTTTGAATAAAACATGATTATAGCAAGAGTAATAAAAATATAAATTATAAATGAAACTCGTACTAATTAAATTTGTCCCCTATTCTATCATTTATGAGAGTGCTTTACTTAATTTATCTGATTGTAGCAAGAGTAATAATAATCAGAATTATAAAAAGACAGTTTGTTTTATTAATTTATAACAATGTCTTACTTAATTAAAATGATTATAACAAGAGTAATAATAATCAGTATTATAAAAAGGACTCTCAAATTGAATACATTTTTTTTTTATTTTAGACAATGCTTTACTAAATTTAACGTTTTCTGCTTTCTGATTGCTGAATTCTGTATCTCATCTAATTGGGTTTCTTTGCAGGCATTTGGTACAACAGTGACCGAGACCACCGCGATTGGGTACGCATTGCCGGGCGATAGTATCCATTGTACCCTGTCAAAGGGTTGAGACCATCATCGCTGCGCAAATCGTCCTTCTCCAGCAGCAGCAGCATCAACAACGCTTGTCCTCCACCGCCGCCCACGCCAAGCCAGCACCAAAAGAGCCATCATCATCATCACCAACATCCGAATCATCCGCATCAACAGAATCCATATCAGCAGCAACATCAGCAACAGCAACATAGACGCAGCAGCAGCAGCAGTTTTAGCCATACCGATATTGGTTGCACTTTGGCCACGAAACCCGTCATCAATTTGCTTGGCAATCAACAGCAGGTCAACTACTTTGAGTTCCCGCCCACCACACGTTGTGGCGCCCCGCTGCTATTGGCCAGTCCCGCCACCGTCTCCACACCGTCGCTTAATTGCAACTGCAACAGCAGCAGCAACAACAACAGCAATAGCAACAACAACATTAACAACAGCAACAGTTCCACAGCAGCTACTGCAAATTCCAGCTATAGCTCTGCGGTTGCCAAAGCGGCTGCTTCAACAGCTTGTGCACTTCTAGCCACGTGCCACGTGACCAACAACAGCTCTAGCCTTAGTCCCAGCTCCAATCGTTACCAACAGCAACAACAGCAGCAACAGCAACAACAGCAGCAGCAGCAGCAGCAACAACAACAGACCACAGACAGGCACAGCATGGGTCGACGTGAGATTAAACGTTCCAATACCAGTGGCTCCACCACCAGATCCTACGACAGTGGCAGCGGTAAGTAAACTACGCCCATAACTACGGCAACGTATCGTATGTACACAGAAAAAAACCGCTCGGAATAAAACCAAACCGATGCGAAGTTCGATGCATACTTAATTCAATTACACTGATAAAAAAAATCTAAAATCAAGATTTTGGTCTCAGAACTAAGAACTTTGGTCTAAAAAATGCGTCGAGAACATGAAAATCTTGAAGTAAGAAAACACATCTTGCTTCTAAGAACACTTCAATCAAGACCAAGTTCTTATTTTTAAGATCATAAATTCTTATAATTTCCAGACCACAAGTCTCAGTTTAAGAATAAAACTTATTATTTCTTTAAGATTAAATGTTCTTGTTTATAGACCAAAAAGTTTTGAATACTCAAGATAAAAAATCTCAAATAAAGATTAAGCTTCTTAACATTTTAATAAGAATGAAGTAATTTTTAGGTAACTTGACGTCTAGGGATGTCAATATGACACTAAACATGGCTCGGTATACAGCTGTTTCAAGAGATGCCAATCTCTATCATCAGTACCGTTGTGCTGACTTTACCAGCGATCCAAGCCTAATGTCATCTTTGAGAAGCCAGAACCAGTTGTGAATTATAATCCTCAAAAAGTGACAAAACTTTAAGTTTTTTGTTCTTATTTTAAGAGAAAAAGATCTAAGATCTAAGAATTTTATTCTTATATTAAGAGCTTAAGATTTTTAGAATAATAATCTTAGTTTTAGTAATTTGGTCTTAAAATGGTCTTATATTAAGAACAAATATTTAAATTTGAGAATTTTATTCTTATGTTAAGAATTACGATTTATAAGATTAATATTCTTAGTTTTAGTAATTTGGTCTTAAAGTATTCTTATTGAAAGAACAAAATGTTTAAGATGAGTGTTCTTGATTTTAGAAAGTGGTCTTTTTTTTCAGTGTAGGATTTTTCATTTCCTATTCTTCAAATATTTTGATATCGGGGCTCCAAAAGAAGGGAACTTAAATGTTATGCGTTTTTTATTTGACTACTTTAATGCTGAGTGGTTGATTAATTAATTGTTGTGTTAATTAAACAATAATATACTTAGTATTGTGAATACACCCTTAAATTCATGCCCAAATCAAGAATTTCACTTTAAGTTTGAAATGATTTTATTTTTTTTTTGTCTGTGTATTTATTTCCATTTCAAAAAACATGCATCGAAATCAATTAAGCCAATACATGTGGCCCTTAAATGAACCACAGTGTAATCGCCTTACAGTCCTTCACTGTGTGGGCCAGTAAATACCATACCAAGTGACATTAGGCTGGCCAAATTAACTTGACCAAGATTTGTGCCCAACTTGTCGCCGACTGTCGAAGGACTTAGACTTTTGTGGCGGCTTACAACAAAGCTAAAAGCTGGCAGGAGAGCATCATGAACGATAAAAACAAATGAAAGCAGTGGGATACACAGTTTTATAAATAAAATAAAACATTTTTATGGCAGTATAGGAATTTTGATTTAAATTGTGAACGGACAATTCTAGAATTTTGAAACAGACGAAATAAAAGCAAATAAACAGAAAACACAGATGTACCTATTAAAATTGATTGAAATATAAATAAGCAATTTTTTTGAAGCCTGTGAGGCTATTTTCAACACAATATTAAGTAAAACTTTCCCAAGTAAATCAATTATTTTTATTTACTTTTTAATTCATTTTTTGTTTAACTATTTTGAAAAGTTTCGTTTCTTGGCCGGTTGTTCCTATTACAGCTGTAAGATATAGTAGTCTGTCCAGAATATACAAGACGATTCCAAATGTACGTCATATGAGTTGGGCTTAAGAAATCCAAAGCCAACTTTCATGCTAACAATTGATTTTAAACCGATTAAAAAAATACCCACAACAGATTTATAATCCTCTGTCCATTTCGTGCCAAGTATAAAGCTGAAAAAGATTTGACATCTGCTGTTGACTATTAGAGTTCACTTCAAACAAAAAGTAAAATAAAAGAAACACGTTCAAGTTTGGCAGCAGAGTGAACTTTATAGTTTATGAAACTTGGCTAATACGAGTAGTTTGCACAATATATTAACACATAAACGGTATGTTAAGCTATGCTAAATTGTATGCGGGGCAGTAGACGACTAGTATTAAGTATACGCATTAGGAAAAGATCAAACCAAATGGTCTGTGTGTGTGTGTGTGTGTAGCTGTGTTTTGGCTTAATTATAAATGTGGCAGAGACAGCAGCAATGTGGACAGAGTTAAAAGCTTTTTGAGCCCGTCAATCACACTACGAGCAGGTGGAGAGTATCTCCGAGAGACTCTGCTCGCACCTCTGGTGCGTGAAACAATCGTAGAGCGATGCCAGATTGTTCAACTTGCAGCACAAGTGGGAGGCACGATGGCAGGCACTGCCCACCTGCAAACTGGGCTCCTCGGGATAGAACAGGGCATCTGAAATGTAATGCAACAAAAGCAATTGATTCACTCTGACAGGACAGGGCAATTGTCCATCCGTCGATAAACTTACCCTGACGATACGCTGGCCTTCGTCGAGCTGGTGCGGAAAATATAGGAGCTGGAGCTATTTTTCCTGCAATTAAAATGCGCCGACTTGTTAGCTTTGTGTGTGTGTGTGTGTGTGAGTGTATATGTATGCGTGTGTGAGTATGTGTGAGTATAACTTTCTATTGGTTTATTCTTTTACCACAACAAGAACTGCAGTTATTAGCCATTTACCGAGTTGCCCTCAATTAGAATGAAATTCGATAGTCAACGAACATGAGTTTAGGCCAGATTGCAGAAGGCCCAAACAGGCAGGCCGGCATTGATTGAGCACAGAATTGCAAATGGGTAATTAAGAGTTAAGTGCTTTTATTGCAACAATAAATGTAATTGCAATTGTAGCAATCGAATCGAATTCCAGGCCAAAGCGTGTGAGAGACATTGAGCCATTAATCGTTTAACAGCCAACAGTTATCAGTTATCAGTTAGAAATTGCCATTTGCCAGTGGAAAGAAAGTCAATTAAAAGTGTGGTGTTAGTTTATTAGCAGTGAAAGAGTTTAAGAGTTAAAGAAATAGAGTGAGAGTTTTTTGATTTGAAATCAAAATTCTTTATTTTTATTTGTTGGATATAAAACCTAGGCTTAGAATAAATTAATTGAGTAGATTTCCTGTACTTAGCAAATCCAAATACTTGAACGGCATGCACACGGATAGAGAGAGAATGAGATTCTCATTTATTTGCCGAGGGATGGAGGACCGTTTGAGAAGGATCTCGTTAGCGTGGCAATCGCATTGTCGCGCACATTGTCCGCACAGGGATTGATGTCCCAGAAGGCGCCGTGGCAGCCAAATTCCTCGAAGCAGCTATAGCGAATCCTGCTGCTGCCCTGCGAACAACAGTTGACAATGGCCCAGACACAGTTGGACACCTTGGGTGTGGTTACTTCGCCTTCTCCGCCTCCTGGTCCACTGGTCACCACCTCCTGCCTTGGTCGCTGTGTTGTCGGCGCTGGTGGGTTGGCAAATGTGGGCGCCCTTGTGGTCTGAATACCGACTCCTGTTGGCAGCACAAAATAAAAGCCACGAGAAAGAGAGACAACCAGAGAGAAAGAGAGAGGAAGACAGAGAAAGCGTTTTGTTTAGCACAATGAGTTTAGTTAAGCAGAGATTTGTTATGCGACAGAATGGATGATCCGATGAGAAGTGAATGATCGAGTTTGAAAGTAATTGAATGCGATTTAAGCGGATTCACCTGAGCCACTGTTGGGACGTCGTCCTGCGCTTGGACCCCAAACTGGGCGACTCTCCGGCTCTTTAAAATATATGAATAAATGCATTTAATGACACTCAATTACATTGGCGGCTTAACTCACCTTCCTCTGGAGGCGATTGAAAACCATTAAAAGGGGATTGAAAGCCATTGGAGCCGGAACCGGAGCTGGAGCTGGAACTGCTGCCACCGCCGTTGGGTCTGGGACGATCGAAGACAGAGAAGTCGGCATCAGCAGGATTCGAGTTGTGGAACAGACTGTTGTCATCATCTTCGTCTTCGCCAATGCGAGTTCCAATGCTTGTGGGCTGAATTGCAGGCTTCGTTCTCTGCCAGAAGGGCAACTTGCCGCGGTAAACTGGCTTCTTGCCAGGAACGGGATAGCTGCTCAAGAAATCGATTCATGAGATATGTATATACAACTGACTGACTGACTGACAATCACACTTACCGCTCGTACTGACGTGGAGGCTCGACTGGCAAATAGTAGGGACCTGGTGCCGAATGTTGGCCATAGCTCAACTGCTGTTGGGGCACGTAGTAAGTGGACTTGTACTGTACGTACTGCTGAGCCGGGTGGTAATAGACCTGGCGACGCTGTCGACTGTGATACTTCTTGGGATACTTTTGCAGCGACTCCTCCTTCTTCGCGGGCTCCAGCAGCGAGGACGCCTCGAAGTTGTAGGCGGCAGAATCGTCGTCCACGTCCCCAACGAAGATGGGCGTCTCGGGCAGCACGTCGAAGAGAATCTTCTCCTGCTGCTTCTCCACATTGGGTCGACTGTGATGGTGACGTGTTCGCTGCAGATGCTTGTACTTCCGGTGGTGGCTTCCTTTGGTCTGATTCTTGGCGGGATCTGCAAGGAGTTTCAATTAGTTTAATGAAATGATGTTTATTCCAATTATGAATCGAGTTTGAAATCGATAAGTTCAGATCGTAAAAAGAAAAATCGAGCATCGGAAAAAATATCAAGCTAAATCGGTTTAAAATTCGAGCTATCGATTTTTTGATGTATTTCTACTTTATATTAGCACAACTAAACTTTTTAATGAAACGAGAGATTTCTAAAGATTTTTAAGTATTTAATTTAATTTAAGTAAATCAGTTTGACGACTCGAATTTTTCACTCATTTCACTTTTCGATAAGCACTTAAAACAGGGACCGAAAATAATGATTATTGAAAATTGTTCACATCAAAAAATCAATGACTAGAATACATATGGGCATTTCCAGAAAAAGGTCCACCACGACGAAAAACGTAAAATTTATCAAAAACTCACATCTTGTGAAATTTTCTTCCAAAAATGTATTCAAGCTATTTATTTAAGCAATATACGCTCAAAGAAATTCAATAGGATGAAGATATAGATTCTACATTGGAATAAATTCACCTTTTCCATATATTTTCCCATTTTCTTAAAAATTGACTTCCAAAATAGACCGTTTGTATTTTAACGATTACACTTAGTAGGACAGTAAGATTGTAACATGAACCATTTTAGTTCTTAGAAATATATTGAAAGTTTATTTTAAAACAAGTTTCAGAAGCTGTTTCCGATATATAGAATGAAATTTTTATGAACAAACTCTTGGAAAAACTACGTGAAATCTTGTCACGTTCGCGATGTCGCGTTACAAATTACTAATAAAACTTGTAAAATAAATAAAATGATAGTAACTTATCAAAATTATTTCTAAAATGGAAAACTGCATTATTTTATTATGGTTTAAGAGTATTTCCTTCCAAATTACTCGACACATTTCACAGACATTCGCATTTGTCAAGATGAAGTCAAACATGACTTCCATTTTTCGTCGCGTTCGCGATGCATTGTTTTTTATAAATAATTAAAAAACGAAAAGTCTTCAAAGCTTGTCTTTTATCATAAAAATAGTGTTGATAAAATGCATTAAACACGTGAGAAAACATTTTTGAAAATGACAACTTTTGCCAATTTATTTTTCATTTAAAGACGTACAAATGTCGCGTTCACGATCCTGGAAATACCCATATACAAAAAAAAAAATGATAATGATTAAATTTGAGTGAGAAAAATAAAACTCACAAGCAATCATTATTTGTGATTTTTATTTTTTTCGCTCAAAATAAAACTCACTTTAAATTCGTGGCTTTTGTGTAGGATTTTCACAAAGTATTTTTGCATATCCCTTTAAAAGAAACCCAGAGGACCCATAAAACGCAAAAACAAATCTTTAAAATGATCTATTTTAAAAGTGAGTTTTATTTTGAACGAAAAAATAAAAATCACAAATAATGATTGCTTGTGAGTTTTATTTTTCTCGCTCAAATTTAATCATTATCATTGAAGAAAATCCTTAAAAATCTTTAAATAATCATTATTATGTAATTTTTATAATAAAACTCATAATGATTACGGTCCCTGCTTAAAAGTATTTAACTCGTTATATCGTCAAATAAATGATCGAGTTAAAGTCCTTCCATGAAAATCTAGCTGTCGAATTTTCGATGAATTTTCTACATCTGCCTCTGTGTGCGAAATAAAATATTTAACTTACCATAATCTTCGTTGACAAAGTCCTCCTTGTACATGATGATGGGATGATCCTCGGTCAGAATGCCATCCACAAGTTTCACATGATGCAACTACAGTAAGCAAATGTTGTGTCATTTTTTTAAACATACCCTATGCCACATTCCGTCACCTACCTCCACATTATCCGCTTCCGGCGGCAAGGATGCAATGTCAGCCTCAGTTTCTGTCGACGGTCGACACTCGGTTTGGGCCACAAACAGCAGCAGGGTCAATAGCGCAAGGCCGCCAATTGATCGTCTCGTTTGGTTCATATCCTTTAACTTATTGTTGCTATTGTTGGGTTTCTGCAAGGGACACAGAGCAAGGATTCATCATTAGTCAACTGGTATATTGTTCAACTCAAATCTCAATCTCAATTACTTAAACCCAGCCAACCTCAACCCAATTCAGAGCCCGAACCTGAACCTGAACATGAACCTGAAACCCGACGGCAAACTTTTGCAGCTGTAAATTTTGTTGCGGTTCTGTTTTGGCTTTTGGCCAGGCCCAAAGTTTGCTTTCAACCCGACACTCGACAGTCAACAGTGGAGATTCGAGGTTTATTTTAAATTAGACATCAAGTTTAGTACAATTTTTCTTCGCTTTGCATGTTTTGTTCTGTGGCGAACTTTGAATTACTTTCAGTCTGACATCTGTTTTGTTTTGGTTTGGCTTAAGTTTGCTTCGATTTGGTTAGGCTGTTGGTAACTAGCCGTAGCCGAATGTGGTAACAACTATTTAGCAGACACTTTAAAATTTAAATTTCGAAAATATTTCTTACTAACTTTTGTAAAAGTCGAATAATTTAAATTTAAATGTTTTTTCGATATTCTTGAGATCGTTCCGCGTTGCCGGCCAAATGAATACTGAACGAATTGTGAGTGAATGCAGCTGAATTTAAAGAAAACTCAACACCTCATTCACAGACACTCACTTCAGAATTCACTTGAGTATCTTATGTGAAACACATTGTAAGATATCAATCCCTACGTCAATTCATTCTTGTTCGTTCTCGAGAAGTCGTTCAAATAGAGCATTATTTTTATTTGACAACATTTTAAATATAGCTTCTGACTAAAAGATTTTTGCCAGAGTTTTCCTTTTCTTATCTTGAGCTCTGACTAACAGTCTTTACTGCGCTGAGTCACATCGAGCTTCTGGCTATCAGCTGGGCAAATATTGATTGAATATTTTCCATTGACAGTGTGAGGGAAGCGATTGAAAACATAATCTATTATTTTCTTTTCGTTTTTGATCTGTTGCCAACAATTGCAAATATGTATTTCAGCAGCAACGTTTTCAATCATATTAAAAACTTTTCTGAGCTAGAAAAAATATATACAGTCAATGTTATCAACAAAATTCATTTTCAATCATTTCAAGAAATTTCCATGGAAAACCAATAAATAGATTTTACGTTCTAGCGAACACTAAAAAAATTTGACGCAATTTTTGTACACTTTTTATAGTTGCTTTCAACTAAAACCTGGCAACCGGCGAAGCAAGATGACAACCAATTAAAGTAAATAAAGCATTCGATTTCAAGCTGTAATTCAATTTGCGGTAATCCGAGCATCGAACAATATGACTACATTAATTGAGTAAAAAGATGGCCAAAAGGATAACAGGCCAGCCGAAAAGGCCGAGAGATGAAAGACATTCCGTTGTCAATTAGATGGCGACATTTAAAACCGAAACTTTGCACAAAACTGAAGCACTTTGAATAGATTTCCCTTTAATTAAAATGTAATTCGGATTTAGAGCAGAAGTCTAAGAACAAGTTAGAATGCTAGACTTGAAGATACCCTAATCACATTATGCATTGAAGTCACATTTCACAAAATCCTCTGCTATTTATTAACTCAATATCTTTAAATTTAGAGAATGTTGATAGATCTGAGGATACCCCATATTGGCAATTTATGAGTCGAGGGTATGAAAATGCAATTTTCGAAATATTTGCCAGCATGTAATTAAACCATTAGAACAGTTTTGCAATAAAAATATGCAATTTCGAGTTAAGCCCAATAAAATTGATTGCCCACATACATTTTCACCTACAGTCTGAGTTTTTTTTAGCCACAAATTTACCGCTGAATGTATGTCTGTGTATGTGTGTGCGTGTGTGTGCACACATATGGAATGCCAAACAAATAAAAGCTTACAATGAAGCCAAAAATGTTGCGAGCAGAAGTTTTTAGTTTGTTATGGGAATCGCCGAATTAGACCAGAGAAGTTTTGGCAGTACGAGTTTTTGCCAAAATTGAATTGACAACTGCCACCAAATAAGTCATTGTGGAATGAAAACAAATGAAATAATTTAAAATTCTACAAATTGCAGCTTTGTTAATAAGGCTATAACAAATTAACGAATTACATTTGCATTTAATTGCCATGAATATTTGAATTGTAATTTTTCCATATGCTGAATGAATATTCGTGCAATTAATCGAATTGTAATTGCTTTTATTTGCATGCCAGAAATTGATTACATTTTGATTTTCGTCTGCATTTTTCGATTATTTTCAATTGAAAATTAATTTATTTTTGATTATACATAAATTGTGAATCGGTGACAGTTTCAGCTGACACTTGATGTTAAAAAATTGTCAATTGCACTTGTAAAAAGCGCTTTGTAGATTTATCGATAAAATGTGCTGCTCATAAAGGAGAACTATTTATAGCAGGAAAACCTTCAACACAATTGCGGTCAATGTATATTGGCCAATACATTTACAGCTTAAGTAATTATTTTATAGGGTAAATAGCGAAGTTCTCAATTGAATGGCTAAATGGGTGGCAACAAGGACCTGCAAAGGACCTGCAAAGGACCTGCAAAGGACCTGCCGTTTGACCAGTTGACTGCCAAAGGTGAATCGAATTTAATAAGCGACCTGCAACAAAGTTGCAACCAGGCCGCAGACAAGCACGGACATGCTCGTCCTGTTGCATGCAACATGAGCGTCGATTAGAAACTTTTTGCCAGGAGCACAAATGTCCTGCCGGAGTGAACCCAAAGGGCCAACTAGACGAGTTTTTGCCGTTAATGCAAGCATTTAGCTGGTAAACTGTTTTTACCGTTTGAAACTGACGATGAAACTGAGTCTGAGGCTGTCGAGTGTCCAGTCAGCCGTGTCCTGACGATGATGATGACGATGACGATAATCGCACACTGTGTACACATTAACTGGCAGGCACTGTGAATCCGACGGCCTTAAAGGTGACACGTCGTGACGGTATTCGAAAAGCGGTCGAAACGCGGCTGTCTCTGTTTTTCAGCTGGGCAAACAGCCGGAAATGTCGATCACAGGCTGCAGCAAAGGCAACCGATAATTATAATTGGAATATGGAAATTTTTGAAACGACCTCATCCTCAATGTCGTCAAGAATTCATTTGAAAAGTGATTAAAAACAAACATGCAGCGAGGTAAGAGAATTCAACATAATATTCAACAAAATATTCTTTATGTTTGCACATTAATTTTGATGATGCTTTTTATGTAAACTGTAAAATGTAAAATGATAAGCAGTGTAACGAAATCTAATATCCTTGGCATATACAGAGTATTAAATACTGATTCCTGTGCCCGGTTTAACGTTAAGCTCATCTGGCCACAAAACGAGCGTGACATGAATTTGAAAGACGTTTCCATATTAAGTGACTTACAGTGCCAGGATACGAGTCTCTGGCTGTATCCTTGTGCTAGTGTCCTGTATCCTTGTGTTTGTGCCCATTTTATGCAAGCGTCAAAGTGTCATCCCATCAGATGCTCACGTAGCAACAATGCCATGCAACCCAACCATGCAACTGAATGCAAGTCCTGTCGGATATTTCAGCTGCTTCGAATGCATTGTGATTGCTCACTCGATTGTCCCTGATGTTCATGCTATAATTAGGAGTTTTTCAGATGGGCCCAATCAATGACCAAGTCAGAGTTTCGATTGGGCAGGGCAGTGTAATTAGACAGCCACATTGTTTTTGCCACATTCGACATTCATTCAATGCCTAATGAGATTTGCCTGTGCAATGGTGCGTATGTGTAATATGCATAGCCCACAGGGCTATCAGCTGCTGTCAGTCTTTGGGTATAAGTTTTTCATATTTTCGCTATTCTCTTCCATCTCCTTTAGCTATTGACCCCAAGTAAACATTATGCTACAAAACAAATTAAAGTTTATCTAGATAAACATAATTTTGTTATAATCCAAATATGTAAATCCTAAATTAGTTAGAGTATTTAAGCGTTGGCTTTTCTACATGTATTGTTTAAAATTATGCGCGTTGCCTTTTTTTTCAAATTTTAATTTCTTTTGTTGTGTTGCTCGGGTGTTGCTTGTGCGATTTTGATCTGACTACGAGGTTGGACCGCAGGCCAAATACTGCCAACTTTTCTTATTATTGTTAAAAATGAATTTTATGTAGCGAGCACACACACACACACACACACACACACTCAAATATACTCACACTCTCTGGCAAAAAGTTTACTTTGTGCTTGGAAAGTGGGGCAAAAGTAAAACAATACCAAAACAAATATACATTTTTGTTATGGGGAGCATTGGCCCTCTCGCAACTATATTTATCTGAAATGGAGGAATGTGCATAATAATAACAATAGCAAAAATGCTCTGGAAAACTATGAGCTTCGTTTCAAAGACAGATGATATGCCGAAGAGTCTGAGCCAAAAGTGTTGGGAGGTTGGCTAAAATCAAGAGTGTGCCATAGATATCCAGATGGGATTTCATTGCAATAATGGAACAGAAGTTTGTATCGATTCAGTGCACTTACAAATTATTTTTATAGTAGTTATTTGTAATTGAAACAAACATTTGTCTTAAGTTGAATGGTCTCTAGAGGTTTCAGATCCAATTAAAAAAGAACATGATTATAAATGAAATATATACAAGTAGTAAAAAGTTGTATAACTATATTAATAAAATATACAATATATTATTTATGCCATTTAAATTTAATTTGATGACACTCGTACATATTATTTATTCAACGATAATTCTATTTTGAATCCATAAATCATACAAATAAAATTTTGATTGCTGATTTAAAATTGTATCTCCTTATTTCATCTTACACTCTTAATAATTCTGAATTTTAGTCGACGTTAAATAAATAATAAATACACTGTTTATCAAATAATAATCTCATTTGTAAGTCATATAATTAGCAAAGGAATATTCCTTCCCACAGTTATCTTTTTTCCTATTCTAAAAGTGGTTAAGATATCCAACAGTGCCAGATATGTGAGGGAAAAAGAGCAGCCAAAAAAGGGGAAAGCAACAAAAAGTTGCAGAGTGGCAAGTGCAACAAATGCAACAACTGCTGCTGCTGCAACTGCTACAAGTGGCTGGTAAAGTGGTGCAAGTAACAAGGACGTGCTTTGTGACAAGACAGAGTTGCCACAACTACCACTTTGGCCAGGATGGCAGCTTCTAATTGCAAAAGTTGCGTCAGAGTGGGACTTGCAAATTATATGCACTCAGCAGGGGGGAAACAAAGTGGAAGGGTATGGTGTATGGTGAGCGGGAGGGGACACCCAAAGGTTAAGGGAAGATGAGGCAAAACTGAGCTGCGGTCAGTTTGAAGTGGTGCCACGAGCCAAACACAAAATATTTTATTAGTTTGCATTTTGCTTACGATTACGACTTGAAGTTGTTGGGCTTAAGCACGCCCAATTGGCCAAATACTTTTACTCTTACTGTAATAGTTGTCGACATGCCTAGATAGACTCGCCAAAGTCCAAACAAATGACTATTTTATATACTACAATTTGGCTTTTGTTCTGAAGTGTCTGAAGAGCTGATTTTGGCCATGGAGTCAGCTTAATAGCCATCAAATGGTCATTTTCATACAGGGCGAGTCAAATTAATGCCCAAGATGTTTTCTGTGGCTGTGCACAGCATGCCCAGAGAGAGAGAGAGAGAGACACCAGAAAGAACCACCCAGAGGAACCACCGAAGCGACGCAGCCACAGAGCCACCGAGGAACCGCCAAACGAGCGACGCACAATTGACAGCTAAATTGTCTGTCAATTTGTCTCGCTGCCTGAATGCGTTGCCTGCGTCTCTGTCTGTCTGTCTGTCAGTCTTCCCCCTCTCTCTCTCTATCTGTGTGCTTGTTTAGTTTGCACAAGTTGACAGCTGCTTGTCGAAAGTCCTCGCTTGTTGTTGTTGCTCTCTGGTTGTCACTGTGCTCCCTGCGTCAATATTAGCGCAACATGAGCGAAAAATTGTTGTTAGATTGTAATTATTGTCTGTTTATCGAAGTCGATATATTGTTGCTGCTGTTGTTGTTGTTGTTGCCACAGCATGCATCTGTCAAGCTGCGGATCCAATTGGGCCTATTTCTTTTTTTTATACTACTTATGTAAGTGTATTTCGCCTTTTTGTAAAGGAAAAATGTGCGTACACCGAAAGAAAAATTGTTAAAAAATTCAGATTATAAATGCTTGATTTTTTCATGTATTATTTAAGTATTTAATAAGATGAATACAACAAAAAAATAACAACCACTCAGCATTAAAATAGTTAAAATAGTCCAAGCCATTTGATTACACTCAAAAAAAATCTTATAGAGAACGATAGCTAAAATGTTAGCGAAGAAGGAAAGAAAATTCGTACTTCAATTAAGTATTTCATACTTGGCTTAAGAAAATTCGGAATTACCAAACTTCTTGACTTGATTTTATCCTAGAATCCCGGAATTTTTTTCTGTGTACATGCGTGTGTGTGTGTTTGTGTTTGTGTTGAGTCGGAGTCAAGTTTGGGCTTAACTAAGGTTAAACCGAAAACTCACAGACAGTCAGGCAGGCGGGCGGATCTTACACAAGGGACTCTAATTTAGTTGGCATAGCTTCGACGAGTCCTTTCGTGTCCTTTCGACTCGTCTCGTTTGGTTTGGCTTGCTTGTGTGCAGCCTGGCACTCATCTATTTGTACTGCCTTTTGGGGCAAACACACACACACACACACATACACACACACACACATGTGCCTGTGTTTATGTTTGCTGAAATGCGGCGGCAGTTGCCTGAATAATGCAAAGTAGGAGCATCAAATAACAGCAACAAAAGTGACTTAAAGTTTTAATGAAAATGCCGAGCTCAGGCAAATACAAGCACAAACAAACACACACATACATATACTCCCTCGAGTAACGCACACTTACATCAAATATTAAGTGACGCTATGGCATTGGCCCGGAGTGCACATTAAATTTGCCCAAGAAAAAAAAAAACACAGCCACTTATATTAAATTTCATGCGACGTTTGCATTCAAAATTTGCTTAAAACCTGCACATGATAATCTAATTTATTGCCTTAATTCAATTTAAAGAGTCAAACATGTTGCGCATACGACCCATTGGCCGTAGTAAAACTTTTGCCTGTAATTAAAGCAACATAACTTGAGACAGACCATAAGATAGACAAGAAGCGAAAGCGAGGGAGAGAGAAAGAGGATAAATGCTGCTCATCATTTTCCGTTCGAATATCTAGCTAAGGACAACGAAAGAAGACAGGATGTGTCCTTGTTTACAGCTTGACTTGTGGTCAGCTTAGTTAGTTGGCTGCAATGTGACAGGATTGGAATGCAAGCTCTGTTGTCAATATGTCAAGATGCCGCACATTGTGTAAGCCTAACTAAAGTTGAGCTCGTTACTTTGATATAAGGAACTACGACTCGACTTTATTTTAATATGTTCTGCTTGGTTTTTGACGGCCAACAAGTTGATGATGTCGCTGACAAGTCATCGAACTAATTTACATTATAATAGAGATCTATATATACTTGGAAATACATTTAATTAACATATTTAACGAGTTAAACACATGTCTTGAAGTAAATATTTACTCAAAACGCTACAATCGCAATCCCACGCTCTAATTTGTCATTTGTTTTGGAGCCAAAGTGTCGTCTGACTAATACGTGAAATTGTCACCCGTAGGCTACAAATTTCACACATTTCACACATATTTATTCATGGCTCCCAGCTGCGATGCATTCATAAATCATCAACAACATCATTAACAACATCATCATCATGAGTGCAGTTTGCATTTCGTTTGCAATTGTTCAATGCACGAAGTCAATAAATCATAAACGTGCCCAAATGTGACCAGACAATGATTGACACACCTTTTTCCAGGCCTAAAATTCGGTTTGGGAGCGAGACAGACCTGACTGTGTGACTATTGTCAATGTCACCAGTGTCACCAAATGCGGTCAATTAGTGAAACAAAGCGCTCCAACGCGAACTAATTAAAACGCGCTGAGCAAACACTCCCCCAGCTTGTCACATTAAATAAACTAACAGCGGATGAATCAGCCAGGGGAATAGGGAAATAGGGAATTAGGGGAATAGGGGAATAGGAAAATTGAGGAAGTGTGAGACAGACTAATAGCAAAAGCGGAGAAAGCACGTGCGACTAGGATTTGTGAGGCGTCGTCACATTCGTACGCTCATTTAGTTGGCTGATTGATGAGAATTAGCAGAGGGAGAAGAGATGGAGACAGAAGAGGGGTGTCCCCCCTTAAAGGGGTGCCAAGGGGTGTCCAAGGGTGGCCAAGGGGATTCTGGGTCACGCACACGCCCAAAAATTCAGTTTAACGAATAATATTGCGCATACGCTCAGTAGGCTGATTAATACGCGTAATAAATGTAGCAGGTGTAATCGTTGACTTCAGCCAAAATTCCATTTAAGCAAATAATTGGGAATTTATTCAAAGAATTTTGATGAGGGTTCGGATCGGCACGAAAAATAAAATAAAATATTTGTATTATTTTAATTTAATTAAATTTTTTAATCAATAATTTTATTTTATGATTTAAATATGTACTAGTATTATTATATTGAGATTTAAATATGACTTCTTATATTAAGATATTTATTCGAAGTCTTTAATATTTGTACGATTATAAGAAAGTCTCTGATGTCTCTGTAAACATTTTTTTATTTCGAACCGAACCTCTCATTTTAAAAATATGTTAAGAATTTGCATGATTAAGCTGGTGCCAAAGATAATGTCTGTTATTTGTCTTGTCTTGAATATGAATATGACAAGTAGACGCTACTTTCTTATTTCTTCGACAGCCATATGCTGTCTGTCAGCCAAAGTCTGGCATTACCTCATGCCTTATGATCTCATGCTGGCAACATTCAAATTATTTTAGCATAGGGTAATTTCCGTCTCATTGTGCATTGGCCGTGACCAAAGTGGCATCAAGAGATTATCCAGAAGCGCCAAAAAAAATTAAGTTTAAAGTTAGTTTTTGGCCAAAATCGCAGTTCACAACGGATGTATCTGTTACAGTCGCGTGAATTTTGACTGAATTTCAGTTGCCCATTTTGAGGTTGTTGCACTTTAATTGAACTCAGCTCGCACTCATACTCGAACTATACTTTAATTCTAATTGGACGCTGCCCGGCTTAATTGCACACACAATTTGTGGCATCCACATGTGTTCTAATGCGCGGCAATTAAGTGTAGTTTCACATTTGTTGGGGTTGAATTGGGCAGCTCTCTCTCTCTCTCATTTGACTATCGATTAGAAATCCAATGTCTGAAACACTTGGCATGCAGAAACCATCGATTATCCCCGGTAAATTGGCATTTTAATTAAATGCATTTGTTTAGCTGCAATCGACAGTTGGACAGTGACGTCAGCTCTGTACAGATTTCAATGGCAAACAAACAAAAGAAGTAGCTCATTCAATTGAATAACTCGTTCTTCCAGTGTTTAATGCAAGTATTGTTGATATAAACAATAGTATCAGGAACAGGCTTAACTCGTTAATTGGATCATAATAGTTCGAGAGTTATGGTCATTAACTCTGATTGTTAGTGCTAATATGCAAATCACAATAAACATTTTATATTCGCATATCTTCAGCACTATTTTATTATTAGATTCATTCGCTGTGACGTCATTGAGTTTTTCCTATGATCAAATATAAAGCCGACAATTTCTTCTGTTATTTCCCACAATGATCTCAGACCATAAAATTACAATACCTATTCAGAGATTCAATCAATTCATTCTAGGATATGAAAGTGTCTGTCAGTTTGTCAATTGATTTCACAGCCACAACTATCAATTTGAAATATTGGCAATACATGTCTGTGGTTAACTTCGACCACATTCGCACGTGTTGGCGGTTTTTGTTTCAATTTGTGCCGAGTACTACGAGTGTTAGGCAAATTCGCACAGCTGCTGTATCTGATAATAAATTTAAGCATAAAAATACAGAGTGAAAATTCCACTTTGAGGTTTGGCTTAAAATGAATATATGTACATATATGTACATTTGTATTTATGTAGGAGTCGGAATTTCATATAACTGAATGATGAATAAGCCGTAGAAACCCAAATCCAAGCACAATACTCATAAATATTTGCCGTTAAGACAAGACGAGCCAAAAATGCGTCACATTTCAAAAGCAAGAGAAAAAGAGCGAAACAAGAGACAGAGAGAGATGCAAATGAAACTGCTGAGTACAAGAAAGAGAGCTTAAACGAAAGTGAAAACGTATCAACAATACAAACATACGTCAATAAAGAAAATGTAAACAAAGCCAAAAAAAAAAACTCAGCTCGGCAGATAATTTGCCATAATAATCTAAAGAAGTCGCGTAGGCCAATAAAGAGCGTTATGATAATGGCTTGTTTGAACTTGAAGAGCACACAGATACACTCACACTCACTCACACTCATTCACAGACACTCACAGATGAGATATCCAAATGTATTCGCTGTTATTCGAACAACCGCATACACGTGCAGCGCCTTAATTATTCGCAAAACAAAATCAAACAAATAAAACAAAACAAAATAAGTACAACGAAAAGTTGCCGCCCGTTTCTTGTATCTTTAAGATACATATTTTCAACTCACAAGTACGAGTACTTCGGCTACACTGCAAGCATTCAACTTCCAAATGAGACTGAGGCGAAGACTTTTTGTGGAAGAACTGGAGACAAGTTGCGTTTGAGGTTCGCGAAGTGTATACGAGTGTGTGTGTGTGTGTGTGTGTGTGTGTGTGTTTGTGTGAATATCTGTGTGTGTGTGCTTACTACTTTTTTAGCTTGCGTCTGAAAACAATGCTCACTTCTTTTGTATACCGTGCATGACAATAATAGAAAGGGTATTATCAAATTTTCAAATAAAGAATAGATCTTCTAGTTTTTTGTTAGACTATCGACTAACTTTGGGATACAGTTAAAATCTATTTTAGCTACTTGAAGTTAGGTATTGTAAATCTGCAGCTATTACTCATTTCTTTTATTTATTTATTTTTTTATTGTAATTATGTAAAACAAATTATTATAATTTAAATAGCATTATAAAATAAGTAAGTGAACCTAACAATTAAATTTATAAATAAAATATCGCAGTTTTACATGAAACTGGGTATTTCTTAATACCAACATGCTCATAAAAATATTATTTTTGCTTTCAATTGATTTTTGATTCTGGTTTGTCGATTTCTCCAAGAAGAATTAAAGAATATTGTAATTCTGCCGCTATTATTCAAAGTAATTAATATAAATCAAATATGGCAAATTTACATTGTACAGGGTATTTCATAGTCCCAACATGTTCATCTAGATCAAACTTACTTTTTTTTTGTTTGCTGCTTATTTGTTTGTTTGTGTGTGTGTTTTGCCAAATTAGCAACAACCGGTTTACACTGGTAGCCATCGTGGTAGGTAGCAAGGGCGCACGGAAACAGTGGCCAAGGGAGGGGCGAAAGGGGGATGGGCAAAGTGCGGGGGCAGGGCGACATGGCGAAAGGTAAACAAAAGCCGCTCAGCTCATTAGTCGACGCTGTTGAAGCAGGCGAATCGTCGAATCGCTGTGAGAATGGAGCACGTTTTGTGTCAAATATTTACAGTACATATAGTAGGTACTTCATATCGGCAACGAGTGTTGGGAGTGGAAACAAGTCGAATGGGTGCAGTCAGGTAAGAGCAGGTTAACTCTAAACAACATTTGACGAGCGACAAGGTCGTAAGAGAGCGAGAGAAAGAGAAAAAGACAGAGGCTTGTCTATCAGTGTCAAATTGATATCAAAGCAACAACAATCGATTTGCTTAATGCAGCTGCAAAGGCGCCAACAACGGATGAAGCTAAGAAAACGACTCACTCGAGTTGTTCATCGAGTAGATCGTATATCGTAGATCGTTAATCGTAGATCGTTTATCGTATATTGCATATTCGCACGTGCGATCGTCGTATTAAAGTACTCTGCCCTTAGCCATATATTCTTAGTTGAAGTCATTCTCGACCGCCCTAAATCGTAAATATATTTATATATAACCTTAGTCTGGAACTGGTCCAGATTCGCACATTGGATGCTGTGAAACAAGTTTTACAAGCGGCACCAGTTTCCATGGGTTTTTTAAATCGATATTGATATTGACATATCCAGTGTTTGCTTTTGTTTGACTTTTCACATTGATTATTTGCGTTTTAAATCTTAGCTGAATGGCAAGGATTGCATTGCATTACAAATCTGATTCAGCGATTACAGCTATTTAAAATGTGCCCTAAAATTAATTGCAAGATAAGCCGAGCATCTGGGGAACTACTTAAGTAAGATTTTTACGATTCATGCTTTGACGTCAGAGCTATGAGCGTAAGTTATATCCACTTAAAAATAAATGTTCTGATAAGCAATACCATTAATGGTTACATGACGAATTTGAAATCACAGTTGGCACTGATCAAGAATAAGTTTAATTGCAACTTAAACATTAATTTATTCGTAATTTATACATTTTTATTTATTTAATTAGCTAATTAATTTAAATATTTATTTATTTTATTATTTACTAACATCTGATCTTCAGAAAAACCTTTATCGTGTCAGCCTCGTGAAGAGAACTACTTTATTTTATTTAATCTATGTTTGAATCTAAACAAATAATTAAAATACTTTATGTTAAAGTTAATTTCTTCCCTTCTCATATTAATGATATATATATATTATAATATTAAAATAGTAATTTATATAACAACAACTTATCATTGACATCACCGAATTTTAATTGAAATGTTTTTTTATCTGCATTTTTTGACAAAATAAAAGTGAAACCACAAGTCAGAATGTGACACATTTCTTAAATATGCTTTAAGAACAGAATCTTGCACATTTTTTTTTAGCTTTTCAACCGAAAAATGATTTCATATGAGCAACATTTTGTATTGAAAACGGCAAAATAATAATTTTAGCATTGTTTTTAATTTTGCAAGTCACCAGAAATCGTGCGCAATAAATACTAATGGATTATTTGCAGCTTTTTAAATAGAAATATTGTTGCAAATTTTAAGAAAAATATACAAAAAAACGTCAACAAAGTAGCAGCTGTTGTTGGCCAATGGCCGAGAGAAGGCCAAAAGTCGAAGTCGGCTAAGAAACATAGACTTGGGAGATAATTTATAAAATAAGTGATATAACATCTGTGGCTGTGATACAGCTGTAGATAATATAGATAGATAATATCTTGTTTCCAGATACAATCCGTATATGTTAATCACGATCATAAAACATACCTTGTTCGGTTACTCCGATATGAATATGGTCAAGTATTTAGCGGGTTCTCTGTACTCTTTTTCCCTCACTCTCACACACTCTTCTTCTCTTTGGTTCTCCTTTGGCAGAATCTCGAATTTTATGTTTAATTTTTAAATTCTTTATTAAAATTTGTAACAATTGAACTCAATAAAACACACGATCGTCTTTTTCGTTGAATGTTTGGCGAATTTTCTGTACACCCGAATGTCACTTTGTACAGAACGAGTACATATGGATATGTGTGTGTATATATATAAGCTTATATAAGTTCGTATTTCTTGATGTTTATTTCACTTTATAGTCGTTTTATGCTGCTGCTGCTTTTGTGCTTCGTTGTCATATTTCGTTTTCTCAGTTCTGTTCGCCGGGCCGTCGTGTGTTCGCTGTCCGATTTTATACTAAAGACTGAAAAGATCTCCCATGTGTTGGAATATATGTATAATTAAACTCGTAAGCTTCAACAGTTTCTGTTTCTGTTTCTGTTTAATCGTGAGCGCAATAAGAGAACAACTTGTTTTCTCTCTTTCTATGTTTTGCTCTTTCTTTGCAATTGTATTTTAACAAATTAAATATTTTCTTGGTGAGGATTCCCATGGATTTCTCTATTTTAACCATGTCCAAAGTTCAATATTATATTTACGTCACTTGCTCATTGTTGTTTATCAAATATTTTGTTTTTTAATTAGAATCTCCCGTCATGAGTTGCCGACTATGTTGATTCGCAAAAGTACTCGTAAGTTCTTTGTCCCCTCCGAGAATATGACTCATTCCTCATTCCCTTGCAGTGTTGCTGCCTAAAAGGAAATTCATTAGGTATTCGTACAGCTGCAGTTTCCATTACAAAATGCAAACTCATCAAAGTCAATGAAGGAATTCCTTGTCTGTGTCATATAAGCTGAGATTCTCAGCTTTCAGCACTATGAAGACATTGTCAGATTCAATCTACACATTTTCTGTACCTTCGTCGACTAATTTACAACGTCTTTTTCTTGATTTTTCGAAGACGTCTAATGAAGGTCATGAAATGTGTACGTCACGTTTTGCATGAACTTGAATAGATTGGCATTTACGATGCGATGATGAATGCTAATTGATGCTTATCCATTTAATAACTTACAAATGGCTTAAAGTTTTCCCATTTATTAAAATATCTACGGTATGCGAATTCACGTTGCACTCTGTGAGCCATTTATATGCCCCTATATATATTTTAAAACGCTTAATTTTTTACATTCTTAAATGTGCCACTTGAAAATCACTTGAGTCGAAGCTTTTGAATATGAATACAAGTAGTATACATTGTTTCATCAATGAAATCTTTAAGTATGGTATTACTCACTGCTTAAAATACGCACATGAACTCATGTGTGTCAAGTGGTATTGCTTTCGTTGATTTATACTCATAAAGTCGAGAATTGTCTAAATTTTGTATATTTACTTATCATTTTTTATTACTTCTATAATTTTAATCGATTGCAGCTCTGCATTAAAATACCATAAAATAAATGAGAAATACAATTTTCTTTTTTAATGTGGAAAATGAAGTCCCAACCTGACTGTGCATCTGATAGTAACATACTGAAGGCCCTTCATATGGGTTTTAACAAGGACTGCGATTAATAGTTATGAGTTTAAAAAAATTGAAGCACAAAAAAGCGTCCTAGAAGAGTGGAAAAAACAGACAAATGTTATTTTTTAACGCCAAATTCGAAAAGAGGATAAACTTTTATTTTCAACTGAATGGTATTAATGGGTAGATTTCATATATAGGTCTTTATATGATGTGGCTTCTTTGGTTCAAAAAATATTTCAATTCAATTTTTATTTTCAATTTTTATAATAAAAATTGACAATTTGTATAATAAAAATTGGAAATAAGAGTAAGGGTTTCATTTTTATATAAAAATTTAAAAATAGTAACTGTTTTTGATTTTTATCATTTAAATTAATATTAATAATTAAAACTAATTTTTTTTATAAAAATCAGCCAATAACTCTTAATTTTTAAAAAAATTATATGTTTTACAGTCCGTGGTTTTTAATATAAACTGAACTGTTGACAATAGGCCTTAGAATAATTACGCACTAAATTTAGATTATCAGCTGATGAAAACAAGCGTTATGTCCACACATTATTCGTGCTGGCTGTGGAGCAGCGCGTAGAGGGTTGGAATTGAGCGCGGAAGGCGCGGGTTCGAGTTCGCGTTGAGTGGTCGGGTCACAGATATTTGTTAAATTCTATTATTTTTATTTAATGGGTTTAAATGCGACTCATCATGGCATAATAGTTCGACTCCTTCTATAGACGAGCAATTTCCGCATGAATCGCAGATTAAAGTGGGTTAATGCGCGTGCCTACTGACATTTGCATAATGAATGACAGTGTTTCGTGTAATTTCCGTACAATTTTATTTTAAATAATGCATGCGATAATTCTGCTACTCGTGTGTGTACGAGTATTTATGTGATTTATTTATTTATATATTTTAGCAACAACAAACTTTGTTGGCAAATTCACGCAGAGCGTGCGTCGAATTGTACAGGATGTGAAGGACGAGGGTGCACCAAGTGGCATGACACGCGATGAGGTAATCGAGACCAATGAACGACTCCGCTCGCTACGCCTGCGCCTCGAGGAATCCTACGACACGGTGAAGAAGGCGCTGATCAATCTGATGAACAAGTACGGCGACTCGAAGAGCCATCGCAACATATTTCAACGCTATCCCATGCTCAAGCTAATGATCAAGGTTCGTTCATCTGAGACTGAGGCATATTTATCTCTCTTCAATTACATGAAATGCATTTATTAGGAGGTCATACGCCTGGAGACTCAGTACTGGACATTGGTGGACATACCGCGTCAGGAGAAGCAGGAAACCGTGCCCTCTTACGTGATGCGAGCCTGTTCCATTATGGAGAAGACCCAAAAGTCCGGCGAGGGCGTGAAAACCTCGGCTAGACTGGCGGAGGAGGCAGCCGAGCGCAGGGAGCGAATGGAGCGTTTGGAACGTAAGTGATAAGACAGCTAAACTGATAGCTAGCTTGGAGAATAATTAACCAGCTACCTTCCCACGACAGACATGACAACGGCACAAATCGAGCACGAGAACACACAGCTGATTAATGATTTGTATCGTCTGCTGAAAAAGTATCTGGGCCTGCGGCATTTGATACGCGTGCTAAAGGTGAGTGAAAAGAGTGAAAGAGGCGACAATGGAATGACTTGACCTCCAGGGGAAACTGTTTTGACATGTCTTTATGTTCGGTGTCCGTTGCGTTTCCTTCTCTTTTTTTGTTGTTGCAGGAAGAGTACGGCAGCTCAAAGATGTATCCGATATTTCCACGATACACAATGCTCAAGGACATGATAAAGGGCATTATGCACGACCCCGACTACATGGAGGTGTGCCATGAAACGCTGGCCAACTCCAACTGAGCCGAGGCCTCCGGAAATGGCAGGCGTCGCATGAGTGTCATTTGAGAGGGCCACACATAAAAACGAGGAGCAAACAAATACAACAACAACAACAATTACAGCAACAACAACATCAGAAACTCATCCTGCCACAAACAAACAAAAATAAAGGAGGCAGGATGCGAGTTGAGTGTGCTGATTTCGCATGCGATTTTCCATCATTCCAGCTATTGTTAAGCTGTTTTAAAATCATTCTTTGATATTCCCCATGAGCGATGTTCACCTTATGGAATAGTTAGATACAAATCTTTAGGTAATTTTAGCCAACAACGCAACTAACTAAGCAACTCAACTCAACTAAACTGAAACTAAAACTAATACTAAACTAATAACTACAAGCAGACCCCACCACAACAACAACAACTACTTATATACAAAACTATAATTACAACTACAAAAACTATTTACTACATTAACAAGAAGATACAGATACAATTTGGTACTTAGCCATAAGAAACCGACAAACAAAAGAAACGCATTTATTTTAATGACCTTTTGAGATGAATATAAATGAAAGAAAAACAAAACAAAACACAACAAATACTAAACTAAAACTGAACAGCTAAATAATTTAAAATTCAATGAAAAATGCATAAATATGCTAACTAAATAAAACTGAAAACTTTATGTAATTTTATAACAACAACAATATTTACATTTAACTAATATGCATACTTATTTTTGTTCCAACACATAGTTATTCCATTACAAAAAAACAAAACAAAAAATACTTAAATATATACATATATTACTTATATAGTTAGACAATATCAGGGAAATGTTCCCAAAATTAAATGAAAACAAAAGAAAAACCACAAACAAATCAAATTTCTCGACACTTTTTGACGGAAACACCAAAATTATGCGGAAATAGTTATTTATATACTACTTACTTATATTCGAGTAAAAAGAAGTATAACTCAGGATCATATGTTATGGTTCCTTGACACTCCCTTGACTCTCTCATTAGAAAACTACTTTACAAAACGCTTTAAATGTGTAATTTTATATATTATAATTAGCCAAACAGCTTTAATCCTATGCAATTTGTTATGATTAATAAAAATTCCCTTATCCTTTTTCCTTTCCAAAAACATCCAAAAATCCAAATGAAAAAAAATATTAAAATTAATTAAATATCGCTACTTCATGTAAGGATATGTGTAAATGTTATAGCTTTAGTGAGTTCTATAATCAAATAAGAGGACACAAAACAAACACTTTTATACGAGACCAATAACAAAACTATACGAGCTTACAGCGTTTTATGGGACAAATAGTATCTTAATTTTGATTTTCAGATCAGTTCAATTTGCGCCTCCAAAATCTATGTTGTCTACCACAATTTATATGAAAGCTCAATGAAACTATGAAATATAAATTATAGACTTGAATGTACTCGTAATATAACAACAACAATAACAAAAAAACACTCGATACTACAACAACTATTTGGATACTATAATATTGACACCCACCCACCGAATATGGGCCTACTGCTGAGTACTCTGTTCTTACACTGACCAACAAAAGCAGTGCTACCGAATTACACTGACAAACCAAAGACAACACTCTACCAAGATTTTATTTAGGAATGCACAAATTAAATGTCAAACTCAATCATTTAATGACAAATTTCAATTAGTGTATATTTAATTGTGCCTATAATTGTACTATTTTCCACTTGTTTGTTCAACTCTACTTAATCAATGGCAATTGTTGGTTTGACACTTCGATACATGCACACTTACAAACACACACTCATAAATAATACGACGAGTATATAAAACCATCCCCCAAACAAAAATAATAAAGTTTCAATTGATCAACCCCATGGCGAATGTGATGATGCAGCACAAAGAAAATCTGATTACTGATTTAATGTGGCAACATGTTGTGTGCTTCAAAATCAAACATAAATAAATGCAAATTATAAAAAAAAAAGAAATATAAATAATTTAGATAAATTGTGTTGTTGTACGTGTAGTTAAATGTTTGGCAATTAAATAAATGAATTTAAAACTGAGAAAAGCAGAAATCAACAACAACTACTCATAAGAACTATCGCATAAAGAATGTTAATCAAACCAAAACAAAATCTATAATAAATTATTAGCAATATACATATGTACGCCTCACTAGCCCTAAGCATATCCTCTTAGGAGTATATGCTTAGTAGTTAGTCTATACTTGAATAGATATATACATATAAATAAGTACATAAATGGTACTTGTATTATACAATCTATACATATTTATATACACATCAGAAGCTTACATACATTAACATACGTACATCAAAAGATACATACAAGGGGTATACAAAACACATTCATACTTAAAATCACATAGACCTACATACAATACATATATACGAAACATTTCGTACAATTTTACCTTTTCAATATCTAAGTGTCTACCAGAAATGGAAAGTGGATATACAATGAACAAAACCAAATAAACAAGTAAAGATATTGTGCATACATACATATATAATATATGTGTACGTGTCGATACTGCAATATTATGAAAACTTAATAAATATATTGGTATTCAAAGGAATACAAAATGTTTTGGCATTTGTTTTTTTATTTAAGACTTTATGTATTTCCAAGTAAATCATTTCAAAATTTAACAACTTTTCAGTTAAAAACGTAGCGCCATCTATGTGTGATAATTTATTACAGAAAAGCTTGCACTGTAAGCTTTTGTGCTTACAACTTGGGTTTGACTACAAAGTACAAAGCTTAAAGCTTCGATGAAAGTTTACAAACAATAACAAAAATTGTCCTAACGTGTACTAAAATTCGAAGAGTTTTATTTCTTGCCACGTTTTTCCTTGACCACCTCCACATCGGCCACAGAATGGTCTTCTGGTAACGAGTCCACAGATAGCGAAGATCCCTTTGACTTCGAGCTGCCTCTGGAGTGGGAGTGGGAGTCGCTGCCAGAGTTCTTTGGATATTTAACCGCCTTTGTATTTCCCGAGCACTGCAAAATGAAACGCAGCTCGTCCAGGAGTTCATCCTTGAAGTTGACCTGGCCATGAAAAAGTCGCCGTATGAGTTGTGAATACAAGTTGGTAACATTTATATGCATAAAATATTTGGTTAATTGCCATGCAAAGCAAATGCAACAACTATGCCTCGGGTTATATTCAGTTTTTAAGAGTACAAAAATTAAATTAAATTAGGTTTCAGTTAGAAAATGAACTTGGTGAACTTGATGAACTTTAGTTAGCTCGTAGCTCGATTGATTTAAGCCCGTTTTTCGCTTTCTGGTAGTAGATTATTCAAATTACAATCGACATTTAGCAAGGCCAGTTTTAGTCACGGCTCAGACACTTAAACCCTCGTCGCAGATCAGGGTATCTGGGTTGCAGTTAATATTCTCGCACACATGTTTTTTTAGAGAGTATCATCTTCTCGTTCTTGGTTACCTTGTTCTCCCGCGCGGTCCAAAAGATGCTGAGCAGGCAGTTAATGAGGCCATAAACACTGGCAAAGCAGCTGCCCACGAACATGACCAGATAGACGCCGCCCAAATTGGCAAAGCCCAATGAGGAGGCATCCGAGTCGGGTTCCTCCTGTGCTCAGTGTGCGGAAATAATGATGAACATAACGAGGAGTTGGTTTGCTTTTGTTTTGTTTTTGTGCCTGGTTTGCATGTGTGTCTGGGATGCGGGCCAACTACTTAAGCCAACGCGGATTCGCAATCGGATTCGGATTCGGATTCGGTAGCAGAAATATTTGTGCGTTAAATTGACTTGTACCTTGTTCTCACTGCTGCGGTCCTTGACGCCCAGCAGCATCTCCAGCAGGGACACGAATATGCCAAAGAAGGAACCCACGAACATGACCAGGTAAACGCCACCCAAATTGCTTATCTCGAGGGCCAAGGCGCCAGCGTCATCGCCCGAATCCTGTGCACACACACACACATACACACAGACACATACAGACATCCGCAACGGATGTCAAAGTTCTTTCTAGTTTATTTTTTGGCATATTTATGAAAACTTACCGAGCAGGCGCCACCGCCGCGTTTCTCCTTCCACCACTTGGTCTTCATTTTGGTGAGGACGCCCTGTTCCTGCAGCTCGAGTATGGCCTGGCTGAGGACATCGCGATAGGGCCAGTCTGGGAAATAGAAGATGAATTCAGTGGTGTAAATCCCAACAGTGCATTGAATTGAATTGAGTTTGAATTAAAAAAGTTGAATATCGACAACAAATTTAGTGAGCTGTCGATTTATCTCCAAATTATTAATATATATCGAGATTCGATAGATAGATTAATAGATAAAACAGATGGTCATGCGGAATGCCATATTGATCCTGATTTGGCCTCTAAACTCATTATGATTTAACATTTAATTCATTTCGTTCAAATATTTGTTTGCCTCAATAAATCGACATTAACTTTTTCGATAGCCCGAAATTTTAAATCTTAATTATTTATATTTAATCAACTCCTGTCATAATTAAACTTAATGTGCAAATGAACCTCGCTGAAGAAACTTTAATGCGTTGTAGATTTTTCATGAAAATCTTTTTAATCAACTCGTTTGAGTCATAAAACTTATCGAGTTAAAGTACTTGAAAATCGAGTTGTGGATTTTTAGACCCCGTGCTTAAAAAAAGTACAGAGGTCTATTAACTTTGGCAGAAGGATTCGTGGCAGACCCCATAAAGTATATATATTCTTGATCAGCATCAACAGTCGAGTCGATATAGCCATGTCCGTCTGTCCCTCTGTCCGTCTGTAATAGCGCCTAGATCTCAGAGACTATAAGAGCTAGAGACTCCAAGCTTGGTATGTAAGCTCGTCTATATTGCACGCAGACCGAGTTTGCTTCAGATTTTGGATCGGACCACTATATCATATAGCTGCCATAGGAACGATCAGTCGAAAATCAAGTCGTAGTATAAACCATTTTTTTGTTGTTTGAGATATCTTAGTCAAACTGACAGAATATGCATATGGGATGGTTCCATACATCCTGACTAAATTTGGTTGACCACTATATCATATAGCTGCCACAGGAACGATTGATCGAAAATATAGATTTTATTTTACACAGTGTTTGCATTTCCATACTAAGTACGGGGTCTGGGACAGTCGAGTTTGCTCGATTGTAGCATCATCGACTAGTTCAATGTAATTTTACATCACTACGATAAATGAAAATTCAATATTTTCAATGGTGTAACCTACTCTTTCGCATGGCAATGCCGTATCCCTTCTCGTCCAGCAATGCGCCCACTTGGGTCAAAGTGCAGCGTCGCTCTGTGATGTACTCAATGGTTGTGGACTCCATGAGGAAGGCATAGTTGCTGTTCTCGACGCGATCGACGCCCTCTTGGTTGGAGTTGGTCATGAACTCGGGATTGTCCTTCATGAACTCGTACATTTTCTGATATGTCGGATATTTGGCGTCCTAAAGATAATATTTTAAGGATCAAATTCGTTTTAGATTGAAAACTTCCACTCACTTTAAAGAAGGTAAAGGTGCTGCCACCTATTTTAGCGCCATAGTTGACGCCTCCCTTGTTCTCTGACAAATCATCGGCATCATTGATGGGCGTCACCAGCGACTCGACTGTGAGAAAGGCGGCCAGATTTGCCGTATAGGAGGAGACCAAAATCAGTGTGAAGAACCACCAAGAGGCGGCCACGGCTCGCGTTGAAAATGCCCTGAAATCGGTCATAAATAATAAAACTGTAATCGGAAATCATCTCTCACTTGGAAGCTCACTTGGGTGCCAGCTCGGAGCCTTGTTGCAGCAGGGCGCCGATGGAGAACCAAAGACAATTGGCGAAGCTAAATTGATTCTCCAGTTCGGTGGGCTCCTCAATGCACGGATACGGATTATCCCACTCCGCCGGCGACATCCTGCCCAGGACAAACATGCTGATGGACACGCCCATGTAGCCGAGGCCGAGCCAGAGCCAAACTTCGCCAGAGAACGGCGACATGAACGAGAAGAGTTTGGGCGGCTCCTTCATCGGTTTGCGGAACAATATGGCGATGCCTGTGAAAATTCCAAAAACAAAAATGTTTATGGAAAATGCCAAGTCACGCGTGCTAATGTGCCATGTGAAAAGATTCACACATATTTCTATATATATATATATATATCAGATGCTTACCCAGATTCATAAAGGGTATGGTAAAGTCCACGCCGCTCTCACGCTCCGATGTCATGGTCAAATCGGTTATGCCCATGTCAGCACGCTAATTAATAATGTTAAGTACATTTGCCAAACAATATGTACATACAATCTATTTATTTTTAAATTTATATGCAAATTGAAATGCATACGCAAATATTGCGCATACGCACTGTGCAACGATATATGAATTATTAAATTTATGCTTTATTCAACTATGGCATGCCAACGATACGAAACAATGTGTGCAAATGATGAACATAAATGATTTATAATCCCCAAAAACGCTTTAAAATAGAATTGAATTGAATATTGCATTCATGCAATTCCACATTTGATACTTTGTTTTCGTCTATTTCCTGTTTTATGAAATGTTTGTGCTTTAATTTTATTTAAATTGATTTTTGTCATTTTGCAATCATTTTGATGGCCTAAAACTATTTTGTGAAGCATCACATATTTTGCATTAGAAAGAAAGACAATTTATTATTGTGACACAATTTTCCCACTAGGAGTGTTAACTATTTAATACTTGTTGTATATTCTAATTGTAAAATTGTTCATGTTGAACTTAAGAAAATATAAAGACTTTTAACTTATTCTCCCTCAACTTGAGCACTTAAACATTTCCTCTTTCTTTAAAAATCAAACAAAAATTGTCGAAACAGTTGTGAATCTGATTCATGATAAACATAAAAAGCTATAACTTTGTAAACAAGTGTAATTTTTCTCTGTCTATTTGTCTTTATTGATTCCGCGACCGAAATCAATTTTTATACTAATTTCAGGATTCTTTGTCAACAATTTGCCGCCATTAATTATTTGCCTATAGACGCTAAGCAACAATTATTACCAATTGGGACAGAGAAGAAGTTTATAAAAGGGAGAAATGGCGAAGAGGAGACAACTACAAAAAATGGGCGTGGCTGTGAAACAATTATGTTAATGATGATGTTCATAATGTGCAATGTTTTTCATGCTCAAGAGATAAGTATGAAGCTCATTGATATAAATGGTCGCTGGGCGAGTTCCAGTTGGATTTATGGCAATTCCCCAGACGGGCAGTTACTTACGTACATTGTCTATTATCTCGCGTAGCATGCCATTCCATTCGCCGGTCTTGGGGTCCAGTCCGCCGTATTTGTTGTCCGGCTGCAGATAGAAGGTGTAGCTGAAGCCGAGTTTCTTCGACAGCTCATCAATCAACTCAATGCCAAAGCCCTCGAACTGAGCGTTGCCCTCGAGCATCTCGGCGGTCTCCTTCAGCATGCCATAGGGTTCGCTCTGAACGGTAACGGGAACGGGAACAGGAAATGGAAATTATCGATAACAGGCAACAGATGTGATTAATACGCACAATGGCCGTGACAACGACAAAGCTCTTGTTCATCAACGAACGCATATCCGGCTCGAGTGTGTGCGGCGGAGCGGGACGACTCATTTGGAGGCCCCCCTCGGTGCTCCACTGGCCAATTGGCTGCATCCCCGACACGCTCAGCTCGATGACCTCCAGTTGGAAATCTGTGCGCAGTCCCTCGTAGTCAAACCGAATGGCGCCCGTGAGGCCGTTGAGCGTCAGCTGTGGGTCATGTTCATGTTTTATGAGACCATTTGCATGACTGACTCTCTCTCTATCTCTCTCTCCCTCGCTCATCACTCACCGATTTCATGTAGTTGACAATCGAGTAGCCCTTGTCCCAGGCACTGTTGTCGCCACAGCTCAGCTGCATGGGCCGGAAGTTAACATGTTTGTAGGTCTCGGCCAGCAGCTGAATGCCATCGTAGATCAAGGCCATGCTATTGGTCAGAGGACACGACACTGCAATGCCACGGATGAACAGCCCGCAAAAGAAAAAAAATTAACCTTAGCCATTTGCATACATCATTTTTCCCTACAGATTCAATTATGCAAATCCGTGCTGGATTGAGATTGAAATAGCTACACAGAACATAAAATTCGAAACTCCGGAATGAAATCAATCCGTACCAGATTCCAATACTTTTTTTTTTGCAACTATGTATTTTGATTACCGGAGCTCTATAAAATGTTTTATTCTGTAAATTCAAATTATTAGGGCTTTTTCTTGACTATTGTAATGTTTATTTTAATTTTAGAATGATTTATTCCTGTGCACGCGTATGAAAAAGAGTTTGCTTACCATTTTGGAAAGGCTCCTCGCTCTCGTACAATGCCTTGGCCACCTCCTGCACCTGCTCGCTCTCCGGAGAGACGAAGCGCATTCCCGTTATGTTTGCGTCCGCATGCTGATAGGGCTCCAGATCCATGGTATGCCAATCCAGGTTGCCAATGATATAGCGATAGTCGCTGGTCAAGAGTCCTACCTAGTGATGTTAAATCGAAATGTTGAAATCGTCAAAACAAAAATTCAGTTGTCGATACATCGCCAAAAAAAATACAAAATTTATCGAAAATCATGACGAATTAAGAAAAAAGTTAGCTGGTAAAGTTGCTAGGCTAAAAATTACAAATTTCATAATTTTTTGCCTCAAGCTGTCGATGTTTAAGACAAGGATCCCCTTCCAAAAATCACCCGCTCCTTAAAAATAGAGTTGCAGATTTTTCGATTTATTTTTACAACACTAGTCCCACCTGTTGTGCCTGCTTAAAGAACTCGGGCAGCGTCTCCATCGAGCCGACGACCACAAACGAATCATCATCCGAGTTGCGAATCCTTCGCAGCACATTCCGATAGTTGCCATTGAGATCGAGGTCATAGCGACGCAGGGTCAGAGTTGGTCCCGTCGTGCCGTACATCGTGAGCAGCTCATTCACTGTCACCAGATACTCGCCCGACTCGTAGATGATGGTGAATTTCTCCCAGCCCAGTGTAGTGACCAGATCCTTGAGGGCCACGCCCAATTGCGCCGGATGCGGATGCAGATTGATGGTGGGCAGTTGCGTACTAAAGTCCCATCGTGTGTCCAAAAATGGCAACTCCTTGGCATCGCATATGCTCAGTGCATGTCGTGCTGCCAGATTCGTACTCGGCCCAAACACAGCCACCAAATTTTGCTAACAAAATCAGAGTTTATGACCAAGGCCAGGCACATTAACGTTTAAGGAATTTCATTCGACTTACTCGCAGCATCTTGCACAATTTCTTAGAAGTCTCGAAGGCATTATTCGGCTCAATCGCCACAGCCACTCCGTGCAGTTTGAGCTCCTCGTTCTCCTCGTTGGCCTTGTCAATGGCCAAATTGAAGATTTTCTCAGCATCCGGATTCGTATTTTCATAGATAAGGCCTGCAAAATATGTACGAAAAGACTATAAGATATCTTTTTATTTAATTTGAAATCTTTATTTTAATTACAATGCGTGTGGTCCGGTGGCTCAATTGTTAGAGTCGACCGACCTATCACATAAATTAGAGCTTACAGTTTGTAAAAAACTGGGGTTCGATTCCCACACAATGCTAAATTCAAAAATAAACCGTCATAAATGTAAAAAATAAATCTGCTAATGTCATAAAAGCCATATAATTTAATGATCGTCCCTATAGGGACAGATTTAAAATCAAAAATTAAGAAAAAAAAAAATTACAATGCGTTCTTCTGATAGATTATATTTTTTGAAAAATATTCTGCGGGGAAATCGGTTAAGTTTTGAATAACTTATGACTCTTTGAAGCCTATGAAAAGTGTCAAGTGTTAAAATTCAATTTTTCAAATGATAAAATTACAGGTCAAACATTAATAAAATGTAAATTTCACAAGAAAATCTTTTATGAATTGTAGATTATTAAGCTCATCGATCTTCAAAAATTCAACGATTGAACTAAATTTTTTCAACGAACTACGATAAACAAACTCTAGTGAATTGTGGGTTTTTCAAGGATATCGATTTTGTTAACTTGATACATCGTAAAAAATACTTTTCATTTAATTTTTACATAACTGTTCTTAAGCGATTTGAAATGCTGTACCCAATAGTTTTGGAAATTCCTGCCTTTGTCTTTTACATACATTTGCACTAAGTATTATAGCTTATTCTTGCCATTTTCTCATTTCTGCAGAGAATAAAAAGCATTTCAGTAGCTACCAAAACAAAAAAAAGAAACTATTCATAGTTTTTCTGTTCTGTTTTTTATGCTGTGCTTTTGTTTTGACATGCAAATTCTGTTTACGTATTCAGCGTCCACAGAGAAGAAAGAAGCGCACAAATCCAACAAATTCGCCGCTGTTGATGTTTTCTTTTTCTATGCCAAGCGATTTGGTGGGGCATAAAAATACATGCCACGCATCCACACACACACACACACACACACGCACACACACTCAGATCACACTCACAGACAGAGAGACAGCATGGTAAATGCGAGGCACATTTGCATGGCGCAACTGAAACTGAAATTTCCATTACGTAACCATTTCCATTCCATTTCCAAGTACGAGTACGAGTACGAGTACGAGCACAACAATAAATTCACTTTAATATTTTTTGCCTCACACTCACCCACATTGGTTCGCTCCGCTCGACAGCTGTCCATCAGATTGGCAAAGAAGACGCACAGCGAAATCAACGAAATGGCCCAGAGAGAGCCCCTCCCCGAACTCCCTGACCGCCCCGATCTCCCTGACTGTGCCTCAACTCGTTGCCGCATCCCTGGTGATTTGCCGTGGCATCCAACTGCTGCTGCAACGAATCAAATGCAATTACTAATAATTAATTCTGGATTAATTGCTTTGAAGCACACACAACACAATTATTGCGATTTAATTGCAAAGTTTTTCTGCGCGTTTGGCAAATTTTTATGAGCGTGCTAATTTTATAGTCTTTCGCTCTGCTTTTTGAGCAGACCTGCAACGAATGTGAATGCGAATGGCGAATATCGAATAGTTTTCTGTGAATTTGTATCTGTGGCAAGTTGCAATTCAATTCGCCGCAAAGACATTCGCTCTTGTTCAAAATACGATTAATTTATAATTAATAATTGAGAACTTTTTAAAGTAAAATTGTTTTTTGTTTAATTTAATTTACATTCACTCTTGTTCAAATAAGATTAATTTATAATTGAGATCATTTAAAAGTAAAATTGTTTTTAATATAATTTAGTTTAATTTATTTAACATTTTTATTCTAGAATTCTATTTCAATTAATATATTCTTTTCTCTCTGTAGAACGTTTTTAGACGACTTTTACAAACTTTAATTTACTACAATCTCAAACTCCAATTAGATTTGTCAATGGATATTCATTAGACGAGGCTTTAGATAATTATGAGCGATAAGTATGATACAAACTCTATCGAATGAAATTGTTGAGCATACAATTTCTACAATTTCTATCAATTATCAAGATTTTTAAGAAATTTAAAAAACATGATTTCCTTTTATGAATTTTAGATTTCTTACAAGCTAAAAGTTACGCGCATTTTAACTCCGAATGAAATTGGTTAGAGAGTGGATTTCTGCTCTAAAAAGGATATTTTCCAATTAAAAACAATTGGAATGTAACCAAAGTAAATACTAAAAGCTGTTAATATCTTTCAGAAAGATTAAAGATTTCAAGCAGTTTAAATTAAGTTCAATTGCGTCTAAAAAAGAGATTTTGGGATTATCTAACATGAAAACTGTTGTGCAACTTTGATGAACTTGAACAAAGAGCCGCAAATTAAGCGTATCATTAGCCAAGTTGAAGCAAAGTTTCTTCTAGAGGGCATAAGAAATGTTGATCCTTAAGCTTTCAGGTTTCAACTTGAAATGAAATTAATTAGCTGAGCTTTGGCCAATTTAACGCAGCTGGTGGTAAGTCCAATGCTTTAAATTGAGTTTTCCTTTAGTCGAGTTTTCGTCCTGTCTGAAATAAGAAGGCTGCTAAAATATATACATATAAATATACTAAAAGTATATGTTGAGAGCTGTTCGTTCGTGTGGCAAACTATTCATAGAGTGAGTAAGTGTTTGTTGCATCCACAAATACTCATGCCTCCGGTGAATAATGGGCATCAACTTTGTAAGCTTTGAATAATCCACTTAAATTGCATAAAGCAAAAGTGAAAAGAGTGATAGATAGTGAAGAGAGAGAGAGAGAGAAAGATTCACTCTTTCTATATTATTTTTATAACACGCACACATCATAAGTACACATATAAGGACATTCGGGAATGTCCTTCGCACACATTGGCATTGCAACATGCGGAATGCAACATGCAACATCTCTGCCAAACTGTTGCTGTCAGCATTAAATAAAATCAGCTTCAACAAGCATTCTCTCTCTATCTATCACTGACTCTCTCTAACTCTCTCTCTCTCTCTCTCTCTCTCTGTCTCTTTCTGTATTTCACTCACTTCTTTTCAGATAAATTCAGAAATTTCTTCCCCCCTTCTCTTCAGCTCGCCTTGCTGCATGCTTATGCATCTTTTATTTGAATGCCAGCATGCAGCAGCGCCATTAAATCTATTGCCATGCCCATCACCCCCCTCCCACTCCCACTCACCCTGCCCCCTGCCCCCTTGACTCCTTGCGGCGCGTGCATAGTGTTAAATTGCCCAGCAGCCCATCGCACATTTGCATTCCTCGCGTGAGCAACGGCGCGTGCAGGCTGTCAGAATACGAGTATCTTGAGGATACACACCACAGTGTTGCACATATGTAGATACAAGTACACACACTGAGAAAAAGGACCACTTTCTAAAATGAAGAACATTCATCTTAAATACAATATTTTGTTCTTGAAATAAGAATATTTTAAGACCAAAAAACAAAAACTAAGAATATTATAATTCTCAAATTTAAATATTTTGTTCTTAATATAAGACCATTTCAAGACCAAATTACTAAAACTAAGAAAATCATTCTAAAAAATCTTAAGTTCTTAATATAAGAATAAAAATCTTAGATCTTAAATCTTTTTCTCTTAACAACACACCACACTTCTTGAGACTTAGAATTCACAACTGGTTCTGGCGTCTCAAAGATGACATTAGGCTTGGATCTTCGGTCAAGCTTAATATTTTTTAAAGATTTTTTGTCTTGAGTATTCAATGTTTTTTGGTTTATAAATGAGAACATTTAATCCTAAAAAAATTAAAATTTTTATTCTTATACTAATATTTGTGGTCTTGAAAATATAAGAATTTATGATCTTAAAAATAAGAACTTGGTCTTAATTGAAATGTTCTTAAATTCAAGATGTGTTTTCTTACTTCAAGATTTTTATGTTCTCCGAGCATTTTTTAGACCAAAGTTCTTAGTTCCGAGACCAAAACCTTGATTTTAGATCCTTTTTTTATCAGTGCAGAAACAAATAAAAATCAGTCTAAAATTCAAGCCTAAAATTCTCGATTTTAGCATGAATTTTTAAGATATGTATTCTGAATAATTTTGTTAAACTAACACAATGTGCGAATAAAATAGCAACCACCCAGCAAAATTAAAAAAAAAAAAGCTCATAAACATTTGATTTCACAAAAAAAAAATTGTATAGAACTAAAAAATCGTTAATGAGCCAAGAAATTTGATTTAAAATTTCCCAAAATGACCCCGTTTAATTTAAATTTTTTTCCGTGATCCCGACTTTTTTTTCCTGTGTAGTTATAGGTTTCTTTTTGAGTGTGTGTGTTTGTGTTTTGTTGAGAATGCTTCAGGCCATAACATATTGCCACACACATGACAAAAGTGCTTGGCGCATATCCTTGAGTCGCCTGTTGTCCAACTTGTGGCAATTATCCAACGCCCATGTCGCATGTCCACTTCGGTTCGGGCCAAAGCTAATAACTAACTAACAAAGGACAGCTATCAACATGTAGATACATCAATAACCCACAGTTATCTATGTGCTTGTATTTGTGTTTGTGTTTGTGTGCTAATCGTTGGTTCCTGCTCTTCAATCTCACTTCAAACTCATCCAACAATTCCCACAACATTAGTTGTGTAAATATTTAAGGACAGATACAAATGTATCTGTATCTGTAGTTGTATTTGAGTGACTGTGTGACATTGTTGATTTGACAATCGTTGTTGACAAACTGTTTGGCATTTGCTTTTTGGTTTTGCATTGGCATTAGCCAAATTTGTTGGAATTTGCACTACCAATTGTGATTGACAACTGTAAACCTTGAAATACCAAATTCCAATTGCAACTTGAGTTCGATTTCGATTGGTTTCGACCAATCATGGGCGAAATTTCGTTAGCAATTTCATTGGATATTTGTGCAACGGTGCGAATGAGTAATGTGCCATAACAAATGTTATGAATAGTTAATACTCTTACAAATATATGCTTTCAAACTGTTGTTGACTTTAAATCACAACAGATACAATTTCAATAGTGAAAGCACAATTTACAGCTTATATTGAAATCCAATTTGTAGCAGAAAAATTTCACAATAATGGTAATTATTATTATTAATGCTGTAAACAGTATGAGAATGTAATGTAATACTATAACCACTTGGCTGAATTAATCATTTTTAACAATTGGTTATTTAAAAAACCAAAAAAAAAGAATTAACTTTGAAAAAAAATTGGTTTATCCAATATCTAAACTAAGGTAATTATTCTATGAACGTTAATACAACATAGCTTAAAACATCCGCAACTTTTTCATCAATATATCTAAAATTTACTTCTTAATGAAATGTATATACCCTTAGTTAGGGTATATTAGCACACGCAATCAAAGTTCTTCCAATAATGCAGTTAATGTTCTATTTATGTGTTTCAATGATTTGACAAGTGACAAGGGAAATAATTGCATTGAAACTCACTTTATATAATTACATTTTCTTTCATATTATCCTTGAAAAATGTTGAAAGTGTGTGTGTGTGTGTGTGTGTGTGTAACGTTGTCTAATTATACGTAACCTGCTTTAAGCTCATCCCTCGCAAATTGGCGGATAAAGAAGCCAATGCTCGAAAGGTAAACAAACAAATCTGATGTAGCACGTGAGCAGCTTTTAGCCACTTTTTGGCTACACATTTTGGCGCGTTGTCAAAACAAAGTGCTACATGCACAAACACACACTCACACACACACACACATACAGTGGCAGAGCTAAAATCAATTTCCAAGCATCCAAGTACGACGATTGCGCAACGACTCCACATTTTGGAGGACTATAGAAAGGGAGATGGGAGATGGGAGCAACCACATACACAAATACTTAAATTCTCTCTCTCTCTCTTATTTCTCTCTTCTTCTCTCTTGCTTACTCTCTCGCTCACTCATTCGCTTAAATGCACAAGAACGTGCCGCGTAATGGCGCGTAAATTGTTGCTGCCATTTTAATGTGTGCCCCAAAACCGCAAATTCAACGCCACACAGACTTGAGGCAAAGTTGCAGATAGCGAGAGGGAGAGGGGATTGAGAGGAGAATGGGCATAGAGGAGTGAGCCTAACAGGCGTCTGATAAGGCTAACGGCAGCTGCACGTGGAAGTGAGGCAGCCACAAGAAGAAGCAGAAGAAGCCGCAACAGCAGCAGCAGGAAACGGAAATGAAGCGAGTCAGCGAGCGGGCAAACAAGTCAGACAACAAATGTAAACCACACACACACACACAGCCACATACACATGCACATACAGTCAGAAAAATATGTCATCCTAAAATGAGGTGTGTCCGAACTTGAATTTATATTTAAAAATTGATGCGTACTATAATTTTGGAATTAAGTATGAAACCCATGTGACCTAAACTGTTTCACAAATTTAAAACTAGACTAAGTTGCCCCTTAGGTAACAGCAAGCTTGTTTAATAAAAATACTAACTTTTTACCAAAAAAAAAAAAAAAAAAATAAAAAAAAGTATGAAACGATCTTAAATTCCTACATGATTCCTAAAAATGTTTCATTGTCCAGTTTTAACCAAACTTAGTCGGAATATATAACTTAATTTACAAATTAGAGCAATAAATAAAAAGAACACTCTTACTTGTAGCGTTTGGATGAATAATTTCAGTTAATAATAATAAAAATAATATTGTATAATACCAAGTCAAAAATAATATAATATCATGCTTAGTATCTACACTGATAAAAAAAAGGATCTAAAATCAAGATTTTGGTCTCAGAACTAAGAACTTTGGTCTAAAAACTGCGTCGAGAACATGAAAATCTTGAAGTAAGAAAACACATCTTGATTCTAAGAACATTTCAATTAAGACCATGTTCTTATTTTCAAGATTATAAATTCTTATATTTTCTTTCAAGACCACTAATCTTAGTATAAGAATAAAACTTATTATTTTTTTAAGATTATATGTTCTTATTTATAGACCAAAAAGTTTTGAATACTCAAGACAAAAATCTCAAATAAAGATTAAGCTTCTTACCATTTTAATTAGAATGAAGTAATTTTCAGTTAACTTGAGGTCTAGTAATGTCAATATGACACTAAACAACAAACAAAACACTTGCACTTGGCTCGGTGTAGAGCTGTTTCAAGAGATGCCAATCTCTATCATCAGCCCCGTTGTGCTGACTTGACCAGCGATCCAAGCCTAATGCCATCTTTGAGAAGCTAGAACCAGTTGTGAATTATAAGCCCCAACAAGTAACAAAATTCTAAGATTTTTGTTCTTATTTTAAGAGAAAAATATCTAAGATCTAAGAAATTTATTCTTATATTAAGAACTTAAGATTTTTAGAATAATATTCTTAGTTTTTGTGATTTGGTCCTAAAATGGTCTTATATTAAGAACAAAATATTTAAATTTAAGAATTTTATTCTTATATTAAGAACTTACGATTTTCAAGATTAATATTCTAAGTTTTAGTAATTTGGTCTTAAAATATTCTTATTTCAAGAACAAAATATTTAAGATGAATGTTCTTGATTTTAGAAAGTGGTTTTTTTTGTTCAGTGTAGAGACAAAAGTTTTGTATACTAAACATATGTTATAATAATTTATGATTGCTGTATACTATATCTAATATGTTTCAAGATCGGAATAAACTTAAATATAAGAATGTTTTGTAGAAACTAGACTGGAATTAATCTCAAAATGTACTCAAAAATGAGATTTTGGTACTCAGCTTTGGAGACTTTAAACTATTTAAGTTTGTACTTGAATATTACCAGTTCAAAGTAAAAGGATTTTGGTTTTTTTCTCTGAGTGTACAGCTAAAGGGGTTTGAGTGGGTTGAACGCACTAAAACAGCCACTGTGTCACAGTGCCACAGAGAAGCACTCGCCACTTTCAGCACTTGGGCAAATGGATTCTCGACTTGCAAGTTTTCATTCCAATTAGAACTGGTGCGTATGTGTGATTAACATGTGTGTGTATGTGTGTGTATGAATGCCTCTTTCTCTCTTTCACTCACTATCTCTCTCTGTCTTTCTCTCTGCTTTCTCTCTCACTCTCTCGCTGTGAATTCAACACACAAACGCAGTTATTACGTCAAAAGCATTAACAAGCTTTTTGGCCGCGTTGATGCTGCAAAATGTTGTTGTTGTTGTTGCTTGTAGTTGTTCTTATTATTGTTCTTGTTGTTGTTGTTGTTTTTGCCCATTTGTTGTTGCTTTTTATGCTAGCCAGCTGAGGCTAATATGGCGCCACAGAACGAGTTGTAGCTGTGAACGGCGCTAAAGAAAAGTGTTCAGTGTCTGTCAACAGGCACATGAATTGTTAACTTGGCCCGCTTCAGGTGCTGCTGTTGCCACAGGTAAAGTGTAAACGTCCAACCAGCCGAAAGCTGTCCACATGGCCCCGTCCAGTTGGCAGGCAGCCAACGAGCTGGAGCATTGGGGATTTTGGGTTGATTTTTAGGTGGCCAACCAGTTGCGTTTAGTCGTGCGAGGCACGTTTGTTCTTGCTTGTCCCGGGGCCATGGTCAAAATGGGCTGAGCGGGCGACATGGGCCAAATGTCAGTGCCAAGGTGTCAAATTGTCAGCGCCTGTTGGCCACGAAAATTGCGAAGCAGGCCACTCAGCTAACAATGACTGACATTGATAAGGCAGCGATAAGAAGCACACAGAGAAAAACGAATCCATTCTAAAATTTAAGCATAAAAATTCTTGATTTAAGCATGTATTTTTTGGGTATTTATTCAGAAAATTAGTTTTAAATTAACACAATTCTCATAGAGTCCCGATAATCAGAAAATTTATGGAGAAGGAATTCAAAAATCATAAGAAATTTTGACATCTTTTAGATTGATTTTATCCCGGAATTTCAGATTTGTGTTTTCAGTGTAGCAATGCCAACGGCTGTAACACAGTGCGTATGTGTAATGAATAACAGAAAATAAAATACAGAGCAATTTCTTGAAGCTGTCAAGGTTCTTTTAATGCCAATGTCTAAAATATTGATAAACATTGAAAAATGTTTAACCACTTGTTAAACAAAAATATTTTTCAATAACAAAACAAATGCAGCGTGTGCGCAACACTTGCGTCTCTCTCTCTCTCTCGCTTGGTCGCTCTCTCTCTCTCATTTCACTGATTTTCTAGCTTGCTCTCTGAGACACAAGTTTCTACAACGCATACACACAGATATTTTTTTCCCGAGTACACCAACGAGAATCATGGCCAAAACAGGAGACCAAAACCCAAGGAGGCCAGTTCGACACGAGAGTTCAGCGAGTGCGGACGCGCAAATCGGACAGAAAAAACACACGTTCCAAGGTGTAGATAACAAACACGATTCATAAACACAACAACAACAATAATATTTGGCTAATCTCTGTGTGTGCAAAAGGCCAAGTCAATCAAGCAAGTCTTGTGAGAAGAAGAGGCTTAAAGTGCTAAGTGCTAAGAGTCTTCCATATGTGCCACAATTCGCTGTGAACGCCGTAATTAGTGAACAAGTGTGTGCAGAGTACAAATTGAAGGAAAGAGCATTTGAACAGTCGTTGCCTGACGATGCCTGAAATCATCGAGCTTAATGTTGGCGGTGTCCACTATACGACGACCCTGAATACTCTGCTGCAGGACAAGACGACGCTGCTGCACGAGTTGTTCGCTGGTCCCGAGGGCCGTGACACTCTGGCCAAGGACAGCAAAGGCCGCTATTTTCTGGACCGTGATGGCGTCCTCTTCCGCTACATATTGGACTTTCTGAGGGACAAGGCCCTCCAGCTGCCCGAGGGCTTCCGCGAGCGCCAGCGACTGCTGCGGGAGGCGGAGCACTTCAAGCTGACGGCGATGCTCGACTGCATCAAGGGGGACAGGGATGCCCGACCGCCGGGCTGCATCACCATTGGCTATCGGGGCAGCTTCCAGTTCGGCAAGGACGGTCTGGCCGATGTCAAGTTCCGCAAACTGTCGCGCATCCTCGTCTGCGGTCGGGTCGCCCAGTGTCGTGAGGTCTTTGGGGACACGCTGAACGAGTCCCGGGATCCGGATCACGGTGGCCCCGATCGCTATACGTCGCGGTTCTTCCTCAAGCATTGCTTCATCGAACAGGCCTTCGACAATCTGCATGATCACGGATACCGCATGGCGGGCAGTTGTGGCTCGGGAACGGCAGGATCTGCTGCGGAGCCCAAGCCGGGCGTGGACACGGAGGAGAATCGCTGGAATCACTACAATGAGTTCGTTTTCATTCGGGACTAAGCAAATCCCCCCTTCCCAGAGAGACACCCTTCCCGGAAATATTCTTATGTTTGTGATACCAATCGAAAAAAATATCAAAAAGATATACTCTATATACTCTTCCTAACAAATTGATAGCAAACCTGGACAACTAAATTCGGCATTCAAAAGATTAAAGAAGGCCCTTCCCAGTATGTTTGTGATACCCACTGAATGCTCTTCCCAACAATTTCGAAACTAGGACAATTAATTCGGTATTCAACAGATCAAGAATCTCTCTCTAAATAGCATCTTAAGTATATTCCAATTCCAATTTAATGCCATTATGATAATCTGAACTGAGCAAACAAACAACCTAATCTCACATGATTTAAGCCCACCTTTATAATTATATTCCAATGGGAACATTTTAAGCTTACAATTTGACTAACAATCCCAACAAATTAACCAGAGATAGTTTTCAACTCCCTCGAATCTGAAAGAATATATTGAATCTTCTTGAACTACAAAACGCAGAGTTTGAAATTGAAATGGAAATAAGAAATAACTTTTGAAGCATAAACAAATTTAGTAATAAATTTATAAACAAATATAGAAGTAGGGCAGCTGTAAGCTATCACAATGAACTATTTAAAATACGGGTCACTTCTTGAGCAAATAGAAAGAAACTCAGTCAAAAAAAATACAAGTATTTACTTATAAATCTCACACAGGTAAAACTACAAAAAAAATACTCGAATATGAACAAATTTCTTGCTTTGTAGGAAACTTAAAAGAATTGCTAGCGAAATGGAATAATTAAAGTAATTAACTAGCCAATCCGATTACAAATAGTTGTTATTCAAAACAAATAATGTCAAATCTCCCTCTCATAGTACAACAACAATGCAATGCAGATCAATAAATACACGAAAAATAATAATATAATAAATATGGAAAAAATAAAAAATATATGTACTACTTGGAACATTGTGGCAACATCTGGCGCCTAAGGGAAACCCATGAATGTTTGCAATAAACGCAGCCAATAAAAAAAGGAAAACATACAAAATTTAGTTTATACACAAACACATACAGAGACAGAGAATCAATACGAAATATGTATTTCCCTTTCAGTATTAAAGAAAAGCGACGAGGGCAGAAAGAAAACCTGTCATCGAAATGTCTTGCGAATGATGCTGTCAATGAGCATATCTGTCTGTCCGTCTATCTGAAACTGTGAACGTAAACTAAATTATGTCATGATAAATATCACATCAGAACAGAAACAGAAGCAGAAGCAGAAACTGTAGCAAATGTTGGACAGATAAATATGTAACGAAATTGTGTGAAAAATGTGTGAAAATAAAAGATGTATCTTTTGAATTGACTCTGCCACAAAGAATAAATGTTGGAATAATTATTTGTGCCCTTACAAAATGTATGTCAGATAGTCAGGAACTAGATTCCGATTAAATATATTCAATGTTCAGTATACAAATATACCTAATCGGTCTAAAGAGCTGAATAAGATATATAGATTCTTAAGAAATAGGAGTCCTTTAAAAAGTATTATTAAAGAGTATCTCTAACCATTGTAAGGGTATTTAGGCTGTTTATTTGATTTACTTACAAACAAACAGTTCATCTGCAGTTGCCTTAGCCAACTGGTCAAAAGTGTTTACAAACATTTCCACATATTTGCCCCAATTTGAATATCAATCAAATCAAAAATTGCCAAAATATAAAACAAAAAAAAAACATTAAGAACTTCCATTAAAATGACACAAAACATACCAACAATTTGCTGAACTCTATGAAAAAAAAAACACAAAAAAAAACATAAATGTCAAAGCCGAAATAGAGGCCTAAATATATAGGAAAAAACAAATAAAATCAATCAATGTATCGACTTTAAAGCATATGTCATTCAGGATCAGGATGAACAATGAAGTTGAGAACGTTAAATTGTGTGTATTGCTTATTGTTTATGGCTTTTTCATTGGCGCAAAAAAATAAAAATAAAACATAAATAAATGCGAGTATTTACATAAATATGTATGTATAAATGTCTGTGTGTCATGCGATCAAAAGCAGAATATAAACCAAATGAAATCAAATGAAACGAAACGATAATTGTATAATACGAAAATCACATATATGTGTATGTATATTAAATAGCGAAATTTTTGGGAATATACTAGTATATCGAGAATAGCAGGCCCCACTATATAGTTTATGTTGAGGAAATCTAGTATACATTATATACTTATATACAAATATGAATATAAATATAAATATAAATATATACATATATATTTAAACCAATTGTCGATATTGAAGTATCTATAAATGTTTAGAATTACACGTAATAAATGCAACACAAGCTAATACAAATTATTCAATAAATGATATATGAATAAATGGAATACAAACTTAACTTTTACCTAACAAACAAAAGCAGAGTAAACATATTACAATCGCAATGTAGAAAAAGTGCGACAAATGGAATCTATGTAAAAATACGAATAAAAACAAATAAACTACAAATAATAAACCTATGCGTATCAAAGTTTGTGAATGTTGAATGGTCAATGGGTACTCGTTACAGCTCGTATGAGTGTGTCAAAGTTTTTTGAACACTTCAGGTGATGGGCACAGCCCGAAATGGGCTTTATTGGAAAAGTTTTAAATGTTCTTCAGTCAAAGTTTAAAGAAAGAGAAAGAGCTGTCGATGAAATGAGAGAGAAAAAGGGAGAGTAGGGAAAAAATTTAAAGTTCTGGACTTTAGCACGTATTTTATTTTACTTAAATTAACATAATGTGCGGATAAAATGGATAAAAATTTACTTGAATGTTGGTTTAAGAAAATCGGGGATTAGCGAACTTCAGACATGACATCGGATTATTTTAATCCCAGTTCTTTTTTTCTGTGTACTCGTTTAGTGGAGTGAAGCATTCAACGCTCAACATTATCAGCCTCTAATTAGATATTTATGACTTTCAATATCATTTAATTTATTTATTCATTGACTTGTCACAAACTACATATTCTGACGTTGATTGGGGCAATAAAATTTATAAGCTGTGCAGCAAGAAAGAAGGAAATGAGTCTCATTAAAATTGACTGAATAGCATTGTTTAAAATGGGGACCAAAGTGCATTAATAATATATTTGCCAATACACAACCGTAAAGCAAGGTGCATGCCACACAGTATCGGTGGCAGGCAAATGCCTTATATATAAAAAAAAAAAGGAGAAAAAATAATGTAAATAACTCAAAAGGCAGTCGGCAGATGAATGAATGGTGACCTTTGCAAGGGGGCGACAACAATTCAGCATTTGTTTTAAATTCAACGCAGCCAACAATCATTTACTTACACACACGCACAAATACAGGAGGCAACGTGTACAGGGAGTGGGAGTGGGAGGGGGGGGGTGAAGAGTAGGGGATTGTATGAAACAAAGGGCTCACTTGAAGTCCTTTCGGCACGCGTCCTTCCCAACTCAACCCCCTGCGGATGACGACGAGTACAAAAATGTTGAAATTAAACGAGAAAAGGCAAATGCTTTCTTTCTCTTCATGTGTATGTGTGTGTGTGTGTGGGTGTGTGTGTGTGTGTATTAGTTTTTATGTGTGCGTGTTGAAGTATGCTTCAGAGAAAGCCAAATGGGCTAAACAGAGAGAGAGAAAGTGCAGCAGCATCTGAAATCAGGCAGCACAAGACCCACAAAAGGTAAGCAGGTAGATAGTTAGAAAGCAAGAAAGCTATCCCAAAAGTGGGCGTGGCCGTTCATCACCTGCATACTAAGCAACAACCTGAGGCGTCTCACGTATTTCTGGCTCCCCGTTTATTGACAATAAGACCAGACTACGTACACACACAATATGCAAAGTGCAAAGTCGGAGTTCAAGAAAAAAAAAAGGAAAAAAGCAAAAAAAAAAAAAGAAAGAAAAAAAGTAAGGAAAAATATTTAGAGATACGCATATAAATTACTGGCAGCTGGCAGTCAAATACACGAGTAAGTTGGCCAACAGTAGGTTATCTTGAAGCCTCAGCATCCAAATGAAATGATGGCTTTTTGTCTTTTACGCTAAATTACCTTGATTTGATTTGGACCCAGAGCACACAGTTGGGCTGATGAGTTTTGCCCTGCCTGCTCTGGGAGTGTCCTGACTTGAGTTCTGACTCGACTCTGTCATCAGCATTGTGAGGAAAGAGCTTCATGCAGCTTCACTGTCACAATGTCACACTGTCACCTTCAATTAGTTGCTGCCACGGGGCCTCCAAGTTGGCTTGTAAACGGGGCTAATGTCGAGCACAAGGCATCATCAGCTGCCTTATTAATTCATAAATTTTGAAATTGTGTCTAGGTCGTGACAAGATGCTTTAAATTGATGTCATTTCATTTGCCACCCAAAAAACACGCAAAATGAGCTTGATTTAGTTAGCCCTTTTTTTGTGGAATACGTTGCATACTTTTTGCCACAGACTGTGGCCCCATACGAACCTGTTCGTCTCTTTACCCATATAATGAGCTTTATTTTGTGTGCCGCATTAATTGCGATTAAAAAGATTTTAATTAATAAAGTCAAGTGCGCCATTTATACACGGCTTTTTGACTAAATTCAGTTTATAAATGAAAGCAATTCACACAAATAAAAGCTAAGTAAATGTCATTCGCGATTTTAATTTGCATTTCAAGTGAGATATTCCTATAGCGATATTCCAAAAAAGGAGGATAATCCACTTGCTGTCTATTCGAAAAGAGCTTATAAAGATACAAAACGCGATTCGTTGACTCTGCCACTTTTTTGTGGCACACAGAGAAACCGCAAACGGAAACAAATCACAGCAAAAAATAAATAGAGTTTTTGGTAAAAAGCTTATGGTGAAAACCCTCTCTCACAATAGATTAATCAACAGTGCAATATGTGAGGCAGCTTTTGTTGTTGTTGTTGTTGGTCGCGTGCCCCTTGCCCCCTGGTGTCATATTAAAGGTAAAGTTGTTTTTACTGATTTATTCGCATGCTTGAATTTTTGTTATTTCCTCGTTTTAATAGCGTCACAAACATTTGCTTTAATTTCAGCCCCAAACTCGTACTTAGTACGAGTCTAATATATATTCGCACACAAATGTCGGATAATACATATGCACATAATCATTGTGCGTGTTACGCACGCACTTACACACACACACACATACATACATATACATATACACTCCCACATATAGCATACACTCACATTGGTCAGACTTATTTGGTTTTACGAGGCAAGCACTCGCATCACTTACCATATTCCTACTCCTTGCTTGCAACGTCCGAAACTCTATTTACAACTCTTATTTGCCGTTAGTTTTAAAGACCTAAACGTGCTCCACATATACCACACAGTGTACATATGTATGTGTTGTGTGTTGGCCATAAAATAAACAGTTGAGAAAAATAATAGCGCACTAGAACTATTTATGCCCTGGACGCAATTTGCTTGCCCAATTATTGAACTTGATGCTTCAACTAAGCCAAACAAATATTTGTCCAACTATTTTCATTTAATGATGATATGAAAAACAACGGCTAATGCGATTATTGTGGTAATCCCAATAATGAAAAGTTTACCGGCGCAAACTAACAACAAATTTTCAATTAACATTAGAAAAACATTTTCCATAATTTAATAAAATTAAAAAATATAAAAATAACTCCAACATTGTTGTTGCCTCCTGTGAGGGTTGAACTCACGGCCTTTGGTTTACGAGACCAACGCTCTACCACTGAGCTAAAGAGGCGATGTGAAGAGCGCTGCCAAATGAGCCACACAAGTTACGCGATAGAAAAACTGAAACGCAAATGATAGATAAGAACAACAAACGCGCAAACAAGATCGCGTCAAACATTTTATTATGGAGAAACGACATGCGCAATGCTAAAGTTCAAATTAACAAATGCTCTTATTTCATATCAAGCGTGTAAGACAAATATAAATAAACTACACATAGATAATGTAAAAATTTAGTTAACAACATTGGTTCTTTTATAAATAAGAATTAAAATAAATGTTCTTTTAATGACGCATTTTGAAAATTCAAAAAACTGACATTCAATCACTGCCTCCTGTGAGGGTTGAACTCACGGCCTTTGGTTTACGAGACCAACGCTCTACCACTGAGCTAAAGAGGCGCTGCGTTGAGCGCTGCCCAATGCTGTATACATAGCCACTCACTGAGCGGCATCATTTTCGAACACAATTTCAGAGAGTGAGCGAATGAGCGCGCGAGAAAGGGAGAGTTTTAGTGTAACACAAATTGTGGGCGTGCGCAATGCTGGAGATTTTAACTGAACGAGGAACTACATGTAGATATATTTATCTATGTGCGTAAGCACAAATTCAAACACACAAACAAATATTTATGTACACACACACAATTCTGAAAAAATTATCAAAAACAATATGTGAAATATGGCAACATTTTACATTTGGCAAATGAAAATTGATTTTTTCTGATAAGATAAATGAGAATGCTTAACTGGCATACAATTAGTAATTAGTTAATTACCACTAATATATTAAACGCTAGCTAATTAGAGCTTACGTTTTTATGGTGGCAAATGTGGCATTGAAAAGCGGAAATGAGCCAAATGGCAGCATTTCCTGTCCAAGAGTCTAAATAGCCAGCTATTGTTGAAATGGACCAAAACCATGCAAATTTACTTCTAATTTTCTTATTTGGACGTCACTTACTCTCCCTCTCTTTCTCTCTCTCTCTCTCTCTCTCTCACTCTCTCGCACACTCTTCGCTTTTGTTGGCCTTGGCTTTGTTTCTCGTTTAGCACCATGACAAATTCAGTTGTCAGCCAACACAATTGTTTGAGTGCCATGAATGATGGCCACCAGCGATGTGGGCCACTAAAACGGCCAACAATCTGATGTGTGCGATATATCTGAGTGACAATTCTATTAGCTACAAATTGAACGTGCAGTCAACAACTAACAACTAACGGGTAACTACCAACTGGCAACAACTACAATTCATATACACGCCAACGAGCCATTAACACCCGTCATAACTATTCCCATAAGCCAAAATCAGACATGTTCACAGCGGCAAATTGAAGAGGAGCGTTAAGGGAAGTCTCAGTGAAGTGCAATATACATAGATGTATTACATATGTATATGTAACATATGGTTCTCTTGGTGAGATTTACTTACTTACAAGCAAATTAATTGCCACTAATCAAGTGATTTGAATTTTTCATGCAAAGGACTCGTTAAGAACTTCCTGGAGTCCGCTTTAAGATGGCGATATAAAACATTTTATGATAGCACTAATTACACGCTAGTGAACAGCCCAGGCAAATCCCATTCATCCATTCCACCCCATCCAATATACCCATTGATTTTTCTTCAACTTCTCCTCCTCCTCCTCAGCCCATGCCAAATTCAGCTGATAAATGAGTACAAGTCAAGGAATTTATGCTACACATGGGTCATGGAAAAGCAAACGGGACCTAAAATAAGTTCTCTTATCGTAAATATACCCTACAAAACTGTAGAAGTTGCTTTCATTTCACAGTTGATTACATTTTAAGTATTGAGTGAAAAACTAACAAAAAATAAAAGTTCATTTGGTTTTTTGTTGTTACAGACTGGATATTTCTTAAAAAACTGTTTTTAAACACTCAATAAATCCCTCGTCTAGTTTTTGCTTTATTTACTTACTTATGTGCACTTAAAAGCACATTAAATAATCCCATTTCCGGCCGAATGAAACAATCTAAACACTTTTCAATAGGCAATAAAGTTGAACAATTTGCAAGCAATATTTATTTATCTTGCAAATGAATTAAACAATCAATGAGAGAAAGAGAGAACCAAGGATAGATTAAAGTAGCATAAATAATGAATGACTGATGCTTTGATAATAGGCTGCGGCATTTACAGATTAACAAAATTAACATAATGAATGAAGCATTCAATTCAATTCAAATGAATAGACCAAAACGGTTTAGCCCAAAAGGGAAGTAGGACGAATCTATAACTATGTCAGGGTTGAGTTGATATAGGAAAGGATGCTTCCAATTAATTAACAATTGAGTTTGTTATAGTCGGAAGTAATGAACTGAGAGCTAAACAACAGCAAGAATATTTGGAAATCAGGGATAATACTATATAATACTATCTTGGCAATGCAATTAACTATCGACTCTTAAAATCAGTTTTAGTAATAAGTTGTTAGTTCAAAATGTAAATTAATATTCAAATCAGGGATTAAAACCGAAACGAATATCGGTTTCAGTTACGGTTTCGAAAATATTCGCATTTAGGTTTTCGGTTATCGGTTACGGTAAATCTTTGAAAAAAGGTTTCGTAACGGTGAACCGGTTTTTGTGTGTTTCGGTTTTGAAATACCGGTATGGTTTCGGTTCACAAAAAGAAAAAAAATTTCTTTGTAATAATACTAAAAGCGCATTACTTTCTCAGTGTTGCTAAAAACGACTATTTTAACCCCGTTTTCCTCTTTTTCATACAAAAGGTGGCTTTTTAGCAATTTTCAAAAAATCATAAGAAATACTAGCAAAAATATTTTAGATAATTTTTTTTGCAGTTGCTATTAGAATTGTTTAAAAAACTTGAAAAATTGCGTTTTTTAAAAATTCAAAATTTTCCCAAGGGTACTTAATGGGTTAAAGAAATTTTTGTATCATTCGAACGGAATTTAAGTGATTAAAAGATTTATATAAAAAACCCGCATCAAACCATCTTTATTATACCCAAATTTGACAAATTTATGCTGTATGAAGACATTAGTGGCACACTGTATGTGTGTACATGCATAAGACAATGAAATGCAGACAATTTTTGCATCTTGCTTTTATTTGTTTTTTTTTTTTCTATGTGTGGAAAACCGAAATTAACCCTTAACCTTAACCGGTTATTTCGGTTTACAGAGTTTCGGTTTAAAGGTTTCGGTCAGATGAACATTTTTTTTTTTTCGGTTACGGTTTCAGTTACGGTTTCAAATTTCAATCGGTTTTTACCGGTTAAAGGTTACGGTTTCGGTTAGGGTTTTAATCCCTGATTCAAATTTAAAATTTACACATTTCTGCAACTTAAGAAATAAATAAAATGTGAATTAAATTATGAATATCCAATGAAAATTATAATAGTTACAAACAAAACAGTATATTGAAATAAATTCTAAGCAACAACTGTAAATAAAGGATAAACTGTAGAAGAGTCAAAGGGACTGCTGGCATATTACGTGAGTATCTATGAGTAAATAGATCCGGAATAGGAATAGGAATAGGAAATGAAACAATGGCAACTAGTCACAGTAACAAAAAAGCCTTTTGTTTTTCGCAGTAAGCGGCTTTCCTTTGTTGCAACGAAGCGGCAAAAGGGAAAAGCGTTGCGATTGCAAAGGAAAAAGCAACAAATATACATTGCGACGATAAGGAGGAAGGACGCAATGAGTGCAGCAATAAATTTATTGCGAGTATTGCGAGTGTATTCGCATTTGTATTCGCATTCATCAGATATGACAATGGCAAACAAATGATGAACAGGCACGCTTCAAAACTGGCCAGCAAGTCACTCAGTCAGACTGTCTGTCTGACTGTCCATCTGTCCATCTGTCTATCTGTCAGAGTGCCATTCATTCGCCAGGAGTGAATACCTATATTCATATGTGTTTATGCATTTGAATAATGAAATTACCTGCTCTTTCAGCGTTGACTTTGTTTCCACTTTTTCCTTATTTTCTTCTCGTTTTTGCCTGTCCAACAAGTGAGTGGCAAAAAAAAAAAAACAAACAAACTGGCCACACACAAAGCGAATACACACACACACACATACACAGCCACAACAAGACAGAGACACACCCACATGTGACAGGACACGGACACGGAACATGGACGCCTCGCAAATAATAGGACGCCTTCATTGTCTGTTTCGTGTGATATGCGCGAGTGTGTGTGTGTGTGTGTGTGTGTGTGTGTGTGTGTGTGAGTGAATAAGGGAGTGGTGTGTATCTCTATTTATGCCAGACCAATATCCCTATACACAGGGAAAATTTACGGGATAAAATCAAACCAAACGAGATTGAAAGTTCAATAATATCCAAATCTCTTAAATCAAGTACGAAATTTTTGGTTCAAGAACCATTTTTTGATTCCTTCTTCGAAAATATTTTGATATTTTTCAGTAAAATTCAATTTTTTAGCCTTTTGTTGTCTATTTTAGTGCCAAGTGTTTGCCATTTTAAGCGCATAGTGTATTAATTTAAAAATAACATCCTGAAAACATACCTAAAAAATATATATGCTTAAATCAAAGACTTTAAACTTGAATTTAAGAATGAATTTATTTGTTTCTGTATGTAGTATACATACATATCTGTATATATAAGTATATATCTGTTAAATAACAAAGTCAATCAATTTGCAGACTTCCGGAACGTTTAAGTTCTACAATTTATGCAAATGTGTCTCTGATGAGACTTTAATGAAATGCTGAATGCTGAACGCTGTGTGAATTATTGATTTGTGCGGTATTTCATGTAATAACGAGCCTGATAAGCTTGATAAGGATAAAGCAAACTGGCGTGTGGTTATCCTGTGAATATGTGCTCATTGTGAGCCATCCATCGACTGGCCGTTAACAAATGGCCGCAAGGACACAGTCATAAATATTGGCAACAATGTCGACTGCCTGTCACTATGCATATGTGAATGTGTGTGTGTGTGTGTATGTGTTTAGATTAGTAGTGCACACACACACACACACGTTGCTAGGAACCTATTGTTAGCTATCGAAGGACAGCAGCAACAGCTCCTGTAGCTCTCTCTGCACTTTGTTAACTTCATAACAAATGGCAGTTCTAATAAATTCGATTAGCTGCAAGCGACAAGCTCACACACACTCCCACACACATATAGAGAGACATTTACACACAGTTGGACAATAATTGATTGTCCTTCATTAAGCGTAGCTTCATTATAAATTTATCATTGCTCATCGAGAGGCATTAACAATACGTAAATCATATGCAAAACACTTTAAAGCGGATATTTCATTGAGACTCAATTTCCGGCCTTTGTCATAAATTCAGTTGAAATAAATCAAACGCTTTTATGGGTGCAACGAAGTCTGAATACGCTAAAATTGATTTTAATCAAATGTGTTGAATTGAAAAATGTTATGAAGATAAGAACAATTTATTATATTATTTGTAACTCTGTGAAATTTAAATTAAATTCATTACATTTGCCAGAAAAAACACAAAATAAAAAAAGTAAGCACAAGAATTTGTAAAGCCGCAGGCGTGAAAATTGTATGGAAAAGAGAAATGGCGACGTCGGAGACGGAAACGGAAATCGGTTGAGCTTAAACTCGTCGGGAAAAGACAAGAGTCAAAAGTGCGTTAGAATTAAGCAAATTATTGGCCAGGTGCGGCATTTTAGGGACAAGGACAACTGTCAATTGTCATGAAGCAACGTTATAAATCACGGCAAATGTAAAAGCAAAAGGCGATATGAAACAAAGCCACGAACTTGTCCAAGCAAAACGAAGTTGGCCAACAGCAAACGGGCAATTCAAAGAACAACAACAGGAAGACACACACACACCCACTCACACCCACACACGCAGAAAGTTTTACAATTTACAAAGTAAAACACATAAATTTCAAATTTGCCCCGAATGAAATGTTTTTGTAGCTGTTTTAACGATATTTTGGCGGCAGGCAAATGAAAATAAATCAGAAGGTCGAAACCTAAAATAATAAATATAAAACCCATCGACTAAAACAGACACATGTATACACACAAACACACACATAAGTGGAGATTAAAGCGTTGAGATTAAGCAGCAAATGAGAAATGAAAAAGTTAATTTCCCTTGACGCTTTTGTAACTTGGCCCTGTCTTTTAACTGTTGTTTTTTTCAGTAATAATCATCGCTGTTATAATCTTGTAAACACATCACACAGCTGACAAATAGACGTAAGTTGATCCATCGCATATTAATAATCCATGTTCTTAAGTTTATGTTCGCATTAAATAAAGCTTAACACTTTATGCTTTTTTTCCTCTTAAAAAAAAATAAAAATAAAAAAGGATAACACTTGTAAGCAATCATATTCAGGCGTGCTACAGAAATCACAAGTGAAATCGAATTCAATTTCACTTCGAAAATTTCTCCGTGCCACAGAATTTCGAGTAATTTATAGTTTTTAGCATGTTCACCAACCTTTTCGAACTAGGCTGCTAGGGTTGGCCCCTTCTCAGATTAAATTTCCCAAGGGTTTGCTTAGCAACTTTTATAAGTTTATCATTGCAGAATAGAAGGTTATTATTTTATTTCTTCTTTAATTAATATTCTTTAATTTATTTATATAATAATTGATATTGTGTAGCTTAAATAAATTTAAAAGTTTTTGGTGCGGCAAACAATAAATGTTACTGGACAACTCTAAATTCTAAAATTCGGACAAAAAATGTGACATTATTCTCATGGCATCGGACGCCAGTGGATTGAGTGATGATTTCGTTTCACCCAAAATTGTTCAGGTGATTAGACTGTGGCACGGAGAAATGAAATTGACGTGAAATTCAAGTGAAAGAGATGTCTGTGGCATACCTGATTATACTCTTTTATTCAATAATTTTCATAGTGCCCTTTAACTAAATTTCTGTTAAGATTATGCAGCAGTTTAAAAATGTTTAAATATAAAAATTAAATAAAACTTCATCTACCAAATCATAAAATTGAAGAATTAATTCCACATATTTCTGAGTTCTCTTTCCCAATAAAACTAATCACATAACCAACTCTTGGAACAGTTTAGCTGAAATAATAATCTTAGTTTATCTATTCTATATATTCTTCACCTAAGGATATTGCTGGGCAGATGTCATATCGAAAACAGATTCAAAGGATAATCGACTTTTCATGCAGTTCAGAGACTGAGTCTGAGTCTGAGTCCGAGTCCATTTAAGAATGAACTTTCAGAGCTGCGAACTGCAGTGGCCAACATGTTAACTCGATGCTATTTTAAGACCGAGTATCTCAGCCTTTACACAGATAACCAAGAAAAGCAAGTGGAGAAGCAGCAGCAGCTGCTGGTCCTGGCAGGACAATTGCCTGGGTCAATGGCAAAGTTATATCAGAAAATCTTTCATTCCACTTAAACGAGTACATGGCAATTTTTACAATGGCATTTTTGGCAGTTGGCAGTTGACCAAGTCGAGTGAGGGGGGCTTAAACCAATGGCCAATAATGTAATTAAAATGCCATTTGCCGGGCAAACAAGTGAAACTGAATTATCTGTGGCACAAATGGAAAATTAATTTTCTCTCACTGCTGAAATCGAATTATAAATATATATCATTTCAAATAAACGATTCGATTGGACGAGTGTGAAAACTAGTAAAGTAATTTAATTAAAATTGTTGAAATTAAATGGCAAACTCATGAAATTCATGTATAATATTTCAGCACATTCCTGGCCAACTTTGTCATGTATAAACTGATGTCCTGTTAGCCAGGTTGATTGTGGTTTGACTGCGATTATGACCAACCTGGTTCGATGACAAAAGCAATAACCGACTTTAAGCAAAAGTTAGAGCACACACACACATATTAAACTCAATTTCTGCTTTTCCCGTATGCCTCTCATAGTCCTTTGAGAACAGAGCAAATATATAAAACAGGTCCCTAGGAAACTTTGTTACTTTATTTGGCCATGAAACGCAGACTTTGGCCTGAAATTTATGAAATTTAAGAACGCACGCGTTCAAGATATGGCCAATAAATCATTAAATGTATGTGCTAGAGAGGAAAAGAGAGAGAGAGGGAGAAGGAAAGAGAGGCAGAGAGAGTGATGGCAAAGTGCTTTGCCACCTGGTGCCTGGCCATGTTCATTTTAACATTTTCCGGCGGTCAAAATGCCGGAAATATTTCTCGTCCTTCCCTTCTTACTAACTTCCTGCCTCTCTCACATCATGCATCGCTGATTAGAGCATAATCATGACGCAGTGCCTGTGATATTTATGAAATTTATCTAAATTATTGGTCAGTCACTTGAATATTGCCAGCATATTTCAATTACTGACAACACAGAGCACGAGTCGAGGAAGGTCAATCAATAAGGAGATATGAGGAGAAGGAGAAAAAGAGAAGGGAAGGCACTGCTCTTATCGGCCAGACGACCAAGTGCCAGTTGAAGGTATGACCTTTAAATATCCTTTCACATTTGGCCATCCATATTGGGCCAAGATACCGTCACAGCATTTTCTAAAATGACTCGCATTAGGTATAAAAAATGTATTAGGTCTCTGTGTTATGGCTGCGCCGGAGAGTCGAGAACCGAACACAGTGTCCTCCTTACCCCTGCCCCTCCACCTGCCCCTTCTCCACTCCTGCCACATTTTGTGGCACGACAAACGGTGCGCAGGTCACCATTGGCCATGGCAAGAGGTTTTATGAAGCAGAGACAACAAACTCGAAAGGGTAGCCAAATTGGAGGCAACCCCTCCCTTCCCTTTAAGCTCCCCTCCCTCCCCATCCCCCATTTTCCTTGGCGCATTTCACATTTTGCGTTTTATGACAGGCAGCATTTAAATCGATAAACTGATTGAGCCTCTGAGATTTCCATTGCCTCGGAGTTCGTTGCCATTGTCATGCTCCAATTTTTATGAATGCCAAATCTATTTGATGTTCCATCCCTGTGCCATCTAATGTCCAACCCTGCAGCATTGAATGTCATCAAGGCTCAAGCATTTAACTGTCCTTATCCAAGTCCTTTTTACGATCTATACATTAATGAAGCCTATCGGCGCATTAATTATAAGTTCAAAAGTCCGACCCAGTTTAGCATAAGCACTCACACACACAAACACACAAACACTCACACACACACACACAGTGGTTCCCTCCTTTCCATTTCCATAAAGTATTTAAATATTTTCATGAGTTTTACATGCAAATCGACGCTGAAAGAACCCAACATAAATAAATAAATAATGAATGTCACTTTTTGCATTTTAATCGTTTTGCGGAATTCCAAATACGAATGATAATTAATGTTTTCTTTTTGTAAAATTTAATTGATCAAGCGGAAATTTATGAATTAAAAATATACCGTAAGCCAACTGGACTTTTAAGTATTATTAAAAATGTTTGCGTGGCCGAATAATAAAATGAATTAAATTACAGTCGAACTTCCCTAACTCGAATCACCATTATCCAAGAAAAAAGTTCGAGTTATGGAGACTTCGAGCTAGCGAATTATTTTTTAAAGTCTTTTAAAAGAAACTTCAATCTCATTTATTCATAAATACATTTCATATTGTATACTTTTCTTGTTATTTTCCACAAAAACAGATTCCAGTTCGTTCAACACCTGTCGATATTCTCAAAAAATGGGTTTTTTGTTCTTTTGCTGTATTTAGAAGAAGTTCCAGATTCAAATGACATCATAATTAATTTTCCATTTTTTAATATAATGAAAACTGTTTTCGATGAGATACCATATTATTCAGCCTCTTAAATTTATTTTGTCCACTTTCGAATTTCTTAACTAATAAGTTTGAATATTTAATAATTTAATTTAACAATTTAAATAATCTTGCGCTGATACGCTAACATAGAAGTACATAAAGTACGTCTTTCCTGAAGCTAATTCACCAGCCTATGTAATTGTTGATGCAATATTCTATCATGATGCATCACCATATGTTAATAAACATCAATATTACGTATCCAACCGAGTCGGTAACAATGGCATAAAATAGGTACGAACAAAAATTCAAACTTTATTGGGGATTTTCCCGATAAATTCGACTTACAGAAGTACGTGCCAATATTTTTGTTCGAGTTAAGGGGAAATTCGACTTATGGAAGTTCGAGTTACGGAAGCAGAAATATGTGAAATTTGCTCAGTATTGCTATTGCTACGCTATTGCCACTCGATTTTGTTCGAGTTAGAGAAAATTCGAGTCAGGGAAGTTCGAATGTAATTTATTTAATATATTAAGAAATTAGTAAATTTTACTTCTTAAGGATACAAATAAAATTAATGGAACTATCAAAATATATCAAATAAAATTTGAGAACAACTTTTCATACCTTAACCATATTTTAAATACATTAAAATTCCAAAAAAGGAAAATTTACATTGCGGTCCGAAAAGTGGAGAGGCTTATGTTTGTCTTAAATAAGAATCCCCAGTTCTTAGACCTATTTGGCTAATCCCAAAACACTTTAAATCTGACAATCTGTCATTTAATGTTTTCAACGCGTTTTATCACCCTTGGCACTTTCCCAGTTGGCAATTTGGCATTTTTAGGGTCCGCTGAGAAGGCTTAACAGCTTTATTGATTTTCCGAGCCTTGCTTTTGGGGAGCGAGCGTTATAATTAAAGCCACTCGCTACGGTAATTAATTTTTATTGAAATTAAAAAAAATAAACCAAGAATTTAAGGCAGGCATTTCATTAATTCAACTCGGGCTAGGCATTTGAAAACAAGTACTTCAGCTTTAAGACGTTAAGCGCCAAAGATGAAACTGAAACTGAAGGCGATTTAATCGAAACTTTGGACCTTTGAAGCTAAATGAATACAAAGTGAATACTTTTGAATGTACTTAATCTTAGTAAGAAAACTTCTGTTTTTTTAACGCTGCTCTAAAAGTTGCAGTTGTTTTCACATTGTTAAAAGAAACACAACAGAGCGAAATTGGATTTCGTTTGAAATGTACAAACACATGCATAAAAGAGTAGACATCCTTTTACTAAGCAAAGAACAGCTGCATGTCAAGGACAACTTAAATTTTTGTGTGCGCCCCTAAAAAAAAAGGACGAAAAAAAACATTTTCGCAAATTTTAACTGCTAGTTGGCTAAGCACTCACAAGTTCTGAGTTCAGTTCTCAACTCACAACTTTGTTGTTAGATTAAAAGCATTGCCAGCAAAATGGCAAAGTTTCGTGAGGCGCAAAGAAAGCTGAAAAGTCATTGGCTGCCTTCGTGTGGATTGTCGGCGACGGCAATAAAAACCAATTTCACCAACTTTGATTTCACGAACTGTCAAACTCTACGGATTCTTAGACAAGCACGCCAAGGGACGAGATACATCCAAATCTGTACCAATGTATCTGTGGCTATTTTTTGTGTCGATTAGAATTAGAGAGTTGAGGGAAATGTATTCGTGAGTTTCTTATATCTCTTTGGATTATAGGCACATCCATTAAACTGTATTTTAAATTGTTACATAGAAAATAAATGTTGAAGAAACATTGCATTTGATTTTGTGAGGAGACTTTGTTATTTTTCTGTACATTTTTTAATCTTATATTACTTAAAACACCTAAAATATATTTCTAAATTCAAAGTTAAGTTTTCTTAAGACATTCATCACTGAACTAAAGACATAAAAAATTCTGTTTAAAGCATACAAAATGTATACAGCTATTTTATCAAGTGTTTATTCTGCACATTTTTAAAGCCATCCATAGACACATTTTATTATGGCTAAAAATTTATGAAAACTGATGGTATTTTATGGCTTAAAGGTAAGCATCGCATCGCCTGTTGAAACCATAAATCACAAATACGCGTACGCGTAAATATTTATGCGATAGATAAAAGCGCACTAAACTGAAAATGGAGAATGCAAAGTTTTGGAATTTTTGATCTGACTTTAACAGACTGGGCATAAATCTTTATAATTGGCTTCTTATGCTAACAAATTGAATCATCATCGCTCTTACATTAATCCAAGTTAAGTTTAGTTAAGTTTGTATAAGAAAAGATGGCTACCTGGACGAGGACTCATATACTTATTTGTTTTAATGAGAATATTTACGCTAATTAGTTGAATTTCGGATCAGTAATTTAATTTGTAAGTCAAAGAAGAAACTCATTTAACTTAGCCCTCAGTGCCTCGTCAGCTTTGAATGTGAATTAACGTGGAAAAGTAGAACAAATAATGGATAAATTAATAAACACTCGAATTCAATGATGCCTTGAAGTGGAGTGTCTCATTAATTTCTGTATGAAATATCTATTTTTAGCCTCATTTAACCCAATTCATCTCTCATGCTTGTCATCAACTTTATCAATGACTCAAATTGAATTATTTGGTCTCATTTAAAGGTCGACTTCAGTGCAAATATATACAGCTCATTAACGCTGTTCAATGAACGTGTGAAATTTTAATTAAAAGCGAAACTTTGCGAAAACTTTGAAGCTTGTTTAATTGTTGACAGGCAGTTGAAGACGATGGCGAAGATGATGTAAATTAAAACTCAATTAGTTATTATTAAAAATATGACAGGCATCTGAGAAACAGAGTCGACCATCTATCTTGTTGATATCCTGTCAATTGCAGAGTGAACTGATAGAAAGTAAAACATTTGTTAAGCTATGAAAATGAATTGAGTGTAAATGTGGGAGCTGTAAAACCAAAGGTCGCAGATATGTATTTCATAAAAGTAATTGCTGTCCTTGATCAAGCACTTCTTAAAGTGACTTTTATTTTAGTTCAGAGTTAGCTGATTCGAAATCCAAATTTTTGTTTACAACTGAGTGCAGAGTATAGTCAAGTCGAGTATTATCCATTTTGTTAAACATAATATTTTCGGTTAACAATGGCCAAAAGAAAAGCAATTTTCAGAGCAGTATATCTGCGGCATATTACATTCTGAAAGCTGATCCACTTAGATGTTAGGAAAACCAATAAATTCGTATGAAAACAGACTGGGGTCAGAATTGTGGGCAGCGCAAGGAAACGCTGGCAAATGAATTGAACTCGTGGTCAGCATAAGCATTTTATCAGGACTCGGCCTAAAAGAAAAGTTGGGCTAAGGAGGTCGGAGGTGGGGATTCTCCATGCCTAGGGGCATTTCAAAGAACCCCAAGAAGCGAAAGCAAACGAATGGCCAATTTCTGTGTACGTTGAGTATTTATGATTGTGTGTGTGTGTGCGAATAACTTGCAGGATGCTGGCCAGGACTAAATGAAGTGCAAACTGTCAAATCCCGAGCAAATGTGTAAATCCCACAAGGACACTTGGAAACGCAGCTAAATAAATTTCTACACCATTTTTTTGCACAAAACCTAAAGCTGAGAATGAGCTTGGCCCAATTCGGACAATCCATTTTACCTCCTTCTCCTCCTCCTGTCTCTCTGTGGACGTGGCCATAACGTATTGTCTGACATAAGCCCTTTGGACCTACGGTCAGGACTGGACAGGACCAACAGCTGGTGGCAACTAACTTTGGTAATTGAAGTGTGAATTAAATAGAAGTTGCGCAGGTCCTTGAAAAGGATACTGTAAGAAATCCATTGCAAGCAAAGAGAGTCCCATGAGTTATGCATCTCTCTTTCTGTCTCTGTCTCTCTCTCTCTCTCTCTCTCTGTCTGTCATTGCATTGAGTTTTAGACTTTGTGGCAAACAAATAAACACGATTTGCACGTGCTCAACTTACCTTTTGTTAATGCAATAAAAGGCTAAGGCAAAGTCAAAGCGGTAAGCCGACTTGCAAAAAGGATACGTAAAATGGTTGGTGTAAAAAGCGCATAAAATGCTCCAAAACAGACAACCAGCAACAAATAAGAAATAAATAGACAATAGACGCCTACGACAGCTGAGTTGCACTCAGTGAGTGTGTGCGAAAGAGAGGGCGAGATGTGTTTAGAAGGTGAGGAAAACAAAGCAAAACTTGAATGCTTCAGAATTGAGAGTGCTTTCAAAAAAGATACCCTGTAGGTTACGCTTTCAGGCTTTCGATCCCGAATTCTGAAATGTAAATGATCGCATATATTTTAAAAATATAATTAATTTTATTAGCAGTATTTTCTCCATGATATAAAGTGATTTAGGTTTTTTTTGACTATTTCAACAATTTAACTTGATAAAATCTGGCAACTCCATAACTTTTGACAGAGATGTCAGATCGCTTAATGACATACCGCGTTTGAAGCGTCAGTCCAAGCAGATTTTTACCATGGAACAATACACGCCACGCGAGCGCTCTGAAATAGTTGAAATTTAATGGCCGAAGATGACGAGCAATTTTGGAACAAAATTATCATGTCCGATGAAGCCCATTTCACATTGAATGGGACCGTAAATACGCAAAATTGCCGTATTTACGCCACTGAAAATCCTCAGGAGATTGAAGAAGTGCCTCTTCATGACGAAAAAGTCACAGTTTGGTGCGGCGTTAGTGCGAAAACGGTCATTGGGCCGTTTGATGTCGAAAAGTGGTGATTTGGACTGGCCACCGCGTTCGCGCCCGATTTGACGCCGCCTGACTTCTTCTTGTGGGGATATTTGAAGTCAAAGGTTTACGTTAACAAGCCAAGGACCGTAGAAGAGCTCAAGGACAACATTCGTGAAGAAATAGCCGCTATTCCGGCCGAAATGTTGGCGAAAACGATGGAAAATGCTGCAACACCGGCACAATACGCCATCAACGCCAGAGGCGGCCATTTGAGAGATATCATATTCAAAAATTGATGTAAACAAATCTACTTGGAATAAATTAAATGATTAAGATTGCCAACCGCCAAATTTTTATTTTTTTCTTTGATTTTTTTAAAAAAAACATGGGTCCGTCGAATATGGGCAACCCTGTATTTCTAAAATACATTTACTGATTTTGAAACATGAATTTTAGAATGGTTGTCTTTCTGTATACTATCTAGTGCAGTCGATTATCTCCCCATGTGACAAACACTTGCACAAATTTATAGTACCCGCTTTTCGCATTTTTAATGGGTACGAGGCATAAAAGACACACGAAAATGAAGCCCACTTGATGGGCTGTAAATAGAAAACTTTTTTATACAGGTGCCTAAGGGGGGGGGCAACAGGATGGGATAAGTCTCTCTGTCTGTGAGTGTGTTAGAAGTGTGTGTGTGTGTGTGTTTGGATGAAACAGAGCGTGTTGAAGTACGCGTATCTACGTATCTATGTATCTATTGTAGCTCGCCATGTTGTGCCTTATCTTTGTATTTGAATTAACCCAGCACATAAATAAGCGAAATTGGATTTCGGCACGAAATGTTGTAAGAATCAGATATGCTGGCTGGATCCTTGCAGCATGGGCATAATGGATTTATATATTGTATGACTGTAAGATGTCATTAAATTTAAGTGTGTGTTGCCGCACCTCATTCGGGACTTGGTTGCTTCCTTATCCAATTACAAATCCAGCCAAAAAAATAAAGAACTTGGATAATTTTAAGTTGAGGATCTCTTTAAAAACTGACTGAGTGGCAAGTTGAAGTTGCAGGCGACTGCTTGTGGCAAGTGGCATATGTATGTGGCATGTGGCATCTATCGAAATGTTGCCCAAAGAACATGGAACAGTTGAAAACAAAACTTGTGTTTAGCTGCGGGCCATTACAGCCTGTGACACACACATAGATACAGATACATACACACACAGATACAGATACACGAACAAACACTTGACTTGGAAGGAACAGCGAAAATGCTGATTTTATTTTGTGCGCACATTGTCACTGGATAATCAGACGAGATGTGTGCGATAACATGTAACACAGATACACACACAAATACACATACAGATACCCAATAACACGTCCAACATTTTTATGGAAACGCCTTAAGAAGCCGATTGACATTACATAACTTGGCACGAACGACAAGTGAGAGAAAGAGTTTTTTGATGTTCGAACACATTCACTGATATCAGATAAACTCGTGCTCATACTCGTCTTGCGATATTGATATTGCGGCAAAGACTTTAATTTACTTTGAGAGATTTTACCTTTTTATTTCTCTTTCTTATTCTTACTTTGCTGTCTGCCGTCACGTGTGACGTTAACACCTTGATGACCCTCGTTAACTGTCATCATCGCGATGTGGGCCCAAAAGTATGCTACGCTTAATTTAATCCGTTGACATCCACTAAATGAGTTTCCTGCGCCTTTTGCCCCAGGTTCTCCCCTACCTTACACTTCTGAACAGTTAATGGAAAAATTCAGCATACGCACTGAAAACTTTGCTGAAAACTTTTCGAAAACAAACAAATTGCAAACAACTCGAGCTTAACTTCTAAAAAGCAATTTCCCCGACACGTTTATGTAATAGAAATAACAAATTTGACGTATTGCTAAAGTTGGGGAATAATTGCAAAAATATTATACAAGTTAGTACAAAATTATTATAATCAATAATTTGATTGTTGCTTAAATTTATGTTTTATTTTTTAGCCCACTTTTACTTCTCCCTCTCGACAGGAACAAATATGTTTGGTACATTCCAAATTATGTTCTCTCAATAATTCCAAAAAATGAAATATTTACAATACAATTAAAAAACGTGATCTTTAAACCAAATCTCAAACCGAAACGAGTCTCGATTTCAGCTGCGGTTTCGGTAATTGTGGAAATTGTGGTTTTCAGTTACGCGAAATCTTTTTTATCTGTTTCGTAATGGTTAACAGTTTTTTTGTATGTTTCGCTTTGATTTCGGTTCACAGAAAGAAAAAAATAAGTTACTTTAATGTAGCTTGGCTAATTTAAAAATGAATGTCTTGAATTCTAGACTCGACTTCTGGCTTGGCGAAATCGAAGCGAATCTGACACTTGGAACATTGTCTGTATAAATAACCAGGCTATTCTGTCTCTCCTCCTTACTCCCCACTCTTTTTTCACTCCTTCTCTCTCCGACAGTTGCTTTCTATGTACATTTGCCAACAGATTTCAGTCACAAGATGTTGCCACTGAAGTGAGTCAATTTCACAACAGCTTCGCACGCACACACACAAGTGGAGGCATGTGTGTGTGTGCGACAACAACACGTTGAACACTTAGATTGCTAACTGCCACAAGGTACACACACACACACACACACCACAAATACATGTAGTTTACTTAGATATTCTCAGTACTTGCATTCGTTTAAAGCATATGTTCCTTTGTATATTAGTTGAAAGTTAAAGTTTCATTAAGAAATTAACAATAAATACATGCATAGTATATTTGTGAACCTTTTCTTTAATCTAGTCCCACTGTACATGGTGCTAGCTAAGCACTTTCATAATAATAACAACTTTGCTTTTATGCAAATACTTGACTCAGCAAGCTAATTTCCCCCGACTGTCCAGCTTTGAAGAGAATGGATTTTCCTAGAAAACCTCTACATTTTCCAAGAAATGCAGAGCAGGTGAATGTTTAATTATTATTATAATTGCTAGCTTCAAATGGTGATAGTCAAAAGATCTATATATATAAAATTCTTTGTCCTGACTGACTCACTGACTGACTGACTCACTGACTGACTGAGAATCAACGTGTAGCCCAAACGGTAAAAGATAGAAAGCTGAAATTTGCACACAACATAGATGAGATAATTTCATCGTGCAATAAGACGGCGTTTTGCGAAATTCGACCTCTAAGTGGGTTAAATCGGGGTCAAAGGTCACGGAATTGCTTAGTATGAAAAACTTTTTTGTTTCTTAAGATATCTCAACCAAACTCACAGATTATATGTTTGGTACTGTCTTTTACATTCTGACTAAATTTGGTCAAAGTCGGGTGACTATATCATATAGCTGCCATAGGAACAATCGGATTAAAATACCCTTTAGTATGAACAACTTTTTTGTTTCTTAAGATATCTCAACCAAACTCATAGATTATATGTTTGGAACTGTGTCCTACATTCTGACTAACTTTGGTCCAATTTGGATCACTATATCATATAGCTGCCATAGGAACAATCGGATGCAGAATAACCTTTAGTATGAAAAACTTTTTTGTTTCTTAAGATATCTCAACCAAACTCACAGATTGTATGTTTGGGGCTGTCTCTAACATTCTGGCAAAATTTTGTCAAAGTCGAGTTACTATATCATATAGCTGTCATAGGAACAATCGGATGCAAAATAACCTTTAGTATGAACAACTTTTTTGTTTCTTAAGATATCTCAACCAAACTCACAGATTCTATGTTTTGGGCTGTCTCTAACACTCTGGCAAAATTTTGTCAAAGTCGAGTTACTTTATCATATAGCTGCCATAGGAACAATCGGATGCAAATTAACCTTTAGTATGAAAAACTTTTTTGTTTCTTCAGATATCTCAGCCAAACTCACAGATTAAATGTTTGGGACTGTCTCTTACATTCTGGCTAAATTCGGTCAAAGTCGGGTTACTATTTCATATAGCTGCTATAGGAACAATCTGATGCAAATTAACCTTTAGAATCAAAAACTCTGTTGTTGTATGAGATATTCTTAGAACACTCACACATTAACTCTTCTTGCTAAATTTTGAATTTTCTTCAAATTTTGCTTTTTCCCGCCAAATTTAGCTTTTTCCCGCCAAATCTGGATTTTTCCCGCCAAATCACTAAATCTGACTTTACGCCAAAGTTCAATTGCAAGGAAGAAACATTAAAGCCGTGGACAGCGGAAGTAAAATATTTCCTTTTATTTTTTACAAAAAATGCTATATTATATAAAATTGTTAAGGCGGACTACTAAGGACCTTCTTTTCAATTTCGCGAGCGAAGCGAGCAGGGGACGGACCCCCTTTTATTGTATTAATTTGTTAAACCGGAAAACTAGAGAAGTTCTCTTAAATTTTTTCCGAGCGAAGCGATCTGCGTGTTGGCGAGCGAAGCGAGCAGTTTAAGTTTGTTAAGCTGGACAACAAAAGACCTTCTTTTCAATTTTGCGAGCGAAGCGAGCGGGGGTTGGCGAGCGAAGCGAGCAGGGGGCGGAGCCCCCTAGTATTATATAAATTTGTTAAAGCGGACTACTAAGGACCTTCTTTTCAATTTTGCGAGCGAAGCGAGCAGGGGACGGACCCCTTATATTGTATTAATTTGCTTAACCGGACAACTAAAGAAGTTCTTTTAAATTTTTGCGAGCGAAGCGAGCAGTTTTAGTTCAAGCTGGACAACAAAAGACCTTCTTTTCAATTTTGCGAGCGAAGCGAGCGGGGGTTGGCGAGCGAAGCGAGCAGGGGGCGGAGCCCCCTAGTATTTTATAAGGCTGCTGCTTTGGATAAGAATATTAAATAGCTAGAGGGTTGGAAATATCTACGGTTTATGTTTTTAAAAAGACGTAGAAATGAATAAATAGACGCAGAGAATAATCCCACTTCTTATCACAATACAGGGTATAAAATTAAAGATAATAATTGAAATTCATGTCACACTTTTTAGGCACAAACTGCCTTCACATATGAGTGTAAATGCGAAACGTGGAGTGTAATTTATTTTAAATAGACTCGCACAAAGGATGTTGTCGACGCTTGTGTCGCGATATTGTGAAACAACTGTAAATAACAAGGAAAAGCAAGATGGAAACTCAACTCAACAAACAGACGGACTGACAGACAGACAGACAGACGCAACAGCTGGCGACAAGGATAGACAAGGACCCTTGGCTCGATGTATGTAGCTTTTGGCCATTAAAAACATTAAAAAGCTGCTGACATTAGATGAGCTTACAATATTATTACAGAGACAACATTTGTACACCCACGCACACACACACACACACACACACACACACACACACACACATGGAGAATGGGAATATTCAAGGCTAATTGCCCAAATCTATCCCAAATGGTTACCTAGACAAGCTGCCAATTTGTCGACCGTCTGTCTTAATTAGCTGTCACCCAATTAGCCTAGTAGCCAAGTAGCCACGTCCTCTGCCTTCTAAAGCCTTTCAAATCGACAAACAATCCTCAGCCGGTGGCAACAACATTTGCATAATGTGGCAGCAACAACAACAACATGCTGAAACTTGTTGTATACTTAAGTGCAGACAGATCGGCGCAGTGCAGTCTTTTGCATTTTTAATCAATGCCACCTCCACCCCAACTTACACCCCTTGCCCCTCCTCCTTCTCTTACCCCACAAAGTTCGCCCTCACCCTTCGCTACACAGAAAAAAACTTCGGGATTCCGGGAACCCCTTTCTTCAATAAGAGATTCGGTTCGAAAATAAAATAATTTAAGAGATATCAAGATTTTTCTTATATCTCAAAAATATTTAAAACTTCGAATAAATAACTCAATATACGGGGGTGCCACAGAAATCGCTTTCGCTTGAATTTCTCTAAAATTTCATACAAATTCAAGCGAAATTCAAGCGAAAGCGATTTCTGTGGCACCCATGATAATAACTTATATTAAACTCTTAATATTAGTTTATTTATTTAGACCATTTTAACTTTTCAAAATTACAAAACTGTTAAACAAACATTTGAAATGGTTCTTTTGTTTCATTTTTTTTTTTTAAATTAAGGAAAAATATAAAAAAAATAAATATATTCAAGTACGCTTTTTCAATTCATTTTCCGTAATTATTTTGATTAAATTTCCATTTTTTAGTCTTTTTTTTGTAAATATTTTTGAACATTTTTTTTTGCAGTCACTCTTAGAATTGTTTAAAGAATTTTTCTGCATCAAAATATTTTTTCTAAAAATCGAGGATAAAAGTTGAAAAATTGACATTTTTTTGAATTCAAAATTTTCAATGGGTACTTAATGGGTTAAAGAAAGTTTTGCATCATTCAAACGGAATTTACACGTCCTTTCCAAATATATCTTTTTTAATGTGAAGACTTGACTCATATAGCTGTTAAAGTCAAAAAAAAGGGTGTGCGAATAAATGTTGGTCTGAGTGTATATCTTCATTATTAATTATTAAAAAATTAAATTTATTCAAAAATATAAGAAACAATTATTTATTATTATTTTGATTAAAATTTAATGTTTTATGTTTTTTTTGTACCTTTTTTAGTGCCATTTATGCGCCCATAACAATAATTTTCTGAATTCTTCCTTAAAAAACACATGCTAAAATCAAGAGTTTCAAACTTCAATTTCAAAATGATTTTGATTTTTTTCAGTGTACCCTGTAAAACGCCAACACATTGACTTGCAACACGCGCGCGTGGCATGAATAAATTAAAGCTACGAGTATTTCGTGCCACAATTTTTAGGCGGCGATTTATTACAATACTTCGACCGACGTCTTCCTCTCTGGCCCGTTGCCCCTCCCACTGCTCCTCTTGATGCGCCTATCAATGCTACTCTCAATATTTGAACTCCTCCCCGCTCGTTGCCCTCCTCCACTCGATGCTGCTGATGTTGATTATGCGTCTGCCCTAGATGTTTTTTTTTCGCTGCCTGCCAAAGATTGTTGCATATTAAATTTCGCCTAAGTGCTGGGCGTACGCTTGGCAGCGAAAGTTAGTTAGAGTGAGAGGGGTACAGACAGAGAGAGAGAGAGGTGGAGAGAGATGACTGGCAAACAAATCAAATCAGATTCGCAAACGTGTGGCAGCGGGTCGTGCTTTTGGCTTTTACGGCCCTCGACTCCATTTATTTAAATTCAATTTTATATTAGAGGCACTCACTTGAGCCTTTATTGCCGTAGAATGGCTTACAAAGTGGATTGAAGGTGCCCATAAAAACCGCCAACACACTCAGCATCCAACGCCCAACTCTCGAATTGGCCTTGGCCAACAGCCAACAGGCAACAGCCATCGGAGCCACGAGGACGTCGCCGTCTTAGCCAAAAATTAATTCGGTTAAACAACTAGAAGCGCTGGGCTGACGCAGTAGCAGCTTTGTTGCAGGTACTTGTTCTACAAATCTGTATACCCTGTAATTTGTAATTTGTAGGCATATACTCGGTTTACTGTCAGCTTAATTGTTTTGATAAATTAATGTTCATGCTAAGATATTTGTGAGATATTTGTATTGCAAATTTGTATACCCTGTAAATTGGAATTGCAGTGATATATTTTGACTGTTGGTAATTTTAATAAAAAAAATTTCAGTTAACAAATCGTTCCTTGTTTTTTTTTAATTATAATCAAACCATTTGTACGATTTTTAAATTCTATTTCAGGCGAGATTTTCCAAAAGAAAACTTCAGGTTTCTTAAAAATAAAATAAAATAGAAATAAAAGAATACGTGTTTTTAAAAGGGTATCTTATGGCATCATCAGTTCACACTTTGCTCTTTCAATCTAAATTTTTTAGATGCGCATCGACAGGAAATAGAAATACAGTCTCTTATCTCAGTTGTGTGTGTGTGTGTGTGTGTGTCTACTCTCATCGCTATCACAGTCAGTCTGAGTGACGTTTCCAGTCGCCTGTCGATTGCTGCAGAAGCACTAATCGAAAATGTCCTTGATACCCAAAGTAAGGACACTCTAAAAATACAAATTGACTGAATTTTGCTCTTTTCGAGAAATCAAGCGTAAAATTTTCTCCCAAGGTTTTTAAATGAAGTATAATTATAAAAGTTGAAAAACTAGTTTAATTCGATTTAAGCCTTAAACTGTTTACTTTATATTTTTTTCGTTTTGGCTGTAAGTACAGCCATAAGTTTTTATGACCAGCTTGAGTGGCTTATTAATTAAAAAGGCACAAAGAGGAACACAGAAGAGGGCTAAAAATGAGAAAGTGTTCGACGAGGAAATACTGTAACCGAGTCATACCTGGTCTTACATCATGCATCCAAATCTCAACTGTTACTTCCAACTAACTCCAAAGAGCCCCAGAAATTATTCTAAAACCCCTTGAAATGGAATGAGAGTATATTCAAATATACTTTATAGCACTGTTCGTTTTCTTTTTACCAAGTGAAGAGCATTTAAATTTTAAAATGAATCTTTTTAACTGTTGTCTAGTAATCTTGTGTCTAGTCTTATGCAAATGCTTTTTAATTACAAGCCAAACTGTAGAATCCTCTTTATGGCGGTCGCCTGCTCTGTTGTGGCTGCTGCTGTGGTGCAACTTTCCAGTGGTTACTGTGGTTTTCCTTGTTTCTTTTGGAGGCTGACTGAAAATGTTTTTGCATTGCTTTTAGATGGACTACAAAAGAAAAATATACAGTTGAACTTCCAAAACTCGAATTTCTCTCTAGCTCGAGCTAAATAAGTGGCAGTAAAATTAATAAGCTTAGGAAATATAACTCTATTAAGTCGAATATCTCCATAACTCGAACCTTTTCTTTGGATAATGGTGATTCGAGTTAGGGAAGTTCGAATTGTATGAAAATAAGAAGTAATTAACACAGTTTTTAAATATTTGCTTAAACTTTAGCTTAAACTTTTGTTGTTAAAATCAGTGACCGTAACTGTAAAAAGTTTTAATACACATGGGCATTTCCGGAAAAGGTCCACCTCGCCCTAAAACGTAAAATTGATCAAAAACTCACATCTTGTGAAATTTTCTTCCAAAAATGTATTCAAGGTATTTATTTAAGCAATATACGCTAGAAGACATTCAATCGGATGAACATACCCTTCAGAAATAAAATTCCTTTTCCTTTGCGGCCGCCTGATGTTGTTGTTATTTTTTGACATTTTGTTGTTATTTTTCATATAATTCTGCCAGCGTCGACCGGCCGCTGCTCGAGCGACGCAGGCAGAGTTAGTTTTCGTTTGTTTCTATTCGTTTTTCTTGTTTCGTTGCGTGCCGACGTCCAAAAAAAAAAATGCACGTCGTGCGTGCGCTGCTTAAGCGACGCAGGCAGAGGCTGTTTCTGTTCGTTTCTTCTTGTTTCTTTCCCTCTCTATCGTGCAAGTTTTGGTTCGGCGTTGACGTCAACCAAAATTGTGCGACGGAAGCAGAGGCTGTTTCTGTTCGCTTTTTGTGTTTCCGTCTCTGTCGAACAAACGTCGAACTTCGAACGTTGCAGCTGGCAGCAAGACAAAATTGATGCAACAAAACGCAGCAAGCGCACGTGTCAAAGAAAAAAAAGAATAGGAAAAAATTTGACAATGTCGCTGCCGGCTGCTGCTACTGCTAAAACAAATCGTAAGTATTTTATAATATAATTTATTAATTTTTAAAATAAGAAAACTAACGCATTTATTTTCTTATATAGAATATGAATTGATCTTGGAAGCATGCAAGGAGCTTCGTCTGGGATTTCTCTGAGGGCAGTGGTCAATGGCAAATGGTGGGAGCTGCATCTACTTGGCAGGATAAACTGCGTATATTGGGCATTATTAAAAACTAATAATAAATTAACTTATAAATGTAAAAAAAAAAATATTTTAAATAAAAATATATAATTAAAAGAATAATTTTTTTAATTTTTTTAAATTTTTTTAATTTTTATTAATTTTTTAACGTTAGGGAATCATTGAGGAATTTTCAGCAAAATTCCTGGGAGATTCCCTAACGAAAATGGCAAAAGAATCGTTAGGGAATCATTGCGGAATTCTCGGCAGAGTTCCCCAAGGTTTCCCTAACGGGAAACGTAAGGGAATCTCTATGGAGAGTTCCCTTTTCCTCAATCGTAGGACTTCGCAATGTTAAAGTCCCTAAGGAATTTCATACAAAATCCCTATGGATTCCTTAAGCATAGGGAAACATTCCCTAATGATTCTTTTGACATTCCTTTGTGAATGTGTCTGAAGGGTATAGATTCTACATTGGAATAAATTCACTTTTTCTATATTTTTGCCTATTTTCTAAAAAATTGATTCCCAAAATGGACCGTTTGCATTCTGACGATTACACTAAGTTAGATGATAGGACTGCAGCATAAACCATTTTAATACATAGAATTATATTGAAAGTTTAATTTAAAACAAGTTTTAAAAGCTGTTTCCGATATATAGAATGAAATTTGATGAACAAACTCTTGGAAAAACTAGGTGGAAATCTTGTCACGTTCGCGATGTCGCGTTACAAATTACTAATAAAACGTGAAAAATAAATAAAATGATAGTAACATATCAAAATTATTTCTAAAATGGTAAACTACACTATTTTATTATGGTTTAAGAGTATTTTCTTCCAAATTACTCGACACATTTCGCAGTCTTTCGCATTTGTCAAGATGAAGTCAAACGTGACTTTCATTTTTCGTCGCGTTCGCGATGCATTGTTTTCTATAAATAATTTAAAAACGACCAGTCTTCAAAGCTTGTCTTTTATAATAAAAATAGTGTTTATAAAATGCATTAAACACGTGAGAAAACATTTTTGAATATGCCAACTTTTGCCATTTTTTTTTTTCATTTTAAGACGTACAAATGTCGCGTTCGCGATCCTGGAAATACCCATATATTACGTTAAAACAATATTTCTTCTATTTTTATTAAATTGCTTAAAATTGTGTTGTTATTCCTTAATGTATTTAAGAATTTTGTAAGTACTTAAATAGCATTTTTTTTAAATCTTTATGAACCTCTTCACATTTAAAAAGATTTCTTCATAGCGTCACACATTTTCGAACCACGGTGCGCTCTGCAAGGTCGCTGCTTCTAATTATTTAGTGCACAATTCTAGCGGAAAGTTGTATCCAGGTTTTATTTTAAATAATTTGCAGTGAGAGATGGAAATATGTAGTTAAGGTGCATAATTAATGGGACAGTTCATTTGCGCTGTTTCAATGGCATGTGTGAGTGTGTGTGTGTGAGACAGACAAAATGAGGAAATGTGCAGAGCCATTAACTTCCGGATTGTGTGTTGCATGCAACAACAACAAAAGTGACTTCTTCACACACTGATACATACATATATGGTATAAATGCACTCGGAAAGGACTCGATTGCTTGACTCATTTGCTAGACGTCGACGCTGATTCGAAGTCTCCACACACACACACACACATATATATAACGTACAATCCTTTGGGCTTTGAGGTTTTCCTGAAAGGACTTTCAGTATTTATGAACGTCATTAACACGACGCTCGTCCCATTGAATATATTTAAAGGGAAATTCAATTGCATTATTAATGGGATTCAACTTGTTTTTCCTTTATTTTCTCCTTATTTTTTTAATTGTTAATACTTGACTCAAATGGCGTGTTGCCAATATACAGATTTTCCTCATTATCGACCATTTCTTTTGCTGCACTTTAAGCCCGAGGGCGGTCAGCTTTCAGCATTATTTATTTGTTGCTTGGCCGCCTTTATTCAGCTTAATCCTTTGCCCTTTAGCAGCATCTTTTTGGCAGTTCAGCCAAGGGCAAAGTCTCAACAGACCTTGCTGAACTGTAACCCTGGGAATTTTGTAGCCAGAGGGCGCCGGCAAACTAAGTTGTTTGTTGTAAATGTCTATGAGCTTAAAGCATATCAAGTGGCTTTCAATTAAAGTTGCTTTTAATTAATGAGAATTTAAGTAAACTTGACATGCTCTTGTAATTGAAGTGCAAGAGATTATGAATCACATTTGAAGTTGCTTTGATTAATTTAAGAGTATTTTTAGAAGCGAAAATACTTTTAAGTTGAAATACAATTCAATCTTTTATTGACAGCTCTTGAAACGAGTTATTTAGTTTGTATAAAAAGACAAACGGCAGTTACTTACAACCTGAATACTTAAGATTAATGTCTACTCTGGGAAACCATAGATCTTAACGTTGCCCACATCACGCCGCCTGTCGCCAATCGTTTCCTTCTCATCGCATGCATAGGCCAACAGATATTGCTTGGGATGCCACGCTACCGTAAACGTGGACGCGTCCACATGGATGTCAGTGACTCGTTCGCCCGTCTCCGTGAAGGCGATGTCTATGACGAGATCCTCGCTAGCCGACGCTATTAGACGCTCATCATGGCTAAAGGATATTGTACGGACGGGCCATTCCAGGCGACTTATCATACGCAGGCAGGCCAGTTCGTTGGCATCCCAGAGTGAGACCTGTGCATCCGCCGATCCCGTCGCAAAGTATTTACCTGAAATCAAAGAAACCTCAGTGAGACTTTGTAAAATTATTCCCTTTATTCGACTTACCCGTGGGTCCGAACTCTATGCAAATGCAGTTGGCGGGATGGGCCTTCAGTGTCGTCTGATGCTCCAGGCTGGGATAGTTGAGGACGTGCATGCATCCCATGCCATTTGTCAGGAAGAACAAATCGTTGGTGTTGTTCCACGATATCTCGTTGACCTCAAAACTGAACGGCTCCTCCACACGGATTTTGTTGGTGCGCGTGTCAATGAATGTTATCAGATCCTCCTTGTTGCCCACCGCAATTGTCTTGCCATCCGGTGACCAGGCAATATTTATATTCTCGCCCTTGGTATTGGTTACCGACACACACTTGGCCACTCGAATGTCCCAAATGCGAACGGTTTTGTCCCCACTCGCCGTGCTGAACTGATCGGGATTTGTCTTGTGCCAGCACAGTTGATCCACGGATGCTGTGTGGCCCCGGAACACGTTGTTCTTCACGAAACGATCGCGCTCCAAGGCGTAGACAGCGACTGTTTTGTCAAATGATCCCGATGCCAGGTGGCATCCATTGGCGTTCCAGCATACCGAGTGAACCTGAGAAGAAAGGATACAGATAAATATTCGACAGCTTGAATACCCTGTGCTCAGGCACTTAGATACCCTAGATACCACTTCCAGAAAAAGGTCCACCTCGCCCAAAAACGTAAACTTGATTAAAAACTCACATCTTGTGAAATTTTCTTCCAAAAATGTATTTAAGTTATTTACTTAAGCAATATAGGCTAGAAGACATTCAATCGGATGAACATATAGATTCAACATTGGAACTAATTAAATTTTTCCACATTATGCCCATTTTCTTAAAAATTGACTAAGTAAGATAGCATAAATGTTAAATTTAAAACAAGTTTTACAAGCTGTTTGAGATATCTCGAATAAAATTTAATGAACAAATTCTTGGAGCAAACTAGGTGGAAATCTTGTCACGTTCGCGATGTCGCGTTACAAATTACTAATAAACCGTGGAAAATTAATAAAATGATATTAACATATCAAAATTATTTCTAAAATAGAAAACTACATTATTTTATTATGGTTTAAGAGTATTTCCTTCCAAATTACTCGTCACATTTCACAGACATTCGCATTTGTCAACATGAAGTCAAACATGACTTCGATTTTTGTCGCGTTCGCGATGCATTGTTTTCTATAAATAATTAAAAAACGACATGTCTTCAAAGATTGTCTTTTATCATAAAAATAGTGTTTATAAAATGCATTAAACACGTGAGAAAACATTTTTGAAAATTTCAACTTTTGGCCTTTTTTTTCATTTAAAGACTTACAAATGTCGCGTTCTCGATCCTGGAAATACCCACATACAAAAATATAACAAGGGGGCTTCGACAGACAAATTTACGGGCAGGGCTAAATCGACTCGGCTGTTGATACTGATCGAGAATATATATACTTAATGGGGTCTGTCACGCCTCCTTCTGCCTGTTGCATACTATTCCAAAAAACAAATATTCCCTTTATTGGTCCTTATTAATGAGTATACTAAATAAATGCCGGCAAAGTCTCAACAGCGTCTCTCAATGTTTTTTCATATTCACCTTTGACATGTGCGGCCGCTGTTCACGGATTTTGCTATGGTTGCGAAAATAAGACTTGAGGTCCTCAAACGTTTGCTCGGTGCGATTCATTTTATTTGTAGTTTTATTTTAATTTAAATTCAGCCAATTTTATAAAAACTAAACACAAGCAAACAAGCCAAACAAATTGTGCCAGTGTTGACAGTGTCAGCGCAGTCAGCTGTTGCACACCGGCAGCACAGTGTTGAGCAGCTCACGAAACTGTGTGTTTTGTTTTCAATTCAAATAAATGCTGTTATCAGTTGTCCATGGCACTTTCACACTCTGTGCAAGGTTGCGGAAATACTTTAAGTAGGCCAACTGATGTTAAGCTCAGCTCATTAAATGCTCATACCTAGTCGGAGCTGCTAATTTAACATAAAGTCTAATAATGAAAATACTATTTCCGTGTTTAATTCTCATTTGTTGGATGATCGACATTATCAGCGGAAGAACAATATTTGATCAGCTATTTGGAAGTGAGCCCAGAAACACACAAGGATATTATAATCAGGAATATAGACAGCCCCGGGTACGGGAGCCTCAGCGATCCTATAAGGACATTTGCCGTTTGGTCAACACGAATGGCTTTTCAAATCCCGGAAATGTTCCTCGATGTCCTTACTAGCACTTTACAACACTGCACACTTGACAACTTTCAATAAATATGTATATGTATATGTTTTGTATGTTTGGCAATAGCGCTAAAATATATGTATGTATGTTTGTGACTAAGTAATTAATAATTCTTAAATTAGCAAAGCGTTTACACATATTACAGAGACTATCGTCTAATTAAACTATTCCCAAATTAACAGATACCACAGACATTTTTTAAATCTAAAAGAGACGCTTCTGGACAATGTAAAAGACACAGGCGAGAAACAAACAAAATGCAAAGAAAAGCAACATTTTGTCGGTCCATTCGCGTCGTCCGTATTTCTTGAGCAGCTTGCCGGACTGCGTAATGCTGCCGGCCGTATTGTGCAGCTCATCGTTGGTGGCCTCCACATTTTGGGAGGAGGCGACCAGCGACTCCAAGGTCACGGCACTCTTTTGCGTTGTCTCCGACAGATGGCGCGATATGGCCAGCATTTTCTCCGTCACGTCGTTCTCCTGCGACACGAGACTGCCGCGATTGTGACGAGCGCCCGCCGTTGTGCGCTGCCTCAGATCACTTTCGCCGGTGATGGCCATGAGCTCCTCACGGTTCGCCTTCTCGATCTCCAGCATGGTGGACACGTTGGCCTTGCGGAATGCCTGCAGTGTCTTGGAGAATTGCTCGCGATGCGTGTCGACCTCGGTGGCCAGCGCGGGATCGGCCATGTCGCGGGCCCAATCATCCAACCGCTCGATGTTCTTGCGTATCGCCGACAACTTGGCACGACCAGCTTCATTGAGCTCCTCCAATTCCACGATAGATGACCTGCTGTTTAATATGTCCTGAAATATATCGACAAGTGTTCGTGTTTATAGATTTATCGCTTGCAATTGCAACTCACCTGTATTATGGCCTTGGCTTGCAGATTGTTATCAATCAAATCTTGCCGGATTATTTGAAGAGTAAATTTATCCTTGTCCATGGCGATTGAAATGCTTTATTTTACTTGTTTTGTTTGCAATGCCGACGAAATAAATACTATTGTTTTGTTGTGACGTGGGACATATCGATAACAGAGAAATGGCATTGCATTTACTAACACTGCTTTTGTATCGATAGGTAGCTGACAGCTGTTCTTTTCGATATACATGTTTGACAATTGCTTTTGTCATAGCCGCGCAAATTAGTTTGGTTTTCTAAAATAAATTAATTCCCCGAGCAATCAATGTTTAGCTTATTCAGTTAAATAATTCAGAACAGGTTCGCTTGCACTGTTGCGATTAAGTAAATCATGCGTTTTCTAATACAAATAATGACTTGCAGTCGAATACAGGTAACTCTCGCTTCTTTTTGCGTCGTCAAATGGACAACGATGGCAGCTCCACTGACAGCGACCATTTGAATGCAGACAGCAACAGCAACAGTCACAGCAACAGCACAAGTTCCAACATCAGTTACAGCTCCAATGGCATTCAACATTCGCCATTGGGCATTTCAGGCGCGGCCAGGGCGCTTAACCTGGAAATGGAAAATGAAATTGATGAGAGAGCCGGCTTCGCTTCGACTCCGAGAGTCGTCAGCGCTCAGCGCAATCGCCGTTCAAATGATATCAGTAAGTCAGCACTGTAGACATTTAGGATATTCATAGAACCGTTTACCTTCTCATTGAGATTACTACTAGTAATTAAAAGGTAGTTAAACTTAAATTAAATGAACTCGGTCTCAATTTCATTCACAGGCCAACCCGTGGATCTAGTAGATCTCTCCAACTTTGATGTTGATATTCAATCACGCATCCGAGCAGCACGATTTATTGCACCCAATGCGGTCATTGATTTATGCACGCCGCCACGTCTGCCCAGATTTATCAATCTGTCGGAGACTGGCGATCAATCGCAGAGTCGCAGACGTCGCAGATCGAGCCAAGTGATCGAGGTTCTTGATTCCACACCCGCAGAGGGTCCATCTCCACCTAAACAGGCACGCGACACACTTAACATGACATCCGAAGAAGTGTACAAATGTCCCGTGTGCCTGGAGTTTGTGCGTCAACGTGAACCGTGCGCTACGCGCTGTGGACACATTTTCTGCAAGTCGTGCATCGAAGTCGCCGTGCGAACCACACGCAAGTGTCCTTTGTGCAACAAGAAAACTTCAACACGCCACTTACTACGCATTTATCTATAAGTTCTAGTTTAATTTTGTATCGTTTTCCTTTTAATTATGCATCTTTTTCTTTTTCATCATTGTCATAGAGTTACGTGAACATTTAAACGAAATGAATACCAAATACTCACCTCATTACGATTATTATAGTTATTATTATATATATTTATACAAGCTGATCATTCTTTATTCTTTAAAGGATCGCATCAGACTAAATTGACTAGCTTTATTAATATGTAAAAGTTAACTTGATTACAGATTATTAATTCTTGTTGATTCAAATCGAAATTAAGCTGATTATAGTCTGAAACAAAGTCACAATACTTGCAACTAGTTTACTAATTAAAATAAAAAATTATGATAATTAAAGATTTTGGAGTTTCAGCAGATTTGATTAAAGACAGACTTTACTCTTTGGGGGCACCAAGTGGCAGTCATATATTTATAAATAAATACAATTAATTTATTTGTATAATCAGAGATTCAAATTGTTAATAACTACAGTTCATCCTTGGGGCCACCGATGTGTATCAATTCAGGATCTGGCTGCACCTCGTACTTCATCAGCTTTTCGTAGCGCCTGAGAAGTTTCCTCCAGTAACATTTAACGTCCTGCATGCGGAGATGCTGCCAGATGAAGTCGTGTCCACGTTGAGCTATTTCCTGTGCCAGGACATCATTGTTTTTAAAGAACTGAAGCAGTTCCTCGTACTGCTCCTGGCTGGGATAGCTTTGGAGGGGTACATAGTGCACCCAGGGCTTGAGCTGATCGTAAAAGAACTCCTGCCACTCGTCGCCCACATGGAAAACCAGCGAGTTGCATAGGAACAGATGCTTCAGGCGAAAACTGGCGGCGACTCCGCGAAAATTGAACAAGTATTTGTATTTGCAGTGATCCTCGAAGGACACTTCATCCGCTGGCGGAGCGTCAAGGGTGTCTTTGAGTGACTTCCAAGCCTGATTCTTTGTGTACTGCGCCTCCACAAGCTCTGGCCTGCGCCGGGATAGCAAAATCAAGGAATCACGCTCATCAGAGGTGCGTGAGCCGCGAAAGAAACCAATTGCCTGCTTCTCATGCCAAGGAATTGTTGAGGCGCGACTTTTCAGCTTTTCGCGCATCAAATCCCAGCGTCCAATGCCCGTGGGATGCAACTTGGTGGCTGGGCCACCAGCCCAAAACGTCCAGGCTGGATACATGATATCGCGGTAATCATCTGTCTTCGAGAAGGATAAAACTGGACCACCGCGTGTCCAGCTGGAATGCAGCTGGGGATAATCCCGCGTGTTGATTACCAGGTCCATGTTGGGCAGCTCCGGCAGCAGCTGCAGCAGGAAGTGCTCGATGCCCTGACAGCGGGCGGGGAACATGCAGTCGGCGTCCCGATACAGCCGCTTCTCATATATCTTATACCGCGTGCCGAATTTGGCGGCGTCTTTTAACATTTGTCGGTGGAAACCTGTTGATTTGTAGGGCGCCAGGTCCCTTTTAAGCACCGCAACGTGGCAGCTGCAGTTGGCGTCGGTTTCATCTGTGCTGCACGGCCCATAATTACTCAAGGCCTTCTGAATGCGACGGGTTATTTTACTGAATTCTAAAAGTATTTATAATATTATATTTTGTTAATTAAGTTGAACTTTAATTACTTTCGTCCACATTTGCGTCAATTCCATCCGCTCCACGACTAATGGTATTCTCTGCGCTGCTACATAGCTCTTCCGTTGTTCCAATATTAGCTTTGCTTAAGCTTATAATTATTATTAAAATTAATAAAACATTTCTGCGCATTCTTCGAATAAACAAAAAACCTGCCGCTATCAGCAAAACTTATCGATAACTGTTGCCTTGTTTGTAATCGTAAAGCAAAGCGTTCCGTTTTGCACAACTGTTGTGCAGTTAAGCAGTGGTATATTAACATACAATCGACTGTGTAAGTGGCAAAATAACTCTGGTCACACTTATTTTGTAACATATAGAGTTGGTTTTCAACACTTAAAGTGTGTACACACTGGCCACTATTAAATTATAAGCAACCAACACGACGTCGAAAGTTTCCGTATATATTAATTAATTTTACACGCCAAATTACAGACGAAAAAACTCAATTGAACGAACATTCGAATTTGCAACCGCTTAATTATGCGTGTGACACAATGTCCAATCGAAAACACGTTAAATAAACTAATCGCGGGTGTACACTCATTCCATTGTCCATAATTTATACACGAATTTTGCAACAACAAAAAATGAAGCGAATCGAAGATTAAAGAGAAGCAACCAAAGTTGACATAACTGCAAACACATACAAACAAACGTACATAAGTTTGTTTGTACATATGCAAAAGTAAATTATCGAACAGCGGGAGCAACACGCAAAGAGAAGAAAACAACAAAAAAAAAACGTAATTTTGGCAACGAAAGTTGTGTGCCCAAAACTAAAAACGAAACTCGCCCCATTGGAAAACTGCAAGAGGAGTGGCACCACTTGCAATAAAGTGGGAGGCAAAGGCGTGGGCGTTAGCATTGGTGCACGCAGCAGCAGCAGCAAACACCAGATGTTTGTTGAGATAATTGCCGAATACAATTCACATGCAAAAGAGGTAAATTCAATTCATCAACCTGTAGGTGCACACTTAAATACAATGTATGTCTGATTGGAGCGTTAATTAATTTAGCCAGTGCTTTTCGTGACTGTTTTAGTTTTATTTTTTATGGCTTATAAAACTTTATTGATACAAACATTTGAACTTTCATATTGGTCTGATGCTGCATCTCTCTGTCTATCTCTCTCTTTGATCGTGAGATAAATTCATACGAACACTTGGAAGTCGTCATTAAGTTGATTTGTTGTTGCTGCTGTGATTTAATTTAACTCGCTCCCTCTCGCTCTCGCACTCGGTTCGCTTTTGAGCTCAGCTTCCGTTCCGCTTTGTTTCGTTTGGCGTTTGGCGTCTTTACTCAATTTTCAGTTTCAGTTCAGTTTCCCATGCGCTTTGGTCTCCCCTTTTGTTTTTATCACATCTCTCTGTTTATCTTATTTCCATTATTACTCTTTCAAATTGTCAATTCTCTTTTTTGTCTGCTCCCCTTTGAAATATCGCTATACTTATTTTGTTTTTTAATTTGTGTTTGGCTTTCATTTTTCATTTGTATGTATGTACTTGTGTATGTACATTTGTGAGTAAATATTTATGTTTGTTTTAAATATATTATATTGGTTGCTTTTGCCTTGACAGCCGTGACCTACGACTCTTCTAGTCACACGCACCTTTGACTAATTAGCTATAATCACCTGTGTATACATAGTTTATCATCTGAGATTTGATGACTAACAATATGTAACTAACAATTTCCACATATTGGATTTCATATACTATCGTTTAATATGATAAAAGGAAACTCAAGCTTAATAGAATTATTATTATTGTAATTGTTTGTGTAATTTGGGTGTGTTTCTTTTCGTTGATCATTCAAACGTAACAACAGATGTTGAGCTTAAGGTTCCCAATTTTAGGGAGAGTTCAAAATATTTACAAGTATTTAAGGTCTCATGCTTCAAGGGTCCGATAGTCTTTACTCTATTAAAACATTTCCCAATCTTTTTATGTGTATCCCCAGTTAACATTTACTATGAGCCTCTGTCCCTATTCGCAGTCATGCAGTCTGGCGAGTTCTCCTCCTGCGAGCAGGAAGTGAGTCAATGCGGTGGCCCCCCGCCCCATTCCAAATGATGGGAAGTGCACCGTTATGGCGTGCCTAACCTAACCAAATGATTCATCAGGGCTGCCACAGTTTATGTGGCTTTTAACTGCCCAAAGTGGTAACTGTAACATATGCATAAACATATTCATGCTTTTATGTATTGACATATTCAGCTACCCTTAACTCCAATTATAACATAATCCTTTCACTCTGCGCCTGCGCATTGGAAATGCTTTGCTCTCTGTCACTCTTGAGAGTTTCGTTAGGGTTGCCTTGCAGCTGATCAGGTGTGGTGCGTCTAACTTCCAATTATGCACTTCTCAGTAATAATCTTAGTTATTCTGTGACTGTTCCAGAAAGCAATTTCGCATTAATTAGCTTATTATTATTATTGCTGTAATTACATTTCAGATTCTATTGCATGTCTGGATTATTACTTATCTCGCTGTCTTTATGTATTTGCTAGGAATTTAGTAATATTGTACAAGTATAAACAGTTAGTACGTACACATTATTCTCTCTCTCGATCGTGTGTTTGCGGCACGTTTCGTAGTGCTTATCAGATAGTCTGGCGGTGTGTCATCATACGGTATTACTATACTCTTGCTCTGCTCCAGTTTTGTTGCATTCCCACAGGCAGTAGTAGCGCTCTCTTACTCTCTCCCAATCGGCACTTATGCTTCTTTATGTTGGTCAACTTATGCGACTGGAAAACGTTGAATGAGAGAGGCACAGTCTCAGTCGACGTCGCTGCCTCTGCCACTGCCTCTGCCACTGCCACTGCACGACGACGAAGGAACGTGGAGCGAGAGCGAGCCCCTCGATGAGTTACAAAGCAGCGCCACACATCGACGGTCGTTCGTCGCCCGTTCGTTTGTTCGTTTGTGCGTTCGTTCGGTCATTCGTTGCTTTTTGTTTTCTTTTCTAATTAAAAAAAAATAACAGCAACAAAATCATTACACTGTTAATATATTGTAAATGAGTGTAATAAAGATATTATAGTATTTGATTTGTGCCCATTGATAAATCAATAAGTGTATACAGTTTACTAAATCGCGCGCTCTGACATATTCACCACTCTCTCTTAATCTCTTGCAAGCCCCAACCCTTATCTAATGTGCGCTCTCTCCCACACGCTGACTCGCTCTCTCTGCCAATAGACTTGTCGTGAATCTCGTTTCCAGTGCGTAGTGCAGTTCAAGATAAATGTAATCTAAGGCAAAAGTCAAAGAAATTCGTGTGGCAAATCAATTTACTTGCAAGTGTTTCGCCTTTTCTTTGTGCCCAACAATTGTATAAATACGTATGTACAATTGTACACAAGTTATCGCATAGTAATAATAAGTTGTGTTTTCATTTTATCGATTGAAAGTCGTATAAAAATATCACAAAGGCCATGTGCATTGCAAACTGTTATCCATAAAGGAATTTATTTATACTCGCGAAATATATATGCATGCATATTTTTACCGTAAGTTTAACTGCAGCTGCTACTGATAATTAATGTTTAGTTAAGAATAAGTTTTCAAGTATGATTTTGTGCTAAGTTTGAGTTGAGTTTGTTTTGAAAAATCGATTTTTCTCATTATTTTATGCGCGCTCTCTTTAGCTCTCTCTTGCCTATCTCTTTACCCTATCCCCATCCCCTCTCGCTCTCTTTCACCCATTGTTTTTGGCCAGCTGTTTTTGGGGTGCAACTTCCTTGGCAATTTTCCCAACCTGTTAATATGATTATCCCAAGTTTCCCTGCTTCTTCAGGAATAAAAACAGTTTATCTGCGGTTTCCTTTCTAGAAATAAACCCGTACTTCCAACAACCTAATTACCAAACTGTTTGTAATGACAAATAGAATTATACATTCGTCAAGAATTCGTTGCTAAATATGGGCGCACTTTTCAGCAAAAAAAAAAAAAATAATATTATAATTGAATGAAGAAATAAATTTCATTATTCATTGCTTGCCAAAGGCGAATGTTAAGTATTCATACTTGAATATACGGGCCATATATGAACTGAAGAAGGCGTCATCGTCAACGTCGCAGTCGCAGTCGCCCACATGCCAAGTTGTCGGTAGAAAAGACAATAATAATAATAACTCTGAATCCATAGAGCTCCCTCAGGCCAATCAACATTCACTACCCAATTGTGTAGATAGTTTTCAGGTACTCGTAATTTCACTCGGAAAAGAGGCCAAGATGAAACTGTTTACCTCATAGATAACTCTTGTTGAATATGAATGTTGATTCACTATCAATCTCTTGGCATTACAAATAGTGCTCCAGTCACCTGTTAAACATGGAACATTAGAGATTAATGAGGGACTGTGTGTTATTCAGTAAAAAACAAAAGTGTCTTGTTGTTTGTCGCCAAGAATTATGTGAACGCATTTAGGCATTTGGGTCAGAACTGTGTGAATCAAATAGTCGAGCAACAGAAGACTCAAGAGCACCCCAAAAAGCACTGGAAACCAGTCTGACACTCAGTAGGCGATCCAGGGGCTCCCATGGTCTTGAGTTGTTTGTCTGGCACTCGAAAGATACATATATATTTGAATACATGTATATTCATAGACGGATGAAAATTGGGTCATTTGCTTAGTGCTTCCCTTTGAATACTGATACTTATACAGTTTATGCTATGGTTGATTTATTGGAGGATTTCTGTAGTTGATTTATCAAATCGCTTCGCAAGTATGCTGTCAATTCCGGGGACCAGTTTATTTCTGTACACTTTACTTTCCCAACATGATTCGTTTCGTTGCTGCGATCCATTGTTTTCTCAGACCTGTGACTCGAAATGCATTTCAGCTGCTTTGTAAAACACTAAATAATCATTATGCATCTGATTTAAAGATGACATTGGATTGTATTACATAAACACGAAACCAGATACAGTCGGGAATAATGAAAGACAAGTAAATATTGTTCAGATACTTTTGTATCTTTGTTCAATGAATGTTTTCAAAATGCATGCGTAGGCTAATTTTAAAGTTTATTCATACTTATATTTTGATTATTATTCCTATGGCGATATGATTCACCGATTCGGTTACTCGAATAACTGTATTCCATATTGTGTTTATACTTATGCGTAATTCTATACACTGTGTACTCGTCGTACATAAGAACGTTCTCTGAAGCGTAGAGCGAACACTAGTGATGGAAATCCAAACTGTGAATCGAGTTTAATATCGAAGTGAAACAATCGCTTATTCATACAGAACAAATTTAAATATTGGCTTTTTACAATTCTTATTAAGCACTTTAACTAAATATTTTTGAATATAGTGTTTAGTAGAAAACATCATTTTAAATTTTATTCAAAGACTTTTCATTTTCTTGTGTTTTTCGATTATGCGAAATTGCAAATCTCAAGTTTCCAAATTTAATCAACATGTTATGAGTAAGGTAATGTATGTGCTCACATTACTTTACTCATATATACATAATTATTATTCTGTAATGACGAACTCGTAAGCGATCCATCGTTTCCGTTCCAGATGAATTATTCATTTTATACCTATCGCTAGTTCCAGTAATTTTTAAGCGATTAACAGAGAATACGATAACTCCTATTCCGAGTAAGCGCCTGTAAAATGAGAATATAAACTCTGGGATAGAGTAATATGATTCTTTTAAATTGACCACGACTTTATGAATTGCCTTATAGGATATGGCTAAGCTTAGCTAGGCGGAAATACGTGAGTTTCAGTTTGTTGCCGTCGCAGTAATCGATTGTCAGTTGAAGGTCGACAACGACCTACATACGCAGTTTCTTTGTATCTACCCGTACACATTATATTTGTTTTTTTCTCACTCTTTTATCTGCTGTTGTTTTTGCATCTGGCCGCTGCGTGTTCAAGTGCTTAATTCAGCTTGGAAAAGAAACCGCAGGCATCGCTTAACTGGTTCGATTGACGCCCCGATACAATGTCCTGCCCCTCCCAGCTATTTATAGAATCTTTTGTTAGTTTGCTCTCATGTATGTATTCAAATGACTTTCTTTTTGTATACCCTGTACTCATTAAAGGTGATAATACAAAGAGAAATTAATGTTTTTATTTCAAAGAGTCTTTTCAGAGCGCATTTAATTGATTAACCAAGTACATACAGATTTGTATTTAATAAATGAAAAGAAAAAGCAGTTTTTATAATATTTTTAATAACGCCAACGAAACTTGGGAGTTATTTGACCTGAAATAAGTACAAATTACCATTGTTATTTGTAATTTTTAATAGTATACTGATATTCGGGGGTGCCACAGAAATCGCTTTAGCTTGGGAGTTATTTGGCCTGAAATAAGTACGAATTACCATTGTTATTTGTAATTATTAATAGTATACTGATATTCGGGGGTGCCACAGAAATCGCTTTAGCTTGGGAGTTATTTGACCTGAAATAAGTACAAATTACCATTGTTATTTGTAGTTTTTAATAGTATACTGATATTCGTGGGTGCCCAGAAATCGCTTTCGCTTGAATTTCACTTAAATTTGATACAAATTCCAGTGAAATTCAAGCGAAAGCGATTTCTGTAGCACCCCTGATTGTAAATTAGAATTGAAATTATTAGTCGAGCATTTTCAACTTTAAATTTTCACCTTGTCCTTGACCATACCTCTATCTCTCTCTCTCACTTGCACCATCTCTCCCAGCGAAATAATCTAGAATGCACATCATATTTAGTTAGTACACATTTTTATTTATTTCGGCTCGTTAAAAAATTAAGCACTTGTTGCCCGTGTTCATGGGGCTGCCCAAGGCACAGCCGAACTCACGTCCAAATTCCTCCGAGTTGCTCAGCGGTCCATTGACGTCCCAGCGCTGCGGAGTGTGCTGCATGAGGGGCATGGCCTCTGGGGCAGGCTCCTCGCCCAGCTTGGCCCAGCAGCGGGTCTGAGCAAAGTAGATGAAGAATAGCTGTGTGTTGGTAAAGTTCAGATCGTGCAGCGTTTCCCGGGCAAGCAGTGTCTTCATTTTATGATCCTGTTGCTCCAACCAGTTGAGATACGCCTTGAATGCCACATTCAGAGCTCCGCCCTCGGCGATGATCTCCCTGAGTCGCGTTGCATTGCGGAACTCGCTGGGATCATCGGACAGATAGTTACTGTACTGGACACGTTGACACTCGCTGACATTTCTGTAGCCTTCAGTGGTCTGTTCGCTCCATGTTGCCGTCGCCTGGGGATGCTTGTTCCATCCCTCGTCATCGAAGCCCAGGAGGAGAGCACTGGCCAGTCGTTGTCCCAGGAGTGCGTACTTCAGTGCCTTGGGATAGTAGTAGCTGTAGTAGGGAGTCTGGAGCAGTCCCCAGCCCACGAGGACCGTCTGCTTTCGGGGCAAGAGAGCTGCCCTCACTTCAAAGGCATCCACGCGAGCTTCAGTGGCTTGGGCAAAGTCATTAGCCTTTAGGGGACTCAACTGCTCCCGGGCATTGTACCTCAGCGTGGTATTCAGTTTGCGCCAATAGTCGTCGTTCTTCTGAAACTGCAGATCGGAGAGATCGATGCCTTGGTAGTCCGGGAACTGAGTGCGATAGTCTCCCAATCTGGTTCTCGCCGCCCGACGATCGTTGTCGCTGAGCCAATCGACGTGGAGCATCTCCTCAAAGGCTTTGACCAGTTCACTGAACACCTCCTCGACGTCATTTTCGGCATCCGAGTTTAGCACCGATCGTTGATACATGTCGCCCAGCACCTGGGGGAAGAGACGCTGCATCATATGGACACATTGGCGAGGACGAAGCATTGCATGCTCCTCCGGCGGCTGATCGAGTTCCAGAAATGCCAGATAGAGTATATAACCAGAGATCGTATAGTGATTGTTGACCTTCGCGGTGCGCACCACCTGCTCCAGGTAGCTCTGGGAGCGCAGATAGACGTCATGCGGGTATGCGTTCATGTCCAGGATGCTCTCCACGAAGGACTTAAAGTCCAGGGAGTTGCCCATTTTGATGGTCAGCTCGGTGAGACCCATGCCCGGATAGAGGGAATTGCCTCTAGGCTGTTGCCGCAAGCGTTCCTGACCAGTCCGTGAACGTCCCGGATATGCAGGCGGTTGTCGGGATTCCTCTTCAGTAGCCGGCAAGTTTTGATGCTCTCGCATCCGTTTGCAGAGCTCGAACTCGAAGCGCACGAGGTCGCCGGCAAATCGAGCTGCCTCCCCCGTTTCCATGTCGAACCAGTCGTGCATGTTGTCCGCCACCTGCTGCTGCAGTTGCTCGTAGATCTCCTCGTGCCCGTTCGCTTGTTGCGTGGCCATCGCATTGCAATGCTCCGGGGGAATGATGGTTAACTTGGGTTCTCCCAGGTAGATACTGTTGCCCCTCATGTTCTGCAGATTTAGATCCACACTCAGGCCGATTAAAATGTCCAGTCCGTAGTTCTTTCGCAAATTAGCCAGAATTTGTAGCCAATGGAGATTGGGCTGATAATTCGATCGGGGCACATTTCGGAGTCCCCCGTTCTCCCGGAGTATCCGCATCAGAAACTGCCGACGCTCCTCGGCATTGGCCTCCACGGCGATGCACGTGTCGTAGAAGTTGCACACCTTCTTCACATTGGCCCCACTCGAGGCACACAGTCTCAGCAGCTCCTGCAGTTGATCCACAATGTGAGACTCCACCAGCTGTTGGACGGTGCCAAGTTGCCCCTCACGCAGCTGGCGAGTGTGGAAACTTGGCCAGTTGCCACAGGCGTAGTCGTAAAAGTCCACACAGGGATCGACGCTGGTGTTCATATACTTTTCCATATCCCTCGATATGATCTGACGTACTCGGTACTCCTCTCTGCTCAATTGGTTCTTGTTGACATTCAGATTTTGATTCAGGTTCTGGTTCTGATTCAGATTCATATTCTGGTTGTAGTTCTGGCGCTGACCTTGTGGCAGACTTCCTGGCGGCAAGCGATTCATGTTGTTATACCGATTACCTGCTCCCCAAGTCTCCCATGCGAAATGGATTGGGGATAGGAGCAAAAATATAAATCGAGCAACTCGCGTAGTTTTCATCTTTGCGTTAAGATTGAAACTGAAACTGAGCTGAATCGAGGAATGCTGTAGATAAGCGTCGCTTACCCGTGTCATTTGACGCTCATGAACTTGATGAATTGGGTCAAGTTTGCGCTCAGTTCTCGTCCCTGGGGTTATCGCCTAGACTTCCTCTCTGACTCTCCCCCACTGTCTTCCCCTCTCTCTGTGAAAAGAGAAGTAAACAAACTTAACCTCGCACGTCCGCCGTTTGCTACCGTCGTCCATCAATTTGTTGTTTATATATTTCCATGAGATTTATATAGGTAAGAATTAGAGATGGGCGCGTGACACGGCATGATAGGAACACGCATGATCAAATAAAGGAAAAAGTTGTTAATTGAAATCAAAGATCTTATTTCTAGTCTAAAAACTTTCAGAAAATGGGTTCTAAATAACTAAGAAAAGATAGTAAGAAAAGTATACAATAATAGTATAAGGTAAACCACTGAAATATATCGATACAGCTTTATTGCATAGCTTAACTTAAAATAAATGTTGAAGATTAAGACATTTGTAGATCCCCTCAATAAATGATGCATTTCTCAGCGGGATAGGTTAAAAAGATATTAATAAAAGCCCATCTACAATGTTATTGGTAAACATATCGAATGTATCGATAATAATAGCGATAACTGCTTTATTGCAAAGCTTAACTTAAATTAATCAGTTGTTGGATAGAAAATTAGTAGATGCCCTTCAATAAATGATGCATTTCTCAGCGGGATTCATGGGCGTGCCAGCAGGGCAATGGAATTCTTGAGCGAAATCGGGCAGATTACGAAGGGGTCCATTAACCAGGAGACGCGTCCAGCTGTGACGCTGTCGGGCGCTGTAGGTGAGAGTGGGAGGCCACGGGTCTGGCTCCTCCTTCTCGGGATGCTCCCTCGGGTTGCAGTGTTGCTGGGCAAAGGCCAAGAAGAAGAGCGCTGTGTTGGAATAGTTGAGACCTGGCAGCGTCTCCTTTGTTAGTCGGGTGAAGTCATTGTTTGGCTCCTGGAAGCCCAACCAGGTGAGGTAAGCATGGAAGGCGATATTTAGACCGGCACTGCCGCCTATCAGCTCCTCCGTGGCGGTTCGATTAGTTCGCAGATACTCCTCCACGTGGCGGGAGAAGCACTCGCTGCGATTGTGGTACCTCCATTCGGTTAGTCTGTCCCAGTTGTCGCGCTCCCGCAATCCCACGGACCAGTGCATCTCATCGAAGACGGTGACCATCTGCCTGGCCAGAGCTGTACCCAGTGTGGCGTATCTCAGAGCATTCCCATAGCGCTCGTCGTAGCCAGGAGGTTGAAGCAGAGCCCATCCTAGATCCACACGATGTTGAACGGGCCGATAAAGCACCCGTGTCTCGTAGGATTCCACCGGATCAGAGGGCGCTGGCATCCCCTCCTCGAAGAGGCGATTGAATTGCTTGGACTGCACCTCACCCAGAAGCTGGCGAAGATTGTGCCAGTAATTGTTGCGCTCCAGTTGCAGCCGCAGCACCAGAGGCTTCTCATAGGCAGGCAGCATGACTTGGAGATTGCTCAGCTTCTTTTGAGCAATGCGTCGACTCCCCTCCTCCAGCCACTCGGCGCTCACACTCTGCTTCAGTGCATCCTGCAGCTGGCCAAACAACTCCCGCAGCGTATTATTGACCTCAACACTCGCATATTGCCGGGCATAGAGTTCGCCCAGTGCCGAGGGCAACAGTCGCTTCACGCTCTCCAAACAGTGAGCTGGCCTCCTTCCGGGCTTATCGTCGAGGGGGAATGTGAGCGTGGCCACCGCACGGTACATTATGTAGTTGGCCAGCTGGCTGACATTGTGGGCATCCACGGTCCGTTTCAGTTGACGATAGTAATCCGGGGCTGCCATGTAGACGGGGCGGGAAAGGTCTTGATTGGAAAAGCTGCTGCTCACATACGTCTCAAACTCCATTCCAAAGGCCTGTCCCAGCCCGGCTAAGGTCTCTCGGGGATATTTGGCCGTGTAGAGATTCAGTTCAGCATCCCAGGGCTCCAGATCATGCATTCCCCCGCAGAGTTCATGCTCGAAGCTGACAATGTCGGCGGCTAAACGAGCTGAGGCTTCGTTTCCCATGGCCAGCCAAGTCTTGAGCTGAGCTGCCACCAGTTGCTCGATGGCTGCATAGGCCTCATCTCGTATATCCAATCTTCGGCGGGTGCACAGTTCCCTGGGAATCAGAGTCGTTGGTTCAGTTAGGTAAATGCTGTTCTCCTGAATACTCTGGTAATTGTAGCCGACTCTCAGTCCGATGAGAATCTCCATGCCATAGCTTTTACGCAGTCTGCCCAAGACCTGTAGCCAGTCGTAGCCCTGATGATAGACCGGCCAATTGGAGCCGGGCACGGCCGGAAATCCTCCATTCTGTTGAATGAACTCGCTGAGAAACTGCTGCTGTTGTTGATTCTGTCGCGACTGTGCCACGAGGCAGGATTTGTAGAACTCCTTGGCCTGACGTGCCACGGAACTGTCCTTGCCATGGGCTGGCTCATCCAAGAGTCGCCACAGATCCTTATCGATCAGATGCTCCAGCTTCGATTGTGGCGTTGAGTCGCCTTTCCAATTGCCACAGGCAAACTCGTAGAAGTCCGTGCACGGATCGGCGCTTTCATTCATGTGACGTCGTATCTCTTGGGATTTGCTTTGACGCACTGTCTCCTCCGTTTGGAAGACACGCTGAAAGGCCTCGCCATCGCCAGAATCGACCGGATGCAGTTGCTCGAGCAACAGGATGAACAGCAGCAACAAAACTCGATTCCAGCTTGACTCTGACATGCTGCAGAGTCGTTGGATCGCTGTAAACTGTCCAAGAGCTGGAATCTCACAGAGCAGCCACAAGAGACGCTGATAAGGCCGCAGTTCATCTCGGGTTATCGACAGAGAGATGAGAGAGGAGGCAGATAGAGAGCGAGCCTATTACAGACTGTATTGTAATTTTCTCTCTCTCTCTCTTCGATTTTTATTTCTCTCTGATAAGATTGGAAAAGTGATTCAGAAAAGTGCATAGAGTGTGCTTTATTGGATTCGATAGATATTCGATAGTGCTTAACTGACTTGCAATTCGATTAGAGATAAGTATTCAAAAGAGATGACACTTGAAGCGAGCGTTGAGTTTGTTGCTTCCCGAGCAGCTGAAGGCGTTGACAAATGGCTCCGAATTGGAGAGAGCCGTATTCACTCTCAGCTGTTCGGGCAGCTCTTCAAAGACCTCCACGGTATCCGGGTAGTCGGTGCAGTAGAGCTGAGCGTAGGCCAGGAAAAACAGTTGATTGTGCGAATAGTCGAGGAGGGGCAGACGCTCCCTTTGGAGCGATGCCTCCGGAGAGTTCTTCAGCCACTTGGTGTAGGCACGATAGGCGATGCTCAGAGCGCCGTTGTCGGCCACAATGCGACCGAGGAGTCCCTTGTCCTGGACGGGTTTCTCCCGGAACTGCACAAAGACGGCATACTGCTCCTGGAAGCACTGGGCACGCCTGGAGAAGGAGTTCTCCGAAGTGGTATCCCACCAGTTGTTTTTGTAGCCATGTCGATCGAAGCGTCGTCCCACATCGTCGAAGCCATGGAGCATCTGGCGGGCGAGGAGAACACCGAGTGTGCCGTACTTGAGGGCATCGGGGTAGGCGGGATCCCAGAAGAAACGCGCCTGTAAAAAGGTGATGGGTATCTGCATCTTGTTGGTCCTCAGCTCGTAGTGGGGCAACTTGTACACCGTGTCGATCGACTGTGGTTCCTCCCTGTACTTCTTCAGCTGTCGCTGTGTGATCTTCTGCAAGACGTTCACGAGATTCGGATAGAAATGATCAGCATGCAGTTCGAGGCCATGCAACTGGTGAATTAATTGTGTCTCGTCGTGGTTGCGGAACTGCAGCTCCAATGCCTCCAGCTTGCCAATGGCCTTCTGTCTCGTCTCTAACGAGAGCCAGTGGAGATCGGTGGATGCCTGCAGATCCTCGCGGAAGACTTTCTTAATGTCCTTCCAGGTGTCCTGCAAGTCGTTGATCATCTGCATGTTGTTGTAGTTGCGATGGAAGAGACTTTCCAGCTGCTGGGGGAAGTATTGTCGCACCATTTGGACGCACCAGATGCCCGGCTGGACACCTTGAGGAACTCGGGCCTGGTCCAGAGTGTCCAGTGTTCGCCAGATGGTATAATTGGCCAGATGCAGCTTGGGCGTATTGCGGATCACGTCCATCAGATTGGATAGATAATCCTCCGGAGTCTCGTACAGCTCCACTACCATGGTGGTGTTAAAGATCAGCTGCAGATAACGACTGACATCGACGTAGCTGCCGTAGGCGGACTTCATCTCGGCCGCGGTGCGTTGTCGCGTCGTCTGCTCCAGCGTCAGCGCCGGATTGTGGGGCAGTCCCTTGGCCAGCTCCTGCTCGATGTGTAGAATCTGGGCGGCTACCTCGTTGCACCAATCCTCCGGCTGATCTGGAAAGTAAGACTGCAGCTTCTGGACAATGCTCTGCTCGTAGCGCTCCCGGGCACCTTCGAAACCACGATCTAAATACTGACGACGCTGTCCCAGCGCCAGCTTAGGAGCACCAATCTTGATGCGGTGCAAGTGCTCCTCCTTGTAGTCGAGCACAACGTCCAGTCCAATCAGAATGTCGACTCCCAAACGGAGTTTGAGTGAAGCCACCACCTGGAGCCAATCGTACTCGTAGTGATACCAGGACGGCACTCGAATCTCTGGCCAGCCGCCGCGGAAGTCCGTCACCTGGAGGAGAGTCTCCAGAGCGGAGCGAGTGTCGTTCGCATGGTTATAGCAAGAGTTGTAGAATCTCTTGATCGACTGATCGGCACTGGTGTCCGCGCCAGCTGTCGTTGTCCGCAACATGTCGGCGCTTTTGCGCACAAACAACTCTTGCAGCTCCTCCAAATAGTTGGTCCTCTTGTTGTGCAGCCGCGACGGATGCAGACGTGGCCAATTGCCGCATGCAAAGTTGTAGAAGTTATCGCAAGGCTGCAGATCCCCCTCCGTCATGTAGGCCTTGATGTGGGCCGCCTTGGCCAGACGCAGTATATCCGTGGTGTAGTTGGTCCCATAAGGACGCGAGACTGTGCTGCTCCAGGCGAGGGTTAAGCCTGCCAGCAGGCAAGTCAAAGTCAAAAGCTTCATCGCGATATGATTCGTTTAGATGTCGACTCAGAACTAAGCTCAAATCGAGCGATGCGTCGATTTTTGACTTGGGGCGGCGGCTTATCGTCATCCGTCAGTTGAGTCAACGAATAGCTAAATTAATTAATTATTCTACTCGTATTAACCGTTGCAACAAATTTGCTGTTCTCTCTCTCTCTCGCTCTCTCTGTATTCGTCTCAATTACTCAGACTGACCCAATTCTATTGACGCTGTTCTCGATCTCATTCTTACACAGAACAAAATCCGGGATTACGGGATAAAATTAATTATTAATTATTTATTTATAATTATCAGGGACCGTAATCATTGAGTTTTATTATAAAAATTACATAGTAATGATTATTTAAAGATTTTACAGGGATTTTCTTCAATGATAATGATTAAATTTGAGCGAGAAAAATAAAACTCACAAGTAATCATTATTTGTGTTTTTATTTTTTTTGTTCAAAATAAAACTCACCTTTAAAAAAGATTACGTAATCATTTTAAAGATTTGTTTTTGCGTTTTATTTGTCCTCTGGGATTCTTTTAAAGGGATATGCAAAAATACTTTGTGAAAATCCTACACAAAAGCCATGAATTTAAAGTGAGTTTTATTTTGAGCGAAAAAAATAAAAATCATAAATAATGATTACTTGTGACTTTTATTTTTTCGCTCAAATTTAATCATTATCATTATTTTTTTTTATATGTATTCTAGTCATTGATTTTTTGATGTGAAACAATTTCAATCAGCATTATTTGCGGTCCCTGATAATTATTATAATAAATGCGATGCAGTGTTGGAAGTGTGGCTATCCCAAATTTTCTTAAACCAAGAACGAAATATACGAAATATTTTGATTATCGGTGCTCTAAAATAATTTGTCTAGTGAAATAATATGTTATAAGTCTTTTTTTTTACTATTTTAATGCTGCCATATTATCCGAATATCGTGATAATTTAACAATAATCAATTCAATTAACTACATTAGAATTTTCAACTTTTTAGAATGATTTTTCTTTCTGTGTACTCTCAATAGGTTTGTTGTTTTGCTTGTCGCGCACTTGACCCCAACCACAAGGTAGCATTGCACGGTAGTTCTCTCAATCGCGATCTGACTCTAAGTTCTCAGCCCTCTCTCTTTCCATCTCAGTTATTTAGCGGCGTCCAAGGTTCGACCCGTTACATGTAATGTAGATGAGGGCTTATGTATATGCATACCTAATTAGAATTTGTGTTTTCCTCACTTAAGTTGCTTGTTCTATTTGTATAATTACTTATTCCCTTATTTGAATTTCCTCTTTTTCTTTACAGGAAATCCATCTTGTAAATTTCTACAACACTTTGAATTACTGGCATCTTTAATTAAAGTACACTCTGATTGCTTTTCTCAAGTGCCGTAAAAGTGCTGTTTAGAAATAGCTGCAATTGTGAAGTTATTCCCAAACTCAGAGAATCCAGCGAACAACACAGCGCAACAAAGGAGACTTCGAAAACGGTAAGGATCAAATCAATTATCTGTATTTTTTTGTAGATATAAAATATCTATCTAATTGTCTGGGGAACTGACTGAAAAATAATTGTTTTCTTATACGAACTCCGAATACTTTTGAAAGAATTACAAAAACAATTAGAAAAAAGTGTGAATGTAATTTTATGAAGATGATGAAAAACTAAACATTATTTACGAAATTCAACTAAGATATATATTTATAGTACAAAAATTAGGAAATTTAAATAAGAAATACATTAAAATTAGAAGCATTAGGAAAAATCTATTTGATTAATATTTAAATCTGTTTCATTAATTAAATCACGTTATTGTCAATTTGCTTTTTAATCTCGGCATTTCCTAATTATAACTTACGCAGATATTTGACAAACAATTTTTAGTTTCAAGCTTTCCTAATTTTTGCCTTCCTTCTTGTTTAGTTTTTCTTGGTTGTTATTATTTGTTGAAATTCGTGTAGGGAATCGAGATCTTTGATCTTCTATCAGACATACCTGCATATCGAACTCGACAAGGATTATTTTAAATCCATAATTAATAAACAATCCATGCTTCATCCTGTATATTATAAAAATATGTATAAATAAATATTATTTGGTCTTTAAGTGAATTACACAACTGAGTTCCATAATACGATGTGTTTGAACTGTCAAAGGTTAGATCTTAGGCTAGATCTATTGTCTAGTCTGTTTAGTTAATACTTTTTTTAGCCCGTGATCACTTTGAGGGCTGTTGCTCCAAGACGGGTGTCAAAGGAGACATTATATTTGACGTGATATCCATTTTCATCGTACGTAAATTCTGCATTTTCCGCAAAGTCAATTTTTTTCGTTGAATTGTTTTCATCGCTGGGTGTTTGAAAATCTGAGCTTCTCCAGCCCTGGACGACCTCTTCGGTCTCCACCTTTGTTGTATTGCATCGGTTTTGATCGGTTTCATTGTGAATCTTTGGCTTTTCTAGAATGCTGAAATTGGTAATCGATTAGTTATTAATTCTTTTTGTTGTGGCCTATAAATAACTCACGTGAATTGGTAGAATACCCTGGTGGCGGCATCATTATAATCGAATGAAATCCAAAGCACTAAGAATAAGCACAGGTACTGCAAGGGTAAAATTTGTGAAATGATCAACTCACAGGCTATTTCACAATTCAATGGAGATAGAGATTACTTACCGTGATGGCTCTGACCATTCTAGTTCAAGTTCTCAGACTGCACTGTTGAATGCATGAGAACTTCCAACTATGTTATTTTATACAATATATAGACGATGCGATATTTATTGTGGCTATTCCGTACGTGGATGCTGCTGCACTCGGGAAACGAGTTAAACCGGTCTCGAGTCGGCAATGCAATTGAGAACTTCGAATTCCCAGTTCAGAGCGTATCTGATAGTATTGAATGAACGATTCCACAACATTTGTTTCTAAACGTGTTTCGAGCTCCATTAAAATATTGATATTGAGTTTTAATTCATAATTGTATTCGGCCGGTGGCAATGATGATTGACAGTAATTGCAAATTTGATTACCGTAAGACAACGTTGCAACATGTTATGGGATCTATTCGTGGGGATTTTTTTCGTGGCACTTTTGGAAAATTTTCGTTAAATATTCAAAACCCTTAAAAACAAACAAAACAAGATCAACAATTGTAAATTAATATCTGTAATGGGCTTCGATCGATGATCAATTAAATAGATTTGCAATTTGGGAGTTCCCTTGGATCTCTAAGGGAATGTACTTTATTTTAAATACAATTTTCAATCTCATTTACAATAATTTCATTTACAACCATAAGTTCAAACTTAACCCAACATCGTAAGTATTCTTAAAAGCTTAGCGCTCAATCTTGTTCCGATTCCAAGTGGAAGTATTTCAGTTTCATTCATACCCTTCACGGATTGTGTCTGATTATAAGATGTAGGTAACTCGTAGTCTTTGTTTAATAATGTAGAGTTCGTTTTTGATGGAATGATTTGAACATAGTCAATTCTCGATTCCTTTTCAAGTGACTCATCTTCCTCATCTTGCGTAGATGGTATTGTTGACATGGTCGTGGATTGATCTTTGACAAGCTCAACTGTTGTAGGTGGCAGAGAGATATTTCTTTGATTGCCATTTGTGTTATTCAAAGGCTGTGCCTCTAAGGACCACAATCCCAGTAGAACAATGAGGATAATCTGCAGGAATTCAAGATCTTTTGTTAATATCTGCTTCATAGTTGATTTCACAATCCAATACTTACGATCGATTTCATTTTTAACGACGTACTGTTTACTAATCCGACGTCGCTGTTAGTTTTATACTCAACTCAACTTAGTTAGCAATGCGAGAAATTACCCGCTGATCTGTGTGAGATTATTGTAATTGCTTTTAACTAAAAACGAGTTCTCTGAGAGTCAATAGTTTGGGTTATGAGGAAATTCCACCCTATTATTATTTGGGATAATTTCAAGACGATTCAAAATGTAACTAGAGCTCTTTTCAGGATTGGGAATTTTCTCATTTCCATAGAGACATATTTGGCTGATTTAATAATTAATAATAATCAAGTTGATTTGTTTTAAATGATTACTAATCTATCCCCTGAATCTATTTCTTGGTTATACAGCCATGCTCATACAATTGGCACAAAAAAAAAAGTATATTCTATTCGTCTATTTCTCAAAATGTTCATCACTTGCTTTTACAATTTTGCATGCAACTGTTAATTGTGTTCATGTACTATATGATTTACCATTAATTGTTCCGATATCCTTCTTGGGTTTCCATTATATTTAATTTTCGTTGGCCTAGTGTGACTTTTGGGTGCTCACAGAATTGGCACATAAAGTTTGAGGAGTGGTTTTTTTCGTAAAGGGCACTTGGTTTTCATATTTTTTTCTATATTTCGTTAAATTTTATTAAATTCAATTTAATTTATGCAAAAATGGGTAGCGGAAAGACTTGCACTGCTTAAAAACCTAGCCTTGTTTATAAACTTAGTCAGTCGATAAAGAAATCGGCTGAAATGGCTGAGATAATAAAAAGTTTCAGGAAAATTGTCAATAATTCACTTGCATTAGTCCAAAGGAGTACTTCATATTTAAATGAAAACAAGGTTAAGGAGCCAAAGCCTCAAAAGACCGATTCCAGCATCGACAGTATCATAGTGTGAAAAGTAACAGTGTCCATTTTAAGTCGGTTCGTGAGATTGTGGTGGAAATCAATGCATAATATGGTCTAAGCCTATCCAGAAATCTAGTCCCCAGAAGATTAATCAAAGCATTGCTCTTTGGGCCCATCAGCAGCAGAAGAGTACCGCTCCTGTCAAAGCTGAACATAAAGAAACAAATATGCTTTGAAAAGGCCTACAAAGGCAAAGATGCACCATTTTGAATAAAAGGGTTGTGGAATGATGAAAACAAAATAAATTAGATGGGACTTGATGGGAAACTATTTTTGAGTCGTCCAAAAACCCAGGCTCTTTATACAAGATGCACAACCAAAACAATCAAGCATTTATGAGTCGAATAATGTGTTGGGTTGCATTTGCTTGGCACGGTGTGGGCCTGGTCGCCTAGGTTAATGATAATATGAACCCATTTCAATATTTAGACATTTTAAAGAACTCAATGGAATCTTATGCATTTGAGATTATGCCTGTGAAGTGGACTTTTATGCCCGATAATGACCTTAAGCATATTTATGAAGTGGTTGCACAAGGAAAAGGTTCGGGTTATGGACTCTCCGTCTTAAAGCCCAGACTTAAATCCTATTGAGATCCTTAGGAACGATGTTAAAGTGGCCGTTTCCAAAAAAAAATTTAAAACTTTGGATGATTTGTGGGCTGGAGCTCAACAAGCTTGGTATTAGCTCCCAAGGGAATCTTGCCAAAAGCTGGCATTAAGTATGAGTCGAAGATGTCAAGCAGTTATTGATAATTGTGGATATAGTACCAAATACTAAAGCCGAGTATTATTTTCCTTTCGAAAACATCATCCGTTAATTTGTGAAATTTATTTGTTTGAAAATGTGCCAATTATATGAGCAGGCAAATTTTGAGTTTTTCGTTGAATTATATCATTTTTTTTTACATAACAGATCTCAATTGAAATTTGCTTTCTTTTTTAATAAACTAACATAATAGGCTACAAAATGCCACTATACTTTTGTACCTTACTATTACTATTTAATAAAAAAAATCATCTTTTAGTTGTTTATTTTATTTGTGCCAATTATATGAGCATGGCTGTATGTAAAGACTAATATCTAATTGAATTTAAAAAGAAAAACAAGTGCATTTTTTTTAGTGTTTTATTAAATTGTCATTCAAATGTGAATATTGATTTTTTGAATGTTAAAGCGTTTGAATTAACTCTAGTTAATTTGTACAATTGTTATATTAAAACTTATAGTTAAACTTTGGCTTAGCAGAAGCAAGAGAACATCCTTGCTTTTTGTTAGTTTTTTTTTTTGGTTTTTTGAAGATTATACTAGAATCTTAAGTAGTTTCGCCGACAGGCGATTCACTGGCTCCACTGGATATCGTTGGCCTGCATCAAGATTGGGACGAGCTCCGTTCTGCTGTGCAGCGTGAAGGTATTCAGTAGCAGAGGGCAGAAGATACTCCAACTTGGTGTAGCTGATGAACTGGATGGAACTAGTTAAGTAGTCCTGGAGTAATGCCCAATTAGTTCTTAGGGTTGTGCTTGTTGCTTTTGCTTTTGTTTGAATTTGAAATTCAAAAATATTTCAACTTGTTGTTTCTTATCCCTGGTTGGGGTTTAGCTTTCACAAGTACCGCTTTATCTTTAGTTCTGTTGGCTTGCAAATGTTTTCTAAGTGTCTACCTACAACTCGGTGTTTGGTTTTATACTCTCGTCGAGAGTCGAGTGTATCAACATTGGCACACGACCAGCACACGTCAGTGGGGCGTTGCAGTTGTACGGTATTTTCCCAGCACACTTGTTGTGGTTTTTCAAAAAAGTCACCGATTCGAGCCGTTAACTATCATAAAATTGTCACTATATTTAGCCCATTGAGTCAATCGTTGCATATATGTTTAATAGTCCAATTAACCATGCAAATTCGATCCATTTTAATGACGTCTGCTGCTGGTTAATGATGATTCACATCAATCTACCCATCAACTGGGAAAATTATCTGGAAAAGAAAATCGAAAGAGACACGTAGAATCCATTTGATCTCTGGTAGTTAAGAAACTGTTGTTTAAAAATTATGATTAAGAGAAAAACTATGGTGTAGGATTAAAGTGTGTCTGTCCATCCGATCCCTTAAACTCTATAAATACTAATAGAATCATATAATTTTAGAACTTGCAATATTGACTAAAATACGAATTAATTAAAATCTTTATGATTATATTAAAGAGTATCATCGCGTCGTGAATAAATGACAAGAATTTTCTTGAATGATTTTTGCATAAAATTGCATAAACTATTGTGTTGTGAGTAAATGAAATTCAAACTAATTGACATATTTATCATCATGAAATTGAACACATTTTTTTATAAATTAAGTTTTAAAAAAAGATCAACATATATTTTCTTAATTTAAAATACAATGATTAATTTGTAAACAATTTGCTATTAAATAATGTAACTTTAAACATCCTTCAATAAGTAAACCATCCACCGCAAAGGGAATAATGGAACGTGTGAAACACTTTGGAAATTGTTTGAAAATATATATTTGAGAGGGGATCAAATTGAGGAATTACTTTCGAAAAAAAATGATTATGTTTTTTTAGTTATACTTTAATTTATTGCTTAGTTTTTAATGTCGCCATATACGCACACACACAATGAAATCAATGTAAACATTAGAATATTTTTAATTTTGTCGTTTGTGTTAATGCGAAAGAAACTCACGTGTATCCCCTCTTCAAAATTATTTATTTTCAGACAAAAAATAGAAAAGTGTTTTGCGCATCCAAGCCAAGCCAAAAACAGTTCAGAAATCTCTCTGTAGAAAATCAAAATACAAGCAAAACAGAAAAAGAAAAGAACAGAACAGAAAGGAAAAGAAAAGATAATCGTAATTGTTGGTTGAGTCGTAACTGCGTAAGGCGTAGAACTACTACCAAGACTACTACTACCAAAACTACTACTACCAATACCACTACTACCAATAACAGTACACGGTGTGGGGTTTTCTGTACCGCTGTGCCGCGGCAGCCCCCGTAGCAACCATGGGCGCCAACGTATCGCAGTTGGAGCGCGAAATTGGCTCCGATCTGTTTCCGCCCAACGAGCACTATTTCGGGCTGGTTAACTTTGGCAACACGTGCTACAGCAACTCGGTGCTGCAGGCCCTCTACTTCTGCAAGCCCTTTCGCGAGAAGGTTCTCGAGTACAAGGCCAAGAACAAAAGGCCCAAAGAGACGCTGCTCTCGTGCCTCGCTGATCTGTTTTACAGCATTGCCACGCAGAAGAAGAAAGTTGGCTCGATTGCACCGAAAAAGTTCATAACGCGATTGCGCAAGGAGAAGGAGGAGTTCGACAATTATATGCAGCAGGATGCCCATGAGTTTCTCAACTTTCTGATCAATCACATCAACGAGATCATTTTGGCCGAGCGCAACACGAGCGGCGCCGGGAAGACGGCGGTGAATGGCGGCGGTGCAGCGTCGAACAGCACCACAAATATGGCCAGCAACAGCACCGCAAACGCAACCACAACGAAGTCATCAAACTCGACATCCAACTCGTCGAATTCAACATCGACATCCACTTCCAATTCGACGGCCACGAATGGCAATCACAGCAACTCGACGGGTTCCTTGAGTGCCACCACAAGTGTTCTCGATGGCAATGGAGGTCTCACGGCGACAACCACGCCCATTACCCAGGCGAACACACAGCCCACTTGGGTGCACGAGATCTTCCAGGGTATACTCACGTCGGAGACGCGCTGCCTCAACTGCGAGACGGTGAGCAGCAAGGATGAGAACTTCTTTGATCTACAAGTGGACGTGGATCAGAATACGTCGATCACCCATTGTCTGCGTTGCTTCAGCAACACGGAAACACTGTGCTCGGACAACAAGTTCAAGTGCGACAATTGCTGCAGCTACCAGGAGGCACAGAAGCGAATGCGGGTCAAGAAGTTGCCCATGATCTTGGCGCTGCATCTGAAGCGATTCAAGTACATGGAGCAGTTTAATCGACACATCAAAGTGTCGCATCGCGTCGTCTTTCCACTCGAGTTGCGGCTGTTCAACACCTCCGATGATGCCGTCAATCCCGATCGACTCTATGATCTGACTGCCGTCGTTATTCACTGCGGATCGGGTCCGAATCGTGGCCATTACATCAGCATTGTGAAGAGTCACGGACTCTGGCTGCTCTTCGATGACGATATGGTCGACAAAATCGAGGCTTCGACCATCGAGGACTTTTACGGCCTAACCTCGGACATTCACAAGTCATCGGAAACGGGCTATATACTGTTTTATCAATCACGCGATTGCGCTGCTTAGAATGCAGTCTTTGATCATAACTATCCCTTTTTGCATGCGGTTTAAGTTTAAAGTATTTAATTGGCAAATCTCTCCCATTGTCGAATTCCAATTCATTCCACGCAAATTGTTAATTTAAGCTGATTGTTTTACCACCATAACAATGCAATAAACTATCCCTAAAATATCAATCTAGCGTCTTTTGTATAATTTTGCACTAGGTCAGTAGCATTGCCCGGGGGCCTGTCTGTAAAGTAAATAAGCTTGACTATAAGCTGCTTAATAAAGTACTAATAACTCAGCAATTGACAGGTTTTACACTTTAATAGATTTATCTACGGGTGTTAAAGGTGCCTCCTTGGGTGGTCCAAAGTAGTTTTTTCTAGCTTGAGTCAGTTATGTGTCATTGATCACGAGCTTATCGCGCGACTCGACCAACTGGTGGAATTTCAAGAATCGTGATAATGTCATTCATGCATCAAATTACAGTTTATACTTTATACAAACCACAACGAGCCACATCATCGAACATTTATAATTGTTATGGAAATTCTTATCAACAATTATAAAATAAATAACAATGTGTGGTGCAACAAAGTGTCATAAGTCCAGTTAGAATCATTAGCATTTTTACAGTCAACTGATCAATTACTTGCACTACGTTTATACTATGAACTTTTCGCGACTCTCTCATAACGCAAATTGAAATAAATTAAATTAGACTTATTTCGCCACAATTGAAATTGACTTTAGCTTTCGCAATTGCATATATTTTATTTTATCTATTTCTTTTGATGTTTTTCATTTGTTGTTTAGTCTTCAAATATCCCATGACAAATTCGATGTCAAAACTTAAAAAGATGTAGACAAAAACTGGTTGATAATCTGTTGAAATAATTGGGAAGTTTTGTCAAGTTTTTTTGTGTGCGATTCGAAAAGTCATTGGAAATGCCGACCAATTAGTTGATGTACACTGACAAAAAATATGTATGTACAGGGTTGCCCATATTCGACGGACCCATGTTTTTTTTAAAAAAATCAAAGAAAAAAATAAAAATTTGGCGGTTGGCAATCTTAATCATTTAATTTGTTCCAAGTAGATTTGTTTACATCAATTTTTGAATATGATATCTCTCAAATGGCCGCCTCTGGCGTTGATGGCGTATTGTGCCCTTTTTGCAGCATTTTCCATCGTTTTCGCCAACATTTCGGCCGGAATAGCGGCTATTTCTTCACGAATGTTGTCCTTGAGCTCTTCTACGGTCCTTGGCTTGTTAACGTAAACCTTTGACTTCAAATATCCCCACAAGAAGAAGTCAGGCGGCGTCAAATCGGGCGAACGCGGTGGCCAGTTCCAAATCACCATTTTTCGACATCAAACGGCCCGGAAACAATTTCTTCACCAAACTGTGACTTTTTCGTCATGAAGAGGCACTTCTTCAATCTCCTGAGGATTTTCAGTGGCGTAAATACGGCAATTTTGCTTATTTACGGTCCCATTCAATGTGAAATGGGCTTCATCGGACATGATAATTTTGTTCCAAAATTTTTTCACAATTGACTTGTTCTGTTGAATGTAAATTTCAACTATTTCAGAGCGCTCGCGTGGCGTGTATTGTTCCATGGTAAAAATCTGCTTGGACTGACGCTTCAAACGCGGTATGTCATTAAGCGATCTGACATCTCTGTCAAAAGTTATGGAGTTGCCAGATGGGTCCGTCGAATATGGGCAACCCTGTACACGATAGGAGTTAAAATTATTAACATTTAAATTTCGAGTAATGTAACAAATAAATATTTAAATTAAAGTTTAATTATAATAAATGTTTAAGCAGTTTTATTAAAAGGCAATCTGATAAAAGTTTCTGACAATTGGTCTCAATATGCATTCAAAAATACTGAAGTCTGCCTTCATTTATGCTGCCGCTTTTCGCGCAGTGTGGCTTATATGCATGCATATTTGTCGCTAAATGACAATCGATGTTGCAGTTGCAGACATGTGTTGCCAGTTGGGTTTGTTGCCTGTCATGTTGTGTTGAGTCGCCTCACGTCCCGCTGCGTGCTGGATTGATTAGGTTTATCTTATGGACCGGGTAGACTATTCCGCATTGACGACTTTTCGAGTACGAGTATGAGTTTGAGTATGGGTACTCGTATGTACATGCTCGTAAGTACCCGGTTATTACGCACTTTTCAGCTGTCGACTTTCACTTTGATGCGCGAGAGAGAAAAAACTTGGCGCAATTTCTTCATGTGAAATATGTTTGGAATCTGTCGTGGCATGTGGCATGTGGCGGGGGCGTACTTCGCTGTGGCATCGACAATATGCTGGTTGACAAGTGACATATTGTTGCTGGACTACTGCGACATGTGGCAATCCCCGACTGCCAGCAGGAATATGTCAGGCGATGTTGCAACATTTGCCACAGTCGCCGCCGACCTCCAACTGACAAGTACAAATATACATATATATATAAATTCATGTATACAAAAGTATAAATGATCAATTTTGGTTTGAAGGCGTGCTTTTGTAACGAATTTGATTACTTGTCTTCAGCTAAATGTAAATATGTTCTTAAGTAAACAGAGACATCGATTTAACAACACGCCCTTAATTAGCTTGTTTGCCACATGTGGCGCTGTCTGCTGGGGCAGATCACCCCTTCAACCGATCGCCAAACACATCAGCAGTGAGAGTGAGAGTGAGAGTGAGAAAGGGAAAGAGGAATTCATTTCTCTTGGGCGCTGACATCATTACGATCCGTTACGATATTAAATATGTCATTAAATATCTCCCAAATGCGCCTGTCACCATAAAAATATTTAAGAGCGAAACGCATTAGCTCATTTATCATCCAACTTGCGACGGTAACTTGAAACCGTCGACGTTGGACGTACAAATTATATCTAAATTTAATATCTAAGAGACCAGAATTCAGAAAAATGTTAAAAAAAAAAACAGATTTTAATAAATATAAATAAATAAGCGCTAGCAATCTTTTACATAAGATAGATTTGTAATTAAATAATAATTTTTAAAATCAAATTTCAGTTTATTCTTGCATTGCTTGAAATTACAAAATTGATGTTCTGTTTGTATTATTTGTCTTGCTGAATATTTTAAAATGTTTAAGATATTTCATAGAAATTTTTGCAAAGTGTAATTCATTCCTGCATTGCTTGAAATTACAGAATTGAAAATATCTTTCTGTGCTTGCGGCACATTTCCTCCTGGGGATTTTTGAAATCTTTGACCCACCGCAAACACAACTGTGTTAAATGCGGTGGCAGGCGGTGCACGGCCTCGGTTTGCCGCCTTTGTTTACTTCAGCAATTTATTTTTGTGCGCGGCAATTAAGCAACAGTGGCAAGTAGGAGGCCACAAACAGAACCTCCGGCCTGCAACTGAAGCCGAGGGTGGTCGAAAATGTGCGCGCTAATTTGCCTTCGTTGTCTGTCGCCAAATTGCAGAAGGCGGCGGCAGGGAAATGAAATTGAATTCGCCAGAGATGACTTTGAAATGCAGCCGATGAGTCATGCCATTGGGGAAAACAAAACTCGATTATAAATATGGCGCCAAGTCGACAATTGAGTCTGAGTACGGTAATATCTTTTCAATAGTTATTAAACATCTTACTAAGACATTGAAACAACGGGCTTGCGATTTTCTAAATTATTTTCAAACAGCACCTAAAATCATGCTATGAAATTTTCCATACATTTTTACTCGTTGCTTTTACTCGTTGTCTTCAGATGTGTTTCAATTATTAAGGCAAATAAGATGTCAGCTCTCGTTATTGTTGTCTGGCTGCTGTGTCTGTCCGTTATGTCCATCATACATATATCAATTTATGGATTATGAAAATGACCTCACCCTGGGGTCCAGCAAGTGTCTACAGTGCAGCCGCACTTAGTTGTTGTTTTTGATGGAATAAAAGAGATGCCAAAAGGCAGTGGAAATGCGTATCTGTATCTGTGAGATACTTTTGCTTTGTATCTCTTGAAATGCTTTTGTGTGTTATTATTTAAAGAAAGATATTTTGATAAGATCTCCAGCTGTATCTGTGAGATACTTTTGCTATCTATGTCAACAAAGTGTGACTCTCCGACAGAACTTATTTTAATATTTTGGCGTTTTAAGTAATCTTTGTAGGGCTACTGTACGAATACATAGCTAGGAATTCATGTGAATTTGAGAGACATTTATTTAAGTAATCGCTCTCTCAAAGTCTTTTAAATTTATGCTCTTCTACTTAGTAATTTTTATTGTTATTGCTTGATATTGATATGATGTTGTAGCTGTATCTGTGAGATACTTGTACCTATGTGAGTAAACAAGTTGTTGCTCTCTCAACGTTTCAGTAGAATTTTTATGCTCTCTGAGCATTTTGTTATTGTTGTTATTTGAATTACTTAAGTAGACTGACTGATAATGCCGCCCGGGGAGGGTCTCGTTGTTTATTTATTTCCCAATGACGTACAGCTTCGAGTGCGAGTTCGAGTGCGAGTTCGTGTCTGCCATAATATTGTGCCCTTATTGAGTTTCTCTTACAATTTATGCGCATTTGTAATTGTTTTATTGGAAAAAAGAATGTCTTACGCTCGCTTCCCATCATTAATGAGGCACTTGCACCCACTTTAGCCCCTTGGTTGTGCCCCAAGTGTCTGAGCTGCAGATGTTTATTGAGTCATGGCACGCGCACATGCGCAATATCAGATCACGATCTTACACACTATATGCACGATACAATATGTTACATTAGAGAGGGTATATCCTGCCGGAAGCCACTGGCTGCACTCATAACAACCCCGACTTGCCCTCTCTCTCACACTCTCACTCTATGTTTCTCTTACTCTGTCCCTCTATCTGTCTGTCTCAGAACTGAATGAGGGTTCGGTTTACCACTTGAACAAATGGTTTATCGTTTGCCTCATTAGTTGGGGGGGCATAAATTTCAATCTGCAGCTAAAATCATATTCATCAAGAGTCGGGCAATAGTTTAACATATGTAATATGCATATACAGAATGTCAAGTAATTTATTGATATTAAAAATAGTTAAACCCAGTGCATCTCATAAATATTTATTAAAAATAAATGAAAACTAAGAAAAGTAATTATGGGAATTTAATTAAAAAAAATAAACACAAAATAAAGCTCATAATGTGTGTTTCTTTGTCACAACAATTACTTGACTAACTGTTTATTTGGCCTTTCTTTCTTTCTTTCTTTGCCAGCGAATGCAAAGAGAACGAAACTTTGTATAGTATTTTGGGGTTAATTCTGTTGCACATTGTATAATCAAATCGAATGCGCTCCACTCGCATCGCATCGCATCGCATCGCGGTTCTGTTTGCGACTCTCCATTTGCCTCGGCTCTTTTCGTTTGCCTTTTCACTGGGAGGCGCCCCAAGCACACACACACACACACACACAGCACACACACAGCACACACACACAGATAGAGGGAGACAGGCAGCTGGGAGAGATTGCCACACATCGTTGTCGACGAGTTCGTCGCTTTTTGTAGTCGTCGTCGTCGCTCGCTCGCATTATTTTTCATCAGTTCAGTCGCAGTCGCAGTCTCAGTCTCCTTGGGCTTGTGCTACCGTGAAAATGTGCGGCGCGTCGTGTACGCTGTGAAAACCGAATTTTATAATAGTATTTCAGTGTGTGTCACAAATTTACATATATACATAGTTGCAGATACATTTGTAGCTTTATCTTTAAAACTTTCGAGATATTCGCAACAACTTAAGAATTTGCGTAATGCTGTTAATCAAGAATAATCTGCGCAATATCTAAAGTGTGTGTGTGTAGGCGAACATCACGCCATGCCGGAGTCTGTGATTATTATCCGCAAGATACTTGTTCAATTGGCATGCTAAAAAGTGACGCACTGTCGCCGACTGTCTGTGTGTGTGGCTGTCAATTGCCAATTGCCACTGTGCCACTCACTCCATGTTAACAAAGACCACTTTAACCCCTTATCTACGACACTGTCGCCGGTTGACGAACTTCTCACTGATTACAAACAAACTGTTAACGCTGTATGTTCAAGTTAATCGAAAAAAAATGTCAAAAATGTTCACATTTATTGTGAGTTGTGCGCTGCAGTCGGAAATGAGATCATCCAAGCAACTGTACTATATATATTTTACTATATTTATCAAATAAATTTCTATAAACTCGTGCCATTTCACTAGATGACAGGGGCTTTTAGCTTATCTTATCTGCTGGAAATCAGAAATGTGGCCACTTTGATAAGCAGCGACTGCAATTTGCCTTCGACATTTGTATCTATGCATAGAAATTGACCCTTTATTTTTTATGCTCAAAAAACTTCCGCATTGAGAAGATTTCGTAATTGCAAACGCTAGAAAATAGAAGCAACAACAACAGCAACTGCATCTGCATCTGCAGTTTGTAGATACTTTTGTATCTTTAGTTGCAGCGATGCATAAATTTTCTAGCTCGCTTATTTAATTGTGTCTGTCGTTTGGCAGCATTAAAAGAACGAGAGCGAACCAGCAATTGAGATAGAGATAGAGGGAGAGGGACAGAAAGGGAGGGAGAGAGTTGCAGTTGCAGTTGCAATGTAGGCCAACAAGTGCGTTGAACTAAAACGCAGCATGCCACACAAATTGTGTTCTATAGAGCTTCCAATTTCAGCTTCGAGGCCTGACGTCAGCCGAAAAAGTAGCTGAAAGTTCTGTTCCTGCCACACGATGCACTCTGTGCCGCACGTTGCCTGCCACAGCACATTGTGCGTCACACACACAGCATACACTGTTTGGTCCAAAATAAAAAGTTCAAAATGTGATTGAACTTCACGTGGCACATGTGGCAACATGCACACACAATTTTAATTGCCAACAGCCGGTGTGTGTGTGTGTGTGTGTGCATGTGTGTGTGTTGCAAGCGCACCTTGAGGCAAGCTGACTGTAGTGTGTATTTTTCATGCCACATCTATTTCCAGCCAAGGTGCAAAATGAATGCCAAATGAGTACACGGCAAAATAAATCATTATAAAATTGAAGTTTAAAAATTCTTGATTTTAGCATGTATTTTCTAAGTTTGTAATCAGTATATCATTATTAAATTAAAACAGCCACTCAGCATTAATACACTCAAAAAAGCCTAAAATCATTTTATTCCGGAATCTCGAAATTGTTTTCTGTGTACAGTTTAGTGCGTTGTGCCTGTTTACGATAACTTGCAACTCGCTGTGGCAGCCATTGAATTTATCGATTGAGTGCAAAAGATGCTGCAAGTTGTTTTTGTTCTGCGTTGTTCCCTGCTCTCCCTCCCCCCTTCTCTTTCTGTTTCTATTTCACTATTTCTGGCAGACTGCCAGTTAGCTTAACCTCACACTTGCCACAAGCACGCACACACACTCTTTTTGGCCATCGGCAGCCATTTTGCTGCTGCTTCTATTGTGGCTGCTACATAATGAGGCACATTCGCAGGTCCTTGTTGCAAGCTGTTATTGCGTTTGCGCTCGCTTGAGTCCAGACCAAAGCACTACACTACACTACTCGATATTCCGTTTATTTTGCTTGTCTTGGCAGAACTTTCGCTGCTCTTCTTTCTTTGTGCGGCAATTATGGGGTGTGTCTGTGGCACAGACGTGCCAAGTTAATGGCAAGTTATTTTCCTTGAATTCCACCCCAAAGCACACGAAATATATTCATATATATCTATATTAGATATATATTATATATATATTCATGCTGATGTCACACAACAAAAATGTCAAACACCTGGCGATTGACATTGAGCATACGAATACTCGTCTTTATTCACATCTATACTCATTCGTTCTATTCTGTTTATGCTCTAAATACATTACAATTGCAAAGCCAAATATTATGACAATTTATCACCACCCTGTCAGCTTAATAATGAACTTAGCCACCGTATTTAATTTTAATTTTAGACCAAGAAATTTACTTTTGGCTGTTGTTGCAACATCAACGTTGTCAAGTTTTCCACAAGGAAAAAAAACAACTGCAACTGCAACTGATTTACATTTCCTTTTTCCGGTAGTATTAGTCTAATTTATGCAACTGCAAAGTAGGCTACTGTCCCAATTGAGGCACCTCAAGGCAGTTACAGAGCCGACTCGCTAAGGTGAACCATTGAAAATGCAAATACTCACCAAATTAGAATCGATTTTTGAAATTGCAAGCTAAAATTATAATATATGAGCAATATCAAAAATAAAAGTTATTTATCATACCAATTTTAATTGGTACCCCAAATACCCCAAATTAGTTTTCTTTCTCATATCAAAAGCTAAAAGTCTTCATAACTAAATGTCGATTCCTAGTTATACCCAAAATAAGAAATACTCAAAATAAAATGGAAAAATGATTGAAAATTTGTGTTTAGCTTATGAAAACATTTCCAGGGACTGCAGAAAACTCATAAATAAGTTTTATTTGTGTTCTCGCTGGAACATGAAAAGAGAAATCAAAATATAAATACATGTGCATGTGTAAATGTGCATATGTATTTATAAAACTTAACTTTGTGACTGTACACACACACACACACACAGGCGAGCAAACAGAGACTGAGTGAAAAAACTTACGCATAAAAGCAAAACAATATTTAAAAATAGAATATTTTACGAAGAAATCAAAATGAAAAGTGCAGTGTGAAAAGCAGAGATAAAAATGAAAAGAAAAACGATCGGCAACTAAAATAAAATGTGGAAGCAATCAATAGAGTTAAACTCTTAAAAAAAAACAAGACGATACAAATCGAAAATATATAAATACCAATTGCCCGGAAAACACAAAGAACTTGGCAACAAGTGAAACAACATCGAAAAAAGAGTTTCCAGCAGCGGTTTTAACACTGCGTTGGTCCAAACAGTCAACGGGCCAAAAATAACAACCGGCAACATAAGTTGCAGCAACATTTGTTGCAGCAACATTGGATGGTCGCACTTGCAACTCGATGTTGTTGCTTTTGCTAGCATTCATCATGAGATACGTAGACATTTCCAAAGTGCAACGACGGCAACGCTGCGCGGCCTGCGCCAACGCTGGTGTCGATAGCACCACCGATGACAACGGCAACAGCACCATCTGCTGGCAACATGTTGCTGCTACCAGCAACAGCAGCAGCACCAGCAGCGGTTGCGATAGCAGCAGCTCCTCCAAGGAGAATTATTATGCACCACAGCAGCAACAACAGCAACAACAGCAACAGCAACAACAGCAGCATCACCACAGCAACATTGGCTTGACACCACAGCAACTGCAGCAGATACGTTACTATCAACATATGCAGCAGCAACAGTTGCAGTTGCTGCAGCAGCAATTGTTGCAACGACGTCGCCTGCAGCAGCAGCTGCGCGAACAGGGCGTGGTCCCGCCCAAAACAACAACAACATCGGCTGGATTGACCTGCAATCAACAGTATTTAAAGCAACAACGCTTGCAACAACAACAGCAACAGCAACAATTTGTTGCCAATGTCAACAACAACAATGACAATCACAATTATTATTTGAACAACAAAAGCAACATCAATAATAACAACAACAACAATGTTGTCCCAAATGTGACTCAAGGTAGTTTAAAGTCTTAAGCTAAATATAAAGTTAACTTTAATTTTGTTAATTGTTTGTTTATTTCCCCTTTAACCCCCCCTTTCTTTGCCTTTTTAAATATTTGTTCTGCTAAAGAGCTCAGTCAATATTATTTTTTGTCAAGCTCCACTTTCCAACAATTTGGAATTGAGCGCGTAATTGATCGTAATGAATCCCAACTGAGCTTAACAACAGCCTTAACTCTTCAGCTTAACTTACCAGACATATTCCCTTGAATGCATATATGCATTTATATTACTCTATTTAAGTCCCGAGCATAGCCAAGTGTATCTTTGTATCTTTTTTCACCATTTTATTTGCCCATAATCTCGCGATTTGTCACTTGTCTTTTGAATTAAAGTGCGGAAAAGGGAAAAGCAGAGTTATGCTAGTGTAGAGTAATTTGATATCAATCAGTTTTATTAAAGAAATATTTAATTGTACATAGTCTCTTTGTTTTTGTTTACAATAATTTGACTGTAGAAAGAAGAGTTAACCTATTTATATGATATCTGAAGCCTGTTATCAATAACTTTTATGGATTAAAATAATCTTAATGGCATGAAAGGTATATATATTTACTGTAGAAATCATGGATAGATAAATATAATCAATGAGCATTCTTTTTTTAATGCCACACAATCTTAAGTTGTCATAGATAATTTTTCTTGTTTGATTATATTTAATCAAAGCTATAATTAATACAGTTAATCCTAGTATCAGTATATTTTTGACATTTTCTGATCGATCGTTTTGTGGAGGCATTCTTTGTATAGTAATCCAATTTGTTTTGTAAAGTGATTGACATGATTATGAATATTATATTAAGGAATACATACTTCATTTCAATCCGTACAAAATTTCATAGTGAATACTATAATGCCCTCTTCTAGGCTAAATTAGATTCAAGACAGTTTGGGAGTTTAACACAATTTTGTTTACATAGAGACTCGGTTGTCAAAAGAAAACTAGGGACAGTTGTGCAGTCGATGGCAATGCACCATTTTCAGTCAAAGTTAGGTTATTATTACAAGTATTCGCTGCATTTTGGGAAAGTTACCGACTCTTGACACGGCATTCCTCCGTTACTGTTTAAACTTTAACCTTTGATGGGCTGCAAAGTCCGTTGCATGTGCAACGCGATGTTGCAATGTCACAAGGCAGCAATGAACCCATAAGAAATACCAGCAGGTTGCTCAGACTTAAGTTTTTATGGGCTGATAGGCCGTGCCAGGTCTCCGTCTCCTCCTCGGGGTCTCTGAGTCGTAAAAATCTCGTGGGCATAAAAATAATGCCTATAGCCTTGGGCCTGCTTCAGGTATAATGTAGTGCAGTGTAAGATGTGTGCTACTTTAGTGCCAGTTCTCCTCCTCCGATCCGACATCATAAAAGTTAATTGAAACATTTCATGCTACACAAAAACTGAAGAAACTGTCGCATTTATTGCTGGCACGCTAATGTGTATTAGTTTCAAGGCATTTTTTGTGGATTTATTGGAATCGTGGCAAGTTGACAGACTGTTTTAACTTATTGGGTAATTGAATTCAGATCGACGAGTCTATTTAAATACAAGCTTCAAATATTAAAAGACAGTTTAAAACTTCTCTGTAATGTTCTTTTTAGATCGATTGATCAATAACGAAGAGGTAATTGAATTTAGATGGGTCCATTTATCAATGCGAATCTCAATTCCTAATCAATTCTATAGATTTTAAGCGATTTTTATCAGGTTGTCTTTACTATGTACTATGTCTAATTAAATCACCTGAAACTTCGGAAATTTCGAAATCTTGTTCTATTCTATGAAATCTAATTTGTTATTTAATATTCTATTTGCAGGATTAAAACTTCGACGTGGCATGACAGAATTCTCAACAAATAACGACAACAACAACATCAGCAACATCACTAGCAGCAACAGGAACAATAACAACATCAACAGCAACACCAACACCAACAACATTAACATTAATCATATCGATAATCAATGCAACTCACAAATTAAACCGCATCAAAGCTCACCCGCAACTCATCGAGCATACAAGAATAATAACCCCGCATCGCATCCCCATTTGCTTTTAAACTTGGCCCAACAGCAACAGCAACAGCAGCAACTGTTGCCAGTCGGTGGTGTTAAGCAATACAACGGCAACACGGCTGCATACAACACGGTTTTGGGGTCGTTACCTCAGTCCCCGCTGCACTACAGAAAGCCCCTCGGTAGTCCCAACAATTCGTTGTTTGGCGCACATGCAACAACGGCAACAACGGCTGGCAAGCGTTATCAGCAGCAACAGCTGAACGATCGCCTGTTGCAGCAGCAACACTTGCAATTTTGCCAACAGCAACAGCTGCAACAACAGCGGCATGAGGAGGATGTTGCCAATGTTGCCGCTGCCTCTGAGGAATTGAGCGAAGAGAGCCTCAAACAGAATGTTGCCATTGTGCTGAGCAATTTGGATCGCTATAACAGCGCCCTGCGTAGCATTATATTGAACGAGCAGGTGAGCAACATCAGCAACATTAGCAACATCAACAGCATCAGCAACATTAGCAACAGCAATAGTCTGTTCCTTGACGAGGATAGCTTTATACGTACCAACGACAACGTCGAGGCGGACAACAACAACTTTGTGTGGGGCAACAACATGGCGGCAACAAATGTGGTGGCAGCGGTGGCAACACCCGAATCCGATTACAACAGCAATGCAACAACGCCTGGGGGTCGCAGCAGCAATGAGTCTGTCCAGCAACAACATGGGGTAGGTGGTGCTATGCTTTGTGGTGGTGGTGGCGGTGGTGGTGTCAATGTTAGTGGTATCAATGGTGGTGGCAACAATCTCAACTGTTCGCTGGCCTCGTCTCAAGATTTTACTCACGACAATTCCGATTATCAGTGGTTTTTGGACTACGGCTATCGGGATTGCTGCGGTGGATTGCAACGCAGCGTACTCAGCTCGATTTATTATGACGATTTGGCCATGAATTTGGATGCCAATCTGGCGGAGGCGGACATGGAGAGTTTCCGGACTGAGGACATACATTCGCTGTTGTCGCAGTTGCCGGCTTATTGCAAGAGTCTCGGCGGTGTCAACAGTCGTCTGCAACAGTCGCTATTATACCAGCAACAACAACAGCAGCAGCAGCAACAACAACAGCAGCAACAACAAAACAGCAACATATTGTGCAACATGCAACACATGGCACACAACATGTCACAGACGTCGACAACATCAACCAACGATCTGATCGACAACTCATTCTGCAAATCCGAGCTGCTCTTCTCGCCAGTGAAGGAATCGCACATCTCAGTGGATTCCCTGGACATGGATGCGTATCCCGACGAGGGCGACATTATACTCACCTGCAACAAGGACAACTATACAATTGCCTTTGAAGGCAGCGTTCTCTACTCCGACGACAGTTTCTATGGTAAGTATCATTATTACAATACATACAAATTATAAGACTTAATAATTTCAATATTGCAGCAGAGCCTTGTGAGATCGCGACGAGAAACAAACAGAACTGCATCAATCTACACAGCAATCTGGAGGACATTGTGAAGCGTAACAAGGCCCTGGAGGTATCCATGTCGCGATCAGCCCAATCTTTTCAGCTGCTCTGCAAGTCGCCCAACAAGACCCCAAACAAGGCTCAGTTGCAGCGGTAAGTGTAAAACCCCAAAACACACACACACTCAGAGAGAGAGAGAGAGATTTTTGGCTCCTCAGCTCTTTGCATTGCGGATGTTCTCTCCTCATATTTGCCCCTTCACGTTCTTGATTCACTCTACTTGATTCGACTGCATATCTGTGAGGTCGTTTCAATTTAGTTCAATTAGCTTTCATTTAACTGGCACACACTGAAATTCGCCATCTCATGTGAGAGAGGCTTACAACAATTTTCTTCCCTTTCCTTTCAATTCACATTTATGGGGGGACACTAGTTAAGGTTATCCGTCATTCCCAGTGCTTTTAAAAAACATAAATATGCATTTACTGTTTATTTGAAAATAGTGCATAAATTACCTCCCGTCCTCAATTCCCAAGCTAGTGAGAAGTCGATACATTTATCATTCTCAGATCAATGTTGTGGTCATAGTTTTGAGCATACTCCTCGCACTTAGCACAATGTGACTTTTATATTATATAGTGATGCGACCTTGTGAGTTTGTTTAAGATAACTCAAACAACAACATAATTTGTCATACTAAGCTATTCCCTCGGAGTGAAAATTTTAGCCTACTAGGTCTTACCGTTTGGCCTGCATAATGATCAGTCGATTTGTCAGTGAAATCTTTAAGAAGTTGAAGAAACTTCAGACAACAAAAATTGATCGAATGGAAGATTATGTTATTTCTAGTAAATAGAGTAGCGTTTTTCTACTCAGGCCAAAGTCTTATTAGGATTAATTCAAAGAAATAAATAGCTGCAGATTTCATTCCCTTTAAATAAATTAAAATTAAATGAAAAGCAGAAGTTTTTCTTCCTCTCGTCAATGGGGTTTTACAAGATTCCATTTTACTGTTGACTTCTCACAGAATTGGTCAGTCTGTCAACAGAAAGGGATTTATGCTTAGAGATTAACGCCTTGAGAAAAACCGCAATAAATGCTGACAGCCAACAAATTAATCCTCGAAAATTTCCGCCAACAAAATTTGTAATGTCCCAACTCGCTCGATGTGTCTGTGCGGTTGTAAAGACGCTCGTTTTTCCTTGTCTCGCCCGCTCGCAGGTATCCGTCGGGCAACAACAACAACGACAACAACGGCTCGGAGGTGAACGCGGACACGGACACGATCACCATCACACGCCACATGCCGCAGTGCAACGTGAGGAAGAGCAACAGTTTGCCGAATCTGCAACGGGCCATAGCACTGAGTGAGAGTCTGCAGCGGGAGGAGGAGCGAAAGCGGAAGGAGCTGGAGGAGCACGGTGAGGATCAGTCGGGACCGTTGAATGTGTCGCAGGCCATTAGCACATCGACCATGGAATCGTGCACATCGCGATCCCGCAACTTGTTGCCCATGTGCCAGATGCCCATCTCGATCAGTGTGTCCATATCAGAGCGTTTGCAGCGGGATCAGCAGGATCAGCAGTCGGAGCAGCACAAGGACACGACAAATACACCGCAGCAACAGCAACAACAGCAGCAGCAGCAACAACAGCAGCAGCAGCAACATCTTCATCATCATCATCATCATTCGCATCGCCACAAGCATCGTTGCAGCTGCGCATTGTCCTCGACTCAGGGCAGCCAGATCTCTGGCTCCGCCTCCTCGTCGGGCAACTCCTCCAATCCGGCCGCCTTTAATCTAGTCAAGCTGTTCATAAAACAGAAGAGCAGCAGCAGCAGCACATGTGCACAGGAGGAGCAGGAGGAGGAGGAGACTCGGGCTCAGGCTCAGGCCTGTGCTCTAACCAGCATGGACGTCTCCTCCGGTTGTTGGCCCTCAAGTGATGCCGCCGGATCGAGTTGCAGCAGCAGCTCCTTGGAGAAGCGATTGCGCAAGAAGAGCATGCACGATTCGGGCAAGGGATCTGCGGTGAGTCGCCACGACGAGGATGAGGAGCACTACGGGCAAAGGGAGGCAGAGCGAGAGACGCCCAAGCGACAACTGCGCTCCCGTTGCGATGCTGTCTTCTACGATGACAATGCCAGCTCCAGTTCGACGGGTTCCTTGACGGCCACCAATTCGCCAGCTCATCGACGTCGCAGTGTGCCACTCCGGAATCCTCAGCTGTATCAGACACAGACCCAGTGCAGCCAGCATTCGTCGGAGGCCAGCAACTCGGAGCAACTGACCCAGGTTCCCATGGCAAACAAGTCATCGTCGTCGTCGAGTCGTCGCCCGCTTTCCTGTGCCTCCAGCTCCGAGATGATAACGCGTTCGATGCAAACCTCGTGTGGTTCCCTGAGCACCACGAGGAGCAGCCTGAGCGAGAGGTACAAGTGTGTGCCGCCCTCGTTTCTGGCCAAGCTGCACAATCTGGGCGAGCAGCGGGAGGCGCCCATCTATGTCATCTATCCGAACTATGCGCTGCCCGATCTGGGCTTTGTCAAGACCAACACCAGCACCGACGTCATCTTCACGCCCTTCAACTACAAGATGACGCTGGAGAATGCACACAACAGCTCCACGGGATCCTTGAAGAAGCAGTTCGTCAATGAGAACGAAATGTTCAAGACATTGGACTACAAACACATCTCCGACTGGCAATCGTTGGCAACGCTGCTGCCCGTCGAGTATCGCCGTCGGTTGCAACACATTCCCGAGGTGCAGAAGATTTCGGGTCAATTGGATGCGGAATTGTCGCAGCGTCCGCTGTTCTGTATGACGCCGCCCATTCGTCGCAATCGACCGAATGTTTGTGACTGTGCCAAGAACTTGCAGCAGACGCAGCTGGATGAGGCTGGCTCCAGCTCGGGATCCAGTCAGCCGCCCAGCTCTGGGTATCGTGGCTCCTCCACGCTGCTCACCGACTCCGAGCTGGACGCTGATCCGCTCAAGCAAATGTATGTCTATCAGTATGAGCAGCAACAACAGACGGTGGCACAAACTCCAACTCCTCCACATGCACATCCCATGCAGCCTCGCAGCATTCTGCGCAAGGCGAACTCAACGCAGTCGCGGTCCAAGCGCAACTCCATGATCGAGGCGAAGCACACGGGCCAGCAGCTGTCCAAGCTGGAGAAGCGTCGCAGTCTGCAGGAGCCGCCTCACAACTACGCGCTCGGCTCGACGGACGAGCTGGCCGAGGTCTTTGAGGAGGAGGAGCAGGCGGGGCAGTCACAGCCGCCCGTTAAGCAGCGACTCTCTCGCAAGGATCTGGATGCACGGGCCAGGGCTGAGAACTTCCTGGCCTCGTTGCCGCGCTCCGAGCTCAAGTATTATGCCGAAATCGCGTCCATTCTCGAGTCTTCCGGTGAGCAGGTGCAATACGATGCGGCGGCCCTGAAGAAGGAGGTCAGTCGTGTCCTCAGCCAGCAGAAGAAGGTGTCATTTAACGATGTTGCAGCGGCAGCCGCAACTGAATCCGCTGCCAAGCGCTTCTCGACGCCGCCCAACTCCCCCAACATTTCCATCGCGACGCTGCAGCGACGCGAGACTCTCGACGTTCAGGAGCAGCGAAAGATTGAGAGCAATCGCTTCAAGCGGCTGCAAATTCAATGGGAACTCATGAGCAAGGAGTCCAGCATGCTGAAGGATCTGGCCAGCGAGCAGGCGACCAAAAGCGGCGGATCAACGCCCACGTCCACCACCAACTCGGGCAGCTCCAACTCGGCACAAAAGTCGCGAATTCCACGACCAGTCAGCTATCCAGCGGGCAGGTTAGTAACTGTAATTAATCCAGGCTGGTTTATTTAACCATTTTAATTACAAAATTCTTGATTTTTGGAACTATTTATGTTGAACTAAATTCGATTTTCGGTTTCTTTTCGGTTTTCCACTTGCAACTTTATCATTTTGCATGATGTTTTAATGATGATTTGATGTGGGCATGACAGAAGTCCACGGCCAAGTGCCACTGTTCCCCCTGCGTCTCCTGCCACATCCAAGACTGACACAACTAAATGTCAACTCAATTCACCCGCTAATCTTTCCAACTCCCCACAAATCTGCAGAGTCAGCGGCGCACACGATGCAGCCAGCAGCGGCAAGTGCGGAACTCGTTCCCCCAGTCGGATTGTGCAGCCCAAACGTTACAGTCTTGCCGGCCCGCCCACAACAACAACAACAACAACTACAACCACGCCCACTTCTGGACGTGCACGGACACCAAGTCGAGGTGGAGCCACAGCAACAGCTCCAAATACTCCCAAACGTCACAGTGTCGCCCCAACCTCCAGGTGAGTTTGTAACTGAATCTATCTTGCATAAAATATAGATATTAACTTCATTTCAAATTGCTTGCAGACCAACTTCACGAGTGCGCTAAGTCTGGAACAGGAATGCAGTTAAACCAATTGGCATTAGTCAGAGATCCATCGATTAATCGAGATCCCACATCAAAAATCCAAAACTCTAAACATATTAAACAAAGAACAATGAGACATTGTATAAAACTAGTTTAAGGCTTTGTGCGGCTCTTCTGCTTAGTTGCTGGCCTTGGCCCAGAAATAAAGTGATAAGAACAACAAAACGTAGACACATCTCAGAGAGTCGTAAGAGACAGCGAGATAAAGAGAAAGAGAGATATAGACAGCGAGAAGACGATGAGAATAAACGGCCAGTGGTCAGTCGCAAGTGCTAGTATTTTTTGATTGATTTAAGTTGCAAAGAGCAGAAGGTAGCTAAATTTCCTTTTTATAATTATACATACATATACAAAAAAAACTGCAATTAAACAAATATTTTGATGTATATATATATACAAAATAGAAAAGGAAGAGAAAAAAACCAACACTCACAGACACACGCGCATACTTAAACGTTATTTCCATTAGCTAATCAAAGATGCAGGCAAGAAAATTATATATACACACAAAATTTATATAATATGCGTATACTTAATATACATACGAGTACGAGTAAATACAAACAAGATCAGGACAACAACAACAACAACAATGTGAAGAAATTATAATACTAAAACTAAATACTTATATACATTTACATGCGAGAGTCCATAAAAAGAGCTCAAACAAATGTTTAGAGAATGATTAAAGCCGCTGCGTTTTATAATTTGCTTCGATTGGAATGGATTAATTTATGAAAATGGCCTTTAAAGAGCGATTAGAGCTTTGCGAATTGTTAACTTTATGTTTGACATTGAAATGAACGTTTTAATTTGTCGTTTTTTTATATGAGTTTTTATGCTGAGACTTTTGGTTTTTTTTATTTTATTACCTGCTTTTGCTGCTTAGTCTAAGTTCAAAGTGATTTCAAATTGTACTATATACGTTAATCTATTACTATTACTATCTATCATTACTCTATGATTTGTACTTTAATTCTCCACATCTATCCATCTAACTATCTATCTATTTAGAAAAGAAACAAACTCTTGCTATTAATAACTGGAAGACATAATTTATACTTTAAGCTTAAAGTTAACCACTTTTGTATCCTTAATTGTATAGATATTTTTTATTGTATATCTTCTATATATACAAACCAACACACACACACATATTGTATTGTATTGTATTTGCGGGTGAGTTGTATCACGATAAGGATATGCGGGAAATAATTATATATACACATATATATTAAACAAAAGCAAAAACAAAAATCAACAAATCAAACAACAACAACAAAAAATGTATAAAACACACAAAAAATCAATAAGAATATTAATAAAGAAAAAGTATTATCAAAATCAACAACACAAATTTGTATTCATGAAACACAATTATGGTTGTTATGCCAGGTAAAGAAATCCTAAAGAATGCAGAAGAATTTATAAATCTGTTTATCCGATGCCATAATGCCAAGAATACTTAGAGATATTAAATATAAATTATTTTGAAATATCAATATTCTGTTCCCCTAGTATTGAAACCTAACAATTGACACCTATGAAGTGATAAATCACTAAAAATGTGGGAAAATTATTAAATATGCAAATTCCTGGCGAATAGATAAAATGGGATATAACGATTTTTTTTCTTGAGTCGGAAAGCGTAAGAAATTTCAGTACCTGCTTAGATATTAATATTGAAATAATGTTAATAATTCTCTTTGCCTTATATTTTAGTTAAAAGATATAAAAAAAAAGATTTTCTGTAATAGATTACATTCGAATATTCAGGTTAATTAAGTGATGCTTGTCACTTACTAATTAAAGTCTAAATTATAATTGATTTGATCCTTTATCGGGTACACTGATAAAAAAAAAGATCTAAAATCAAGATTTTGGTCTCAGAACTAAGAACTTTGGTCTAAAAAATGCGTCGAGACAATGACAAATCTTGTAGTAAGAAAACACATCTTGATTCTATGAACATTTCAATTATGACCAAGTTCTTATTTTTAAGATAATACATTTTTATATTGTTCAAGACCACAAATCTTAGTATAAGAATAAAACTTATTTTTTTTTTAAGATATATGTTCTTATTTATAGACCAAAAAATCTCAAATAAAGATTAAGCTTCTCAACATTTTAATAAGAGTTAAGTAAGGTTTAGTTAACTTGAGGTCTAGTGATGTCGATATGACACTAAACAACAAACAACAACACACGAAACACTTTGCTAACACAAACGCTCGGTGTACACCTGTTTCAAGAGATGCCAATCCCTATTATCAATGCCGTTGTGCTGACTTGACCAGCGATCCAAACCTAATGTAATCTTTGAGACGTCAGAACCAGTTGTGAATTTTAAGTCTCAAAAAGTGTGTTGTTGTTAAGAAAAAAAGATCTAAGATCTAAGATTTTTATTCATATATTAAGAATTTAAGATTTTTTAGAATAAAATTCTAAGTTTTAGTAATTTGGTCTTAAAATATTCTTATTTCAAGAACAAAATATTTAAGATGAATGTTCTTGATTTTAGAAAGTGGTGCTTTATTTCAGTGTACATCCTATGTAACTTCAGTAACGATACTTAAATCTCAAGTTGATCAATTTTGTTTAGTTATTCTTAACAGTGCAGAAATAAATGACAAGTAATTTAATTTTAATTGTCAGATAATATTTAAATAAGAACTAGTTGGTCTAATTGTTGCGCTGTTTACAAACTTATAGATTTTTTATTTAGGTTGTACAGGATTTGTTAGATTTATTTGAATATATACAAGTATGATATTCGCTGAAAACCTCAAAAACGTCTGCAAAATCAGATCGATTCTATAAGGTAAGTTATATAGAATATTTAATATTTAAAAGAGGTTCCTCTATTTTAATATAATACATTCAAAAATTGTATAGAATTTTGGAATACTAAAGCGCACTTGCCGCGCAAAGTTTAAGTTAATAATTTTTCAAAACGAATGCCTTGAAAGTTTTACAGCCAACAATTAATGGACCCCACACACTCACACTCACACACACACATACACTCTCTCACACACACACACACACACACACACTCAGAGGCATATGCACAATTACAAGCACTGTAGGCAGGCAGCTTTATTAAACTTTGTTGTAATTGCAACAACATGTGTTGTGCCAGTTTCTCCTACGCAATGTACATACACACATTTCTCTGAATGTGTGTGTACGAATAAGAGTGTGAGTGTGTGTGTGTGTGTGTGTGTGCGTTTGCATACATTTACCTAATTAAATAAAATAATGTAAACGGCAAAAGTTGCAGAGGGCGCGAGAATTTACCTCTCGTTCTTCCTTCTGCCTTTGCAGTTGCCATTTTCTTAGCTTTTCCCCAAAATTGGAAAATAAAACAATTAGGAAAATGTGGAGTTGAGAGTGAACGACGGACAAATACCCTGTAGGCAGCAACTGTACATATTGGTATGTGTTATTCCTTGATTAATCTATTGTTTTTACATTTTATTGGTATTTTTGAATATAAGTCTTGCTAAAAGTATTTGTTTTAACTTTCGAAAATTTCTTTTTTTGCATATTTATCCTTCATAAGTATACAAAATTGTATAAATGTTTATATGTGTAATAACAATAATAATAGCAATAAGGTATTGAAATATTTCATACATAAACTTAAAACTAATATATATTCAGGTCTGTTCCGAATTCCAAAAACGAGTCGATTTGCCACAGAACGAGTTGATTGCTGTTCCGAATTCCGAATATCGACAATAATTGTCGTTTTCAAAACGTGTGCTGTAGAGTCAACAGATTTAAAAGTAAATGCCATTTAAAGCTTTAAAATGAATACCTAAAATTATAAACTGAAAGTTATAATTATGTTGAACATTTTTAGAATCGATTAACATCACTACTTCAAGTATAAGCAGTTGAAGTAATTTTTAAAATATTTTTTTTAAAAGCATTAATGTTTGTTATCGATTCTAGAGTTGCTTCAATTGAATATCAAAATTTGAACAACGATGTTTTAGTCTAATTTAGCTTCTGCTGTATTCAAAATAAAAATACTTTAAGTGAATTTTCGAAACTTTTCAAAACCGAGTTCGAAAAGTGAAAACAAGCCCATTTCGATCGGAGTTTGGAACAGCAAATAGTAAAACGTTCGTTTTCGTTTCGTTTTTACTTTTTGAATACGTTCGAAATTCGGAAATTCTTTTTTAAATGCCTTGGCAAAATTTCCCTTTGAATATGTCCCCAAAACTTAAGTTTGTGTCAAGTTATGGTAAAATTAAAATTAGTTCTGCTGCCTTCCATTTATTATCCACAATTACAGGGTATAATTACGCAGAAATATTTTCAAATATTTATAAGAGAGAGAGAACATGTGTGCTTGGATGTGTGTGACTGTACTTTGCATTTGTGCCTGATAATTATCATTTGTTTCAGCCAAAGTCTCTACCCAGTTGCGAGGAGTAAGCCAAAGACTGAGGGGACAAGAGATTTTTGGGGGTAACTGTGTTAAGCCTTTTGCCGCCTCAAAAGTAAATATTAAGCTCAGCACATTCAGTTTTCTTTGCCGTTTGCAGTTCAGTTCAGTTCAGTTCTGTTTCTGTTTCTGTTTCGCTTTTGCCTTTCCGATTTCAATTTGTTGGCCATTAAGTTTGCTCATTTTTGGCTCGTGAGTGCCGACATCAATTTGCATATGAAATTGTTGTTGTTGTTGTTTTGATTGTTGTGGCATTTGGCAAATGTAATTAAAAATTTGTGTTTAATTTGCGGAAATATAACTGTTGGCCTTAAAGGAAACCCGTCGCGAATCGAGCGAGCAGCCAAACCCAAAAAAAAAAAAAAACTTAAAAAGAACAGGACAAAATAATCCGACCCAGAACAGAAGTCGGTCACATACATTTCGCTGTCAAATAAAAAGGAAAAGTGCATAAAGTATGCACATACCAAAGGGCAAGGGGAATGAGGCCTACAGATTCGTATTTGCATTGAAATATTTTTGCAAAAATAATTACATGCATACGAATATGGCGCACAAAAACAGGAGGAGAAGGAGGAGGAGGCGATGTAATGAACGGGAGCGCTGTTTATGACTGGAGACAAGAGACAAGGCAGACATGGTAACCATGGAGGACAAGGGAAGAGGCAGGAGGAGGTGGCAGGCAAGTGTGTTGCACGAGCTCTGTTTTTTGTGGTTTTTGGCAATGTCAGGACACGACACGACAAAGCCAAATGGCAAGAAAACTTCCATTTGTAGTCATTGTTGTTGTCGTTGTTGTCGTTGTTGCTGTTGTCGCAACAACTTTTGCTGTGGCAAGCGGCAACTACTGTTTTGGCCCAAAGACACGCGATGCGGCTGCTCTAACGGAAGACAAAAAACAAAACAAAACAAAACACAACAAAACAAATGCAACAAAAGCTCATAAAATAAAATGCAATTGATATTCAAAAGCGAAATTGCAGTAAACAATCAGACACAACAACAACAACAGCAACAACAACGACAGCAACAACCTTTTAAGGGGGAAATTGAAGCGAATTCCCTGCAGCGAATTTGCCGCAGGGGCAACATTTGATGGCAGCGCATGCTCCACACACCCAAAAGCCTCGAGCTGGGGTTTTTTTTTTCTTTTTTTCATTACGGCGAATTTCCTCACGACTCGACTTGGACTCGGGCTAAAAGCGCCTGACCTAGTTCAATATGTTGGCTATTTGTTTGTCAGCTTTGCAGAGTTGTTGTTGTTGTAGTTGTTGTTGTTGTGCAGGTGCATGTTGAAATCTCATATTTGACGGAGCCCCCAAAAGAAAGAACTATTAACATAATTTTGAATATCGTCTGCACAGAAAAAATTTAAATTATTCTAAAATTTAAGTATAATTTCTTGATTTTTGCATGTATTTGTTAGATATGTATTCAAAATATTACTCAATTATCACAATAACCGAATAAAACGGCAATAACCGAAAAAGCCTAAAATATTTGATTTAACCCTGTAACACCTAAGAGTGCCTCAAGACACTTATCCGTTAAATCACAATAACTAAAAAAGCAATCAGTTTTTCTACATGTAAATATTTTTTTACTGTTGCTAATAAACACAGCTTGACATTTGCAACAAGCCTAAAAGCACTCGGAGGCTTTTAATGGAGTTTGTTTTTGACTTGGACATGCCATGTGTTTTTTTCGTTTTTCTTACTCGGAGAATCTCGGAGGAGACAACAAAATCTGTTGGGTCGGAGCTACAAGCTGAAAGATAAAAACACAAATCTAGAATGTAAACATATTTGCAGCCGACTTTTTTCACTGATAGCCCCAAAAGAGCCTTGAGTCACATTTCTTACATTTACACCTTTTCTGAGTTCATTTTTGAATTCAGAGTCCCAAGTGCATCTTAGAAAAAAATATTTGACTTCTGTTTCTTCATTATTTTAAAAAATAGTCTTAGATGGTTAACTGAAAAAATTCTTCTTAAGCCCTGATAACTCAAAATTTTAGAGGAGAAGGAGCTGAAAAAGTCATACCTAAGTCAATTATTTTAAAAGTGGTTTAACCCATTAATGGCTGCCCATAGATCGGCTGGTACGATTTTGACGAAATTTTGAAATGTGTGCCTAGAAAACCATAGAAGTTGAAAGAAAAAAAAAAAAATTTTATCTTCAAATTTCATTTTTTCGATTTCCATACATTTTTCAGCTTTTTTCGCCAACATTTTCTATGAAGAAAAAAACCTAGATATTCACCTGTAAAAAACTACAGGTATAACAAGGATAACAAAACTGTTCATATTTTATACTCATATTTTAATTATTTCTCTTTACTATGAAATAAATTTTGCCTCGATATCTCTCACATGCCCCGAGCTAGAATTTTTAAAGTGTCAATACTTTTTTGGGTATTTAAATACCCATTAGCTTTAAATGGGTTAAGAAAATCTCTCTTTCTCCCCTTTTTGAAATCCTCCCTTTTCGTATTGCTTTCTAAGAATCCCTGACCTTAATAATTCTAATACTTATATTACTAATACTGATTGATCTGATTGCATTTTTCTTGGTTTCCCCCAATCCTTGGATCATTAAATTATTTTTTTAAATACCCCCAGATTGTTTATTCTTAATTTATTTATCTTCATCCTTTCAGCTTAAATTTAATTTTAAATATAATTCATATTATTTTAGCGCTTTGAGTTACTTAGTTGACATTAAATAAATAAATATATACATAAGTAATATTATCGAACTTCTGACACCCCATAGAATTGTTTTTATCCCACAATTTCTTAGTTATTTTTCGTGTAGCTTTTATTTTATTTTTTTTTTGTTAACATACACTCTCACATCTTCTATAATTATTAAGCTTCGCTTTTTTGGCTCCACACACACTCGATGTGATTTTGGGTCGAGTTGCTGCCACAAAATATGCAAACAATTTTCAATTAAAAATCAATTTTATGCTTCAACTGCGGCTAAGTGCAAAATAGTTGTTGTTGTTGTTGTTATTGTTGTTGCACTGCTTGCCGTTGTTGCAACGCCCAAGTTGCAAGTTGCCAGTTGCAGCATCGCAAGCTGAGGTGCCCCACGAAATTGCACAAATATTGAAGACAAGTTTATGGTCCGACCTCAAGCCCCTCCCCACCACCTTTGGGCCACCTTTTTCCATATTGGCCACTGGCTGCCAATTCTGGAATGCTTTTTATAATTAACGCTTAAATTGTATTCAACTATTTTGGGGAATTACTTCAAGTTTTGATCCCGAAAAGTTTGCAACTGTCGAAGGACTTTATTATTGAAATTGTTCAGTCAGCGCTGCACTGCAATTGTAAGCAGTGCAAGCAGTGCAAACAGCACAAGCAGTGCGTGGCTGTAGTTAAAAAGTGATTGTAAAAATTTTTTGGAGCTGTTAAAGATGGATTGTTAATTGAAAATAAGTTCTTTTTTTTTACCATATTGAAGCCATCTATTTTTCTCAGTGTAAAGCTGCAGCAGCTGAGGGGAGTTTTGTAAAGTTAGAAGCAACAGAAGCTGCAGCTGTTGCATTGCCAAAAAGGCGGAAGCCATTTGACCAAGTTGACATTTAACCAAAGTTAAAAGCGGAAAACCAAGCCAAGTATACCATTGCCCCTCACCCCCTTTCCCCTACCCCTCTGGTGCTACAACTCCCCCTTGATATATGCAGAGTGGTAGCATTATGGCAATTAGAGATAGGGAGAAGGTGGCAGAGGGGGCTGAGACGCAAGGGGGAGAGAGTAAGGGAAGGAGACAGAGACAAGCTGGCATTTTGATGCCACAGAGACAGCTGGCAAATAAAAGAAACAATTTAAAGGCACTTGAAATCCCCTGCTCCTTGTTATCATTTCCCCCCGCTTTATTTTGCCCACTTTTCCCTTCTTCCTTTGCTCCTCTGCCTGTTTGGCATATTACATGCATTCAACGTCAAGTCGAGTAATTGGCAAATTGATGGCCCATTGGAACCCACACATGGGATGGGGGAGATGGGAAAGGGGAAACGCGACGGCGTTTAGAAATTTTCATAAAACTTTTTATGGCTGCCATTTTGTGGCGCGTTACAATTGTTGCCAATTTCCGACTCCTCCGCCTGACACAGACGTGTGCTTAGCCCTTAACCCCACCTCGCCCCCTGATCCTTGACTCCTTGAGCTCTTTGAAATGCAATTGGAGTCTTGTGGCGTGTTGCCGCCGCACTCGAAAAAGTTTCCCTTAAAGCCAAAGTCAGCAGCCACACATCCAATTACGTTTATAGATATTACCAAACATTGTGCCAAAAAATACGCACAATATAGCCATAAAAAATGTACATAGTATTCTTAAATAAAGCTTAAGCATTTCAGCCACACACTGGCCATTCCACATAGAGTTGGAGTCGCTAACTGTTCTAATGCGTCCCCCCTCGTCATTCTCCTCCTTCTCCCTCTACCAGCGACAAGTGAACAATAATATTTGAACTTTGCTAAGCTCCAATTGAAAGGGATGTTCAAAGTTTTCCACAACTCCAAACAACTCGACGCCCTTTTTTTTTATTTTATTTTTTTTTGTCTACCTTCTGATCATTGCTAGTTGACGGCGTGATTAGACTAGAATGGAATAGAATTCCATCGACTCCTTTGCTTCCATGGCTTCGATTGCATCGATTTCCCCACATTGTTTCAGCTCACACACTGTGTACTTTACTTTAACAAGCTGCAATGTTAGGACTTTCAATATTTAATGCCCCACACAGCAATTGATAATTTATGCTTTGCTTTCGAAATGACCATAAATGACAGGGGCTTGTTTAAAAAAACTGGCAAGCGATTTTAAGCCGGGAGTGCTCGACTTGGGGATACTACAGGAAAAGTGAAGAAAATTGAAATTGAAAATCTATTTTCTTTATTTAAGAAAACGGCTATAAAATTAGAATGTCGCCAACATAAAAAAAAGTTTGTTCTAAATTATTAGATAGAAATTATAAAATATTGGTTCTTTTTTAGAACAACTTTCTAAATTTGAGTGAAAATACTGATTTTAGAGTAAACAAATTTCTTTTATCAGTTTAATGTTAAGTAGTTTAAGATAGTGCTCATGCTTGCATGCTTTTTACAGGGTATTCAAAGACAATTGTATTGTCTACCGCAAGGTAGCAACTAGTAGAATGGGGCAATGCCAACGGCGGCCACATACATTTTACATCAATCGGCGGTTCCTGGAAGTCAGGTCAGAGTACGAGACTCGAACAAACACAACTGAAACATAAGCGAACAATCCGCTTAAGTTAAACGCTTTGATCGGCAGCCAGCAAATTGGAAAATCAAGACTGGGTAACGTCGAGTCACAAACACATTAGGTAGACGACCCCGAGGGGTTCTGGTTCGCAGGTTCTGCGAATGTTGCCCCGACCCCGACCGAGTCACTTGAATGAAACGAACATTCAATGACGTTTTAAGCAGTTTAAATGTTAAATATATAAAATACTTAAGTTGAGTTCGTAACTGCAAGAATGTTGCAATTTAAATTTTATTAAAAAAAAGACAGACGCAGAGGAAGAAAGGAATAAAGTCCAAGGTACTCGGTGCGTATACTTAATATAGCGCGTGTTTATTATCTGTTGTGGTCGCGGTTACATAAACATCATGCTCGTAAATTAAAATGACACGTTTTGCATATTCATATAAATACGGAAGAACAGAGAGAGAGAGATAGGGAGAGAGTAAGGGAGAGAGACGCACGCAGCAGCAATAAAAAGGTTAATTATTCAATTAAATTACACTCGAAGGCGTTGTAGATGTCGCATTCGGCAAATGGCTGACGACCCATAAAACTGACACCGCTCGACACGGCACAACAGAACAAGGCAGGACTGGCAGGACTCTTATTCTGTTCCGGGCAAGGACTCGCAGCATGTTGTAGTGCATGGCAAATCATATAAAATCATGTTTATTTAATTTGCATTATAAAGCGAGGCTGGTCGTTAAATTCACTTGGTTGCCAGTATATTTTGGGGGCAGGAGACAACCACGTCCGCGTTTTAAAAACAATAAAACGTAAAATGTTTGACAAATACATATGTACGCAAAATAGGCTCCGGGATATATAGTACAGGGCTGGGCACGACTCTGAGTTGTCCCCCAATAGAAGAAGGACATCAAAACTGCGAGCAACGCGTCACGCAACTTCCAATGGGGCAAGCACTATAAGAGTGAAGAGAAATGGGAAAACGCATATTAATGAGCAGCGGAGAGAGGGAGAGAGAGAGGGAGTGTCTGAAGAGAGAGAGAGAGAGAGAGAGAGGAACTTCAACTACTCCTTGTGCTGGAAACTAAAGTAATGTATGTAATGTGAGTCGCTGACGTTGTTGACCAGGCAAACATTTAATGCGTGACTTGTTGTAGTTGTTCTTGTTTGTAGTAGTAGTTGTTGTTGTTGTTGCTGTTGTTTCTGTTGTTGTTGTAGTTGTAGACAATGTTGTTGCTGTGCTTGTTGTGTGATTAATTCGCGCAAAGAGTTGTGCGCTTCCGTTTCCGGTTGCGCTTTTATGTTTCACATTTTACAGGAGGCTGAATCGTGCTATATGTGTTGTGTGTGGGTGTGTGTGTAGAAGGAGGCGTGGCACAAAATTAATTGTTTTGTGCCCAACGAGGCTTAAAAACACATGCTCATGTAAGCCACGTCCGTTTCAGAAGCTTTCGCGCTCTCTTTGGCTTCATGTTAGCAAGTCACACACACATACACACACACACACACACACACACCTTGCTTACAATTACAGCTACAACTACAACAAAGTCACTTTGGTCACCAGGCAACGTTTGACGATTTGCTGTGCGACAAACAGTTGAGATAAGAGTTCGTTTTGTGTGCAATTAATATGAAAATCAGACACACTTATCTTAATTAGCTAGTCGCTTGTACTAAAAAGGGACAAGTATGAGTGACTGACTGGCGAATGAACTTGAATGACTTGACTCCGCACGCCAAGTGTATAAAATTAAAAACGGAAACAGGTGAATTTTTACAACACCCTTGACAATCTACAATAGTCTACACAGTAAAAAAACATCATTTTAAAATTTAAGATTAAAATTCAGATTATTATAGTTTTTAACACAAAATGCGACTAAAATGGCATCCAGTCCGCATGAAAATAGTCAACAAAATCCGATAACTTTGGATTTCACTGAAGAAATTCTTAAAGAGCCCCGATAAGTAAAATATTTGTGAATTTGAAAAATCGTGCTTGAATCAAGTATTTTGTTTAATTTCCGAGATTACTTTGACACCGTCAGGAATAGATTTTTCGCTCTTCTTTTTCATGTGTACTTATTCCCTTTCTCCCTTTCTCTGTCTCTCCCACCTCTCTCTGTGTTAATGTGACAAACTATGCTCGTAGTTATGCTTATTAGGGCACTTCACATTTAATAGTAGTTAACGTAGTTAACAAATGTCGCATTTAGTTCAGTTAACGGTCCCTCGTTTCCTCCTGCCAAACCTTGACAACTCCCAAGCTGCTACATTTCATTTGTATTACGTATACGTCATGTAGATTCACCCTCCCTCTGCATATTAAGATGGCTAAAATGGGCTTGGCTTCATTTATTTTTTGTGTGTTTTCATTTCTCTTGTTGTTGTTTGTTGGCTGTGCTTTGTCTTTGGCTGCCGCACAAAATGTACAATTGCTTTGCAGCAATACAATAAACAATGGCAAAATATACAGTGCATGCATAAAAACAAATGCAAATGCCCTTTTGGCCATTGGTATTTGACACTCACACACAGCCAGTTTTTATTCACAAACTCAACAGCAATATTTTCGATATTGAACAAAAATACGGGCGACAAAATATTGTACAGCATTTCATACAGTTTTCAAATGACTCAAAGGCAAAAATCATACTAGCTATAAAGCATTTTATTACATATATATTTACATCAATTTCTATAGCTATTTCATATGTGTGTGTGTGTGTGTGTTTGTATATGTGTAACTGAGCCATTTGTTAGAGCTTTGTTTAAACTACCTATGTATATGTACTTTATGAAAGGCAATATCGTATTACAGTAGTCGCTAGGATATTGAAACGCAACGTTCTTCATGGAAATTCAATTATCAGAATATTTTAATTTGAAATAAGTTTAAATCCGTTTTTCTGCCTGTAATAATATTGATTAGTTAGCATTTAGTTCAGTTTTACTGAGGACAAAACAAAATTAAAGTTAATATGAATAATTGAATTTTATAATCCAATATATTTTATTAAGTACATTTAAAGCTTTAATTTTAAATTGATATGTATGTTGCAGTTTAATTTATAATAAACGTCATTTGAAAGTATGATTTAATCAGAATTTTCATTTCACAATCACTTTGTTTAATTATTGTGGGTCAAAAAGGGTTTCTTTAAATGAGTTTACTCAAACTATGTGATTATATCTTAAATTCGAATGGGTATAATTATAATAGGGGAGAATTCGGGTCGGAAGAGGAAGCTTAAACTTGCCAAGAAGATGGCGTATATAATCTTGTTGCCATTAAATACGTATTTCTGGCACTAAGCTTGACCTGAGTTGCATAATTTTTTGCGATTTGAAATTGCACAAGGCAACGAGAGAGAGAAAGAAATCATGTAATTGTAAGTGTAATTGAAATGAAGTAAGCGTAAATTGTGATAAAAATAAAAGTCAGCAGCAGCCTGAAGCTCAACAGAAAAAAATAAAAAAAAAAGCATTAAAAAAAAAAATAAAAATAAAATTGAAAGAAAAGACAAGAAAATAAAGTGACGGCCAGTAGAAAGAAAGAAAAATGTAGGTAGTCGAGAGCAGGTAAGGCCACCGAAATGTTTGTTTCCTTTCAAATCAGTACACTTCCTTTTAGCCTTACCTTTCCTTACCTGGCCTTACCTGGCCTTACCTTCGCCTTGTCGCTGAAGTGGAGCGGCGACGGCGACGGCGACTGCGGCAGAGACGTGGCAAAGAAAATAAGTGGAAATCACTTGAAAATACTAACGAGCTGTTACGCTTGGCAAGAAAAATATAATCAGCAGCATCATGTCTGCAGGTGCACTTAAAAGGCGTTCACTTTTCGGCCGCGCCCACTCTCTATCCCCCTCTCACTCCCTCACTCTCTCGCTCTCTCTCTCTGTCTCTGGCATTGTCTTTAAATACAAAACTAAACAATGACTAAATAAAAAAATGGTTGAAACAATTAAAATTAACCTTTTTGGTCAGACAAATAATGCACATGCAAAATAAAAAGTAAACAAGTGAAGGCAAAATGAAAAGTTGAATAAGCGACAAATCAGAGCAGGCAGCTTTTGTCAGTCTGCAGCTGAAGTGCTCTTCAGTTCGAGTCTTCCCGACTGTTGGCCACAGTTGCCGGACAACTTTTGAGCCCAGTTGTTGACGACGCTGACGACTTTGAATGAGTGCAACTTTGTTATGCTTATGAAGGCCACGATTCAGGCGGCAGTCGGACAAATCGTGATCGGGCCAACAAATAATCATAATTACAATCATAATCATGAAGTTGGCCAGTTCATAATGAAGCTGCAGTTTGGCGCGTGCCGTTTTTGCAGTTTTTAGTCATGGGGAAATGACTTTGAACTTTATTGTTTGGTCTTAGCCGGTTTATGATTTGCATTGATCGCATAACTTAATTCATAACAGCAACTGAGAGAGAGAGAGAGAGAGAGGGAAAGGGAAAGAAAGCCAAGTTGAGAGTGAGTGAGATCAAGTAAGAAATACTTGTACTTAAGACACGTTTAGGTCAACACCAAAATGCAAGACACTCACTTTGGCCACCAACATTTGCTTCAACTCCAGGCGATTGTGTAATAGGAAAAATCTCGGAAAACTCTGCAGGTTGTCCTACTGCAGTATAAAAACCTGGGACAAATGCAAACTGCAGACATTTCTATTGCAACCGTGCAGACAAGCAGATCTGAAGGCGCATTTTAAACCCCAGTCCAAATCAAAGCCAAGCCAAATGGCCAACGTTAATTTGGTGAGTGTAAAAAGAAAGGGTCAAGTAAAGAGTGGAATAGAAGTGGGAATAAGACTATTGCTACACAGGAAAAATCCGGTATAAAATCAATCAGAAGTTCGGTCATATTTTCTTAAACTAAATACGAAATACTTGATTCAAGAACGATATTTGAATATCTTTTCAATAAGAAATTCTTCAGTAAAATGAAATGTCTCACGCTTTTTTAACAATTGCAATACTGAGTGGCTGCCATTTTAACAATCAGGGGTGCCACAGAAATCGCCTTCGCTTGGATTTCACTTGAATTTGTATGAAATTGTATGAATTTGTATGAATTTGTATGAAATTTAAGTGAAATTCAAGCGAAAGCGATTTCTGTGGCACCCCTGAATATTAAAAATATCTCATAAAACAATCGTATAGAAATATCGCATACAACTATCGTATACAAATTTTTCGTTAAAAAATATTGCATAAATAACGCGGAAAGGATCCAAAAAACAATTTCTATATTTTTCTACATTTTATTTCAATTTTTTCTAAATATTTCCATTTTTTTTTTAATATTTAAAACAAAAAGTAATTTTTAATGGTAATTAAAATAGTTTTTCACTAGCATAAAAAAATGCCACTGAAAATTGTTCATTACTTTTCATTTTTAATGCCTACTGAAGTGAAATTTCATTAGCAGTACTTTTTTTTAATGCTAGTGAAATGAAATTTCATTAGCACTCGTATTTTCAATGCTAATTAAAAAGTAATGATAATGCTTATAGGCACAACTCTGCCGTATATTGTGTTAATCTAGAAACTATAAACTAAATACATATTTAATATTTAAATCCAGAATCTTAAGCTTTAATTTAAGAATAATTTTTATTTTCTGTGTTGGACAAATCGTTGGCTGATTGGCGATTATCAAAAATGCATTAGTCAGACAGACCTTTCTATAGACAGCTCTTTCTTTTTGCATTCTCAACTGATTTTCATTGGGTGTTTCCTTAATCTTTGCCATCTTTGCTTTCATTCTCATTCTCATTCTCAAGCCACTCATTATGGCCGCAATTGTGTGCATTGCATTGCCGGCCATTGCGACGGGAACGATGAAGACGATGAAGACGACGGAGATGATGAAGATGAAGCGGAGTGCTGTGGGGGGTTATGGCTATAATATGGCGGCAGCCACAACGTTGTACGATAATCGCTGGCTGCCGCTGGAGCAGCACAGACCAGTGCATCGCTATGCCTCGAAGTCGGAGCACGAAACGGGAGCGGGAGCTGTGGAGAGACGCGGCGGCTATAGAAGCAATTCCTCTGGCGGTGGCGGTGGCGGTGATGGCCGACTGGAAGCCATGCTTAATGGGCTCTCAAATCTCTCGGGCCTGGGACACATTAGCAACGGCTACGCCTCAGTGGCGCCAGCGACGCACACCGAAGCTTTGGCAGTTGCGTCGTCCAAACAAGAGATACCAATTTATGAGGAGCATCACGAGGACGCGGCTGTCGCAGCGGTGGCAGCAACTGCCAACGATTATGCCAACGATGCGGGCGGAGACCACGGAGGGGAACATATTCAACAACAACAGCACTCAAGTGCGGGCTTCCAACCTCCGACGATTTACGATTATCCAGCTGCTCCTTCTGCTGCTGCTGGGGGAGTGGGCGGAGCACATGGGGCTGGTTATCTGCCGTCATTTGGTGGGGGAGCGGAACAGCAGGAGCAGGCGGCACATCATTATGCCTACGACAAAATCTCAGTGGGAAATTATCTGAATCATTACGATCAAAGCTCTGACGGCTTCGAATCATATCGCCAGCATCACGCCGACGAGCAACAGTATCAGCAGCAACAGCAGCAGCAGCAACAACAGCAGCTGGAACACGCCTCGTACTACACGCCCCACGAAGGGGCAACCACGTCGACGGGTGCCAGTGGACCACATGACTATGAGGACCATGATGAACAGGGATCCAATTTCCTAGCCGAATCAAATCAGGGTCACGATGGAGCGCAGTCGCATTCGCATTCGCATTCGCATCATGTGGACATCATCAACTATGTGCCAGTTAAGCATGTCAAGAAGGAGCATGTGCCCGTCGAGAAACCTGTCAAAATTCCCATCTCGCACGCCATCATCATTCCCATCAAGAAACCCGTTCCCATTCACATACCCATCACGAAGCAGGTTCAAGTTGCCGTCGAGAAGGAGCTAAAAATTCCCGTGGAACGCATTGTTCCCGTGCCCGTCGAGAAGCACATCCCGGTGCCCGTGGAGAAGCGTGTCCCTTACACTGTGATCAAGTATATACCCATCAAGGTGCCCAAACCCTTTCCCGTCAAGGTGCCCGTGTTCAAGACGGTGCTCCATAAGGTCAAGAGTTGGTGGTAGGTAATAGGCGACAGATCGGGCTAAAGAAGGAATGGAGGAGGAGGAGGAGGAGCATCGCTTTTACATTGAGCTCATCATGTAAATCCGCGCATGTTCATTTCATTAGCAATAAGCACATTACGCATACGCAGCGTGTTCTTTGCGAGTTGTTGAAATGCATTTTTGGTTAAGTCAAAAGTTTGTTCAATTGTTGTTGTCGGCCAATTTTGTGACTCATTTAACATGACAACAATTTACGTACGCAAGAATAAACAAAAATAAGTATAAACTGGCGCATTAACTCATTTCCATTACATCGTTTGCCAGTCAGTCGTCAGTCGTCAGTCATCATCATCATCATCATTTTAGCTGCGATTTAACGCTGCATTTACTACGCTTACGAGTGCGTCGGCCATTTTGACAGTCAGTCCGACAGTCTGTCTGATGTTGAGCGTATATTTATTTAATTTTAATTCACTTTAAGCGCACACAATGGAATTGTGTTAAATGAAATGAAATTCATCTAGGCGACTGCCAAATGCCGCCTCTTTCCAGGCCATTACATTCAAAGTGCTCAAAGTACCTGGGCAGGAATGAGCAGCAGGAGCAGCAGGAGGTGCCGCAGCAGGAGCAGGAGCAGGAAGTGCAGGACATCCTTGAAGCTATCGGCACGCAAACTCTAATTAAATTAAGAGCACACCTTTCTTTGTCGCCCTGTGACGGGTTGGAATGCTCCTCCAACTGTTTACATTCTCATTCCGAGCACTTGACTTTGTCATCTCCATCTCCATCTCCAACTCGGTCTCAACTTCTAGTTCATTCCCAAAGCAGAAGAGTTTCGGGTGCATACGCCACAGAAGTAGGCAGCATCTTCTGGATACGCATCTGTTCTCATTAGTGATGTAAAGCCAAAGTATGAAGCGAGTTTTAAAACGAAATGTTAAAATCGTCAAAACAAAAATCGAGTCTTAAAAATTGATCGATTACAATTACTGGAAAATCAGTTCCGCAAAAACCGATTTTTCCATTTTTCAATGCATTTTTACATCACTAGATTTTAAGAGGAGTGACCTCAATCAAATTTGTGAATTTAGTTTTAAATCGAGATGTGAAGATCGTCAAAACAAAGCTCGAGTTGTGTATATCTCATCCAAAAAATTATTGAGTTAAAGTACTTGAAAATCGCTTGCTCATAAATCGATTTTTCGATGTATTTTACATCACTAAAATATACCTTAGAATAGCTTTTAAGAGGAGTGACGTACATTAAAATTATGAATTAAAATGTTAAAATCGTCAAAGCAAAAATCGAGTTGTCGATATATTGCCAAAAATTACTATCGAGTTAAGGTACTTGGTAATCGCTTCTGCGAAAATCGAGTTCTCAATTTTCTGTTGTATTTTTACATCACCATTTGTCTCATTATCATCATTGCTGGAAGTTGCTTGTGTTTGCTTTAAGCATTAAGCTTGTCATTTTTAAACGCACATAAACTGTCATTAAATTAGACTCACAGACAAACACATACATATATAAATATCATTTCTCATTCTTTATTCCTTATTCCTTATACTTTTCTTGTCTCATTCTTCCAATTCTCCGTTTCATTCGTGACAATATGAAACTCAATTGCTAACATGCAATGCGCGTCTTTTGCAGCCATTTTTGAGCAACTCGCACGCACACTTGGGCATTTTGCATGACAAGTCCTATGTCCTGTCTCTCTCTCTCTCTCTCTGTCTCTCTGTCGTGTCCTTTCCATTCAATCCACAAGGTTTCACAGTTGTGTGTGGTCTTTCGCCTTTGGCTTTGCCGCTGCGTTTCCCGGCCGCTTGTCAGTCATGTGGCTGTCTGTGGTTCTTCTTCAGTTTCGTCCTCCTTCCTCCCTTATCGTCCAAGCTCCTCTCCTCGTCCTTATGCTCCCCCTTCTCCTTTTGCTTGTCCTCATTCGAGTGCTTCTCCGCTTGCTCCATTTACTGTGTATTTTTGATGTCTAAATTGCATTTTATTATGTCGCCTGCAACAACAAAGCGTGGCAACAGCTCACAAAAAAAAAAAAAATAAAATAAACTTCTTTTTGCGTTTGCTACATATGTTGGCCAGCCACCCTGCCACACCCCCCGCCTCCCTGCCCCTGCCCCTGCCCCTTCTGCCACACATCATTGTCGCCTCTTGGCGCTTCTGACTTTGCATGTCGCTGTTGGCGTTGCTGTTGCTGTCGCTCTTGTTGTTGCGGTTGTAAATTTTATTTATCATTTAACATTTTTTACGGTCTTTATGCTGCCATGCAGACAAAGAGTGGGAGAGAGAGGGAGTGCGGGAGAGCGGGAGAGAGCGAGCGAGACAGGCAGACACTTTAAGTGACTTTTGAAGCACTTTATTTTGCATACAAAATATTTGGCATGTCGTCAAGTGTGTGTGTGTGTGTGGTGTGTGGTGTGTGTGTGTTGTGCACACTTAATATGGCTGATAACTCTTGGCTCGGTTGATTGAAGTTGTTTCTCCTTTGCCTTTCCCCCTTCCTTGATAAACGTTTGTGCTTCGTTTAAATTTAGATTTTCATTTAGTTTTTGGCATAATTTCATTTGTGCTTGTTATCTAAATCATATATATTTAATTATCAACAATATGCAATTTGCAGTTGAGTTTATGCCGAACTAAATTTAATTATTTCAAATTAGATGCACGCAAAGAACACACTCCAAAAACACAATTATAAACACATTCGGTAGTAAACACAACAGTTGCTTTTCATAATTACCAAGTACGTGAGTGTGTGTGTTTATGTGTGTGTGAGAGTGTGTGTGTGTGTGTGTGTGTTAATATGCCACATTCAACCACTGCGTATTTGTACTTTTATTAAAAAACTTTTGCATAATGAAAGTTGCACGCCTGCTTTCCCAATTCTAGACGCAATAAATTCGCCCAAACAACTTTTCCACTGCGAGCTGTTTATTTACAAATATTTTTGCACAGCATTTGAGAATATAATGCACACACATACGCTTTCCTATGTACTTTACTCATTTTATTGCTGTGCATTTGATTTAATTCACGTTTTTATTGATTGAGTGTGGTCACAGAGGTGGCAGCGTGACACGACACGACACGACACTAGTTAAAACCTTGATTTTTTGTAACCTTTCAGTTTAAATATATATTCAGGCCTGTTCCGAATTCCGTACGTTTTCGAAAAGAAAAAACAAAACGAAAACGAACGTTTTACAATTTGCTGTTCCCAATTCCGATCGAAATGTTCTTGTTTTTGCTTTTCGAACTATGTTTCGAAAACGTTTCGAAAATTGAAAACAGGTGATAGAAGGTAAATTAGACTAAAACTTCGTTGCTCGAATTTTTGTATTCAATTAAAGCAACTCTAGCAGCTTCGATTGCGAGAGTTTGTATCGATAACACACATTAAAGTGAAATTCAGAACAGCTCGGTTTGGTTTTTTAAAAAACATTTTAAAGATGCTTTTAAAAAAATTATTTTTAAAAATTCTTCAACTGCTTAAACTTGAAATAGGGATGGTAATCGATTCTTTATAATTTTAGGTATTTATTTTAATGCTTTAAATGGAATTTATTTTCAAAATCCGACGACTCTTAAGCACACGTTTTGAAAACGACAATTATTGTCGATTTTCGGAATTCGGAACAGCAATTAACTCGTTTTGTGGCAAATCGAATCGTTTTCGGAATTCAAAACAGGCCCGATTATAAACTTTTATCATAATTTTGGTCAACTGCTCTTTGTTGACATTTAATAATATATAAATAAATTCCGCTTGAAGATCTGTTCAGTTTTCACAAAGTTATGAATACTTGGAGTTGGTCGGATTTTCGAACTTTCCAAGTAAAAATGTGCGTCTTTGTTTTTCTTTTAAGTTGCTTTTAAAACGGGTATAAGGACAGACAGACAGCGCGTAAATCAAATTATCGACAACTCTATTATTTTGTTTGTCGATTTTTAAATTATGATATTAAGATCGATGCAATGTTTGGATTTACAACACTATTAAACCCTAAAAACACTTTAAAAGATAACAAAGTTGGCCATATTTGAATTCAAGATTTTGAAGCCCTAATTAGTTACCACTTTTATATTCAAATTAAGATTAAAATTAGTTTTCTGTTTATTTAAGCGATGTTTTTGGCACGCACGGAACAGACAGCACGTGCTCACCTCTAAGTCCGAGCTAACGATAATGGCATCCATGCAGACTGTGCAGGCAATATACATGTTTTTATCCCCTGGCATTGCCACTCGACTGCATGAGCGGAATGGCGGCTCAAGCTCAAGCTCAAGCTCAAGCTGATACTTCCAGATGGGCATACAATTCAATCCCCATCTCTTCTATCTATGTGTATGTCTAGTTTTCGGAATGTGCGCCACATGTTGGGGGACTTCCAATCTGACAATATGGAAGCTGTGCCCCCAAATGCGGCACGTGCTTAACCAACTGGCAGCACACAGAGAACTTGCACTTGAGTCTATGAAGATGATATCTACAGTTGGATAATATGATTTACGCGCTGTCTGTCTGTCTGTCTGTCCTTATACTCGTTACCTGCCCATATCGCCCACTTTGGCATATAAATGGCTCAAATAAGTTGCCAATTACCAGTTGGCCAACGTGTACAACGTACATTTTCATATTTGTGCGGATACGAATTCGAATACGAATACAAATGGCCTTAAATGGACTTTGGATACAAATATTGCACATGGCGCGTGCTTTTACCGTTTTCAGTCAAACACGGCAAGTGTTATTGCCATTAATGCGACATAACTGTTGTTCTGACGCTTTCAAGAGCTTTTCTAATTTGCAAGTGCGCCATTTTATTTGGAACTCAATTGAGTTGTGGGTTGTATGTATTTGGATAATGTTTGTAGAGTCGAAAGTAACTGAATTTTAAAATACCAGAGTCTATAATTTATTTATTTAGTTATTTATGTAACATCGACTAAGAGCAGTAGACAAAAAGATCAATTGAATAATAAATTGAGAATATGAAATCTAACTCAAAATATTTAATTAGCTTAAATTATAAAATTACTTTAATTTAATTTCCAATCTATTTAAATCTTATCTAGCATTCAAGTTATTTTATTAGCTTATTTCATTATACCTATTGCACAATTAGTTCTTAACATTTGTTAGACAGTTCACTGAGTGACTAATTAGTTTTTGAAAAGAGAGACTAGTTGAGTTTAATTTAGTATACATGTGTCAGATAATTAATGTTCACATATCAAACATGCTGCACATGCCAAACATTTGCTTATCAAACTTCTACTCGTATTTATTGTGTTTGTCTGTCATGTGAAGTTTGACTCTGTGACTATTTCTGCATCTGACAGAATTGGTTTCTCGCTCATTATGAGTTTAGTTTGGCTACCCACAATAATAATGGTGTCCACACAGTTGGAAATGTGAGACACAACTGTTTTGCCTTTGCAGCTGTTTAATTTTGCGATGGAACGTCGAGGTAATCAGATTGATTGCCTAGCACATCTCTAGCTCGATTGTCAATCAAATTGGATTTCTAGCTCGGATGCAACTCAATACATTGACTGGCTGACTGAAATCTAAGCACTTGTCTGTTGATGTCACTTCAGAGACAGCTCTGATGACTAACTCGACAGCAGCTGCTGAGTTTTCAGTGAAAAGGTATCATAAAATATTAAAGGCAATGCTTTAACTTTCTGACTCTTAACTCAAAAATATATGCAAAAGTTCCCTTCCAGATACACACAAGATATAAAGTGCAGTTGAGTTGTGCCTTTAAAAGCTCTTTAATTGCAATTATTCACCTGAGTAGTTCTCGTTGTTTGATGCTTGTGCTGAAAGTTTGCTTAGCCAGCGCATAAATCCTTTTATGCCTTATGCGTCGTTGCCCAAGATTATTTAAGTAAAGTGTAAATAGTTTATGGTAATCGTAAAATATATATAACACTTTTACGACACTCACACACACACACACACACACACAGGACTATGCTAACAAAACGTCGCATAAATTTTCAAACATGAAATATCACTCATACGTCACGTTGTATGCAGAACAACTCAGAGCTGTGACTTGGGCCTAAGCTCAGGTGTGCCGAATCTCAGCCAACGGCAAATCAATTAAAGCTGCTTCTAAGAAAAGGACGAAAAGTGCGCTAAACACTTAAAACAACGCTGCTGTGTGTGAACATCAAATGTAACAGCCACCTGAATCGAAATTTTTATGTCGCACATAAATTGTTGGCCCGGCCAACTGTGAAAAGGGCTGCGAAAGGACGGACGGACGGACGGACCCACGAAATGGGTTTGAAACTTTTGCCGCTCTTTTTCACTGTTTCTACTGTCATTTTTCAAAAATACTTTGCCCCATTTCGCGGACCATTCGGTGTCCTTTGGAAAGGACTCGCCGCTTAAACCTTTCAAGTTGCTTTCGTCCTCGCAGCAATTATCAAAGTTTTGAGGTAAAAGTGCTGATTAATTTTTAATGTTTATGTTTAGCATTACTCTGACACTGACCATCCACCCACCCAGCATTCGTCTAGGGCTGACTACTCTTGACTTTTCCATTTTGTTTGGGCCAAAAGCATTTGCCAAAAAGTGCGGCGTCATTTGCTAAATTATAAAGTCATATTGTTGCCGCAGCCAAAGTGGATGCTCAGCTGAATGACGCAAAGATCTGGCGTTGATTTAATCGACAGTGAAAGTAATCACAGCTCTCCCTCTCTCTGTCACTCTTTTGCTTGTCACACACGGCGTATGCGTGACAAATGAATTGTAAACAAACACAGCGAACCACACACAATGTCTGAAGTCTGGAATAATCATATTTACTTGAACATATGCATAATTAAATGACATCGCACGACAGGTAGATCAACTCCTGCCTCCTTTCTCTCTTCTCCTTTCTCCCTTCTGCTTTATATTTTCTCCTCCTCTTCCCACCTGTTTAACCAGCCTCATCAGCAAAGCTCGTGTGGTTGACTATTTGACCGCGTGCATGTTCATTGTGATTTGCGGCTTTTGCATTTGCCATTCATCTCTCGTCTCGCCTCGTTTTGTTGCCTCTACTCGATTTGGTCAGTTATGGGCCATTTTGGTGGGTCAGCGGTTCGGTGGGGCTGTTGTCAAAATAGCCGCAAAATTCTTAACGAAGTGGTTTTGCGGGTGCTGCAATTATGAATTTATGTTCGCTTTGTGCACTGGCAGAATAATATGGTGCACAAATCAACTTTGATTTATTTAGTTAACAAATTTAACCAACTTTTCTTTTTCTATTATCTTATAATTGCAACAACATCTTGTAATTGATTTTATTATTACTTAATATTCAATTTGCTCCAAATTAAAATTATTTTATAACTTATTCTAATTACAATTTGAAGTTATATTTCAATTTTCAATTTTTGACTCAATTGATTTTTGTCGACTGCTCAATTAAATAAATTCACTAGAATATATATATCATAAAATACTTTGTGCACTGAGAGAAATATATGGCACACAAATCAACTTTAATTTATTAAATTTTATTTAGATAACGAATTTTAAGCTAATTTTTTTATATTCATTCAACTCTACCTAAATGTTATTGATTTAAGTAAATAGTTCCTGATAATTGTTTAAAGTGTATGTCCGTGTACAAATGAACCACACAATAGTTCATTTGTTGGACTGACAGTTCATCTGGCTTGATAAATTTTAATTACGTTTTAGCCGCCATTTTGAGGCCGAGTTAGCCGCTGGCCATGAAAGATGGAACGATTCATGTGCCATGGTATTAAATAAATACAGCAAAGACGCACTGGCTTAAATGGCTTAAGGAGAAACAGATGAAGAAGAAGAAGAAGAAGAGGAGGAAGATGTAGAAGCTGAAGCTGAAGCTGAAGTTGAAGATGAAGCTGAACATAGGACTTCCAAGTCAATTAGCGTTAATTTCATTAGTCGGCAATAACTTGCAGCAATTCCATCAGCTACAGAGCTACAGTCACAGACCTTGTCACATCCACTCTCCCACTCTCTCTCTCTCCCTCTCTCCCTCTCTCTCTTACCCTCTCTCTCTGTTCTATTCTGCTGCTAGCCAAGTCTTTACTTTTTGGCTAATTTTGTTGCTGTTTCGTTAACGCCCTTCTGAAGTTGAACGTCGCGTTTATTTTGTTTTGACTTGCTGCGTGTTGCATGTTGTTGTTGTTCTTTGTTGCTGTTGCTTTTATTGTTGTTGTTACATTTGGCAATTAGCAATTGCATTCCCTCTCTCTCTCTCTCCTGTTGCAGTGCCGCACTTCAATACATATTTATTAGCCGCATTTGTTGGATCTTAGCTCAATTAAAAAGTTTTACTTGGCTACTTTTCTTCATTTGGAGGTTGCCCTCTGACCCCCTGACCCCTGACCTCGACTTCAATCCCTTGTTTGACTACGCTCTTGACTCCACTAGAATTATTGGGTGGCATGAAAGTTTTTTTGAGTTGCTCTGCACTTTTACACTCCTTATTGCCACTAATTGCAATTATTTAGCTCTGAATGCCCAGGGTCAACAGTGGGTTAACAGAGCATGGGCTTAACGTGGGGTTCAGAGTGCATATACAATTCGTATTTGAAATCAAGGCTGCCAACCAACAAAATTTACTTTCTGAAACAAAGGTTTCGGTTCGCAACTTGGTTCAATTCAATACAAGAAAAGTTTTTTATTATTTTAAATTATTCCTTATATTTTGATATATTAAATTAAAAAAAAAAATTGTTGTTAGTACTGAAACTAATTTAATGATTTATTAGATTATGAAATATATTCGATGTCTTAAATATTTATGCGAAATTAGAAAACTTGATATCTCTAATAAAATATTTTTTCAACCCGAACCTCTTATTTGAGAAAGGGGTTCAGTTTTGCGGGTTAACTAATTTCATTGGTTCAGTTCAAGAACCGAACCGTTTCGAAACCGGTTTGCAGTTTTGATTGAAATTATTTTTAGAGTCCCTTACATATTCAACATACTTAACATGTATGTAGTATATAAGATTATAACTTCGGATGCGGATTTGAATTCGGATTTTCAGCCAATTAGGTGGTTGGGTGGTGCCCAGTGGTGTTGCAGCCCTGGTCGCTGCTTGTGCACCACCGTACGCACCACTGGCACTTTCACCGGATACGGATAGTAAATGGGCGTGGCAATGGGCTTCTCCACCCGATAGGGAACTCGTCGTTCCACCACAAATGGAATCGGTCGCTCAACGGGCACGGGTTGGATCCTCTCCACGGGTATTTTGACTTCTTGCAGTTGTGGCACAGCGACAGTTTTGGTTACGGGCACCCGGATGGGAATTGGCTTCGGGATGGTGGTGATCACGGGGCGTGACACGCGAATGGGCACGTTGTGTCTATAGGGCACGTGTTGTTTCTGATAATGCGTGATCGGAACATTTTTGGTCACCTCGATGTGCTTGGCCAGCGGCAGACCCGCCAAGGCCTTGCTGCTGGACAGGGTATGATGCACACTGGTGGTGATGGGCGGCAAGGAGTTGCCACGCCCACTTGTACTCGTTCTTTCAGGTAGATCGTGGATATGACGAACTGATAGCTGCTGATCTCTGAGTTGGGTTTGAGGTTCCCCTTGATGTTGTCGCTGCTGTCGATGTTGTTGTTGCTCGTGTTGTTGCTGCTGTTGTTGTTGTTGTTGCACGGCATAAACCAAAGCGTTGTCATTGTTCAATTGCCGCGACTCCTGCTCCCTTCTGCCTCGATAATTGGAAAATTGCTCAATAGGATAATCGAGCAGTGGCACTGGAAGTGGTGCCAGTGGTGTCAGTGGTGGTGCCAGTGGTGCCTGGGGCTGAGACTGATGCTGATATCCATAGCTTTGATAGTAGCTGCCAGGCGGTGGCTGCTGCTCCTGCTGCTGCTGCTCCACATTGCTATCGAGCTCGTAATTTGCCGTATTAATGACAAAATCGATTTTGCCGCGTTGCCCGCCAACAACATCATAGTGCAGTACATTGTTGTTGTTGTCGTGGTTGTTGTTGTTGTTGTTGTTGTAGCCATGTAGTGCGGTCGTTGGCACAAAGCCGTTGGCAGCAAAAGCTTTTGGCTCATAATTTGCATATGTTGCCGCTGCCAAGTCGCCAATGTCGCCATCATCAGCATCAGCATTCACATCCACATCCACATCCTGCAGCAGCGTTTGCCGCGTGGCAGCTGCACTAGTTGCCCCATAATAATGTTGTCTATATCCTGCTAATCCTGCTAACGCCTCCGACTCAGACTCCGCCTCTGGCTCATAATAATTGCTTCTGGTGTGATGGGAATAAGGATGATGTTGCTGATAATGATGATGTTGCTGTTGCTGTTGCTGATGATGATGTGGCAGTGGCAACTCCAGTGGCAGCGGTACCGTTATGCCTGCCGTTGGCCTCATGCTTATGGCCAACAACATCAAGTACAATAATAACAATGCATTGATCATTAGTGGCCCATTTGCATATTGCCAATTTCGTTGGCCACACTTCATGTTGCTGTTGCTGTTGTTGTTGTCGCTTCCCTTCCTCGTTCGACTTTGTTAATTCCTGCTGTTGTCGTTGTCGTTGTCGTTGTCAGCTATCCAGTTATCAAGTGTGAGTTTGCGGGCACGCATTCGCCTTTTTATAGCCACATTGGTTGGTAATTCAATAGATGCCGTTGACCAAGTTCATTGGCATTGTTATACAATGCATTTCACTTTCACCTTTTGCCACTGATTTCGTTTACTGGCATGTTAAGCGACCCCGCGGACACCGCAGCATTAGAAGCATCACATTTCACCCACATGCACCACACACACACACACACACACACGCACACACACACTATCACTTGTGGTCAGCATTGCGTCCATATTGATGTTGATGATGATGTTGTCTGCTTTACTTGGGACTCGTGTTTGCGGTTTGGGCCTGAGTAATTTAACACCACTGCACCACTGCATCGTTGCCATGTCTTTGACATATGCGGCATCCCATCGTCATTGTCATTGTCGTTGTCATTGACCGTGCGCTGTTGTCATATGAAACCAATTTCCGGCATCAAGTTGTTCGCACTTTCAATTTCAATTTCCATGGCAATGACATTTTTCTTGTATAATTTAAATTTATTTAAATTTATAACTTTAATTTTCTTGTTTAATTTAAAGATGACACTTGCAGCTTCATTTCCATCTCATCTTGTACTTGGACTTGGACAATGGCTTTGGCGAAAATCAAATATTTTCCCACTACATTTCGATGGAAACTCTTGACTTGGCATCAAGAGCGAGAAAATGAGAGAGTTGTGGCTGCTACCTGCGACTCATTTATCATTCTCTCATGCATTTTACTTGAAAAACTTTTGTCGGCACCTCAAACCCGACCTTCTCGGCACCCTTCATCCTCTTTCGACCACTTGGTGTAGTCCGCCCTCCTGGCACAAAGTATTTGCACAATTGCTGCTCGAGTTGCGCCCAAAATGACAGCGCAAAGTACACCTAAAGTGTATTTTCACATTGAACGAGGTTAAGCTTCGTTAAATTTTGCGCAGCGTATTACCAAGTCCCCTCACACCCCTCCCTTATCATTCTCCTCTTCATACCCTACAGCCAAATTGTGAGTAAGAAGAGTTTATCGAAATTCAGGAATGGATGAATATACAGATTTATGGATAGAGAAATATGCATAAAAGTGATTACAGATATAGTTAAAAATATAGGATTTGGCATATTTATTATATATATGAGATTCGATCAGTATTGGAACAAACTTTGGCTACTTTAATGCATTGAAAGGTTTTTAAGAATTGTATGCGACTTGCTTATTAATATATATATTAATAAATAGATTGATACGATTTACATAAATTCCTATTGCATAATTTTTCACCTTTGAAAATGAAGTGGGTATCTCTTGGTCAATCACTGCAGACTTCACCATCTACATGTTTGTATTTCTTATATGTGTATCTTAGATTGCTTCTTGACTTCACATTTGTTTTCTCCTTTCAGCAGTCTGTGCATTGTCAAGGACAATGGGTTTTTAATACTACAAAATATATTTAATATTTATGGTATTCTCTCTAATAATTTCCTGTTCTAAATTGGCTCCGACTTATTGAAAGAAGGGCATTTGAAAAGGAACTTGTGCATATAAATAGTTTTTTATACATGCTCTCTAAAATTGTACACTTCTTAAATATTGAATTATAATAACAATTGCAGTACAATTATTTAATGTACCCCGTTGAGCAACTTAGGTTTATTTAATTTTGACATTTATTTTATTTAATTAATTTTGTATTGTAAATTAAACTCAATGCAGGTTCTTTTTCTTTGCTCATTCTTATCTTGATAACTATTTGCAAGATACAGAGTATTGAATAGACGATCAGTCTCGATGGTAGAGCACTTGTATTTTTTTTCATTACTTCAAATGCTTTCAAGTCTCATGAAGCATATTTAAGCATGGAATCATAGAAAAGGGCAGACTTCCGCAAGGCAGTCGGACCAGTTGGCCTGCCTTTGGAAAATCAACGAAACGGAGCCAATGTTAAAAACCTTTCGCTCATAATCGCACACACACACACATACACAATCACACACACACTCACACACACATACTTGTGTATTATTAAGGTTCAAAGTTGCTTTTCGCTTTGCACAAAATCCATCATAACATTAACTACTAGTAATGCTGGCAAGTGGGGTAGTTGGAGGGGTAGTAGGGGGTAGTTTGAGGGGTCAAGAACAGGAGAAAGAACAGAGAAGTTGGGGGAAGGGGAGGCCGACTGGCGACTGTTTTTGCTAGTATGACACTCTAAGTTCATTAAGTAACGTTAAAACGTTAAAATGCTGAAAAAGTGGGAAATAAGAAGGAGAGGCAAAGTGGAAGGAAAGAAGCAGCAGGACCTCAGTTGTTTGGATTGAATGACCCAGCCTCGACCTACGTCCATCGTCCATCGTTCGTCGTCTGAACTAAATGTTGTTGTTGTTGCCGCTGATGTTGCATGCGAATTTAATCAAGTCATGCAATAAAATTTACGGTTGCCTTCTTGGGGTAGTACTATGGCTTGCTTTTGGCCATGGCTTACGGCTTTTTGTTGGCCCGGCCCGGCCCGGCCAGGTAGAGAGGATGCCAGATGCCAAACTTCGCAAGGTTTTCTACAATTTTATAAGTCCTAATATTTGGCTTTCTTTCTGCTCTTTTTGTACTTCACGAGTACGAATATGTACGAGCCTCGGTCTCAGTCTGACTGCAAGTTTGAAACAATTTGCGGTTCTTGGCCAAAAAGTTGTAGGCATTTTTCAGGGCTTCCTTGCGAATTCCTTTGGCAGCAGAGTGTGCTCTGAGCAAACGGACGAGTTGTGGCATTTCATTGCCTTGGTATGTTTAGTGCACAGTGCTTTTGATTTCGCAACTTTCCATTGATTCACATGTCCCAAACACATACAAGTCCAGGTGAAAGGACAGTGCAATAGCCTTGTGGCAAGTCCTTGCACTAATGTGCTGAGAAATTAGTATGCGGCTGCAATGTTCGCGAATACCTTAACCCCCTTTGGGGTGTGGAAATTCGCAATCAAAATTCCAGAACACGCTGCTTAATTGGTCTTTTGCCATGCAGCTGGACGGACTCGATTCCTTCTGGCTCGTCTTTGGCACAGGCAAAGTTTCTTTATTTGGTTCCTTTTCCTTACTATTTTTTTATTTGGTTTGTTTTTTTTTGTTTTGTTTGCATGCCTCATACAAATGCAAATTTCAATTACGCGTATTGCCGGGCGAAATTGAAATGCTTTTGGAAATAATTTCGTTCAGTGACTCATAAGAAATGCAGGCTCGGTTCAAGTTTTTCCTCCATTCAACTTCGGCTTCAGCTTCAACTTTAGCCTGGCTTTTTGGGTTCAAGTTTTGGCGCCGCCCTTTTGGTTCGGCTGTCAACAATCGCGCGCATTTCATTTGCATTTCGAATGCGTGGAAACTTTCGCAGCAACTGAAATTTATTTGCGAATTTTGTAACATGTGTCCAGTTGGCACAAGTTGAAAACTTTTCACTTCAAACTTGCCACATCTCGCGACTTGTCTTTGCCATCGCCATCGTCCCATCGCAATTGCCACAATCACTTTGGTTGCCTCGTTGGTTAATGAAAATTTCATTCGCCATAAAGGCAAAAGTTTTTTGTTCTTTGTATGTATGTTTGTGTATCTTGTTGGAGGAGGACTAAAAGCCAACGGTTCATTGGTCACATCAGACAATTTTGTGGCTGCTGGCTGGTGGATTGATGGCGAATGCCAGCCGAGAATTATTTCATTTAATTGCCGTTGAAATATTTAATATTAATTGATGTGCTTTAATTGCTTCTGTGGTGTTGCCGCTGGATCCCATCGGCCAACTCATTAAAAAGCCATCAACGGTTCAGTTCGGCCAGCCCTCGGACCTCGGACCTCGGACAGCTGGACCACTAGTCGTATTATTAATCTTAATAATTACCACATATTGCCTCGAACGCATGCCACTAAACAATTCCAAAGTTGGCCAAACAATGGACACCACTTGGGTCAAATAACAGCACCACTCAACCACTCAACCACTTACAGTCAACTTGTATGGTATTTATAGTTTTTTCTTTCATTTGTTTCACTTCTGACGACTTATTGAACACTTATTGGGACATACTTATATTTATTTATGCGACCTTCACTTTTAGTTTCTTTTCAAACTATCTATCGATTTATTTATCTCTAAAGATTATGAAGAATACCAACATTTTATGTATTGACATTATTTCTTTTTATATATATCGCCTTGCATTAAGGTCATAATGCACTTTTTATCCATCTCCCTCGCTTCCTTCTCTCTCTCTCCCTCTCTCATATGACAATTTCCCATTGACATGAGACATTTTTATTCGCTTTTTCAATTTGCAGCGATGGCGACAGCGACTTTTTCTCCATCTCCCTCTCGGATAAATAAACTAACGATGACTGACATATCGGACATTATGCATGTAACTGTATATGTAACTGTGACTGCAACTGTAACTGTGACTGTGACTGTAACAGTGACTGCAACTGTGTTTAATGCCTTCTGCCAAGGTTTTAATGGACTGAGTTTCATTAAATTAATACACTTTGTTTTGAGCAGTTAAAAGCTTTGCATAAACACCCGACACATTGCATCATGGGCAAAAAAGAAAATGTCGACTGTCAGCTCTTCAGCCTTGGCTAAAGCGCACACTGAGCCCGGCCAATAGCACTCTTAGCCCCTATACTAGCATGAGTTTAGAGTGAATGTTGAGTGTGTCTGTGAATACGAGTACAAATACGAGTACTCGTTTATAGCCGGCAAAATTGCGGCCTGACGCGCAATGTACTCGTAATCGCAGTTGAATTGAAAAAGTTTCCACTGTTTGCCACACACACACATATTTTTATGGTCTGTGGCACACACACACACACACCCATCTACAGTGGCCGCAATTCGTTTTTGTATTCGCTCAGCAAATTTAGTATTTTATTGAGCTGTTGTGATGGACATTTAATGAAGTGCAATTTAATTTTTCATACACCGAAAACACAGCGATTTATTGAAGATGCAACCACTATGAGTCTATTGCACGATTTATCCAAATGGGCAATGGAATTTTGATAAGCCTGGAGCAGGGGAAAACCGGGGAAATGGGGGAAATGTGTGCGGCTGAGTGATTGCTGCAGCATATTAAGTATACGCAGTGATACCTCTGCTCTGGCACAAATTTAGCGATAGTTTCGCAGTGCAAAATGCATTCAATTCGACATGTTGCCATGCATTAATTCTGCCAATAAATCAATCGCAGTCACCACTAGCAATTTCAATTGCAATTGGTTATGACTCCATTGCTGGCCCAAAAGCTTGTTAACGCAAATATTTGCGGGTCTGTGTGTGAATACTACAATACTAATATGAATGTCAGACTGCAGGTAATTGAATGCCATTGCAGTTGCTAATAAACCATAAGACTTTCAATTGCAGGCCACTTTTTAATTATAATTAATTTGCTTCAGCAATTAAGATATTTTGGCATGCGCCGTAATTAAGTTAACCTAAGGAAGTCAAAAGTTGTTAGGCCAATTAGTTTTATTGTAGCCGTAGGGGAATTTCGCCCTCAAGGCGCGTTAACTACCCAGCGAGTCCTTTAATTAGCGCACAGGAAGTTGCCAGGTAGTTCCTTGTTCCTTTACTTTTGTGGGCCACTTTAACTGCATGTGCAGTGCACAATTATGATCAATTTGCGACTTGAAACAGAAAAGCGCACTGTGTGATGAGTGCAGGAAGAAATCACTGTGTTTAAATTCAATTAAAATCCCTAATTAGAGTTAAACGTCAATCAAGAAGTGGCGCACTGATAATTCATTTATTTTTAGTTTTTTAGTCACAATATTTTGCTCTCTTCTAAAAAATTCCATCACTAATTTCTTCGCTGATTGTTAAGCTTGAGAGTCAGTTCAATGTCTCTATGAATGTTTCTGGCTTGGGCTAACTGAAGTCAACACACTCGAGAGATTAACAGCAGCAACTGGAATTCATTTCATTACGTAGATATAATTAATATTAATATAAATACTAATGAGGGAAAATGCTGCTATGAATTGGATGAATTAATGAAGTCATTATCTTAATCAGCTCGTCACAGTGCTCGCCACTATCAATGGCCTAACATGTTGATGAAGAAGCGTAGCGCAAAGAAATATTCATAGAGATTGTGTCTGTGTGTGAGTGAGTGTGTGTGTGAGTGTGTGTGTGTGTGTGAGTGTTTGTGGCAGACGCAACATGTAAGCAACACCAAAGTGCCATAAGCGGAAATCAATTTCATAGAAATGAAAGTCATCGCACACACACACACACATGGCAAAGGAAAGAGGAAGGAGAAAAGGATGGAGGATGGAAGATGGAGGTTGAGAGGACCACGCCACTTGTGTGTATTGAGAGAATGAAGGAGCAGTTATTGGCTTGAAGTAGACGACTCTGTCGTCTGTCGACTGACGACTTTGTCGTCGTCCCTGGCAATAGTACAATGTAAGCAAGGACAGTTGTCCTTATTGAATTTCAATGACACATGCACAAAACGAAAGTGCGAGTCCAACCACAGTTGTCCTCCTATCTGGGAGTATCCCATCTAGGGGCACAACGCCGTATGCTCTCCTACACTTATACTTATGTGGCAATGACAAAAGCCGACACTAGGACAGTGGGACAGTGGCAGAGTAGAGTCTTCGAACAGGCATCTCCGTATCTTAGGCAAGTCAGCTGTCTAGCAACTTGTTGACCGGATGTGGATGTGTGTTTGTGTGTGTGTTGTGGCAATAAGTACGTAAATGGGATTATTTGTGAGTGAGTCTAGTAAATTGAATTTATCTTAATTTTTCGTGGCTTCTGCAACTGAAAGTGCTCAGTTTGCCACTTGCCTTGACCAAATGCCCATATCTACTGAATGCAGCTGCTTTAAGTGCAGCTCTCTTCAAAACTGGCTCTTTTCATCTTTCCTGCAGCTTTTCTTTACTTTTCATTTATTTATATTGAAATTAAGTTGCACTTGGCTGTAGAAATTGTTGCGGTCGCGTTGCAGACCATGTTAACCCTTGTAACATTCCTCTTATAGTACATACCATGCTGAATTGTGCAATCACAGTCTAAATAAAATAACAAAAGTCTCTACAAGTCAGACAACCCTACAGGATTTCTCATTCATTCAGACTGCACTGAAATTTGAATGTGGTCAGCACTGAATAGACTTGAATTTATGGCCTTCATTGCGTTGAACTTGTTTCTTTAATGCCGAGTCTGAAGAATTTAATGTGTTCAGGTGATGACTGAACTTTGCGTGCCAAGTAATCCCTCCTAATGTTGACTGTGACCTATTTAATCCAGAGCTCTTGGGGGCAATATGTGCTGTCCATTTATTAGTTACATGCTCACCTTTCGTGTGCATAATAAAAGTTTTATACTAAGTCGGAGAAAAAGAGACAAGTTTCCACTCCAAATTCTCACTTCAGTTTCCCAGTTTCTGTTTGCAGTTGCGTCATCCAGTTTGTAGTTTCTAATATAGGGAGTATTTTCAATTGCTTTGCCATCGAAATCATTTGCATTAAACGCTCGCTAATTGGACCGTTTTGTGATGGAAATTTGTGCTAAAGAGCTCTCTCTCTGCTATTTGCCAATGCCTCGTCGCAGGGCAAGCGATTATAATAAAAGCCATTCACACGTTGTAGAAAAAAATAAAAAATAAAAAGAAATATATGTATGTATAGCATACAAATGGGCGTTGGCTGTGGCATGAATGCACATTTCTATAAAAATGCGTTTAACAGCAGCAGCAGTTGCAGCAGACGCCACACAAAGCAACACATTTGCTGCATTTATTGCGTTTTTCCGTTAACTGGCTCACTCACACACACACACACACACACACACACACACACTCTCAGTACATAATGGGCTTTGTTAGCTACGAACTTTGCTGCAGAATATCGCTTAAAAATCTGGCTTTTGAATTCGAACTGCCGTTGCCATTGTGGAAGCTGTTCTAGGTGTTCTGTGCTCTCTTACTGTGATAAATGGATCGGAAAATACGTGTACTTAACAACGGATGCCTTGTTTAACCCGTTGTTCCTTGTTTAGTGTGTGTGTGTGTGTGTGTGTGTGGCAACTGCAGTTTTATCAGCTCGGATACCGCAGAATTCTGCGATTAATTAGCTGCGCATAGCTTTAAATTGTCATACATTTTATTAATTAATAATATTTATTAATTTTTGTATTTATTACCTCTCTGCAACAGCCTGGAGTTTTATCATTTTCAATCCTATATCATTGGATACTAGTAGCTCCTATAAAACTAATTTAAAGATTTCTATCAGGCTAGATATTTGTTTAAGTACGTTTTTTTTGGCAGATTTATCATACTTCCAATATTAAACATCTTTCTGAAAGCTTCTGAATATATCGACTTTAATCATGTTTGTACACTTCTGCTTCTAAACATTAGTTTTGTTGAATTTCCTTATCAGCTGTTAGGGTATAAGTAAGTCGGCTGAGTCATGATTTAATTTTTCCATTCTGTTATTTTTTTTTAATATATGTTTTGTGTGTGTGTGATTGTTTTGGTGTTTGGGAATGCTGTATGGGAATGCTTTATGCACTCGCCTGTGTCGCCTCATTGGGCGCTTCATTCGAGCGGCAAATGTTTACTCCTGAGCGGTTAGCGGCAAACTCGCTTCCCCTACCAACTTCCCCTTTACCCTTGCCCGACCCCCGAGCACCACTCGGCACCTTGCCACAAGGCGTATACGTGTCAAGATTAATTCATGAAAAATCTGAGCTCGTGTGTTGGTCGAGTGCAGACTGCAGGGGTTTTTCACTTTTGCGCCGATTATACAATCAGAAAACAAACGCCAAAGGCCAAAAAAGCGAAAAAGTGTGTGCTGTGTGTGCATGTGCAAGTGTGTGTGAGTGTGTGGAACAACTTAACAAGTGCCTCCAAATTGGCTGAATTCAATGCGAGATATTAGGGGAATTTCTTGCTGCTGATTTCAGCCATATCAAATGGCAATCCATTACACACTTTGCACACATCCGAAAGGTGCATAAAATAAATAATAGAGGTATTCCCCTGTTTCTACAGAACATTTGCTGCAGTCGCGGATGCTTCCCATTTATTTATTGTTATTTACTCGTATTTGATTTCATCACCTCATGCTGTTTTCCTGTTTGAATGCTGTTCGAATTTTCACAAATCATTTCATCAATTTTCCGGCAAAAGCAAAGTCAAAATTTGACAAATAGCTGAGGAACGTTGAAGCCACGTCATACTCGTATGTGTATGTGTATGTGATGTGCTCTAGACTTGTTTTTGCAACTTTGCATTGGCTCCTCCGACAACAGATGCTGCCACTCAGCCAAGGTGCATGCCCCACGACCCCCCGGGGCAGCTGCCAACAGACTCCGACTCAGTCTCGTATGCATTTCAAGTTTGCAGCGCCATTTGATAAACGATTCGGAATTAACTTTGCTCGGCGGCTGCTCAAAGTTGCCACTATTCGGCTTGTGGCTTAGGTTAATCAATTGGCCATGTCAGCTCAATATGTGTGCAAGTTTCTGCAAGTGTGTGTGTGTGTATGTATAAGCACAAGTATAAAATATTAAATTGATGAAGCACGTGCTTGTCAGCCATTTGTTCGCAGCTCAAGCAAAAATTATCCAAAATTTCCTTCTTCGCCTTTTTTCCTCAACAGAGTTTTCTAGTTACATGCTGAGCTCATCTTTGCCATAAATGAAGAGTATTTAGAGTTCAACAGCTGTTAGTCTTTACATAGCATACATTTTGGGGCAATTTATCCTGCTGACTTGTGGAACCTTTTGAAGCACACACACATCTCTGTTAAAAAAAATAAAATAATATTGGCGGAATAAAAAGTTTTATAAATAACTTTCATGCAGTTTTGCGTGACGGCTGCTGGCAACTTAATGAAATTTGGCTTTTCGTAGATCTTATCATACTTTCTTATTTTCTTTTTGGTATTTTTCCATTGCTTTTTTGCTCACTTATTAGTAGTTGTTTGCCGAGGCCGCTTTGCATTGTCGTTTAATATGAAAACGTCGAAAGTTCACAAAGTTCGTGGCTAAAAAAGTTTTTGAACCACAGCTAAACAGTTGGCACAAAAATGTATTGTAGTTGCGCCTAGTTTGCTTTTAGTTGCCAGATGAAAGTCACTTAATATTGTTGTTGTTGTTGATGTTGTTGTAGTTGTTGTTCGTTTTATTGTCTGCTCAAAATTGTCATCAATAATAATAAAAGTGCGACTGAGGGCCAAGAATGGACATCATTGGGATACAGTTGGCCACTTGTGATATAATAAATGTTGCCAAGTCGACAATACAGATATACATATGTATCTGTGTGTCTGTGTGTATGTGTGTACGTGTGTGTGTGAGTGAGTGGCTGTATTAATGTGTGTGTGTGTGTTCATGAAAATACACTTTTGTATTCATTCGACCGCAACTAAAAATGTTGACCATAAACTTTTCTCTTTGCTGTTTTATTTTTCTTATTTATGTCCAAGTTTTCTGTTTCGCTTTTTACTTATGCGCCTTTTGTTTGTTTTTCCTTATCCAGTGTTCAGTGCTCAGTGTCCGTTGTCCTTTTTCCTTGTTGCTCGCTGCTTGTACAGTGAGTGGAGACAATTCGGGATTAAAACACATGGCTGGCGTTTGTCACGTATACGCCACGGCTATCAATGATGCTCGTTCCCAGTGATTGCCAAGGGCAACTGCAAATTTCTAGCTAAAAATTTCGTTTTGTCGAGGTTTTATTGGCGTTGAATTAAATTGAGCACAACATCGGGGCACACACATTTCCCGCGGGTATGTCTGAGAGAGAGAGCGAGAGAGAGAGAGCGAGAAAGAGAGCGAGTATGTGCGTCATTATTATGACTGACATTGGCTTTGATGGAAATTGCTAATGAAATAAGTTTTTAGTTGTGCGAATTTATTTCTTTTCGCTTTTACTTTGCTTGATGTCAAAAAATGTTTATTTATTCAGCTTGGCCTGCGGGCAGCTTCCTTAAAATCTGTCGTCCAGTTGGTACTCCAAACTTGAGCTCATTAATTACACTCAGCACAGTGTGCTGAAAGCCGTGACGTGTCGTAGATCTGCAAAAACGGCTAATTGAATCAAAGTACCATAAGTCACAGCACAGAACAGGACAGAAATCATGTAAGTACCAAGTACCACATACTTACATATATCTATTTCGTTCAATGCGAAAATTCTCCTTCAATGATCTTTTAAGCTGCTAAAGTCGCAAATAAAAACGCCAAGAAGCAACTGCAAATACGGAATTCTGTGGAATTTTCAGCGAATAAATGTCATTTATCTCCAATTTCAACTTCTTTTTTAATGTAATAAATCTCAAATAAATATCTATATTGAAGGAAATTTTTACAATCAAGTTGTCATCTCCATAGAGAATTTAATACTATCTCAGTTTTCCCCTTTTGATAGTGATGTGTACGGTTGCTAATTGTGCAAATTCTCAAGTCTCTAAATGCTGTCGGGAAAACTTTGTGGAAACACTTTAAAGGTGAACAAAGAAAACGAAGAATAGAGGTGTGCAATTCCATTAATGTATTCACCTTAACGGAAGAATAGCAGAGAAATGAAAAAAGTGCCAAGGAGACAGGGAAAGATAATGAAAAAAATCTGTATTTAAATTTCTTTGCAATAATATTTACCTACAATTCCCGCTTCGGCACCTAACTTCCGCACGAACGACATGACGGGTGCCTGGACAGGAGCCAGGATAAGTGTGGGAGGAGGATGACATGGTAAGAGGGGAATAGAGCAGGTGGATCGGTGGGGGCAGTTATACTGACAGCCACTTCCGTGTGAACTAATTCCCTTGCACTACACTTTTAGCTTCATTTATACTATATATATATTTTTTTCCTTTTTCTTTATTGCTGCCAACGCGCTTTCTTGAACTTTAACGACTCGCCCACCTGCCCCCTGGACAATTCCTCCCTTGCACCACCCGCATTTTATTGTTATTGTTTGTAATTGAAATGGTGCAAACGTACAAGCGATAAAATGTAAATCCAAACTCTGGACTGTCGACTGATAGAGGGAGTGGATGGAGGTACGTCAGAGAGCCATTTCTCCATTCATCGATTGCTCCATTTAACAAATTTCGATTTCCGCATCAGATTTTCCCTCCCCCATCTCCTTCGCCTTCCCCTTCCACACAGCGACTTCCTGTGCAAAGTTTTTCTTCAGCTTTTATTGCTTGTCGTGCGCGCAAGACCAACTTGCGGGTTATTCGAAAGCGATTATTGTCTCAATTTTAATTAATTCGATTGTTGTAATTTGCAGTCTCTTCAGGCGATTATCACGTGTGCTTCAACAGTCTTTACGTATTTATAGAACTATATATTTTCATAGATATATTTGATGGTTAGTTAAAATTTGACATATGAAATTTTGAATTAAATTTTGATTTTCAGCACAAAAACTTTACAACTGGTATTTTCAACTACATTTTCATTTAAAATCTCTTTGGAAACACTCGATTTATCGTTATTTTATAGAGATGTTGAGATGTATCGATTTTTTGTCGATTTATACCGATCGATATTAAGCTCGATTCACTGTTTGGATTTACATTACTATTTGAAACTTACGGCAAAATGATCAAAATACGTTGCCCACAACAATTTGCTCTCCTATAAAACATAGAATTTTATATTCCTCTTCAAAGAGACTTTCTCCGTTTGTCCATCTCTGATTAAGATGCTGCAAGCTGAAGTCCTCATTAGGTGAACATTCGTCTGAAATGCACCAGAGGCTGGCAGGACAATACAACAAACAGTTTGTCCGGGGGCAAATTGCAGTCATTATTATGCAAGAGGAGACTAAGAGAACTTTATACTCGTACATAGTTGTGGATTGGCAGGACACGTAGGTACATAATTGTACAATGTGAGAGACATGAGCAGAACTGTCGAGCTCTTATGGATGCCGTATGCAACAACTCACTTTTCACATTTCGGACTTTGGGTGATTTTTATTTTCTATTTTGTGTTTTCCCTTTTTTTATTCTAACGCACTCTGAACTATGTAATTTGTTTACTACGAAAACAGCAGATCCAAGGGGACTTAAACAGCGGTTCACGCGTGTGCCTCGGGTGTCGGAGGGTTGTTTGATATGTTTCCGGGTTGTGTTGATGAAGTCTCCAGAAAGAGACACGGGAATGGGAACGGGAACGGGAACGTTTTAATTTGTCCTATGAAAATATTTGCACACGACTTGCAGCTACAGATGTAATTGAATTAAAATCTGGCTGTCAAAGTCATGTATGGCCCACGGCGATGGATTTATTTCGGGCCACTGGATGTGGGCGACACACAGACGCGAATATGGCAACCTACAGTAACCTCCTGGGGGCTCTAAACAGTCTCAGTTTCAATTGCACCCGGGGAAAGTGAAAGTTTTGCCCGCCGACTTTAAATGTTCGTGTTTGCGGGGATGCAAGAAAACAGGACATAAAATAAGGGATTCGCTTGTGAGTCTTGGAATTAAAATCAAAGTTTCAGCTTAGGCGAAATCATGAGGAAAACGTGTTCCACTCGGGAAAGCAGTGGAGTTGCTTCTATTCAGTCTGGCAAAACACAAAGTATTCGACTTTAATGCAGTCGCTTTCACAGTTCTTCGATTCGCATGGAATCCGCGAATAGTTTTAGATTTTAATTAATTGATAAATCGCGGAGCACGCGCACATTTTGCCGTGCACAGCTCAAACAGGCTTATAAAATTAAATTATTAAAATGCATTTGATTCTGAAAAGCCAGCTTAATTCAATTACAAAATTATGCCGCCAACGTGATAACAGTCCAATAAAAACTGTTGCCACGTCGACAGAAAGACAAAAAGACAGACAACTGAATTGGGCCTCGACTGATTTGCATAAAATTGATAAACAATAGTAGACGACGGACTCTTTGTTGAGTGAGAGCTTAAAACGGACCCGGCTTGCCTCACGGCTAGACAGATAATGTGTCGGCGATTTGCAAAGGATTAAGGACTCAAGGATGCGAGCATCCAAGGCAAATGATTGCCAGCCGGCCAACTAAGTGATAGATACTCGAAGGCTTTGTTCGTCGGTCTGGCAGCCAACAGATATGATATGATTGTGCAACGTGGCATGCAACATCGCGGCAAAGGGCAACAGGCATCATAAAATGCTTGTCGGTGGTTGATTTGAGTTATTGCTTTAATTGCCAGAAGTCAAGCAGTCAAAAAGGCATTTACTCTTCTCTTCTAGACACTCACGAGTGTATTCACATTCAAGCTTTTGGCTTCCAAAATTGGATTTGGCACTTTGGGCAGGTCTTAAATTATTTAATATTCTTAAATAAGTGCATTAGTTATAAGAGAAACCAGCTAAGAGTAGTCTAGTCGGGTATGCCCGACTTGCAAGTAGCCTAGACAGAATATTACTATGTATTTTACTGGAGATGTATGTAAGATTCAGTTTCTCGAATAGTTAAATATAAAACGGTAGGTACAAAATAAGCAACATAAAATATATACTTGGAATATTATATAGATATATAATCTATGAAGCTTTGAATTTAAAATAAAGAAGAATTTCAAATAAATTATATAATATGTTATATGTTAAATAATATACCCTAAACACTTACCAGAATAACTTAAATGTGCTCATACCTACAATAAAAGTCTGTCTGTGGTATTTTTCCCACAACGAGCAATCTACGTCATAGACTATTGTGCAGATTTATACAATAGAAGGAGATGGCCAATGATGTGCTATACATATATACATTGAGTTACAGTTATGTTGCATTTACAGCATAAAAAGATCGTAAAACGTAACAGACTCAGACCCAGACTCGTTGCATGGTTATGAATTAGAAATAAAGCGAAAAATATGGCAAAGGGAAGCAAATTTTCGAACTGGCAACTAAATCGACCTCAGGCAGCGCAGGACATGGAGAGGGACAGGACAGGACAGGACAGGTCAGGACGGGACGGGATTCCGGGATCCAGTGCAGCGGCATTTCAGCAATCTGAAACGGTGACAATTGACAGCCGACAGACGAGCAAATTGTGCATGTGGACAGCTCGTGGCAATAAAGAAAAAGAGAGAGAGCGAAAGCATAAAAAAAAGTAGAAAGATAACTAAAACACATTCATATATTCAAATGACGTTCAGCTGCTTTTCACCTGGCGAATCTGCCTTCACCTGGCCGCGAGCTGTGAGAGGGGGACAAGTGGGAGACCTGGGCTGGAAAAATAATTTCAGGGGATTTACATAAATACATAAGTTAAATGCACATTTAGCATTTTGAATTTGTAATATTTTTGTGCAGTTTACTCGCAGTTGTCGAGCATGTGTTGTGCTGTGACGAAGGGAAGAAGGAGCAAGAAATTAAAGCGGGTGCCTGACCTGCATAGTTTCTCCTTTTCTTTTTTCATTTTTCATTTTGAATGCTTACAGGCTCGTTTCAAAGTATTGTTGGCATATGAGAGAAAGAGAGAGAGAGAGAGGGAAAGTGAGTGCGGACCATAGGTGGCTCTAGTTTTGACTCTTGAGCGATGTGCAAATAAATGCCACATAAATTGTGCAATTGTTTCGGTGTTCGGCAGTGTTGTCTAAGTATCACACAGAAAACAAAAAAATATAGTTCTAAAATTCAAGTTTATAATACCTGATTTTATCATGTATTTTTTAAGTGTTTTATCTGGATATTATTGTTAAAAGCCCACAAAATGTGTATAAAATGGCAACCAATCAGCATTAAAATAGCCAAAAAAGCCTAAATTGTTTGAAAAAATTGAAAAACAGTTTTTGAGTAAAGTATTTCGTATTTGATTAAAGAAAATCCATGATTGCCGATCTTCTGACATCGGATTGATTTTATCCCTCAATCCTGAAGTTTTTTTTCTGTGCATCCCCCCTGACTCACATTCACATACCCTATGCAAAATATGCTCTGCTCTGCTGTTTGCCTAATGAAAATCGTCGTACTTGTAGTTGCAGTTGTAGTTGTAGTTGTCGTTCTCGGTCTGTGCTTGAGGGGAGGGGGGCGTGGCAGGCCATGGCTCAAAAGTGATTTGGCCGTGCAACATGGCGTATGAATTTTAATATTTAGTCATTGTGGCCAGTGCCAGGGCTGGGCTGCTTAGGTTTTGCATTTTCTATGTGAGTGTTAGGTGTTGTACGAGGCACTTCAATATAAAATATTTCTCAGTTTTGCTTACTTTCCTCTCCATCTCTCTCTCTCTCTCTCTCTCCCCTCTCTCTCGCATCAGGCTTAGTTCAGTCACAGCTGCAGAGCTTCGTCCTGGCTGTACTTTATTATGCGCCGGGGCTATTTGCAGCTTACTCTGCTTTGTCCTGCCTTACATTTTTCTGTATTGTCATCAACAACAAAACTATTTGTCTATTCACTGGTCTGCATTTACTATTTACACCCCCGCACTTTGCTGTTATTATTTAAAAGGCTCTGTCACAGTCACACAGTCTCCGTCTCTGTCTATGTCTCGGAGAATCGCTCGGACTTTTGTTTGCCATGACTGCAACTGGGCAACTGTTGGTGGATTGGGATTGGGACTTAGCCTTCACCTTTTGTAAGCTGGCCAACTGAGTTATTAATATTTATCTTTCTCTGGCCGTCAGCATAAGCAATGAAATGATTTGCACAAATTGTTGTTGAAAATTTCATTGCTCTCATCTGGCTTAGTTTTCAGTGAATAGGCAAATTTTTTGGATGCCCTCAAACCAATTCTATAGTTCTCACAGCATCACGCTAATTGCTGGTTACGGTTTATCCATGAATCAGTATTTGTCAGAGGAAACTCCTCTGATAAACAACCATGGCCCATCAATCAGTTTAAAGTGTCTCCAAATTTAACAAGCCAGGCTTTAACATCAGGCAAACAGCAAATTAGTCTGAAGCCTGTTGATTGATGTGGTCAGTTTGTTGAAAGCAAATATTGGTCGAGTAATTGGTCGTGCCAGCTGCAATTGTGGAGCTCTATCGTCGGAAAACATATCGATTCAAGTATGCAAAGTGCATTTTTTATGCTCTGACATTGCAGTTTACCTCTGAATTCGAAATTTGGAATTTTACTTTCTATCTTAGGCCGGATTTTGTATATTGATAAAGATTTGCAGGCATACAGAGATGGATGCTTTTGTTTCCTTTGCCATTCACCTGTCTGGCAATCGAGGCAGATGCAACTAACATAGGCCACAAGTTGCGTAATTGCCGATTGCCAGCTCTCTGGGATTACTAAATTTGGCATATGAATCGATGCAACAAATTGCCGCAGATCTGTGGCATTGGCATTGCCAGTTGCCAATTGCATTGCAGCATTCGAAAAGTTTACATTCTATTAGTTTCTCATGTCAATTTTGGCTTTTCATACTCGTATTTTGTTGGCTCACGCACTTTGAATCGGATTTGGCTTTTTATTCAATTGACTTATGGAACACGCCTCCTGCCGCCCTTCCTTCTACAGCTTCGAACCGCAATTACATAGTGCCTCTCGCTCACTCACTATCATTCTCTCTCTCTGTTTAGCACACATCGCTTGAAATAGATGCGATTTGAGAACTGCAAATTGGATTTGCTTAACTTTACACAAATTTGCCACAACAGGAAGCAATCGGCAAGTAAATCGACAGCGTTTGGCTAAAGTATTACCCAAAGTTTGCAACCAATTATAACTTCATAAATGACACACATACACACCACACACCCACACACACACACACTCACACTCAGCTAAACGAATTCAAATTTCCTGATATTTCCTGCTTTCAGCTTCTTTTTTTTTTTGCAAATTGTTTATTCCCATTTATAAAACAGTTAACCAACAACTTAACAGTCTCGTTAGTCGCCAGCTTGTTTGTTTGCTTATTAATTAATATGCAATTTTTAATTAATATGCAAATTTTGTTAATGTATGAGCATACACATAACATAACTACCTATCACTCTCTCCTTTTGCTTGTGTCTACTTTTCAAAATGGACGAGCCCAAATGATAATTGCTGGAGATGTTTTATAGGAATTTGATGTTTCACACATAAACCAAACGAGGCCCAAATAAACAATTCGTTTGTCTTCTCCTAACAGTTTTCGTTCAGCTCCTTTTCACATTTAAATAGTTTTATTGCTTTTGTTTAACTCTGCATCATATTTTACCTTTTAAAATAGAGCTTAAAATCCTTAAAATTTATTTGCATTTAACAACGACAGAATAGCAGTGTCTATTGAACTATTATGTATTCATTCACAAAATCAATAGAATATATTTTTAAGTAACAGAGAATCAGATAGATAAACAGATCAAATCGTGCAAAAAAGCTTTTATGAACTTGCATTACTTACTAAATATAATACTAAATATAATACTATATAATGGACTTTATAATGAGAAATCTTTAGGTTTTTAAATCAGATAATGTTAAACGGAGAGTGAACCAAACGTTTTCAGATTTCAAATTAAAGCTTTAGAATGCAATCAATCAACTTCAGGCTGAAATGAAATTAAAACAACAGTCTGTCGAACGACTCACACACCTTTAAAGTGGACGGGGATCCGCAGAGGGATGTGCATTGGGTTTGGTTGCCCGTCTCCGTCTCCGTCTCCGTTGTGATGACCACAAAATTACGTGCCACGTCGCTTCATTGCCGCACATACATTCCCAATTAAGCGATAAGAGCGGCAGGTGAGGGAAACTGCGGGGGGTGGGGATGGGAGAGGAGGGAGGATGCTGGAAGGCAGAGAAGACCCACATGCGACACAGTAAATTAAATCGGGCAACAGCCGGCCGTGCAAACGATGCGTCCTTAAAGTGGGTAAAATGAAAAGAAACCAATTGCAATTCATAAAATAATAAATATAAAATTGATTTACGGCATGTCCGGTGCAAGCAAATACAACAACAACTAAAGGAAAAAAACGAAAAAAAAGGAGAAAAATAAAAAAAAGATATGCGTCAGTTTATGGAACGCGAAAATATGCTCTGCATTTTCTTTGCAGCAAGTGAAAGGCCTCAGATAAATACACACAAATTGTTTGCTTGTTGTTGCTGCTGATGCAACAGTGGCAACAACAACAACAACAACAACAACAACAAAAAGTGGGACAAAAATGCTAGAGCTGAAAAATACCCTCTACTTGCAGCATATTCTAGAATAACTCGTGTGTCTGTCGAGCTGCCAGAACTGTGTACACTGAAGAAAAAATAGCTTATTTGTCAGTTTTTAAAGTCTTTCTTAGAAAGAAAGTCGTTCCACATATCATCAAAACGAGTCTAAGAAAGACTTTAAATACTGACAGATAAGTTTTTTTTTCTTAAAGATATTTTGTTATTTGCTTTCTAAAAATAAAACAAAAATATTTTAACTAGCATTACTATAAACTAAATTCGGTTATGGGGGAGGAAGTGGGCCCTAGCTTTAAAATCTCGAAGAGCTTTGTCAAAGGGAATTACATACCAAATCTGTTGAAAAAAAAAATGTTAACATAATTTTACACTTAAGATATATACTAAAATTTTAAAATAAAAAAAGAATAATAAAAAAAAAATTGTATTTTTCGAATTTCTTTTTAATTATTTAGTGTTGAAAAAAGCCGAATTTTAGCGTTTGACCGTTAATTTACGCCCCTTTGGATACCACGCCCACACATATTTTGTTGTCTTAATTTTTTTTCAAATGTCAAGAATATATATTTCAAATTTCAGACCGATTTCTTCTTCATTGTTCACGGCTTGCTCGGATAATTTCAACGAATTGAAAAAAAAAATTGTTTGGTTGATTTAAAAAAAAACGAATTATAAAATTTGTTGCAAAAAGATGAATCAGAACAAAGCTCAACATTATTGGAAAATGTGTTGTTTTTTTAATAACTTAAATACCTCAAAATACCTTTATCTGAAATCTTCATGCTTCTCAGCGGAGGCTAGGAATTGATTTTAGACACATAGTTGCTTCGTGAAATTATCTTAGAATTCATCGTAGAGTACGATTCTGGTGGACGATTACCACGTTTTTTTCAACCCAAGCAAATTTACTCGCCCTACTGTACAGGGTATGAGAAAAGGTCATGTCAAAAACAGAATTATGCCACAAGGTATTTACAATGAAATGATTTTTATTTAAACTGAATAAAGGTAACACCAACAAAAGCAGCAACAACACCTGCAACAAACACACACACATGGCACATACACAGCATGAGGAGACAGCATGTATGCACAGACAGAGACAGAGAAAGACAGAAAACAACGCAGAGATTGCAAAATATTTGTCATAATACTTTTAAGTTCATGTCAAGCGGAGATTATGTCTCTGTTCTTCATTCACTGATTGACATGTGTCCGCCAGTCAGTCAGTCAGTCAGTCAGTCGGTCATTCGATTGAAGAGATGGCAACAATGAATGCTAGCCAGTCAGACACTGGGTTTATTCGTTGTATTCGTTGTTTGACATTCATTTTTGATATGCATATTCATACATACACACAAAAAAAATTCCATAATTCACATTTAAAATTCTTGATTTTAGAATGTGTTATTTAAATATGTATTCAGATTAAAAAAAGCATACAAAATTTTAATTTTCTGAAAAAATTTTTATATTTATAAGCAAAAAATTTGCGTAGGAGGAATCCCGAATTATTTCTCAGTGTATTTATGAATATTTAGTATATACTATATACACATATGTATGTGTACAGCATGCATCTATATTTCGCTGTGTCTCTGTTTGCTTCCTCATTTTTAGGTCAGTCAAATCAAAGGGCATACATCGAGAGTATTTCAAAAATAAATTGTTGTACGACATTTTACAGCACTGTCCGTTGACGTAGGTAACTGTAAAAGGTGCACGGACATTATCACACACATCCCGTCTAGCCTGGAGTTGAATCCATATCCATATCCGTTCTCATTTCGATTCCGTTTTCATTTTCATTCACGTTCACGTTTCGTTCTCTATTTTTGGCCATGAGTTGTTGGCCCTGTGCCCGTGCATGTCCAGTTGGCATTTGATAAATGATTCGCGTTAATAAAATGCGTTACCAGAATGGCCGTCTTTAATCGCTTGACACATTTTATATTTTTCCAACATTAATCATTCGCTATGATCTTCGTTCCTTGCGTCATTTTTTATGGCACCCCAAGCTGGGCATTGCTCAAATCACTTCATAAATTGGCCAAAAAGGGTAGACTAAATTTGAAGTTGGCAGTAGGAATGGAAGACATCAACGTCAACAACTCGTTTGATCTAAGTTTTTATCAGAAACATACTGCGGATAAAGATAAATTCAGATATAAGGTATCTTCTAGTTCTGTTTACTAACTATATTATGTAGCAAAGTTGCGAAAGAAACTAATTTATTAAATTCGAAGGAATAAAACAAAGAAAATTGATACAGGTTGCTAAAAGTCGTGTAGTTTTCTCTAACTTATTATAAAATGTATAAAATACTATTTTTTTTCAGAAGAAAAATTTTAATTTTGAATACAGAGTATCTGCAAGTCGTGCATGATCCACCACTGCGTTATTTTCCTTTTTTTGAATTTGACTACAGCTCTTATTGTTGATTAAGAAACTTTCTTGACTCGAAAGTTGCTGAACTTGTGGAGGACATCAATTATGCATTTAGAAACGGATACTTACAAATAGTGGAGTTAATGCATTTGTCCTGTTTGTGATTTTATTAGTTTGCTTCATTAAAATTTGATGCAGTTTTGATTTGATTGAATAATGAACTTAAGTAGGAATCGTGGCTGGGTTCGATTGACCAGACGAATGTATGTGATTGACTCTCCGTAGGTTTAAGTCCCCTCACCTCCTCCTCCTCCTTTATAATTTAGATGTTCGTTATGCGCAGGTCTTCGGACTTAAAGGCGCAGGGGAAATGAGGAAACGACAGAACAGGAATTGAGGCGAATTCGGAATAATTGATTGGATCTCTTTGTTTACAGTTCAAATGAAACGGAAATAACATTTGTCTTGTAATAAATATGTTAAGTTATTTTATTGATGCATCGAAATTCCATTTGTCCGCTCACAGAGCTGAATGCTGATATCAGTGTACGACCAGTTAGTTATAATTAAAAATGAATTAATTATTAAAATACCAATAGACCTCACGTGAGCGTATTTGTTTGTAAGCTAACAAGTCTGTTGGATGTAATAATTATTACTGGATTTAAGCACATACCCTGTGCAGATAGCAATGCATCAAACGGGTATAATCAACTTGTTAGTGTGCATTAAGCATCATTTGTTAAAAGCATATTAATAAATATATCAAATATTTTAGAACATCTTTCTAATCAATTATATTTTACAGCTGCATATCATCTAGTCGTTCATACCCTTTCTTAATTTATTTAAATGGTACTAGCAACGATTTGCAGTCATGCGAATAAAACATTTAATTACAATATTAAATACATATGTTTACTGAATAAATGTACTTTTTTTTGTAATTTAAAAATACTGCAGTCACAGCAAATAAATACAAAAAAATAATTTTTGTAGAAGAACAATTACCTTATTATAAAGTTGTATATAAATAAGCCCTAAAGTCAATTATGGGCTTTTGAGATATTTACAATAATTTTCATATGTAAGTCAATAAGCGAAAAGCAATTAACAAATTATATTAATATGATTAAATATGCATAATTATTTTATTCCTTTTACTTACATAGTTAAGCCATGAATCTGATTTAATTAGGTGCATTATTGATTACAGCTAAAACAAGAAGTTAGAACTATAAAGATACTTCATTCATTAGTGTCACAGGTACAGGATATAAAAGCACATTTTTAAGTATTTTAACTATTGTCTTGATTGTGTGTGTAGGGTGTGTGCGTGTGTATGTAAATTGACAGACAGGACAAGAAAACTGAGATTTCACTTGCAGGCTGTTGTGTCTTGTGCCTTTCGCTTTTCGACGTCAAGCGTTTCGCTTGTACATTATTAGGATGACATGTTTGCACTTGAAATTTCAGGCACGTTTGATGAAATGTAATAGAAGAAGCCGCAAGACATTTTTGTGTGTGTCAGACATTTAAGTTGATCCCAGGCCCATTTACCGCTCGACAGATGACGCAAAAGATACATGAGAAAGGGTATGTGAAATCATAAGAAGATACATGTATACATTTTACATGCGATGAAACAGATGTTGCTCTCAAACAGTTGGGGCTAATAGACAGTTATCAATCTGTATCCTGTTTTCCAAGAAAAGTAAACTCTTTACACTCCCCCAATTTGAAATCCCTTTTGTTAAGACATGTATTAAGAGTTTAGCTTTTGCTGCCGCAATTGCTTGGCAGTAATCAGGTTAATTAGATAAAAGAGTGAAGGAGTTGAAGTCTTGATTATGTCGTTTGTCTCAGCACACCTAATTAACCACCCATGTCATTTACCTACACAGAGGCTTCTTTTCCTGGTTGGTGTTAAAGTTGAAGTTAAAGTCGAATAATTTGATGTTTGCTTTAAGTTTTGTTGTTTGCTGCAAAAATGTTTTGATGATAAATAAAACTTGCAGTAGCCTAAATCATCAGTAATACTTTGCTGGCTGTACACACACTCTCACACCCACACCCACACACACACACACACACACACACACACACACACAGAGGTGAACACATGTTCATACACACGCGATAAGCACCTGCATATTCATAACTCAGATAAGCGACCCTCCCCCTGTGGCTGTGGCTGTGAATGTGGCTCCGACTGGGGCCAACTTTCAACCTTGATACGAGCTGGAGTATCCTGCCTTTACTCTGGGCCAGGCAACATTTTTGGGAACCTAAATTCATGTAAATTATGTTAAAGTGCAAACGCCCGTAAGACGACGATGGTTGGGCCTCTTTTTCGGAGCCTCTGAGCTTCTGAGTTGTGGGTGTCTGGGCTGTGGGCGTGGCAAGCTCAAGAATATGTACATATACACAAGAGTGCGAGGTATAAACTGTGCATTTTCATGCCTGGCCCATAGACGTGTGTAAAATAATATTTTTGAACATTCTACGCCTCAAAACCATAAAATTGCATAATTTATACATTTGAATATCTAACATACACTAACACACATGCGTGTGCGTATGTGTGTGTGTGTGTGTGGGTGTGTAATAGTTTGCATCGCACTCTGTACAGTCGAATTGCAGCTTTATTGCGTTGACCGAACAGTTGAAACACAATTTAGACAAAAATGAATGCAAGAAAAATAGAAAATTGTCTGTGTCTGTGAAAAACAAGCAGGAAAACTTCACTAGGAACACTAGAAACATGCAGACATATCGACTAGTCGTTGCTAAATTGTGGAAAAATATTAAATTTTCAGACGAGTTATTAGTAAATTTTTAAATTGCTCTCTTTTATTTATAATCAAATCGCATTGGCATTTGAAGTTGCTGCCACAAGTGCAACTCGGCTCAGTTGCAACAACAGCAACAACAACAACAACAACAAAAAGAACAATTCAAATAATCCAGAAAACACTTGACAACAAAATCATAGCTTGATCCAAATATTTCTTGACCTTTGGTTTGACCAACTCTTCATTTGCCCCCAAAGTCCGAGGAGTACATTGCGCATTTAATTGATTTCGACTTTTTGCTGAATTTGTTGAATCTCTCTTGTGTTTTATTACGGACTGCTTCGAAATTTTGGTTTCTGTGGTTCTTTGCAGTTGATTCGGTTACGTCAAAAGCTCTCAATTTATTTAATTTGTTTTTATATCTTTGCAGCGGGTAATTCAGTTTTGTCAACAAGTTTGTGACACCTTTTCAAAAAGTCGATTTCCATTCATAACAAGATATTAAATTTATATCCAATACTGTCCATTTTTCATTTACCTAGCCCCTGACTCGAAACTGTCTAACAGAATTTGTCAGCATATTATCTGAAGTAATTTTAAATTTATTAAGAAACAAAACAGTGAAGGGGCAATTAATTTTTATTTTCTGAAAAGGATTTGAATCAATGCTCGCTTCTTAACCGCAATTCAATGACTTTGATTGAATTTTGACACGCCCATATCGAGAAGTTCTGGAAATTGGAATATTACTTAAGCTAGGGTCAATCTGTCAGACTTCCCATCATCAAACTTAATCGTTCACATGCTCGTTTTGCCGACGCAGATATTTACTTAGTGAATTACACGAAGGTCTTTTTAAATGCTTTTGAGCTGACCTCAAAGTGTGTTTCCCCCAAAACAGGTTGCGGTGTTGTTCTGAATGGTTCTGTAAAAACGTAAGCATTGTTTCAATGTTTCAAGGCGTAACTTTCTCCAGCTGCAAAATGACCCCAAAGTGCGTGAAACCACAGAAATTTAACAACTATTTGGTAAATGGAGGGGTTCACACCCATTATCTAAGCCTAGGTGAGTGAGAATAGTTATTGCCGGAGTCTTCAACAAATACTACCACGAGTTGAGTAGGTGATAAAAGTTGAGAGTCGAGTCGAGTCGAGTTGAGTCTAGAGTTGAGTCGAGACTCGTGTAAGCTGCGTAACTGCCCCGTAGTGCGGTCGACCCGGCTTTGATGGCGTTTGTCTAGAGCAACCTCAAAGTTCTCTCCTCTTTCAAATGGCACGCAACTTTAGTTTGCTTTCTTTATTTTATTTTACTTTATTTTTTTGTATTCGTGTCTTTTTTCCGAATTGCCGCGATGTGTGGCAGAGGTTGAAGCGTTTCAAGTTGAAAGCAAACAAACTGCGCTTTTGCGCGGCATTAGATGGCGTCGTCTCCATTTGGGGCGGGTGGTGCGGTGGTGCGGTGGTTGGGTGGTTGGCTGGTGCACCTGGCTTTGTGCTTGGAAGCTAGTCCGCCATGTCTGTCCGTTAAAAGCGTTTATCCTCAAAGGAGTCGGGCGAATGCATCAAATCAGCGCTTCGCAATATGAAGGGCCGCCTTGGCTTTGAGGTGGGTTCGGAAATGGGATTGGGAATGTGATTTAAGCTCAAGTTTCTGAGAATGCAAACGCAAACAAAGCGCATCTCACTCTCGACCAATAAACATTTATTACGTCTCACATGTGTGTTGCGATTCACGACTAAAGAAAGAACAACGACATCCATAGTATATTTTTACGATAAGTAAGTTTTGCCAGCACATTTAAAGATAATATCAACCAAGTCCGACATTTTGGTTCTCCTTTTTCTAGCCATGCGTTGACGCACCGCTTGAAGGAACTCGGTGCGACCCAGAATGTCGTTGTTATCGGTATCGAACACCGTGAAAATGATATCGATAATGTGAGGTGACAATGAAATGCCCACAACGATGTCAGAAATATGCTTTAAGGTACTGCGCGATATATCCGCCCCGGCCAGAAAGTGAAAGGTCAGAGCCATGTCGATGGTCGGAATATGCTGGACGAACTTGAAGAATGCCATGAACTCGTCGAGAGTTACGCCGCGAACCGGTTTCCTGTACTTCCTCTTGATGCGCCTAATTGTCTCTACCTTCTGACGTGTCGGCATTGAGGAATATGACAGGAGCAAAGTACCAAAGACCAATTCACTGATGGTATCAAAGTTCGGTCCATCCAGTTTTCGCAGCAAGTTAAACTCGATCAGCAGTACGTCGTACATCAGTTTTTCCTTGAACTTTAGAAACTTGCTGAGGCTCAACATCCCGTCGAGCTTGGGACCGAACAAATAATGGCTAATCGAGTTGCTTGCTTTGAATCTCTCATGATTGGTGATTCCCTGCAGCAGTTGATTCAAGCCCTTCATGGGCAGGTTATCGCTGCCCAGGGGATCAAAGAGATTGAAGCCAATCTCGAAGAACTTCACCGGCAGCGGTATCAGCATACGCAAGAAGAGATAATCCGTGAAGGTCAAGAGTCCATCGGGTCGCAGCTCATAGAATATGCTGTCCTCCGGAACACTCTTGAACTTCAGCTCTGCAACCTCCTTTGTGGTCATTTTCCGATACTTGTTCAATCCGAATCCCTCGGGCTGCCTTATGCCCGGCATCATGGAGCGCAGGAAATCAATGGGTGTCATGAAGACTTCCCACTGTCCAGCTTGATTTTTAGTCTTGATCGTCGCAAAGTAATTAAAGATTTTCTCCGGCTGCGCATGTGCCCTCAGTCGGTTCTCATACTCCCTGATGGTCACTTCCTTAAACGTCTCTCGATGCGACTCCATTTGTCTCTGTTCAATCTCAAGCACTTGCTGATGTTTGATATCACCTCCGGTCTTCTTGTCATCTCCATTCTTCAGTGAATTATGTTTTAACCACTTTTGAAACACAAAGCCAGTCATTAGGACCAGAGTGCAAATCGTGAAAGCGCGATGTTGTGGCGATTGCATCTGCCACCAGCTCCGTGCTCGAGTCCTCTGGTTATTCCATTCCCGAGTCAACTTCGCGTTCACCGCGACTGCATTTCGAACAAGTTTGCGCCAGAAGCGTACCATGACCAAGGAAAATTTCGAATTTTGACGGTTGTTTGTCGAACACAAATCCTGTATACTTTTGCTTTCAGGTCAATTTTGTTTTTTTTTTTCTGTTTTTTTGTGTTTCTTTCTTTTTAGCCCCCAACTGATTGGTGTTGCACGGAAGTCTCGGAAGCACATTCGATTAGAGCATTAAATGTAATCAGCATCGCAAATGTTTGAACTAAGCCATACACTCATACACCCATCCCCTGCAGTTCGAACATCCTCTCCATAACACCCCTGGGAAATTTGCCAACAATAAACGGAGCCAAAGCCAAGCAAACATCACGATAGATGAAAAGAAGAAAATTTCTTTAGGATTTGAGTACGAATACGAATATACATAGATATGTATGTGGCTCTAGTGATAGATTGTTGTAGATTTTTTGGATTGTTTGATTTATAGCATGGCGAGAACGTACATATTTCTCATAGCCTGCTTTCGGGCGCCTCACCTGGGGCGCTTTTCATTTCCTTGAACTGTTTTGCAGCTAGATTTGTGTCTGACTTGGTTAACGATTGGTGGAAATTAAAGCTGTGGGACTGGCATAGAAAGGTATTGTAGCTTGAGTGAGATAGAAATGGCTTAACATTTTATTTATATAAGTTTTAAAATGAGATGAGTTATGAAAATCAAGCAGAATATTAATATAAACTCTTGTTGGAGCTGCTGTGTTTCAAGAGACTTGAGAGTGACAGACTTCAAGCTTTTCTCAAGCCTTTTCTGTTTGCTTTGTTTAAGGAATCGAACAATTTGTACATGAGTGTCTGTCTTTGAGTTCTGTTACCTGAAAGGAATGACAATCAGGCCTGAGTCAGTCATGCCTCAAAGTGCTGCCAAAAATTAGCTTGAATGAAAGCAAATAATAAGCGGAGGAAGAACAAATTCGCTTGTGTGTGAATGTGCGAATATGGAATGAGTACAGAGAAATACTCACACTTGCTCGTTTATTTGATTAACCATCAATGAAACGAGTCTTATGAATGGAGTGTGAATGGTTTGTGAAAGGGATGCAATGTGAATGTGTTGTGGCGGGCTTAGTTGAAAATTAATCAACTACAAAAGCCGAAAACACATTTGCATATGCAAATTGCGAATTGACAACGAATTTGGGCGCACTTTTGTTGTTGTGGGCCAGACGAGGTATTTATTATCTTCGAGAACACGGGCTTAAATGAGGGAACTGTCACCTGCAGCCCAACATTTTTACTCTGCTCTTCTCTGACAACTGACAAATCCAAAATAATCCAAATATGTGACATACGAGTACGAGTTTGTGAATGGGGAGCAATATACTTTCCAAATAAAGCCCATAACTAGGCAGACTTATCAGCCCTTGATTAACGGCCTTCCTTTTGGTCGGATGGGCGCCCATTGGCTACACAGTCGTGCTTTATTTATGCCTTTTGTTGACTCTACACTTTTTAACACTTGCCTGGATTCACAGAGTATGCAAAGGGTAGTGTAACTTGATCATCAAACGGGCTACTTTAACCAGACGAAGCCCCTTCAATGTGGATGAATCAATAGATCAAATTGTACTCAGACTGATAAGAAAGGCAATTGATTCTTCAGAGAGCCACAGAAGCGCACCATATTTTTTTATTTTTATTAATTTTATAAATGGTTTCTGATGTGTGCACTTCCATTGTCGTAGTCATCGCATTGTCGGCAGCTTAAGATTTTGATAAGCCATTGAAAAGTGTGTCTATAAGCACTCGAACTTTCAAGTGGCATTCACTCAATCGCCGGCTTTGTGTCTGCCTCGAATAAAGAAATGGCTCAATAGATACAATGGAACTTTCAGCGACAGTTGATGTCTTGAGCCAACGCCTTTCATCCAGCAGTCACATGGGCGTATACCCTGTAAATGATGTAAAATAAAACCTATAAACAGTATCGTACTCTATCCTGTGAGGTATTAGACTAGAAGTAATCAGCACATCATTAATATATTATACTTATGTCTAGTTACAGGGTATCTTTAAGTTACACACACTCGACTAGAGCATACTTTATTTGTTTTTCTATAATTTGCCGGGATGTCAATGCAAAGAGAATTATTGAAATTTGAGTGGACTTCAAAGAATCCCCCAAGTCGATTGTGAAAAATTGAATTAAAAGATAATGTGAAGCGCGAAAGCTGTTGATGAGGATGAGGAGGAGGAGCAGGAAGGAAACGAGAGAGAAGGGGAGCCCTTTCACAATCTACTCGTAAGCACAAAGCGTGATTTATATGACTTATGCCCAGTCCAGCTGCTTGTTTGCCAAGTGCTCGAAAATTATAGTATAATCTCTCTCTCGCCCTTTGTGGGTCTCTTTGGCAGCAAACAACCCCGCGAAGTGCTTGAAAATCGGGCACAATACGAGTATCCTTCCATGATAAATATTCGCATGTTAAATGCGTTGTAAATATGTGTATATGTATGAGTACGAGTTTGTGTGCGTGTGAGCGATGTTTGTTGTTTCTGTAGAGAAAGTTTTCGCGTGTTGGGGATCGCGGCACCCCAATGTCGGACATATAGCGAAGAGACTTTGGACTATGAGAAGGACTTTGGTACTGTCAACAGACGATAAACAGACTTAAGTCTATGTGCTTTTATTAGATTAATGGCATTAAAAATAGGTATACTTTTACAGAGAACTAGGTTCTTTTTCTTTATTTTATTTCATTTTTACTATTTTAAAATTATGAAAATTGTATGATATATTTTCTTAATTTTAATACTTTTCAAAAATATATACTTAATTCCTAGCTGACGGTAGAGCATCTGCTAGTCGTATTGTTTTACATTTTGCGCACTTTATACTTGTCTTTCATGTGCAAATTTGTTGCTTCAATGGACACACTGCGTACTGGAATCAGAGTCGGAGTCGGAGTTGGTTGCAGCAGTTTGTTTGCTTTTTGTGGCGCCTGGTAATAATTCTAGATTTATGAAAATTGTTTTCCCGTTAATGTTTGCTATGTTTTCGACATTTTTATTGTTGTTGGTCCTTGCTTGGTTATTGAACGCCTCGAGCTCCTCGTGCCACAAAACCGAACCAAAAACAGGCTGAATCAAATTGAAATTTCGCCCCAACGATGGCATATGCTCTGCCCACACATATTCATAAACGAGTGCGAGTGCGAGTGCGAGTACGAGTACTCGTACAGTCCTTGGTTTTCCACTCGCAAAATGAGGCAGCAACCGAGTTTGCTTATTTTGATTACATATGTTTAACACAAGTGCATGGAGCAAGTGAAGGGATGGATGGATGGATGGAATTCCAGAGTCGTGGAATGTGCTTTTAGCATTTCGGCCATTTCTGGTCTGGTTTGGTAATATGAAACTTTGGCTTAGACCCAGTTGGAAATTGGAAATTTGATTTTTGTTTCGAGAAAGGGTTGTGCTGCTGTTTGGTTTGATTAAATTTCTCTGATGCTCGCATAAATCTCTCAACATGGTCTCCCCTCGCTTGGCCGCAGTTTATGAGTCTGCAGTTAAAGCTAGAAGTGATGTTGGCCCAATACCATTAAGCCCATTCCTATTAGCGAGCTGCACACGTGGCACAATTCGAGTGCTCCTAGTGTGACGACCAAATGCCCATTGATGAATGGCGACTGTCATCCATAAGCTGCCATAAACTGAGCATGCCAAAGCTCCTAATGCAGACGCTGCATAAATGTTGGCTGCATTCATTCGAGTACGACCTTTAGGCCAAATCCGCTAAGTCGGCTTACATAATCAATCAATTAGGCAGCATTTAGCTGCTGGCTAGCCGGAGGAGTTAGAACATCGATTAATGCACACACAAAACATTCAACACACAATACACAATACACAAAGCCCACAGGGACCGCTAATTAGCCATGAACTAATAATCGTAGCAGCCAGGACACTGTGTTCCAGCTTGACATATGTGATGATAAGTAATGCAAATAAATTAATTGAAATAAAATTAATAATTACACAAATCAACAGTCGACCGGCTAATTAGGCCCAAGACTTGCCAAGTTTGCCTATTTGCTACTAATTTGCATAATGTTTATTATTTACTCAGGTAATCATTGGGGACTGTGAGATGTAAGTTTATTTAAACGCTGTATTTGATTGAGCTTTAAAAATAAATCAAGATATCGACAACATGATTTTCGGGAAAGAGATTTTCAAGTACTTTAATTTGATAAGTTTTTGACAATCGAGTTAATAGAATTGATTTTAAAGAAAAATCGTCAATTCACTAGAGTTAATTTCATTATTGCTTCCACTCTAATTTTATTCTGCATCTAAATTATATTCATTTAAAAAGGCGTAAAGGTATAATTATTCGATTGACAACTTGTTCTTTTTTTTTCTGATAAATTGTGAAATAGAGGGTTCATAATTTAACAAATATTCCAAATACTTAAGGAAGCGGTAAATCAAAATTTAATCCTTGAAAAGCAAATAAATCAACACAAAGCACTTATCAGTATTTATATGATTTTAATGGACTGCGATAACTTCTTCTTCTGACTTCTTTTAACTGTCACGAGACAATATCAATAATTATTGCTTAAAAGTAGTTGAGATTGATGGCAAAAATAATCTCTACTTTGGCTTTGAGATCATAAATATGTATATTATAAATAGACCAAAAGTCCCAGATAGAAACAGGTGAGAGTTAAGGGTGTTTGTTAGCCAAGAACTTTCATGTGATTTATCTAAATTTCGTTGAATGCTTTTAAATGGTCAAGTCAAGTTCAGAACAAGTTACGACCGCAATCTGTTTACAGTGTCAATTGTTAAAGTGAATTTGGACGAAAATCTACTTTCATCGTTGGCCAGAAACGAGTCCATTTGGCAGGACAAATACAAATGAAACTAGCCGTAGCTGGATTTGCATATATCGAAGTGGTCACCCAAGTTGTTTGTGTGTGTGTGAATGTGTGTGTGTTGTGTGTATGTGTGTGTGACATGCTGGAGAATTGCCACGGATTGGATTTCCATCTGCCACAGCTAGAAGAATAAATATCGATTTTGTTCTTTTGATTTTGAGCTTCCGCTTCCGCTGTTTTTCGGGAAATTGCAACATTGTCTCAGCGGGACACAAATTGATTTGATATAAATTCATTTCTAATTATCTGTTGCCCAATCCGGAAGGAAGTCTTAAGTATAAGGCAAACCGAATAGATATTTAACTATTAATTTCTAGCACTTTAAGGTCAAATGCAGATTTTTTGTAGCTTGTTTAAGTTCAGTACTGTTTCATCTTCGTCCGAATCCCATTTACTTTGAGGTGCATTCACCCGCACAGAGTCTGTCATCCATCCACGTCCTTGGAATATTTTTGCCACCTTGAAGATTGAAGCTGGAAGCTTGAAGCTGCTGCCTGGCAAGGTTCCTTCCGTTGCTGTTCTCACGTTCTCGTGTTGCGTTTATATTTATGCAGTTTACGTGTCAGCTGGCTCAATTCTGCTTTTTGTGCGGCTGCCAACTTGCAACTCGCAACTCGCAACTGCCAACTACGAGTAGCAACTACCAACTTTGAAAAAAGGGTGCATAAGGAACAACATTTGTCATATTTGGCATGACGGTAACTACTTCCGTGTGCTCTCCACATTGCATACCTGTCTTCTATCTTCTGTCTCGCTATTTGTCTATCTTTCTTCCTTTCTCTCTCTCTCTCTCTCTGTCCTCTGTCTCTCTATTCGTCTGCTAGTGCATATTCTTCGATTGCTCACGTCGGTTCAGAAATGTTGATTTCTGGCGACCTGAAAATAGAACCTGCAACTTCGACTCGACTGTTTTCCCCTCTGTGACCCCTTGTGGCAGCCAAATACGCAACAAATTAAATTTAAACAGTTGAAACGTGCAAAGTCCTTTGACTGCAGCATTTGCCAACTGCAACTGAAATTGTCCGGAAACTTGCGCTCTTAAATTTTCCAATAAATAGCCAAAGAATGTATGAACACATGCACACACACATAGTTTTGTGACTTTAATAAAAGTTTCAATAATATTTAATAAGTCCACTCTTCAGTTCCCCTCCTCTCGTCAACCGCTCAACAAAGTTGCACTTTCATCAACGATAGTTATTGCAGGTAAACTGAGTATTTCTGTTTTCTTACACTTACTGTTGCACTGAAAAAAATTTGCAGGTTTCCGGAATAAAAACAATCCGATGCGGCCTCATAAATTTAAAAATCCCGGATTGACGAAATACTTAATTTTTTTCAACTACTTCTGGAATTTTCAACTTGAATGTTTATTTTTTTCTGTGTACTATTACTCGGAATCGTATCTATCAAGGCTATACATTTATCAGTGGCTGCAATATCCTCCTTCCAAGTAACTGGCTGAGTCAGCCCCGAGGCGAGCTGCCGACCACAGACATTCGAGTAACTCCTGTATCCTATTAAATTAAATATATATTTCACCAACACAGCGAGAGAGAGAGAGAGAGAGTGGCAAATTTTAGACACGATGAAATAGGGCCAAAGTGTCATAGCCGCAGCAAATATAAATTTACCTTGGAACCATCCCAACCTGCCCCTTTTGCAGCTCGGCCTGTCTATCGGTTGCCATTTATAATCGTCAGGAAACACATGAGCGCGGCATGAATTTTCAGTGGCTTCTGACTCCGAGAAGAGGGGAATGTGTGGACAGTGGGGTACTTGGTTCGAAATTGTTGTTGGGCGTTTGCGGCTTGTGTTTTCCCTGCAAATTATACGCCATTTAGAGAGCTACAAATAAAGAGCCAAGGGCTTTATTTAACTAAATGTCAGCTGGTTTAGGCCTAATTGAAAACACTTAAAGATAGTTATTTGACATGGAAACAGAAGTGAAACTTATTTTAAGTTGGAAGAGAAAATAGCTGGAATAAACTCTCATATACTTAATTTTATGATTTTAAATATTTTGTATACGATTTAATAAATTTAATAAATTGTCAAGCTAAAGATGAATTTCAACCAAAATTCAGTTGAGGTTTCTTAAATACTCAGATAGTGTCCTCCTTTAAGATATCATATAAATAACCTCATATTAATGTCCATTAGGTAGATAGTATTTAACAACGAGATTATACCCATCAAATATTTATTTTGATAACTCGCACTTAAATAATTGATTGACCATTTAACAATATTTTAATTAATTTTGGAAAGTTCAACACTGGAAGAGAACAGCTCCATTGTTTTGGCCATGACATCGTTTGTTTTTTGGCCAGCTTTTAGTGGGCTACAATACTATATAGTATATGTATTTATTTAGCGCGTCATTTGGCACTGCATTGCAATTCCATTGCGATTCAAATTCAATTCGCAATGGCAATTTTCATGCATTATTTATTTAGCGGTTTATTGCGCTGTGGTCAGTTGCGAGCGGTATAAACTACTGCCACAACAACAACAACAGCAACAACAACAGTAACAATTGCAATAACAAGAGTGGGTGAGTCAATTGAAACAATAATCATTATGACACAACCGCAAACTTCAATGTCGTATAACGAGAGGCTTTTGGTTTTTGGTCAATCAATCGGAAAAGCCAACGGATGCTGAACGGTTTCGAAACATTCTTTAAAATTAATTTAAAATTAAAAAGCAACAATCAAAAAAAATGCAAAAGCTATTTGCAGTTGGGTGTGTGTGTGTGTGTGTGTGGGGGGAGTGTGTATATGGAAAGGAGGAAGGAGGGAATTCGCAATTAGTGGTGAGTTAACTCAGGCATTTGAGGCACTGAGCACCGGATATTAGCTTCAGGCACCTGCCAAAGCACAAGTCACACACACACACATGCTTGTATATATAGACAGAGAGAGAGAGAGAGGGCTGGAGAGAGAGAGAGAGAGTGACAGAGTGAGAGAGCAAACGAAATAAACTAAAGTGCTCATGCCGGAGGCCACTCTGCATCTGCTTGTTCCCAAGTAGCAGCTGCTTTTTGAATTTTGGTGTTTAGCTTTTAGCGCCTAAAACTATGCTTTAGTGGTCAAGTGGAACAAACAATGGCAACAGCAGCAGCAGCAGCAGTAGCAACAGTAGCATGGCCAACAGACGCCAGGAGCTGCAACACTAGCAACAACAACAACAGCAACAATTAAAAACACGTTTACTTGCGAGTAATAAGCCAGAAGATACCGTGTAGAAAAAGATTAAGTTATTAAGTTATTATAAGTATTGAAGATATTAAAACTCAAGATCGAATATTAGATAATATTACAGATTTGTCGAAAATACATCAAAGTGGATTTTGATAATAAGAAGGTTGAAGAAGATTAACATAAAACTTTGCATGAATTAAAATACTCACTAACTTACAAGAATAAGAATATCACCATAATGACTCTTTCAATAAAATCTTAACATTTCCGTCATGATTTTCTTTTATATGGACGCTCAACAATATGGAATAGAATGCTTTCCATAAACCATTAATGAAAATTGCATTTTATTTTGATAAAAAGAAAAGAAATTTCATAAATAATTACTACATGTAATTTTTATTATTTTTCACTCAGCTATAATGATTATAGTCTAGATTTAGATAGATAGATCGATTTTTTAAGAAATTACTAAAAATTAATTACATACAAATTTAAGTCAAATTCAAGCGAAAGCGATTTCTGTGGCACCCCTGATTGTCTTTGATGAAAATTCTAACATATGCACATAATAATGTGATTTGTGTAAAATAGATTATAATGATTAAGTTCTCTGTCTGTTTAAATCATACGCCCTCACAGTGCACATTCAGCTACAGGGTATAACGAGAGCAGCAACTACAACAATGGCAGGACGTTTGCAGGCTTCAAAAATGAGGCAACAAACAAGGCTCGTTGGCCCGCACCGAGGCCGTTTACAGGAGGCGAGTAAATGAAGAAGGTGAGGAGTGGGGAGTGCGGAATAGGGAAAGGGGAAAGGGGAACTGAGACCTGATAGGTTTGGCAAGCAGGCGGTCAGCCGGTCGGTCAGGCGGGCTAATGGAGGGCTCACGTCTGGTCATTTGCAACATGGTTTATGTGCTGGACAATGCTTTTGCACTCAATGAGGAACGCATTTGTGTATGTGTGTGAATGTGTGTGACTGTGAGTGAGTGTGAGTGTGAATACTCATACATGTATATTCGCCAGGCTGCTCTAGTTTCCCAGCATGACTTGCAACTATTCAGCTTAAATATTAAATGAATAAATGATTTACGTAGAATTTTGAGCAATAACAGAGGTCGGCATAAAATATACTTTGTTTTTTGGGGCACAACAAAACAGAATGGTTTTTGCAATGGCCATAAGTCCGATTCATTATTTCCACAATTTGTTGTGTACACTTTAAGGTCGAACGTATTGAAATCGCCTCCATTGCGTAAACATTCATTTTGAATGCACATTAACTCCGGACTGGACAGCGATTTCACTCAAAGCAAGCAGCGAATTGAGCAATAAAGTGCGAATAAAAAATAATGGCGATAAAGAGAAATGTAAAAAGAAATGCAAACATCGGTAAGACAGGGGAGCGAAGAAAAGTTCACGATTATTTCACAGATTGCTGGGCAAAAGAAAACCTAAATACCTGCTACAAAATACCCTAGGAAATCGGCGATTTTAGGCAGCGGTCCTTTCAAAATCAGATTCCCACGTAAATAAATAAATTTATGCAATAATTTATTTATTAGACAAAGAAAATAAATAGTAATAGTAGTAATCGTAGAGAGTCCAGAATACTGGCTTTAAGGAAATTTGGTTTATTATTTAATTATTCAACAGTATACAATAAACAATAAATAATTATAAATTAAAGTAATTTTAGTCGTTGCAGATTTTTGTTTCGACATTTGAAGACAAATTCTAGTTGAATATACCCTTTGATGTCTTTGAAAAGACAGCTTATAAATAAAACTGTGCTTCGCTTCATTGAGTCTTTTGCAAGTGAAGTCGAGCAAACTGAGAGCCACCTGTACAGTGTTCACTTGACTTATGGTCACTCTATTGCCAAATTGCCAGTTTGCAAGACTGCGAGCTCATCATAAAAGTCATTCATTGGCGAGCCTCAGCCATAAACAATTAATTTCCAACTAATTGATTTTCGGAGAGGTCTGATATACAAAAAAAGGGGGAAAGTCCTACAGGTAGTGCTGGAAAATGCAGGATGGCCAATTTTGGAGTCCATAGAGAGAGGGAGAGCGAGAGAGAGTCACTTGCTGGGTTCCATTTCCGGTCTGTCTGCTGGCGTGTTAATTGCATTTGCGTGTTGCAGACGCTTCAACCCGTTAGTCTGTCCCAGTGTCCGTCAGTGTGTGGAAAAGAGTTTTGTTTTTGGGGGTCAGCTGGCAAACAACATTGTAAAAGGCAATTCAGAACTGCAGCTGCCAAAAAGGGACAGACACCCGACTGAAGTTGACTTCCGCTTATTTGACACAGAACAAAACAAACATTCTGAAATTCATTAACAAAATTTCTTGACATTTTAAGTATGTATTCAGGATATTTTTGTTAAATTAAAATGGCCACCACGCAGCATTAAAATTGTCTAAAAGCTTAAGAAATTCTGAGATTTCAGAGCTTTTGACACCGATTTTATTGATTTTAGAGCGGGGATCTCGAACATTTTTTTCAGTGTATGCTTGGACACAGGGAAGAGACACAGAAATGGAAGAGTTGTAGTTGTAGGTGGACTGTCAACAAACAGTCCTCCATATGCTGATGATTGCCTTGTGCTTTGCTTTGTCCGACGAGCAGCTGAGCTCATTGCATTTGGATTTTGGATTTGTGCGTTGCCCGGCAACTGCCGTCTGTCGTTTCCGGTCATCTAACCTAGGGCTCAGTCTCAGTCTCAGTCGCAGTCTCACTCTCAGTCTCATTGTCTTGGTGAATGTCTGGTACTCGTAATTACCTACCAAATAGCTTCAATCTACGGGCTAATGAAAGCCCTAAGTACATTCGTAATGGTGTAATAATACCTCGAAGCCAGCTCTTCACGTCACCAGCCTTCAACAACAATGTCCACAACATCAGCGTCATCATCATCATCATCAGCATCAAGACATGTCCCTCCCTGGTCTGCTTCATATTTTGAGCTCGATGCGTGCAGCATGTCCTTGTTTTCATATCCATGTCATTAGACACAACTCTGCCCAGTTGATTTTGGAACTCTGCCGGAACAGACGAGTTGCTTATTTAAAAGGACTTGAATTTCACTTGTTAGAGGCGCATTAATTGATTCTACGGCTGCCAATATTGCAGTTTAATAATGTCAGTTCTATAAAGGATTCATAAGGAGAAACTCTTTCACATTAAAGTCAAATCAAAACTGGTTCTCACAGTCGTTTATCTCGCAACAAATACCTGGCAAAGCGACTTCAATTAAGAATTTATCGCTTTCAATGCTCGAATTGGCCAACAAGTCGTGGCCATTGTCTGGACCTAGCTGCAAGTTGGCCTTTTGTGCACTTTGTTCCAATTTGTTTTAGTTTCCGTCTATTTTTTTTGTTGCCACGAGCACATACAATGCGGGTGGGAGTGACAGCGGGAGTTACACGCAGACAATATCTCATTGATTGCCTGATGTCATGTCCTTTTTATAGCATTGCCATCTATTGCATTCGATCTGCCATGTTGAATGGCCGCCAAGTCTTTAAACGTTAAATACACAAAATCAAAGGTGGCAGATCTGATCATTTTTGCTGGTAATAAGTGTGAACTGAACGATGATTGCGATAATATTCAGTTCACGTATCATAAAATGTATGTAGATAAAATGCAAAATGTGGAACACGCAAATTCTTACAACGGAAGCGAACGCGTTACGTAACCGCAACTCGATGCCTGTTTCGCCCGTCGATCTGGGCTCGCTTCGTCGTAATATGCCGGCAAATTATGTTAATCAGTTGAAAAGTCAAATTCTGATGATAGTACAGCGAGACAGGTAAGCAGAGCAGGGGGCAGGAGAGCAGGGGGACAGGGGGACAGGACGTCAGTTGTATCGCAGGTGCGCTGTCATTTTATGTTAATCATACGCCACGTTGGGCGATAATAATGCGCCAAACAAGCAAACAAGATGAAATACGCGCGTCGCATGCGTAATAAATTTGTATCAGTGCGAGTTTTACGAATATCTGTCTATTGGCCCAGTTAGTACACCGAAAAAAAAACTCGGATTTCGGGGTAAAATCAATCGCAAACGGTTTCAAATGCTTGGTTATCTAGGAATTTCTTAAATCGAGTAGGAAATTCTTGATTAAAGTATGAATAATTTATTATCGAGGCTATGTAAAATAATTTTCAGTAAAATGAAAAATTATAGTATTTATTTAATTATATTAATGCTGATTGGTTGCCATATTCTATTAATTTAACAATAATAACAATAATCAAGAATTTTACAGTTGAATTTTACAATAATTTTGTTTTCTTCTGTGTATGAACACATCCAGAACTTAACTCTCTGCTCTGGCATTTGAGTTGGCTCCGCAGTTGCAATTGCAAAGTTGGCAGTTCGCACTCGTAGTTGGCAATGATATGCTGTTCAGTTTACCAGTCGCATGTCAAAAATATGCTGGGGCGTAAATTGGAAGGCAGTTCTCTGATTAGTAAACCGCATTGCCAACTAATGCTCCAACATTTCGCACGGTTAATCAACAGCTTTTGAGGCAAAAGCTTTGAGTGGCAGTCAAATATGATTTACAGTCAAACTACGCTACACGGCATGAACATTTATTTTTAACGGGCTTTTGCTGAAAGTCGGTACACTAACAATTTAGCGAAGTTTGACTGTACTTTGTATTGATTGCAGGCGCAATTTGTTCTTACTTCTGATAAAAAATTGGGCTCCTTGTGTTGTACAATATATTTTATTTTTTTGTGCGTATTTTTATTGCATGAATGATTTTAATTGTGTGCGTCAAACACACACCAACACACACACCCACACACAACACACACACACACACAAACGATGTACAGTTAAGTTTACATATAGACAATTTGAAAGCAACATAAATTCACGTAAACTGAAACCCAGAAGTCGCTTGTCACACATACTTAAGCATTATGTTAATTTATATATATCCACACACACTCGCACACACACACACTCGCAGATAGACGACAAAGCAATGACTATGAAAATGGAAGCGACAGAGCGTTGTTTAAGCCGGAAGCCGCCAGCAGGCGCACATTTGAGTAACAAAAACGTGTGGGAGTTGGAGTTTGAGTACACTCAGAGAAAAAGAATGTGTAGTTAAAATAAATACAAACGTATTTGACTTTTTTCACGTGAGATTTAAAGAGATAACGTATGTAAGTTAAAAAGAAACTTAAGTGTCAAAGGTAATTTAAATATAATGAGGAGAAGTTAATACACTTCAATTTAAAAAAGACATTTTTAATCATATTTGTTTTGAATATATGTGTAAGTAAATAAATTTTATTAAATTAAGTATATTTCTCAATACTTTTTAATATTTTTCTTTATTTTTTAAATCAAAGTTTTAATAATTTTATTTAAATATCTCGAAAAAATCTTTAAATCAAATGTTATTTATATTTATTTCAAGTTTTTTCTATAACATATATTAAATTGAAATGTTATAATAAATAATAAATCAAAGAGTAAAAATTAAAATGTGTCTGCATTTTTCTCTGAGTGTACGATTGTTAGTACTAGAGCGAATGTGAGTGTGGGTGTGTGTGTGTGAGTACTCGTACTCGTACTCGCACTCGTACTTGTACTCGACATACGTCTAAGTAGGAGGGAATTGAGCTCAGTGACAGTCATGGGAATCTCGAGCACAATTCACTAATTCGCAGCCCCCAAACACACGCACACAAGTAGGCGGATATGGGGGCGTGGCAGGAAGAAGCTGGCACACGGCCTCGGCGATCAGTTGTCATGGAATTTCATTGCAACAGCCGGGATAATACAAATCGCATATAAATTTTCACTCATGCTGACACTTGGCTGATAAATCTCTGCCGGATTTGCCGGAAACAATGACAATGAGTGACGATGAATTTTGCTTACGCTTTTTGCACCTGTCTGCGAGTGTGTGTAAGTGTATGTGTGTGTGTGAGTGTGTCTGTGTGTGCTTAGCAGCTGCTGTTAAATTCCTTTGATCATTATAGTACATGAAGTTGATGAGGAGTCGCCAACGAGTTGACCAAAACTTGACCCCTGAATTCGGTAAAGAAAACTCATTAAATCATTTAAGATGGACGTCTATGTATCTTGTGGGTCTCTTCAGGACTCAGCGGAGAAGCGGAATAATAAAGAAATATAGGCTTGCATTAAGGTCAGCATTGTGTTCTTTTTGCTTGGGTTCGCTTAGCCAAAGGCCACAATGAAAGGGCTCAACCTTTGCCGAAAAGGTAAAAGGACAACAACACAGACAATAGCCCTAATAATTCTTAATCAACAAAGGCCACACAAAGTGGCGACGAATCAATAGATTTTAAATTTCAAATAGAACCTTAAAGTCTCTATGCAATAATTACCAGAATTAAGGGCAAATTCCATTTCACAAACATTGGCTGTTAAAATTAAACAATAATCATGACAAATAATGGGAAAATCTATGGAATTTAATACAAGTCGAAACTTAAAGTCCTTGTGCCAATACTTATAACAATAACAATTCCATCTGCCAGCAGAGTCAATAGATATCAAGCCATGTGCCACTAGGAAAACGTGCATAAATGCCCATGGCCGGGGCAGGTCACAACCTGGCGAATAGACCACAGTTTATTATGAATACGAGTACTCGTTCCAGCTGCAAATGTGGACATGTACACGTACTCGAGTATTCGGGTATTCAAGGGGGGTCCTGAGGCCCATTTGGCAGGTAACCCTTGCCACTGTCTCTCCAGTTGAACGCGAGCTGGCCAGACTAACCCAATTCCCAGCAAAGACAAAGACATGGTGGGTCAAGTTGGTCAGTGGCTGCTCACACGCACGTGAGCCTCCTTCACAACTATGCACAAGCCCAAGGGGAAAAGGTGGAGGAAGGATGGGGAAGAGGGAAGAGGGGCTGGGCAATAATATGGCATTTACGCACAAGTACAAAGTGGGACATGTGCATATTTATGTCGCCATTGATTATAATGTGCATGAACTCAGACTCAGCCTTGCATAAGAACACCCTGTATACTCAGTCTGAATGTGGATCGAGTTGAGTGCAGGGATGGATATCGATATTTATTTTTCTTTCATTTAATTGGCGACGGCAAAAAGTATTTAGTGTTGGAGAATGGGATTTGCAGTAAGCCAATAAATATAATATACAAGTAATATAAAGTCAAAAAACCGAAGATATCGGAGTTATCCATAATATCGATATTGAGGTAATAGCTGAATAGAATATTTATTTTTTAAGTTAAAATCCATTAAATATTCAGTTCAATATCTGTTTTTTCTGATTTTCTTATTAATTTCGACTTGATTTTTGTCGACTGCTTTTGGTAGAAGTTGGATAAATGAAGGTGAAGTAAAGTAAAATTGAATAAATATCGAAGCCCATCCCCATTTGAGTGGCTGCTTTTTCTCAGAATATTATCAGGAGCTCAAATATTTCAAATGCTTCTAAGCTTCCAGTCATAGACTATGACTTCCTGGGCTTACATACTTTCCTTTAAAGGTAAATTCTCGACAAAAGAATGAAATTGTAAACGCTACAGTCAAGTGAGCACGACTGTGATATACTCAGTATTCGTTTATTTGCTTCGCCTGTAAGAGCTCTGTATAAAAAAATAGAGTGCGTATTGAACGTAGATGAAAATGTGATTAGGAGTGTGTGCCAAAGGGTAATTAAGAGCGGAGCATTGATTGAACCAAGATTCAGTGATGGGGAACGAAAACAAAAGCTTCAGTGCACATAGAAAGAACAAACAATGACAGACAAGAGGGCTTGGTAGTGTGCAAAATTAATTGATAATCGCTTTAGAGCAACAACTGCAACAACAATAGGCCATGGTAAGAAGACAAGTCAGTAACGTTTATGAGATGCAGAAAGACAACAATGGCAGAGAGCCAGATGTTACTATCTGTCTACGACGTTATGCAAATGGCAGACCTATGAATAAATTGATGGCAAATTTAATACGCTTAACACTATGATCTCTCTCTCAACATTCTCCATCTCAGACCTCGTCCTTCAAAGGACCTTGTTAACAACTAGCGACGGTCATTTCCACATTGAAATTAATATGTTCTATTTCCCACCCACACACACACTGAAAGTTACATGATTTCGAGTGAATTCCAGCGAACACTCCCCTCACTCCCCCGTGGATATCTTATCGGAGTGTTTCATCAATGCACAACACGGCGTATGCGTGTTACACAGCCGTATAATTTGGCATGCCATTAAAACAGATTTTAATGCACTTCAACATCGAACGTCCTTCGCACTCGCACTCGTATTCGCAATGTGGAAATCAATGCAGTGTTGCCCTCATTAGTCGATTTGCATTTCAATTAATTTAGCTTAATTGGATTAATGATATACTTGCTTATTACAGCCAGATATTTGTGGCGTGTCTGTCGCTGTTGTGTTTTATTCACAAATTTGCATACACTCGAACATGTTCACACTCTCACACTCACTCACTCACTCATATATCATTCTCCCCATATTCATTTACATCATCTACTCATTAATTTCAATGCTGCGCTGATTTGTCGATAAACATTCGCTGTAATTGAACAAATTTTATATGTATGTTTCTTTTCTGAATGTAAATTAAAACATCAACCGAAAATTGATCCAGAGATAACCACAAACTAGTGGCGACACTCGATATTTTATTGTTTTATCGCTATGTGGTGTATCGAAATGTAGGAGCAGCTCAGATCCAACAATGACAGACACTCGAGAGCTTGCTAAGCTCTTTGTATTGACATAAAATGTTATAAAACGACTGACCCAATAGATAATCGAATAGACATCGTAATTTCTTGGTCAAACACTCGCAGACAGTCAGCGCACATTTCAATTTATTGCAATTTTTATTGCAAAAAGAGTCCTTGCGACGATTTTTATGCGTTGTCAAGTGCCAAGGGGGGTGTCGAAGGAGCAGGGAAGTAGACCGGACAACGAAGGAGGCAGAAGCGGAGGATGGGAAGGGAACTATGCACTGATAAAAATAATAAACTTGCAAAGTGGGTTGACAGCAGAGAAAACATTTTACAATTACATACGAGCTATCTCTGCGTCTTCTTCTTCTACAGGGTTACGAGTACAAAACTTTTTAGCCACCCTGAAAACTATTTTCCGTTTGATTGTGAATCTATTCTCGGTTTCGCAGCAGTTTGCACTTCCGCCTTGTGTCGCACATTATGGCCATTGAGGATGCACCAATACACACGCACTTGCAAATACATGTACACTTTTCAGGGACACAAAGTAACAACTAGGATACCCTTTACAGGCATTGCTCGACTAAAGATACTCTATTATAAGGACTTGACTTAATCATACCTTTAAAGTTTTATTTCTGTTAAGTTACTTATTTATTAAAGTACGACAAAGAGCAGTCGGCAAATGTAAACTGATTTTGAATATTAAACTAAAACTAAAATGTATAATTTATTCATAATTTCAAGCAAGGATTAGAAAAAATTGCCAAAAAAAATCCAATCAGATTAAATACAGATATTTGAAGTAAGTATTAAATGACTCGAGCTTGATTTTAAAATTGTTCGATATTAAAGTGGAATTTAAGCGATATTCAACTTGGGAACAGACTTAATCAGGCCTGTTCCGGTTTTCACTTTTTATTTTATAGCATTTTGTGAAATGCATTTATTTACTTAGCATTTAGGCTAAGTAATTAAAAATTATAGTTTTTCACTTTATCGGACTTAAACTCATCAACTCAAAGTGATATTAATCCGCAGAATTTCGCCGAAAAGATTTTAGAGCAGGTTAAAGAATTTCACTTCCGCAAAATCTTACCGAATGTGAAAACCGGAACAGGCCTAAACATATTTTTCCAACACTACAGGGTATTCCACATTAAATCATTATTAAAAAACCTTTGTTATTTCCGGTCTGAGCATTTTATTTTTCGATGACGCAGATATCCGTTGCCATAGCTGTTGCCACGTGTAAAAGCAAAACCGAGAAAAGCAAAAGTTTTCACAGCTAAAGGTGCAGCTTGGGGAAGTTCATGACAGCGTGTAAATATTTCACATTGACATTGAAATATTTTCAAGCTGCATTCTGATAATTTCTAAATATTTTTTTCAGTCAGCGATTAGTTAGATAATTTACAAAATTAAAACGTGTTCCGAAAATCTCTTCGTGTGGTGTGTTTTCAATGGAATCAAATAGACAAAACTTTTAGCGTACAAATACTAACTACTATTTATATCGGAAAATTCGGAGAGTGTGTTTAACTTTTAGTTCGTGCAAGTTTAGCAAATCTGTTAGTCAGTTTCGTCTGTTATATAAATTCATCATACGGCACATTTGCGGTAAAAGCAATGCGGAAAATAAGAACAAAGAATGGACCTAAAATAAAGCGCAAAAGCCAAACATTGAAGAGCAGGAAAAGCAAAAAACAACGCAGAGCACTATTTAAAACTTGGAAAACATTAAACAATTAAAAAGTTAACTTAAGCTTAGCTGTGGCAAAGTTCTATTGTTTTCCTTAGCCTGAAAAGCTGTAGCTGCATACACTTGTCCAACTTCAAAGGATTGAAGTGAAGTAGTCAATAAGTCCAGGAAAATAATCTACCGTTTAATTAAGGACCTGTTTTGTTGCAAGCTTGCGGCTGGCCATAATTACCACTTAACTGGTAAAATCACCACTCAATTTAATGCAACTTTATGGAAAAGTTGTAGATAATAGAATTTTAGATCATATTTGCATTACCTAACAATATTGTGTGCTAGTTATAATTTCAATTTAAAATATATAATTTTTGAATGACTTCTTTGTAGCTTTTGTTGACATGTTTTAAAATTAGGTAAGGGACTCTCTAAATAAACTTTGAAACCTTTCCTTTCCTTCTTCTAGTATAAAATATATATTATTTTTATTTGGAAAAACATTCAATAAATAAAATGACGAGCTGGGAGAACTTGTTTAGTTTTAAAGTGGGCTTACGAGTACTTTGGACAAAGTGTGTTCTACCAAGAAATTGTTTGTATCAGTAGAATTATCACAACTACAATGCTACTTATAGTTCTGGCCAGAACAAACATGGCTGTCAGTTGGTGCGAAAAGCCGTTAACTGCCCAACGAGCAGTACAAACTTTGAGTTCCGAAAGTTGGTCAGACACAAACAAAGAGTTTCCGATGAGAAATGAGCAACACACAATGTGCAACATGCAACTTCAATGATTCTAATGAGGATGCAAAAAAGGCGACACGGGACCAAGGATTTTTGGCAACACTTGCCAAAATAAAGGGGCACAATGGAAGGCAGCTTACAGGCAAATGGGGCGGCAGTTGCCGTTGATGATGTGGCATCGAGAAAGAGAGAGAGAATGATAGAAAGAGAAAGAGAGACAAAGAGAGAGAGTTATATTAAACAGCAGAGCACGAGTAAAGGACAAACTTTTTTTGGGGCCTTTGCATTAGTTCGCTGGGACAATATTAGAGTTTGTTTCTGGCCATGTTTACGGATATTAAATACTTTATAATTAGTTTGGCATGCACAGAGTGCAAATATTAAATTACAGCATAACGTCTCAGCCCCATTTTGTGGGGCACATAAACTCGAGTGGTGCGTTGCAGTTAAGCGACATATAAATCAGTGCACAAATGTGAACCACTCTGGGACCCTTCAATATGCGTCAATGTGCTCCTAGTCTCTCAATAAATTGCACAGAAACACAACTTAACTTTTAGCGGCAGGCCAAAAAACTTTTTCAATTTGCCAGCTAGCAGAAAAAAAGAGAAAACAATATCAACGGCTAAGCTGGTCGAGAGGTTATTAGTGCGGGATACCCTGTACTGTTTCAGTCATTACAATTATCAACCAAACAGAACATTCTTATTAAAGAACCCAAACTTCGATATTGTGGTTTTAGATGCTTTTTTTTCTATTACCAGTTATAAATTTTTTTTACTAAAAGCAGTCGACAGAATGAAAAATTAAAATTATATGAATTTAAATATAATTAAAGGGTAACAATTTGACATTAACAATTTTCTTAATTGGCAACTGAATATATTAAATTAAAAGTGTATTTAGGCAATTAAATTTCAACTCCCTGTGCATTTTTAGTACAGGGTATACTCATAAAGGCAACCGCTTCAACAAACACGCACACACACACACAAGTAAACACTTTGAATCATGTGGGAGTCGCATGCATGTGTGTGTGTGTGTGTGCTTCGGTGTGTGAAAGTGCGCTTTAATTTGCTGGTAAATTGTGCTCTAAATCCAAATTCTATCCAGACAAATACACATCCATAAATTGCCCTCCTCACCGCACTGAGCCCCCTACAAAAAGTTAGCTCAAATATTTTTGTGCCCTGCTCGCATTGGCCTGCTTATACCCTGTACTTATGACGTGCCCCCAAAAAGGTAGTTAAGACTGTTCAAGTTTAGGAAAACACTCGGTTGCTTACTCCGCGAATACTTAATATTTATTCGCATTAACAATGGTAGCTACAAAATCATTTACAAATTTGTTGCAACTGCCTGCAGGGTATCTTTTAGTCGACTTTTAGCTACATAGATTGGCTAAAATAATCATCGTCAGCATTTTGAGCTGCTATTAAGCGTTCTAACAAACGGCCTATGTTTGCCCAGAGTTCTTGCGAATCAGTTCGAGTGCAAGCATATGAGTATGAGTGCAAATTAGTGCACTCGTAATTGTCTGCTAGTAAATTAGGATAATATTGCGGTGAGGTGAAAGCCGAGTCGACTGACTGCACAGAATAAAAATCATTCAAGTTTAAAGTTGAAGTTGTATGTATTCAGGATATTATTGTTAAACTAACACAATATTCAGATAAAATGGCAAACACTCAGCATTGAAATAGTCAGAAAAGCCTTAAACAATTGATTTCATTAAAAATTTTTTATATAAATCCCCGATATTAAAACAATTGGCGGAGAAGGAATTGAAATTTCGTACTCAATTTTAGAAATTCCGAGATTACCGAACTTTTGACACCGCATCGGATTGATTTTATTCCGGAATCCCGCTTTTTTATCTGTGGGGAGAACTTATTTTGGATAAAACACGGAAGTGTCTGCAGAACTTAAACTAAACACGGCTCACACGAGTTTCTTTCGTCGTTTTAGACGTCGTCATAATTCATGAGAGACTTACGAAGGAGAAAGCCGGAGGCCTGAGGTGTTCCCAAAGTAAAGTAAATCCTTTGCGTAGCAATAAATTTGTATTCTTATGCCAAGTTTCGTTGGAGTGCGAGTATCGTCTGCCCGGTAGACTTGTATAAGCCATATTCCTTGGCATTCGAGGTGTCTGTCGGGTTTGGTTAGGAGACGTTGCATTATTTATCTGCAAAAAGTCCACATTATCATTTTAAAATGCGCCTAAATGGCGTTAAAGTGCAATATATTACACGGCAGAGTGCGAGAGTATAAAGTATAAATATCTTGGCCTTGACTGTGTTGAAGTGTTTTCCACCTGCCACAGCGTTGCAGGCAACTGCATGCCCCTGCAAGCCACGCCCCCTTTTTGGAAATTGTGGCATGCGTTTAATGAGCTGCACCGAAGCAGCTCAAAAGCCATTTTGCGGGCACTTGAAGCGGCCAGCGATGAGCAAGTGACAATGGAGAGGACAGAATAAAGAGGACAAAAAGAGAGGAGAGTCCCGAGGGAGCTGAAACTGATGGTGATGGGGTAAAGCGAATTGGGGAAAATGCGTGGGAAAGCGTGTAAGTGACACCAAGCAATTTACAATAATTGCAAAACGGAGTCAGTAAGGCAGACAGCCAACGAAGGACTCTGGCCCCTTAAAGTGCACTTCAACTTAAACCGAGTCAACTAAAGGCGAGAAGTAGGCAGCAAAAAGTTAAATGGTCTTAGGAAAGAGAGCGAGAGAGTAGAGATAGATAGAGATAGAGATAGAGGAAGTGACGATGACGACGACAAGTCGTAGAAATCTTATTAAAACTTACAGCTGCAATAAATAAAATAAATTTATTCCATTATGTTAAGCAAACACGATTTACGGATTATAAAGATGATTTATAATCAGAACCAAACACCGTAATCCACTTGCATAAACAGGCAACACCACCAACACCACCATCAGCAACCATCGCAGTGGGGCAACGTCGACAACAACTTGGCACAAACATGAAGCATAACAAGCAAAGGCGAAACCACAAAGCTCGCCCTGGTCAGAGAAAGAGAGAAGAGCACAGAGAAGAGTAAGAAGAGTGAGAAGAGAACACAACTCTCTAGACGGGCTGCAGCCAGAAGCAGGAAGCAGAAGCAGAAGCACCTGGTCAGTGGTGCGGTGGTGCAGTGGAGCAGAGAGGCGGCTTATGAAAACTGAATCGATTTCAATATTTACACAGCACAAACGATAGCAAGATGGACGGAGATGGCTGGATGAAGAAGAAGAAGCAGAAGAAAACAAGGTCCATGGCCAGTCAGCTTCAATCGAGCGAAAATCGGAGCACGGAAGCGGAAGTGTATAATTTAAAATTGACCTCACAACGTGCCAACTAACAAATCTGAGACGGCAACTGACGGCGATTCGAAACGGTTAAAAAAATGTGTAAAATATGATAAGCAGCCACATTTTTATTTTTGAAAACGATTCTCACTTTAATCAGCTTCGCTTGGCTGCCATTTGGGTCAACTATCTTGCTCTCTTGCACCTTTCCGCTCTCTCTCTCTTGCTCGAATCACTCTCAGCTGGCGGAACAAATTGCATTTGATTAGCCAGAAAATGTTCGTGTATCGTTGCATTCATTGAGCGAATTGAGATGTGCATTCCATGGAAATTGTACACAGAAAAAAATCATTCCAAATTCAATTTAAGAATTCTTGATTTTATGTATGTATGTATTCAGGATATTATTGTTAAATTATTTAAGTTAATATAAGTTAAATAATCTGCGGAAATTCTTAAAGAGCTCCGACAGTTAAGATATTTGCAGAGAAGGAATTGAAGTATCGTAATTTTTATTTATTTTATTTATTTATTTAATGTCAACTAAGTACAGTTGACCAAAATTAATGTACAAAAATTAAAGTAAAAGTTAAATATTATTAAAAGTTAAGTAATATTAAATTAATAAAAGATAAATTTATAATTAAACGAGTTTTTCGTACTTGGTTAAAAAAACCTTGGACATTCAAACTTCTAACATCTAATCAAATTGATTTGATCCTGAAATCCCCGATGTTTTTTTCTGTGTACGAGGCTTTGGCTTTAATTCAAACTAAACCTGCCTCTGACAACTCCAACTGCATTGAGAGCCTCAACCACAATAATGACTTTGATTATCCCGAGTTTTACATAGCCATGGAATCAGCATGGAATATGCACTTAATGCGCCTACAACTCGTTCTGAAAAGGGATGCATGCACTTCTCTCCTGCTCTTCTCTCTCCTGCTCTCCTCTCCCTGCCACGCCTTCAGTTGGGGCTTCCCTTTCAGCCTGGTTGAATGTCTGGCTGTCTGACTGTCTGACTGGCGGCAGCTCAGTGCGACTCAGCTGAGATTGAAATGGGGCTTTTGTGGGTGAGGATTTCGGTGACGGCAAACAGAGTGAGGCACACACACACACCTATACACACACTCACATACACACACACACACACACACAGATGTACGCATGCCACTGAAAAGCGCATACTATTTGCATATCATTACTGTGTGCGGGTGCATTCGTGTCTGTTTGATTACCTCACTCTCTCTCTCTTTAACTCTTTCTCGCTCTCTCTCCCTCTCTCTGTGTCTTGCTTGGCTTGTTTTGCATTGTACAGGTGAAATATGTGCGCGTGTGTGTCTGAATGCAAGTGTGGACAGACATTTCCAGGCCATCAAATCGAAACACTCGATAAATCAGTTTGACAAATATACAAATCGATCAGTTTTGCGGTGGAACTATGTCAGCGTCAGAGCGAGAAAAGCAGCGAGAGAGAGAGAGTCAGAGGGAGGAAAGAGGGATAGAGAGTTGAAGAGAGAAGGGGAAGAGGAAGAACCCGTGCAGCTAGAAGTCTGGCTAATGCAACAAACTCGCATCTAAGGATAATTGGTTTTTCAACATTGTTCTTTGGCAAGAGGTTTGAATGATTCGATTAATTGAAAAAGTGAATAATAAAAATATTTAATTTTTTTTATTTCAATTAGTGAAAACTAAAATCAGACGACAAGAATTGACACAAATTTTAAAATTATAATACAAATTAAATTATATAAAAAAGACTATTGCTAATATAATTTTTAAACTATAAGTTGTCATTGAAAAACTAATTTATTGCTTTTATTTTTTGATCAGCTAGTTAAATTTAAATCGAACTTTCCACTTTTACAATACATATTATTAAAATTAAATTTTTAAATATAATTATATCGTATTACCAGGATACCGCTTTCAAAAGTAGTACTATTTCGGTTATTTTCCTGCTCACCTAGGTGTTAAAGTTTGATTTTTTTAAAACTCTTATACTTTTTGCGAAACTGCGACCTGAATATAATGCGAAAATAAATCAATACTTTTATAGATCTCAGCTAAACTTCGCAACATATTTTTGACCATATATTGTGTAGCATATTTTTTGTAGCATACTTATGAGCGCAAAACCTAAGAAGAGCTGGAATCATTTTGTGCTCATTATTAACGACATATGTTGTGATTTCCAATTAGCTAATTACCCATCATCGATACAAAAATGAAGTTACATCATCACGGAAACACACACACACACACACACAAACAGAGAAAGAGACAACCGGGAACAAACACAATTGTCGAGTCGAGTCATTTAGCAGCTGTCAATACAAAAGGCAGATACAGAGAGAGAGAGAGAGAGAGAGATAGATAGATTAAGATAGAGATATTTAGATATTATACCCTGGAATGGGCAGTTGTTGTATTAGGTTGTCTGCTTGTTTCATGTGATTTAATGAACTCATTAACATAATCTTAACATCTCATCAAGTGTTCGAAAGCCAACCTTACGACAGGCTAACTTGAGTATTGTTAACATCATGTGTCGGCCAGTTGTCACAGTGTGCCTGTGTGTGTGTGGGTGTCTGTGAGTGGGTGGAGGGAGGGGGGCATTGACAACATGTTGCATGCAACGCTGTGAGTTATGCTACGGAAATGAGGTTCATGTAACCATGTAATTATTGCCATTCAAGGCAAATCAATGAACACATTTCGGGCGTGTATCTCGGCCCTTTCCTCTCTCACTCTCTCTCTCTCTCTTACTATCTCTTCCTTTCTATCTGCCTGTCCTTATAACGAGGCACAATAATCGTAGTGGCAGGTTGACTTTGAAATTAATGATATATGAGATAGTTGCTACTCGTAGCTGTGCCCCAATTTCATTTCGAATACAGATACTCATGTTGCAAGTTGAGGGGCTTTAAAGTGTGGCAAGCAGAATGTCGGCTTATGGATATCTAAGAGCTCATAAAACGCGATTTGAGATCCGAGTGCTGTGTGCTATAAATCATGAGAAAGCGAATTAAAACTCAAGTACATTAAAATAATATCTTCAACGTGTAGAGACAAGCGCCACAAAATGAAGAAAGTCGGCTAATAAATTTTTGTAATCTGCATAAAAACCCAGCTCGCTATTTTGGCGGGGGTGGGGGAGGAAGAGAAGGGGAGGGACGGAGGTTGGCAACTCGACCGAGCACACATTCAACGAGGTTAAAATGAAAAATACAAAATATATGCATGGATATACTAGTCAGGTGAGTGAGCAGTCAAGAGAGAGAGGGGTAGAGAGAGAGAGAGAGAGGAAAGAATCTGAAGCGACAACAGCTTGTTGAATACAATTATGGCAGCTTGAGATTGAAACTTGAAGCGCGCTGTCCGCGATGATGAAGTTGCCACTTAGCCAGCAACAACAACAACAACACGAGCAAGAACAACAACAACAACACGAACAAGAACAACAACAACAACAAAAACTGCAGAGCACAAGTGCCACATTAACAAGCAGCAACGGCAAGAACTTGGGACTCTTTATTACCCTCTCGAGTGAAGGGGAACTGCGAGAAGTGGGCGAGAGCAGGGCGTGGCACTCTCTGCTTGTACACAGAGAACAAAAATTATTATAAAATTCAAGTTTTAAATTCCTGATTTTGGCAGGAAGTTTTAAGTGTGAAATAACACAAAATGCGGATAAAATGGCAGCTAATCAACATTAAAATGGCAAAGAAAAAGTCTTAAGCAACTGATTACACTGAAAAAATTCGAAAATAGCCGTGATAATCAAAACATTTGCGGAAAAGGAGCGTAAAAATTGAGCTTGAATCAAATTTGTACCTGGTTAAAGTAAATCCGGGACTGCCAAACTTTTGGCAACGCAACGCATCGTCTTGATTATATTTAAGAATTCCGGATATTTTTTGCGGTGTAGGAGCCAAAGTTCCAGAGCGATTAAATTTAATTTCTGTGTGGGCGGTAGATGCTTGAACGGGTAGCCAATGCCGTCGTCGCCGTCGTCGTCGTTGGTTGCAGCTGCGCTGGAGGCTCTGACTCGCAGTTAAAGTGTCGCCAAGGATCAAAGCGAGTCGAGTCGAGAACGGTCGACATTTATGAAAAATTACCGGCATGAAAGGAGAACAGCCGCACACCCATCACCCACAAACACACACACCCACACACACACACACACAATGCGAAAGGTGAAACCCACTAAAGTGAATCCAACGCGACAGGAGGCATTCCAAGGGAACTGGGAACAGGTCAGGGGCGGGGGGGAAACTGAAGGCCAGGCCAAAAGACAATAAGCGCATAAATTACGCACGAAAAGCGCGAGGCAAATGTGAACAGAAATTTACTCATACACACACACACACACACTTACAGTTGGGGCAGTTGGGCAGCTTCTTCTTCTTCATCTTCTTCTTCTTCTGGTTCTACCTCATCTGCCGCTTCAGTTTAACAAACGTAATGAAAACGTGAATCCCTGCGTGGCATTTACAACTCAACGCAATTTCTTCTGTTTCCTCATCGTCTGCTTTTTCTTTTTGGCCAAGCAGTCACCAGAGATTACTGAGGCTCACACGCACACTCACAAGCACACACACACACACACCAGAGCACTCATGCTGTGGCCACACACATACACACACACCCACACACGGCATTTACTTATACGCATTGTTGGTCTATCTGAGCCTTGGCTTTTCTCTTCTCCCCGTCTCACATTCATATTGCCATTTTTTGTTTCCTCTCTCTCTTCCTCTTAAGAGAGCTCCTTGAATTTATTATACACCATTTTGTGGTGGGCAGTGTAATATTTTTATAAGTAGGCAGAAAACTCAGCCCCCAAATCCGAATGAAAAATCCAGTCGAGTCATAAAGCTGCCTGTCGTCAGCGTTTGTCATTGCGGAAATTACATATTTCTATGTTAATTTCGTGGCCCATACAAATACGTATACGTAATACGTATACACTGAAAAAAATCAGAATTTAAAATCAATTCCAAGCGGTGTCTTAGCTTCGGTAATCTCGGGTACAGCTGGGACTTAACGATTTTTATTTTAAGTTGATTCAATTTGTTTTTTTTTAAAGAAAAATACGATTTAACAACAATTTTATTTTAATTGAAAAAAAAATTTTGACTCAATTTTTTGTATGACTTTAATTGGTTTTTTATTTGTTGTAGTATTTATATAACTTATCACAATTTTTCTATGTTATTTAACAGTTTATCAATAATAACAAAATAATAGGAAAATAATAACAAAATTAACCTCGAGGTTAAATATAAAAATATCGTAATTTAAATCAATTTTTTTTAAGTTTATTTGCCATTTAATTCACAAATTGTGTGAACTTAACAAATATAGTCTGAATACTTAAAAAATACATGCCAAAATCAAGTATTTTAAAATTGAATTTCAGCATGATTTTTTTTACTGTGTACTCAGCTCATTTTAGCTCCGGTGCCTCAGGTGGCGGCAGGTGGAGCTGGCGACCTGTGGCAAGCGTAAATTGTTGCACTGTCGGCCACCAAATGGTCTGCGAACTTTGCCTAATTAGAAAATCACAGCGCCAAGCGATGCAATGCTGTTGATGTGGCTTTACAGCTGCCACGCCCCCTCTGTACAGAACACCGCCGCCCCTCTTACAGCCACTTGCAATTTGCGAGCACTGGCTATATGCAAAGGGGTACGGGCAGATAGAGGGGGAAGGGCATTAGGTGGCATGGTGGCATGCAGCAAACCACATCTATGTACGCTGTGTTAACGTATAATTCTGTTATGACTTCTGCGTCGTCCCCGTCCCCGTCCCAGGCCCCGTGGCAACACATAACGGGACAGTTAGACACGCGCAATTGCAACATGAAACAGAGTCAAACCATTTGCCACACACAGTAGTGGCAAGGAGGTATATGGGGGCAGTTGAGGTAGCTGCTGTAGTTGTTTTTAATATTTGAGCTCCACAGGTTGCAAAGCAATTAGCGAATAAAATAACGAGAAGACCTTTCGACGCCATGTTGTTGTTGCTGTTGTTGTTGTTGTTGTTGTTATGGTTGTCGTTGTTGTCGTTGACATTAACACAACTTGTTAATTAAATAAGTATGTAACGGTTTGCACTTCAGCCTGTCTGTGTGTGATTGTTTGTGTATTTGTATTGTCGCGGTTGTTGCGTCAACAAAAAGAGAGACAGAGCATATCGAATTGGTTTGGCAACATTTTGTTGCAAGCGAAACGCACATTTGATGTGGCACAAACAACAGCAAGAGCCACAGCAAAAGCCATTGCCACAAACAACTCGCTGGTCTTTTGAACTCGACATTAACGCGTTAATTGCATTTTCATGTTGTTCTCGGAGGTCAGTTATTTGTGCTAAACATAAAAGGCCGACCAAAGGCACATTACCAACTCGAGCTTTGGCCTAATGATGGCCGCCTTTATCCTTCATTTTCATCTTTTTAATGGTCCAAACAACACAATGACAACAGTTGGTGTCATTAGCATCAATCCATGCCACATTTCCTTACATCACAAAAAAGGGAACCTCAGCTCGACCGATTGATTCAATTAGATAATGTTTGAGTACGTGAATGATACGAGTACTCATAATCATACTCGTTCTCGTACACGTATTTAAGTGTTGCATCAAAACTCAATCGCCGTGGGGCATCTTTACTCGCATTGTGCCGCACTTTCACTTGCCGCCATCTGACTTGCCCCAGGGATTTGCCAATTGTCAGTGCACAACACGGATATGCCCCGAGATCTTTTCCTCATTTAGAGTGCCATCTGGGACACGGCTCGTTTTGTTGCAAATGTGGAATTTAAAGTGCGGCAATTAGCGGTCATGCATCCCTTATTATCAGCCCTTATATATGACAGGGTGTGACAAGAAAAGGGAGCGTTGCAACATATAGTTTATTTCAAAAAATTAATTTTTAATGGATTTTTTTTGGGAATGATGACTGTTGATTGTTACTGAGGTTAATTTTATAATTGTTTGTTCTTTCTTATGGTAAAAGAAGATACAACTTTGTAGGTATTTTTGTTTCTATAAGCAAGACGAATATAAAAAACAAAATTAACCATTAAAAATAAACAATTATTTGCTGAACTTAAAAAAAAAAAGTATAATTCGGAACCAAATTCAAAATAAAGAATTATACTCAAATAAAAACAAATCTTCAGCATAAAATTCTCGCACATCTTAACTTTGCATAAAAGTGAATATTCGAGCATTATCCAAATGTTTCTTTTAGTAAATATATTTCTCTATATACGCAGGTCAGATTTGTGCTGTTTCAATTGAATTGCCATTGGGGAGGTATATTTGTTCCTGGTTTATTTATTGTATTTTTAAACTGTTGTTGGGACATCAAACACTAAAAGGGCTTAAGGGGATTTCGCTGACGTTGGATTTGACGCACTTGTTCGATATGGTTTCGATTCAATTCATTTGGTTTGAATTGAATGCGACTACTGTGTGGGTTGTCTGGGTTGTCTGGGTTGATTGGGTTGTTTGGGTCGTTGTTGTGTTGTTTGTGTTATTGATTGCTTGGGGGCATCTAAAGCTGCCACTTCCCACTTCCTGCTTCCCGTGGTGTCCTTCTGTGCACTTTTCTTTGCCTTGTTTGTCAATTAATTTAGAATTTTTACGCCTAATCTGTATCCATGCAACACTGGCAACTTTATACATGCAAATGGCATCTCCTTGTCAATTTTCCAATGCTTCCGACTGGTTAATTAGCCACGCCCACAGGTAAACAGCTTCAAACAGTCCCCCCACAATGGCCGCTCAATCAGTGGCACGCAGTTTGAAGTTATTAACAGAATTCTTGTTTGCACTTCATTTGAATATCAAGTTTCGCATATGTCACGAAAAAGCCATTTACAATTTGTGGGTGGAATTTGTGCCTAGCTGGGGAGACAATTTGCGATGAACGAACCTTTCAATAATCATAAATCAAGATAGGTAAGATTAGCAGCATTGATTTCTCTCTCTTATCTAATATTTATTCTCTTTTTTAAATTATTTCTTTACTATTTTAACACATTCTTATGTAATTTTTAGAACTTACAAAAAAGGAAAGTTCTTACTATTTTTTTTTTAAATACTCATGGTTAAAAGTATTTAGTTTTTATAAAGACAGAAGAGCTTTGGAATGGTATAGCTATTGAGAGTTGACATACTGAAGTTATCGCAGTAGTCTTTGAGATCAAATAGTAAATAAAATAAGCTTAAAAAAGAACTCATATATTTTCACGAGGGACCGCAAATAATAACGAAAAATAAAATCACAAATAATGATTACATGTGAGTTTTATTTTTTTCGCTCAAATTTAATCATTATCATTGAAGAAAATCCTTAAAAATTTTTAAATAATCACTACTATGTAATTTTTATAATAAAACTCATAAGGATTACAGTCTTACATTTTCTTTTCATATTTTTTCCTAATTACTATTTATTTATTTATTTATTTGATTTAGCGATTCACGTCTTACTATTCTCGACCACCATATGTTATCTATAATTGGATTATAATTACAGAAAATACTAATAAATCGCATATATTGAGTAATATTCATCTATACTCATGGGCTCTCGTAAATTCTTCAGTCATTACCAGCTGTAGCAATTTGTATAATACGAGTGGAAATACGATCTGTAAGTGACTGTTAATTTAGACAAATTGGCTGACGAGAGCTGCGAGTGCACATTGGGCAAATTGTTATTTGTTAAATGGCCCTGTTCAAATAGAGACTCACACTCGCACTCACACTGTACATACAAAGAGGGGTATTCAGAGACATTCATATCGAATGGTAGATGAGAGTCAACATTTCAACGCTTGCCTCTCTCCCCTTCCCCTTCCCCCTTCTCTTCCTTTACTTCGCCCTTTTTGAAGACTTGTGTGCAATTTGTTGTTTTAGTTTTCAGTTTGTGTTAACTGAAATAAATGCTGATTGACTTTTATTGCAATGTTATTCGAGTGCAGTTAATAAGATAAAATTAAACGCCAGGATTTACTGCAGTTCGTTTAAATTTGTTTGAATTTAAAGCGGGGGAAATAGAAAAATGGGTGGGAAATATTTACCGAGTTTGGAATATACACTCCCCGAAATTTAATTAAAGGCACCTAATTTTTGCATGAAAAATTATGATTGGCGATAACGGTACCTTAAATTTGTCATCAAATGTGGTCATTCTTATTAGTTGTCTATTATAAGTTTCGAAAAAATCATTTACCGTTAGATTTCAGGTTGCTTTTTCTGAACTTTCGTTTTGGTGCAACTTTTAGTGCGAAATTCAATTAAAGGCAGTGCCTTTGTAGTTGTTTCCAAGAAATGTCCTGATGACAAATAAATTATGTCAGTATTTATTTTAAATGCTGAGTCTATTGATAAGTAGAAAATAACTGAAAAACGCAGATATCAATTCCGAATTAAATACAGGAAAGGGTACGGCACTATCATCCGAAGAAGTTGCTAAGGTCCTTGCTTACAAGGATACTGGGAGCTCCAACCAGAAAATTGCATTGATATTTACTCGTTCAGTCTCAGCAAAGTACAATATTATCAAATTAAAGGAAAACTATACGAAAATCGGTCTAAAAACAAAAATCAAAAAATTTCCCTAAAGGCCAAATCGGGAATTTTTCGCTCCAGTTAAAAAAAAAAACTCTACTGTATCCAATTTTAAAACTGATTTGCAGTTGCCAATAACAACACTTCGAGTACACCAAATTTTGCCGAGCAGCGACCGCTCAATGTAGATTAAATTGAAGTTAAAGACAGAAGTATGGTTTTTTGCAACATCTAGTATTGCTTATCTATGGGTCTCAGTAAGAGCTGTCTTCAACTTCAATTTAATCTACATTGAGCGGTCGCTGCTCGGCAAAATTTGGTGTACTCGAAGTGTTGTTATTGGCAACTGCAAATCAGTTTTAAAATTGGATACAGTAGAGTTTTTTTTTTTAACTGGAGCGAAAAATTCCCGATTTGGCCTTTAGGGAAATTTTTTGATTTTTGTTTTTAGACCGATTTTCGTATAGTTTTCCTTTAATTTGATAATATTGTACTTTGCTGAGACTGAACGAGTAAATATCAATGCAATTTTCTGGTTGGAGCTCCCAGTATCCTTGTAAGCAAGGACCTTAGCAACTTCTTCGGATGATAGTGCCGTACCCTTTCCTGTATTTAATTCGGAATTGATATCTGCGTTTTTCAGTTATTTTCTACTTATCAATAGACTCAGCATTTAAAATAAATACTGACATAATTTATTTGTCATCAGGACATTTCTTGGAAACAACTACAAAGGCACTGCCTTTAATTGAATTTCGCACTAAAAGTTGCACCAAAACGAAAGTTCAGAAAAAGCAACCTGAAATCTAACGGTAAATGATTTTTTCGAAACTTATAATAGACAACTAATAAGAATGACCACATTTGATGACAAATTTAAGATACCGTTATCGCCAATCATAATTTTTCATGCAAAAATTAGGTGCCTTTAATTAAATTTCGGGGAGTGTAAATTTTAAGAGCGTGAAAAATCGAAGCTGCAAAATTGTTAAAAAATAAAAAGGCTGACAAAAGTGTTTCAAAGTGGCAGCATATGTACGTGTATGTGCCAGTTAAGCCCCTGACACGCCCCCTCCCCCTCCGCCGCCCCTGCTACCACCTCTTGCCCCTTCCTTGTGCCATTGTTGTTGGCTCTGAAACATGAAGCAATAACAATAAAAGTATTGGCTGGATTTTCCAAATGGTTGCATTTCATAAGATTTTTACAATACTCGTACATCCCTGTGTCGCTGTCTGTCCGTCTCCCTCTACACACACACACACACACTTCAGTGGGGCTGCAACATTTGTTGATAATATTGTTTTTCTTGCTGTTGTTGATTTTACTTCTGCAATTGCAGCACAGCTCAGCAGTTTAAAGTTATTGAAGTTTGTGCCGCGCCCACTGAGGCGTACTTGAGCTCACATTCAATCTGTAAATTGCTTTAATCGCTTCGTGGCAGTCCAGTGTGGGGTTGTGTAGCATAGTGTAGTGCAAGTACATACATATGTACGTGTACTGTATATAAATATATACTCGTATATGCGTCAGGCTAGTCCACTTATCTCTGTACAGCTCGCTGCTTTTGTTGCATCGCCCCTTGATGGTACTCGATAGCCATGTACGCCTGTACTTCCTGGCCCCTTAGTCCATTCCCTTCCCCTTCCCCTTATCCACCCCCTTCGTCGGTCATCCCCCTGGCCAAAAGATGTTGATAAGCAGTGACAAAGTGCGCTTAGATAAGACACCGCGCGCGCACTCAGAATTCCTTTTCTCAATGGATTTATACGCGTACACTGAGCGATAAATGTGCATACCATATCATAAAACTAAGCTTATAGCTGCTTAGTTGTTATTGTAAATAAAACAAGATATCGATTTTAAATTCGAAAATTCAACGTTTTTAATCTCCAGATTTAATAATTAATCAATTTTAATTTACAACTTAGTTCTGCAAGTGAATTACGATAAACAAACACTAGTGTGTTGTCGATTTAATAGACTCGATTGATAGTCAAAAAACTAATCGAGTTAAATTACTTGTAAGTACATCTGGTTATCGATTTTTCGATGCTTTTTAAATAAAATCTAAAACTAATCAGTTTTATTTTAATTATGTTGTATTCTTCTCAACTTTTCATGTATTATTCGCTCAGTGTATTTTATAAACTCTTTTCTAGCGCAATTTTCAATTGCCGATCGTTTGTTAGCGATAATATCGAATGTCAATGTCAGTCAGGGTTTTGCCAAAGCTGCATAGCCTCGGACCGTGCTGGCTGGAGTTGTCCCTGTTCCTGTCGAGTGTCGTCCTCGTTATCCTTAACTGATGCCAGTGCTGTCTGCAAGTCTGTTTTTTGTTGTCTGTTGTGTGTTGTCTGTTGTTCTTCTATCTCGTGACTCGTGTCTATTGAGTGAGGAGTTGCACTTAATGTGCGATGCGACATGCGCGATGCTTTATCAGCTTCGATTGGCAATTTTCGAGTGATTTGTTAGCAATTGCTTTGAGTTCACTGCAGCGACTTGGGAAAAGGGATACGATTCGCTTAATGCCTGGCCAATTTTAATCTACTTTTATGAGTACGAGCATAACCAGCTCTGTTGCCTGGCACAAGCCCCAAAACAATTTAAGTTAATTTTCAGATACTTTCATAATTCATACGAGGCACTGTGCAGAGTTGAAACCAAAGAGCCAACCGCTGGTTCAATTTCCATTAACATACACAAGTGACTGTCCAATAAAAATAAGGAAAATATGCAACTGAAAAGCAGCAGCAACAGCAACAGCATAAGCAAATGTGCCAGACTGTGTGGCAAAGCAGTGGCAGGAGGAGTCAGGAGTTAGCCAGAGTTTGTATTGACTGTTATTTGTTTTCTAAACTGCCGCCAAAGTTGCAGAAGCCCAGGTGTAGAAAGGACGAGGGGCAACAGGCAGGGGAACAGGCAGGGCAATGGCATACATGCACTTAAGTGTATTGAAAATTATTGCAAAAATATAATTGAATTGCCTCGATACTCGATACTCGATACTCGGCACGAGTCTCTAGCTCGCTCTCGCTCTACCCAAGAGTAAACGCATCGCTGGGTTGGGTTAGTTTATGTGGCAACGCTTGTTGTTCTTATACTCGGCACCCAAAGGTTACAGTTTTAGATTAACTTTGTGGCATCGTATACATTTTATCAGTAACTTATAATAATTAAAAAATAAATTAAATTAAATTACAAATGTTTTTATTTATTTAATTTATCTTGTTTGTTCAGATTCAATCAAATCAATACAGAGTATCTCACAGTCGAGCTCCCTCCACTCCAATGCCCTTACTGGCTTTTTTCCATGTCGCGCCGAAGTTTGATTTATTTTTAGAGGCAATCCATTGGTTGCGGGTTTGTTTTAGGTTTCACATTTTTCCGTATTTTCCTAGCTGAATGTGTTTACGCCATCGGGCAAAGTGGGAAAAGTGGAAAAGCCGGTGCCAATCATAGTATGGAATGCACACAGAGCAGGCCTATTATGGAGCAAAGCAATATGCGATTGAAAGCCAGATCATCTTGGGTCTGCATAGATCCCCCAACTGGGAGTTCAGTTTGTCTAGACTCTATTTTGCGACTGCCATCGCTTGTTGCCTCCTCTCCTCTCTCACTCTGGGCTCCCTGGGCTTGTTTATTTGCCTTGTTTCTAGTGAAATAATTTATGACGGTCGTGTCGAGCGGATGCGTACCCATAATTCGAAGGATTGTGCTAAGCGCAATACCGAACACGGAATCGTTCTGTAAATTACGCGTTGTGGCCCAAAGGGTTGAGGAGCTTAATGGCTTTATGAGCGCCCCGGGGCATTGCCAAACGAGGCATTATTATGTCCTGAATCCTGGATCCTCGCACACACACACACACATGACTATTTATAGGAGGAGACGGCATCAAATGAAGTTGTTAAAATGAGTTGCTTAAATTTCTGTTGCTGTTGCTTTTGGTGTTGCCATTAGTGCCTCGACTCATTAATGTGACTGTTCCCCTGACAGAGATGAGGTGCAGGACGGACTTTTGCTATTCTCTACTCTCTATTTTTCATTTTTCATTTATCGATCCGACTGCCCTTTGTCTCCGACTGCACACTGAATTTTTGTGGCTGTTTTGTCAGTTGTTTGTCCCGCTGTGAGCTCAAAAGTCGACTCTGGACGCGTTTCCTTATCACGTGGCTGCAATCGTCGCAACTCCCGTTAGAACGGGTACTAATTTGGCTTTTTTACAGGAGTTGGACAGAGGGAGAGTGAGCGAAAGAGAGAGGGGGAGGGAGTGGGAGCGGCGCTTTATGAGAATGTCGTGTACATCGCACATTCATTAGGCCAGCAGCTGTGGGCTCACCACTGACCACGGACCAGTGACCACCTAACCCCTCAACTCTCAGTCCACAGTCCTCACCCATTGCCCCCTGCCCCTCTCCCTCCTTCTGCTGCTGCTTGTTGTTGCTATTTGTTACAATATTTCAATATTTTGACATACGCACCGAAAGTCATGGCGACCACTCCCAGTCACCCCGTCACCCCGTCACCCTGTCACCCTTTGCTGTCGTTACTTGCAACCCCTGCCCCTCCGCTCCCCTCTCTCCCCTGTCTCTGTCTCACTCTACTCATCGGCATCGACGTGACGCCGCGGGAGATCTCCGAGAACGACGGCGTCTCTCTTGTTTGGCTCTTTGGCTGGTCGAAATTAATTTTAAGTAGGTGGACAGCAGTTCGCAGCCGCAATAATTCTTCATGTAACCGACGCTCTTCTTGTTGTTGTTATTTTTCTTTTTTCTCTTTCATTTTTTTTATTTTTGGCGAAAATTTATAGCGTTTTCTTTTCCGGCATTTTGGTTTGCCGTTCGCTTTGCGTAATGAATTTTTATTGTGATGGCGCGTTTGGCTTCACTTCCTTCACATTCACCGTCTGTCCCGGCTGCCCCTTGGAAAGTGCTTGCCACAGCCAAAGCACTGCGCTTTATCTTTGGCTGTTGCATATTCATGATCTCAACTCCCATTCTCCCCTCGTTTCGCAACCCTCTGGAAATAAACATCGCTCATTTTTGGCCAAACAATGGACAGTCGTCCATTCGGACTGGATTTATGGATGCGAGAAGCCTCAACATCAGTTTAATGTCTGTCTTTTGACCACTCAAAGCATATGGCCTTAAGGTCATTGTAATTGCCAAAGGAACGAATATCCCTGTGAGTACCTTATAAAGCACATTCTTCAGGCCATTGGCCAATGAGTATTTCAGGTTTAATGCCGCCACCATTTGGCACACTTTAAGGACAATGCAGTGCACGCAGATAAACATTTATCCGAGAAACATGACCTCGAGATACAGAAAATAATGCTAACATTACACTGAGGGAATGAATAAATATTCTTGTACATTACATGTTATGTCTAAGTATATGATTTTATAGATAATAATTAAAAAAATAATATTGTGAGAGGTATAAATAAAATAGAATAAATTAATATCTCTCTTGGCATTTATGAAATTCACATGAATAATACCCTCTAGAAGGTATAAGACCATATAAAATAATAGGCATGAAACAATATATCAAAGTTTTTCTATGCTCCACATTTTTATGGAACACTATTAATTTAATAATTATTTCTATATTTATATTTAAATCTCGTTTTTGTAAGACAATTGTAAGAGCTTAATAATAGAGTAACAAGGTAATACAGTAACTATTTCTCAAAGTTAAATTTAAATTACAAAATTTGCAGAAAATATTTATAATAATTTGAAATGAAATACACGAAATTGAAGAATTTAATAATTATGCTAGACTTTATGCTCCAAGTATTAACAAAAGTTAATGCATTTTTATAAAATCAGCTTTATGGAAAAAAAGTAAAATAAAACAAATATAAAAATTCCTATTTCTAATTTAATTTAATGTCATTTTAAAATAAAAGAAGTATTTGTAAAGCAAAACATGCAGTCGGGGACAAATGAGGCGCAGTAATTGAGAACGGCTTTGGGCCAGGAGGGAAGGACACCAGCAGTACAAAAGGACAGACAGCGAGAGAAGGGGAGAGGGAGAGGGAGAGATGAGAGAGGGAGACACGTGGCAGTCATTAAACGCATAACTTGATATTTGTTAAAAATCAACTGAAAGCCGCTGATTGCCGGTGACTGGCAACTGGCGACTGGCGACTGGCGACTGTTGTCCTTTGGCTTCGATTCGTGGCCAGGTTCGTGCCTCTCGTGGCATCGAGGAAGGTTTGCTTAATTACAGCCGCAGTCGGATGGCATTGTTGCGAGTGGCAAATCTGGGGCTTAATGCATATTTCAGGACAGGACGGGACAGGACAGGATAGACCGCAACCCTTCGCACGGAAAACACGTTTAGACTTGAAGTGCGCTTGAGCGTAAATTAATTAGACCAATTAAAGCGGCTTAATTGAGTTGCTGCCTGTCGCAAGGACACCAGCCAACAGCAGCAGCAGTCAACGGCACAGACTGACTGTCAGTCAGTCAGTCAGTCAGTCACTTCATGTCCTTTTGTCCTCATTTTGTTGTGTTTCCCTTGCGTTTCCTTTTTATTTTTGTGACTTACGACCAGTTGATAATCTGCCACCATTTTCTCAGCTGCAACAGCCGCTTAAGTCTTTAGTTGCGGGCCTAATCTGCGTGGCAGGACTTATTTTCTCGGTCTCTGTCCAACATAATTGTCGCGAGCTCATCTCTCTCTCTCACTCTCCATCTCTCACTCTGTCTATCTTTGCTACTGACTTGAGTTAATTGCTTTAATTGGCACTGCGCTTTATTTTGGCCCGATTTGTCCTCAATCTGTCCGGCATATGTCCTGACGCTGGCCGTTATAAATTTAATCCGCTTGATTTAAATACAGTTGCCAGCAAAAGTTGCTCAAGTTATCACTATCAAGTCGAGTGTGTGTAAGGGGTATGTTACAGTCGGAGCCATAACTCCTAAAGCGGCGAACAGCAACAACAACACAGCGAGTGAGTTGCAAACAAAGTTTGCTAAAGTCAAAGAAGCAACTGTAAAGCAGAGCGAAGCCTAAAGTGGCAAGCGGAAAGCAGCTGCTTGAGGAGGGGTTAAGGGGGCTAAAGGGGGTCTGAGGGGTTTGGGCAATTCCCCAAAGTCACATAACTTCAACGGGGCAGCAATGAAAAGGAGTAAATTCTAGCGAGATCCTTTCTCAGCCAAAGGCTTCACCAAGACAGAGCCAAGTGTCTGCTCTCACTTAAAGTGTATACATGTGTATAAGTGTATAAGTGTGTGGGTGTATACACTCAAAAGAAAATCATACCAAATACTTCTTATTCCAATTTAATAGATGTTTGTTTACTGCTCATTGGCAATATTATAAATAACATATATAAATAAATATAGCATTTAAGTTTAAAATTCTTGGATTTGTTTTATCCCGGAATTCCAGTTTATTTTTTTCAGTGCACTTTCTTTTTTTGGGGGCGAGTATTGTTTTTGTGCGCCGTTTGCTGTGTTGCAGTGAAAGAAATGGTTAAAGGCAACTTTTCACATTATTTTTGAGCCATTTCGACCTCATTGAAGCGCAACACAAAGCAGCACAAAGTGCCACCAACGCCGCACATAAACTTTACCCCCTACCCCTGCTCATCCCCCTCCTGTGCTGCCCCCTGTGGCAGCCAACGTTAGTGGCGCCAGTCGACAAGGGAGCAGCAAAAGGAAAAGAGAAAGAGAAAAGGAAAAGCAAAAGCAAAAGGAAAGAAATCTATTTGTGATTTATACTAAGCGAGAAAGGGAACTGCCACTGCCACTGCCACAGTCGCTGCAACCAAAAATTGTGGCTCGTGCTTCAGGAGGGAGTAGCAGGTGGGGGAAAGTGGGTGGAAAAGTCTTGCAAAGGCGGCCGCAGCCACACGACCATGAAGTGCAGGTCTCTCCGTGAACAACATCTGCCCATTGCCCCTGCTGTTGTTGTTGTTGCCCCTTGCCCCGTTGCCACTTGCCACCCTGCCGCAGCTTCTTCAGCTCGTCGATGACGTCTAACGACTTGTGAAGCAATTGAGTTGAAAGCTGAGCTCACTTGGTAAATTCCTGTAGCAGGAGCCAGAGCCCAATCGGTGGCAGCAACCGTGGCCAAGGCGTTGCGACATGATTGCGTTGCCATTTCTGTTTATGCAACTCAATAAATCAAGTACACCCACGCCACTGCCCTTGCAATTGTAACCCCAAAAAAGGTTGTCCTTGTTTTGGGCGCAAAATAAAACGCAACAAAGACGCACCATAAAAATAGTTAAAGGCCGAACAAATGGCAAATGGCAAATGGACAATCGAAATGAAAATGAAAATGAAAACGAAAACAGAGAAACAGGGAACAGAAAACAGAAAGCAGAAAACAGAAAGCAGAGAACAGAAATTGAAACTGATTTCACGCCATGCGAATATCAATTTCAAATTTGCCAAGCCCACGAGCCACAAACAGAAGCCCTCAAATGGCCAGGACGAGAGGAAGGACCACGACCAGGTCGACAAGGTAGCAACTCTCAGGTTTCTCACAGTGTGTGTGCCACACTTCAACGCACAGCTTGAACTCACTGTGGCAATGAGAAAAGGGTTGCCACACAATCAACTTAGTTCAAGTTCGCACTGTTGTTGTTGCTGCTTTATTGTTATTGTTGTTATTTGTCTGGCCGGTCGCGTTCTGGCCTTTTATTAAGCGCCTGGCCACGCGTCTAATGAAGTGCTGATTGTGCAGCCTGCTAAGCACTCTCAGCTCTCAACTCTTCAACTGAAACAACAACTGCAACATCAGGAGAAATCAAGCAATGATATAAACTCACAGCTGCCACACTTCGGTTGACCTTTAAATGAGATTCAAATAATTGCTGCTGCCCCCGTTGCGGCTTTCGTTAACATTTGTTGCATTAAGCGCCGCCAGACGCCTTGCCACATGCCACATGCCACACGCCACGTGGCTGCACTGCAGCTGATACTTGCGAGGCTTAACTAAGTACACCTAGATACCAATGTATCTATGCTAGAATGGGGCGTGGACTTCCCTTAGAGACGCGTGATTTTCAACATCTACATCAACCGTATTCCAAAGGAATAAAAATTCTCAGAAATACTTTACATTAAAAATTTAATTTCTACTTTTATTAGTTCAGCTTTTAAAAACTACAAACAAAATATGACCAAAATTTTTCTGATAAAAATATCAAAATTTTAGAAATAAACGATTACGACTATCTTTCTACAAGATAAATTTTTAATAACAGAAAATATTGTAATAAATTCAGAATAACAAAATTGTATACCATTCTATGTGCTTTTTTATTAAAGTAAATCGATTTGGTCTTTAAGGAAAATTGCTCGAATTAATGTAAGCATGTAAATATTTACAAATTTAAATTTCGAAACTGAACAATATTTTGAAGCAGAAGTCAGAAAGAAATGGCAAAAAGCAAATTGGAGGAGTATATTGACACGAAGAAACCAAGTGGTTAAGGACTTTTATATTCCATAGCTTATAGGCAATTATCAAAAATACTCTTAATTTTGAAACAGGTTTTCTTAGCAATGTATCTATTTAAAAAACACAATTTCTAATTTATTAAATAAACATTAATTATATGCAGAGAAAAGTATTTAATTTGGTAGGGACATATTTATTTCCATACTTGGTGATTTTTCCTTCAAGTTGCTCTGCACGAAATTCGTAACTTTCAGTATCGTGTCACGAAAATAAACACGACTTACGCACATCCCTAGCAGACATTATTTACATTCAATTGTCGGGATCTGTTCCATCGATGAAAACTGCAGGGGAGGATCACACTACGTACAAATAAGAGTTTGGCACGCGGCGCATATTTAAAGTTCTCACTGTCCCATTGGCGAATTGTCGTCTGGAACTGTTTGTCCCTTTGTCTGTCTGTCTGTCTGTCTGTCTGTCTGTCTGGTTGTCTGACTGTCTGGCACTTCCTTGGCAGCATGGAGTATAATCAGTTTCTCATAAATTCAAATCAGCTCGTGTCACATAAATACCGAGATCTCCCTCTTATTGTGTGCGCCGAGATTTATGTGTCTAGCTCTGGGAAGACAGAAAAATATGAACATTTGATTTGGAATTTTTCAGTTCCGCCTTTGCTTCGATTGAACTTTGTCTTTTTCTTTTATTTTCATGTTGTGCACCGAGTGCAAGATGGGGTTATAGAGAGCACTTGTGCAGAAAGTTGCCACTAAACTTTGTCTGCAACGAGTCTTGGCCAAGACAAAAATACAACCACGCACTGGCAACAGTTTTTGGTAGACGCGATTGCTGCCAACAACCATCATCATAATAATAATCATAATCATCGTCATACTCAAACTCAAACTCACACTCACACTCATACTTGTACTCATATTCATTCGCATACTCACACTGGTGATTGTGCCCTGATTTATGCGTTGCTGGCAGCTTTCCAAATTTAATTACAAAGCGGCGCTTTGAGGCGCCCAAAATGAGCGGAAAATTGATAAACAATGAAAATTGAATTGTTCGCCTCACACACACACACACACACAGGGGTTGGTCCAAAGGGCAACTTTTTAAAGGGTTCGTCACGTGTGTGTGTGTGTGTGTGCTGCACCTTTTCCCTCTCCCTCCCCTCTAAACGCTAAACTTCGCCTTTTGTGTACTAAAAAACTTGTTAATAAAATAAACAAAGTTCGAGCGCGCTTAACCCCCATATGAATAAGTGCCACCCCCTGAACAAAAGGGCGGCAGGAAGAGGGAAGGCGGGGGCTAAGGGCTGAATTCTGTATAGTCTCGTATTGCAAATAGATTTCGAGCCAAAAACACAAATCATATAATCTTTGGCGTCGTCGCACGCTCCTTCGATAATCAAATTTAAAATATACTTTCCACACTTTTCTCGTTTTTCAATTTGACGCACGTTGCTCTTGTTGCTTCTGGTTGCTCCCCGACCCCCTCTTGTTGTGTGAGGGTGGTGGCAGCCACTGTGGTTTATTTGGCCTCATGTTGCACTGTTGAGCATGTAGCTCCAGGTTGCAGGTTCGTACTCTGTTCTCTGTTCTCTGTTGTGCGAACTTTATTGAGATTTATTGCATTTCATTGACAGACACTGGTTGGTTTAGCTGTCTAGTTCTCTCTCTCGCTCGCTCTCTCTCTCCCCCCCCCACCTCTCTCTCCTTTCCGAGGGGAATCCCCGTGGAGTGCTGAAATCACCTACTGTGTTGTCACTATACGAATATATACTCTGTACTCCGCATTCTGTATTCTGTATTCTGTACTTCTGTCGAAGCGTATGTGACTTTCGACTTCGATCATGGAGTCATCCATTGTTGGACAGGAATGTTCTGCTGTCATTGGGTCCAGTCCCTGGTCAGGGGCTAAGCTTTAATCGGATGAGGTGAAATTTTGCATGCCTCTCGGACTATGTGCCCTAATGAGCAGTGCCGAGCAGTGCAAGGAGCACGCACAGGACACTCGGTGGTAAGTCCTTGGGACCCCCGGGCAATCATCATCAGAGACTGCCGACGCCCACAAGCAATATCGAATTCCAGTCGCGACTTCATTTGACTCCCTAACTGCCCTGTCATTAAGCCATATGACTCCTTCCCCCATCTCACTCTCTCTCGCATTAGAATCAGCCACAGGACATTCATTTAGGCTGTCTGAAAGGCATAGCTCATTTGAGGCTCGGCTCTGTTCATTAATTCGGCTTTCTTCCTTTCACTCTCGTTGAAATTGACTCGTCCACCGTTTTACCTAAAACGCATTTTCCTGTTTTTAAAGTCCTGTCTGTTTTTCTGTCTGTCTTTCTGTCTTTCTGTCTGTCTGTTTGTGATGTTTGTTGCCCCGAAGGCTGCAGCATATTGCAATGCTCTATTGACGTCACATAACAGCGAGTGCAAGGGTGCGCTTTTTGGGGGTAGTACTCTCCCCCTCATCCTCTCTTCACCTCTCTCTCACTCTCTCTTCCTCTCGCCCACCTTCGTCGCCCTTTCTTTTCTCACATGCAACGGTAATTTGTTTTCATTTAGCTCAACGCTTTTATTTGGCATTTAGACATGCACACGGTGCCGCCCGTCGGCATTAATCCAAGGGTTGTTGATCCCTCCCACCCCTTTGAGTTCTGTTCTCGTTACTGTTGCGGAACGCCTTTTACTTTCTTCTATACCCTGTAATCATTAGGAAACAACAAATGGTAGTTGCGCTGTTGAAATGAAGGTAAGAGGTAAAAAGAGACAACTTCGATCGGTAAGAAAATAAATAAGTATGTGCAATCTTTCTAGATATAGCGAATCTACTCAGTTTAATAATTTTTATAAAAAAAACTATTATTATTATTACTATTACTATTATTTTTATTTTAATAAGCAGAAGTCAATCAGATATTTTTTATTCTTTCTAATACATCATTTATTTCCTGCTCTACAACATAAACAAATTCATCCCTTTCACTTTGTACTGGGTATCTGTTAGTCGTGCATGATTCGCTTTCTCACTTTCGGCTTCGCTGCTTCATAAATGTCATATGAGTTGTACAGTTCAATTAATATTATACGAGTATACTTCTAGATTTGTAGATCCTTGTCTCTGTTGCGTGCTATTCGAATTCGTGGAATTTTCATGAAATTTTCGTCATGTTTTATTTGGCTTTCTTTAGCATTTGATAAATGCAGGGGAGCATTTTGTTAAATTGATAGACATTTGTATTTGTACCAAGCACGTTGGCTTTTTAGGGGCTGATGCTTTCTTTAGCTTTCTTCCGGGAAAACAATGCGTGTCTCAGCAGTTTCATTTATTATAAAATTTTAATAATATTCTTTGAGCTGGGAGAAGGTCGCATTCTATCCACAAAAAAATGCTGAGATTGTTGCGTCGTCAAGAGGCGTCTGCGAAGTTTGATTCCCAATTGTTGCAAGTTTATTCTTCTACAATTATGATGCTCACATAACCCAGACCGAGGGGGCGTGGCAGTCTGCTGGGGGCTTTGTCTATGGAAAAACTTTATTTGCTTCTCGCACCAAAACAATTCAAACGACAAAACTGAAAAAATGGGCTCAAAAGTGACAACAAAACGAGCAATAGCCGGGACAACAAAAAGAACAAAGAGAAGAACAACAACAACAAAAGAGAAGAGAACAACAGCTCACTTACAAGACTTTTGCTTTATTTTTATTTTTATATTTTTATTATGTTTTGCTGAACGGAAACCGGAAGTTGCTGTTGTAAAATATCAAGAAAAACTCGCAGGAAATGCAAACTTTTCCATGGCACTTTTTTTTTCTATATATTTTCATGGAAAGTTGACTATGACTATGACTACAGCAGCAAGAAGTTGAAGGCACATGGAACTATGAGCTGAAACTGAGAGCTGCAAGCTGAAAACTGAGAACTGAGCTCATTATGCAAGCTGTGGATTCATTAAAACCATTTGAAGTTTAGCTCAAATTTCAATGTCACAATATCAGGTTAGAACAGTGTAGGATATTTGTTTGTATTCTCTAGTTTGTTTGTTTGTACTCTCTATTCTCTATTTCGTTTTCTTATCGACTACTTTTCTTTCTTTTCTTTTCGTTTCTCGGAACATAAAAACTGAACAGTGTTTGGGCTGGACCTTAACTGCTTTTGATCTCTTCAAGTGTTTGTGCATAAATTTCAAATTCACTTTTATGTCCCTGCCAAAGAAATTGAGTAGCCTTTGACACGATTCAAACGCCCCGCCCCCTTTTAGATGTCCTGCCGGCTCAGCTAATCGCAAGGAGTCAGTGTTAACCTGACACTGTCGGGGAAGAAATAAAAAAGAAGAAAAACCAGAAATGGAAAAAAACCTGCCGAATCATTGCGAAACATTTTCCCTTGTCCCGCCATTCCCATTTCCCCCCCGCTTTTCTTTTTAGGCCGCTTTTGCACTTTACTGCAATCAGAGTGCCACACATTTGGCTTTTTTACCCCAGTCCCTTGCGGCATATTACCTTTTTATGTTTATGTTGCAAAAACGAGCGAGAGACGAGCTCTGATCCGTGTGGCACAACAACCACAGCACAACAACCTCGCACCCCCGCACCCTTGTTGCCTCCCTCGCACCCTCGGACTATTTATTTTTTCGGGGGCGGAAGTTTAAAATGTTCACATATCTGACAAATATCCATTATCACGCCACGTACTCGCAGTTGTTTGTTGTTGTTACTGCTGCTGTTGTTGTTGTTGTGCGTCAATATTCGTAATTTATAGTTGATGATATTGCAGAAAATTGACGCCCTCACCCCTCTTAGTGTTTCAACTCCCACCGCATCGCATTTTTTCGTTTCACTTCAATTTCAGCCTCTGCGCTCTTTGCCGATTCAGCTTTCAATTCGTGATTGCCTCTTAACAGCTGCGAGCCTGCCATCCTGGCTGCCATCCAGTCTGTCTGCCTGCCTCCTGTTTGTCCACTTTGAGTCCTGCTGACTGCCATGACTCTCCACAAGCAGTGTCCTTTGACGACACTGCGTCCACCCGCATAACCGCTTACGTGAGGCAACAAACGCGACGAGCTCCTGACATGAGTTGCATCTTTTAAAGGGTCCTGCGGAAATCTCGGCACGGCTTCCACACAGATCGAATACCCATTTGAAGTCGTTCTTAAGCTACGCAATAAACAGAACAGCAGACTGGAAATTCTCAGAGATTGACACGAATCGAGCTTATTTTTTATTTCTTTATATATTTATCTCATCTTACAAAAGTGTACAATAGCTGCAATTATAATAGCTTATAACCTCTGATAATATTTGTGACATTTTTTTTAACAAATCTTAATTAAAACACTTAAGAAATTTGTATTATTTTAGAGTTCTTAAATACGTCTTTGAAAGTTTAATATCTATCAATGTGACTATTGATTAAGGCTATTTCGTTTAATACCTATCAGGAAATCCCATTTAATTTTTGTTTATTCAAGAAAAGAGAAAAGGAAAATTATCTGTGGAAAGATCGAATCATCGACACTTGTAGTTTTTGCGGCTGAAACCACAAAGCTAATTAAACGCTTTCGCACGTTTTAATTTGCCAACTTTCTTTGTGTGTGAAGCTCTCTTATTCACACACACACACACACCTGCTGTCTCTCTCTCTCTCCCGTCTTTCTGTCTCTCTCTGGTTGAGAGCTTGGCAAAAACTTAATGATTTCCATGCATAACTTGGCAGTGTTTTACTGGTCGCTTCGATTTGTAGTATTTATCTAAGCTCTGCAACTGACAGAGGAGAGGAAAGAGACAGAGGGAGTGAGTGAGAGAGAGAGTCAGAGGAGAACGTGGTAGGCGGGGTTCACATCAATTTAACTTATCATGCAGCTATTTGCACAGTTGAACGAAACTCTTATGCCTTATGCACGAACTTTTGCATTTCCCACAAGGATTGCAGCTACGTATACGTAATATTTATGTTTCATTTCGTTTTGCCACACACACACACAAACAAACAAACACACACACACACACACACAAACAGATGCAAAGGAGGCAAACAAACAATTAGGAAATGTGTGCAAAAATCTGAATTGGCAAGTTTTGCGTAAGTCTCGTAGTTATTACAAATGTTCATATAATCTATGATTACCGATTTGTTTCATTTCCCCCGAGGTTTGTGAAGCAATTAAATACATACGATTCGGACAAACAAATGGTTTTGAATGGACCAAGGAGGGAAGGACGGTTAACAACAAAATCGAAGATAATGCTGCCCAGAGAGAAATAAAAGACAATTTTAATTGCATTCGAGTAATTGTTGCTCAATTTATTTTCTTTGTAAACATATCAACGATTTAAGTAAGTGGAGAAACCAAACTGTGAACTGAATTGTTTTCTCTGCGAGTCTCTCTCTTATCCTGTGATATGTCTGACAAATGACACAGGGAAAGTGAACGAAAATCAATTAAGCATGTCACAATTGCAGAACGGATTCAATAGATACCCTGTAGTCAAGTGAACTGAAATGGAAAAAGAGTTTCGAGCCTGAAACACAAAACTCTCTCACTCTTAAGATAAAAGTTCAACTTTGATTTAAAAGCAGCCGGAAGTGGCAGCTCAGCATCGACGCGGAAACTTTCGCATTTTGCGACTGCGGATAATGGAAAAGCGTAATCGCGAAAAATTTGCCTTGTACTCGAACTCGTGCCATGATAAATGATTGTCATAAATAAAAGAACGAAAACGGCCCAAAACCGATGGAAATTGATGTTTAAGACTTTTTATCGCACGATTTTGTACGACGCGACATTGGCCACATCCCCCCAGCCCCAGAGATGGCAATTGGTGGGAGACCCTTGGCCCGAGTCATTAATCACAGATCGGCACGGCAAAAAGCCAACCAAAAATATATTGTTAAACGAAAAAAATACAAGCCGAAACCGAAACCGAAACCATTTGTACAGTCCAAGTTCTCATTGAAGCCCCATCAGATTAGAGAGTGGCAGGTGAATTGTTAAAGTTTTTATTATAGCGCAAAACAAAAGGCGGCATAAGGCAATAAGGCTCAAAACTTGAACACTTTGCCAGAGCCAGGCTAAAACTACATTAGAGCCCGCTTCTCATCCACTTGGTAAATGTCGTTAATCGATGCTCAAAGTCGATACACTCGATTACACAATTTGCCTGCATTTCATCTAGATTATTAATATTCGACAGGAGGTTCACAAAGCTCTCACCTTCTTAACAATCAAGGGATATTTAACGATTTGATGAATATACCAGGTGAACAATATAACATCTGCTGCATGCAAAGGTATTGAGTCTTTGCCGCAATGTTAGTTGCTGGCTGAGAATCTCAATGGTGTTGCACGCAGGCCAATCCCTAAGTAAGACACTCTCGAGTTGAAGTTAAGAACTGACATCGTTTATTGAGTAGTATTATGTATTTAAAGGATATCTTATGTACTAATAAACAGAGTTTGACATAGTATTAAAATATTCCTGACTTCTTCGTACTTAGTGTATTGTCTTGTGTACTTATTTAGATAGAGTCGACAGTTGTTTACTCATTGTCTAGTCTGATCTTATCTTATGTATTAACTATCTGACACATATCTTTTACTCCTTCTTACACCTTGTGTTCTATGTTCTTATTTACTCTTCATCTCTTTTACTCCTTCTTGCTCCTGGTGCTCTAAGTTCTTATCTGCTCTGCTGTTGGTGGCGCATTCCGAGGGATGATTGAAAAGTATGTTCATTTATGAACATCTGCATTGTAAACTCGACGGATTATCTGTGCATATTATTAACCAGTATTGCCACTCTGTCGACGAAGAATTTACTAATCATTTACTAATGAAAATCCAAGCAATGAGTTGAGCTTAATATTAAAATGTAAAAATCAACAACAAATTATCGAACAATTTCCAAATAAAAACGATATATCGAGTTTCATGTGTGAAAATACAAAATACACTGGTAAATTTGGATTTGTTAAGCTGCTAGGTACAAATTTGGAATAAGCTTCATCTTTAATAACTTTGCCAAAGCTGCCGAGACTTAAAAGCGGAATGTCAATGAAAAAAACTACAGAGAGTTTTCGATTCTGCATGAAAAACGATTTAATGAACTCGATTGATAGTCAACAAAATTATAGCTTTATAGAGAGATTTAAAATCGCTTTGGCGAAAATCGTGCTGTCGATTTTTTGATGTATTTTTAAATCAATAGTCTGTTGACGAGTACTACGATAGTTTGTTAAAGCGTTACCATACTCGAGTAACCATCAAGGAAGTAGGTTAGTTGTCACTTTAATTTCTGTAACCTAGTTTTCCTCTGTTCAATTATGTGTACTTTTAGGCGACCAATGTGGTAATAGAATCATGGAAACGTGCCTATGACTGAACTGTTTAGCTGGTAGGCGTTGCCGCACACGTGTTGGCTCTCCCTGTTAGAGGCCTGGCTGGCGGGAAAACAGGAAAATCATCATCTTAATCTTAATTGCGGCACATTAGCACAATAAACCAAACGAATGGCCAAACATTATCATAAATAATACAGCAGCCCAACATGGCTCAATGCACGGCAGGATGTCCGGTTGATTCCAGCCATGTGTGCGGCTCAATAGCCAACAGGCAGAAAGAGACGGAGACAGAGACAGAGAGAGAGAGAGAAAGTGAGAGAGACAGTATGTGTGTGGTTGTTGTTGTTGTTGTCGCTAGGCATTTATTTGCTCGTCAAATTTTGGCAAGTTTTACTTTCGCCTCGGCCAAGTGCTAAAATATTAATAATGTAATATTGCAGCAGGCCCGACCACGCCCACTTACGCCCCGTAGGACGTCGCAATGAGCAAATGTTGTGGAGGGGAGACCATAAACTAATATTAATGCATTTTTTCATGTTTTCGCTTAGTGGAGGAGGGCAACGAATGAATGAATGAATATTGTTCCTTTTAGCAAACGATTCACATATCCATATCCATATCCATATCCGTGTGCAATTAGTTCTATGAATAATTGTCTCGACAAATGCACCAACTTTGTCCTTTGAGTCATTCATTTCATTCATTCCAAGATATTCGTTTCTGGCATTTCAGGCACGCCCCGCTTCCTTCTCCCCCCTTTATTACCAATCTCCTGGTCTTTGACTTAATTGATGGTACATTTTTGGCAATTTCTATATGAATTTCCTTGTGAGTATTAAAATGGGACTGAGGGGCAAATCTGCCGCACATATGTCGTTTTATTGGTTCTAACGATTTGATTCATGCCAGCAATAATATCTGATGGAGAAATGAAAGCTTCAATTCCGATTTTAATGGCAACACATTAAACGCTCCGTGTTTGAGATGGAAGCGTGACAGGTAATGCAGGAATCACGAGAGCAAACGACAGGAGACACATGACAATTAAGAATGGAAAATAAATAAAAATTTATATTTTTTGTTTAAAGAACTGTACTATGTAAGTACTATACGTATTAGTGTTTCTACATTTTGCATTTATATAATACTAAGACTTACACTAATACTACTACTTTCGGGTTTTCTAGGCATTTCCGAAATCCTGCAACAGTTTCTGGACCGTTCCTTTTTACATTTTAAGAATATCGCCAGACTGAACAGCTTTAAAAAAAAAGAACTATTTTATAATTTAACTAATTTAAATTTTAGTCCTTGTATTGTTGACTGCTTTGTCGTTCAATAAATGAATCAATTTATAAATAAATTATTAAATTAACTAAATATGTATATAAAATACCCTATAGTACAGTATGAAATCCTTGTATTGAATCGTACTTGTTGTTATTTTAGTTTATTAGGGGAATATCTGTAATCATATAATACTTCAAACAGGAGGAACTAAAGACATTGATTATTTTACTCTTAAGCCTACAGTTGCTTTAAAAAATGTATATGTGTCTATATTACTCTTATTTACCCTATTATAACAGAGTATAATTAGGAAAACAAATGCATGAAAAGGTACTTGGGAATCATAGCTAGCTCAGCTTACAGTTATTTGCCATTAGAAAATATCAAAATAAAAACACACAAAACTGGCAAAATAAAGGGAAAATTAAATAGGTAGGATAGAGATAGAGATGGGCTTGGGTTTAAATGCAAGCCACCACAAATGACAATCCTAAGCATATAAATTATTGGCTTTTAACACCTTTGTTACACTCACACACACAAACACACAAGGGGAAAGAAATGGTCAGCACTGTCGGTGGTGCGAAGAAGTGAGAAGAGCAAAGGAAGGGGAGGAGAAGGTAAGGGATGATTGTGGTGGGTTACGCCTATCCAAAAGTCAGGGATGTTACATGAAAAACTATTAGCACACTCAACGTTTAAGCGGATTAAGTTCAGCTGTGAACGGAACAGAGTTTTAAGGATTGGATAGGCTATTCCGGGTTGCAAATAGGGCGGCTATCATCTGCTTTTTTGGCCATGTCACATCTGGTCGGAGCATTCAAACAAAAAGTGAGAAGAGCCTTCATGTGTTGGCCTTGCTGAAATTCAACTAATTTGTGGGCCTGCCACAAAATAAAAAAAGAAGCGGAGAGAAGAGAGAAAATTAACCACAGTAAAGCAAATAAAAACAAATAAAAAAGAAAATGTGAAAATATGTGCGAGTGTCTGTCCGTCTGTCGGTCGAGTGCGGCTGTTTACATTGCAAAAAGCATTCGAGTGCAGTGCAAACAACATCGAACAACAACAACAGCAACAACAACGAGAACAACATTGAACAACAGACAACGCACAGATTGGCCATGCAACAGCAGGACTAGAAGGACTTTCGGCTGCACGCATATCCTGCGACCTCGTTGAGTCATGTTTAATGCCATCAACACCTCCTCACACACACACACACACACACACACACAGTCCTCCCCCCTCTGGCATCCTCCCTGTTCTTGTCCTTCATCTCTTGTTGTTGTTGTCAATTCAATTCAATTCAATTGTTTTGCCTTTTTGCGCAAATGTCCTGCAATCACAGCGTGGCGTGTTTGCCTGCCAGCTTGTTTATTTGTTTGCCTGTTTGTAGGTCCCTCCCCTCTCCCTTTTTTATACATACCCCGCTACCCCTCCACTCCCCGCGTCCACTCTCTCAATTGTTGCCTATTTGTGAGCCACCACAACTTCCTGGAAACCTATCTGCCGCCCCTCCCCCCGCGCTGACCCGCTTATCCTTCTCGGCCAAGTGAATTGAAACTTACACGTAATCCGCTTGGACTCCTCCGAGTGCAGCTGAGTGCATCAACAGTGCCAGTTACCAGTGTGTACACGCCGACAATTTCAATATTTAAATAGCGTCAAATTTATGGAAAATTCTGCAGAAATCTTTGTGAGTTTTCCCACATATTTGACTTCATTCAAGGCAATCGAAAAACTGCCAATTCGTAGTACTGTAGCCAAGCGTCTCTTAATAATATCTGAATTGTACTTATATATTTTGAGTTTTACCTAAAATGAAAAACAGGAGATCTCATGGAACTTAAGAATCCAACTAAATACTGAATTTCACTGAAGAAAGAACAAAATAGAGTTCACTTCACTTAAAAAACATACAAGGGTGCCACAGAAATCGCTTTCGCTTGAATATCACTGGAATTTGTATGAAATTTAAGTGAAATTCAAGCGAAAGCGATTTCTGTGTCACCCCCGATAAAGAATTTCCGTATAAAATCAACTCCAAGCGGTTTCACGAGTTCGTCAAGTAACATTTTTCAATTTCTTCTCTGCAAATATTTTGATTATTTTTTTTATCAAATCTAGTGTCTTAAGCTTTTAAGGCTATTTTAATGCTGAGTGGTTGTCATTTTATCCGCATATAATGTTTATTTAACAATAATAACCGGAATGATAGCATAGCTGGTCACACTCAAAGTATTTCAGTCATAGACAATCTTTTGGACACCCTATAAAGAATAGTTTACCAGATGCTGATTGATTATTTCTAGGTGACAACAATTGCAAGGAGTACATTCCCCTTTTGGCGCACTTCCTGTACAATTTCAATCAAAATTAGCCAGCGGTATTAAAAGTCTATTTAAAACATAATACCACACAATGTCTAGCAAAGTTTTATGGCATTTCAATTTAGTCCCTGGGCAAAACTGTCAACCTGTTTAGGAGATTCACAGCTTGGCAAATAAATTTATTTTGCTGCTCCTGCTTCGCGACCAATAACTGACAGAATGACAGAATGACTAACTGAGTGACTGACTGACAAACTGACTAGTTGACCATATTTTCATTTATATTATGGAATATTAGGGATACCCGCATTTTATGTCACTCCAATGTTAATGTCTTTATATAGTATGCAAATTTTGTGACATGACCAAGAGCTGAGCTGCTCTTCTTCTTCGTCCTCTTGTTTTTCATGGAAATTCATAGAAAGTCAGCCATTGTTTCGGACGGAGTCAAAACTCCCTGTTGCTGCTGCTGCTGCTGCTGGTTTGCTAGCCTGGCAGAAAGCGAAGCAGAAAGGTTGAAAAATGTTCAAATTAATTTCATGACGGCTTTTCTCTGCCATGTTACGTACATATTTCTCTCTTTCTCTTTCCTCTTTCCTTCATAACAATGTCATATTTTGCGTGTCGTCCTGCTGCTCCCGCTGCTCTTCTTCTTTCTGCCGCTGTCCACCTAGTGCTATTTTTGTTTTTAATCCTGAACTCTGCATAATAAAGTCCTGGCTGTGAAGGTCTTCATTCTGATGCTGCTGTGGCTCGAACAACAACAGCAACAACAATAACAATAAACTGCTGACAATACCGAACTAGGAGAGAAAGAGCCTTCATGGCGACAGCTCTTATCAGGTTGACCCGCGGTGTGACGCCGCCTCGCAGCTTTCACCGTTCTGTTTAGTTTTAATTACACGCGAGCCTGCTTCCTGGTCACGGTCTATGGTTCGATTCCTCTGCCCCTTACTCCTTCCACCATTTCCACTGTAACATACGTTTATATGACACTCTTTGCTTGATGAATATGTTTATATACAAGCTATGTTGCTAGCAACATGCTGCGGACACACGTGTTGCCATGTTAAACTACCCCTTAAACGCAAGGAATTCGGAGTCATGTTGACGGCGAAACATTTGATGGGGAAGGGCGTAAACTCAGAGAGTAAACTGCAGCTAACGAAAGGGAGAGTGATGAAGAGAGAGTATACATCAGAGAGAGTATGGGAGAGAGAGTGAAGTTTAATTTTAACAGCTAGCCAAATATATGCTTAAGCTTAGTTTGATCCATTACCGAGGATCGCCCCTTACTGCCAATTGGCCGCTTCGGACTGCGGCGAGTTCAGTGTGCATAGAATCAGTGCCAATTTGAATTCGCCGCATCCTTCAGTTCGTGCCCTGCACTTCGTTAACTGAGAGCGTCGCGCTCTCGCGCACAGCGACTCTTGCTGCGAGTCGCCTCAGCGCCCGAGTTGTGACGAGTCCAGCCGAAGCCACAAACGAAGTCGAGCCGAAGGCGAGCGACAACAACGTTAATCGGCAGCACGCGTTGCGCAAAAGTTGTTTAGTAGAAAGTGAACTCTTACACAAAGTTGACACGTTTCGCGCGCGTACGCGGTTCCGGTTCAAGCACTTGGTTAGAGATAAAAGATTCAGATACAGCTCCAGCTAGCAGATACAGTAACATTTACAGTAGGATTTACAGTTACAGTTACTGATACTGAATCTTTTTAGTGTTGATATTTGTGAATTGTGCCACATTTAACTATCAATAAATCAATCAAATTGAATTGATCTCAAATGTTGTTGACTAAAAAAAGTGTTCTTTAAGTGCGGATACCAACGTACAAATTCAAATTGATAAGGTAATCATAGTCCAGCTATTAGTGCACACATTTTTAATTTTTAAACTGGTAATAATAATTCCTGACCACGACACCAAATATCACATTAAGGAAATAAACGTGTACGTGCTAAAGAGACAAAATCAGCTAAGACCTGACAGCGGCTAAGACAGTCAGACCGTCAGACAGAGCCTACCAGTGTTTACATTTAAGATTTTATGAGATAATACCAAACACCATCAACACAGGCAAACGTAAAATGAGGGAGAGGGAGAGGAAGAGAGAGTGGGTGAGTGGAAAGGAGGAGGGGAACCCCAGGGCAAAAACCGCGAAAGACGCAGAAATGTGCACGCCTTGGCTTTGTTGCTGTTGTTGTTGTTGTTGTTGTTGTTACCACTGCCAAATAAATACGCCAACAATAACACGGGCAATAAAAAGCCAACGTCTTTAGCCAAAACTCGAGTCTCAGTCTCAGCCACAACCACAGCCGCAGACTTGGCCAACAGACGGTACTCGGCTACTGAATGTACTACCAAATATATAAGCAAAAGAAACAAAACCAATTTTCATTGTTTTGCGGTGGCTTCAGGCGCAACCACCGCAATTCCAAAGGCGCCGAAATGTGAGAAACCGAAATGTATAGCAAAATTTCCATCAAGTAAAAAAAAAAAATAAAATAAAACAGAACAGAACTGAATAACAGACAAAATGTACGAGAAAATGTGGGAATGCCAAGTTGAAATAAGGCGAAAACTTGGCCAAGTGCGAGAAGTGAAATAAACACATGCGCCGACGTGTGAATAAGAAGGGAAAAGGGAAAAGCAGGCAAGAAAATAAAAGAAAATCCATGATGGGAGGGGGGAAAGCGGGAAAAGAGTCTACTCGAATACGGGTATTTTCATTTACGGCATATACTATATACATATTCAACGAGTTCCATTCAATTTCAATTCCAAAACTGAAGACGAAAAACGCAAAGCGCAAAACGAACGAAGATTGTTTGCGTTTTAGCCAAGCTAAAGAACAACAATTGTAGCTCAGTTAACAGGCTTCAATTTTGGAGATGGATATACGATTATGAGGCTGTAAGGATATGTGGCTATAATGTTGTTGTTAATCCCTGAGAACATAATTGAATTCACTGAGAGAGAGAGAGAGAGAGAAAAGCGCGCAAAAAATGTTGCTAAATTATTATTAAGGACTTAATTTGAGTTACGTGCAGATGCCTAAAAACCAGTTGCCAGTTGAAGTTGGTAAGAGCTCATCCTGGCCTAAATTTTAGGCCGAGTGTGACTGTGTATGTGTGTGTGTGAGTGTGAGTGTGAGTGTTCGGTATGTGGCTAGCATAAATAAGTCGTTTGCAGCTGTTGTTGGGCTTTTATTTGAGTGCTCGATTAGGCCAAACAACGCGCCATTTGTATAGCAATTGGAATCTCAATTTCGTATGCTAAAATGTGTGGCATGCTACGAGGTGGCAGCTTAACCACGAGCCACACAGATAGAGATAGAAAGAGAGAGAGTGAGAGAGATAGAGACAGACACGCGCTAGCTGTCGTTTAATGCAATTGATTTGTGTTTTCTAATTCGTTTGGACTCGTTTATTATTATTTTATTGTGTGTGTGCACACTTACACACACTCACATACACAGACACACACACACTGCAAAGCTCTAACAAGACAGGCTGTCAACCACTTTGGCCGAAATTGCCAGTTTTAATTCCATTAGCTCAATCGCACTGCCAATACTTAAACCGATACCAATACACTTTGAAAAAAAATCAAGATTTCCGTACTTATACAGGAAATATTCAAATACAAACGATCACAAAAGCTTAGTGAGTTAGAGATGTACAAAGTAGAGAATAAAAATCGTATTTAAAACCTTAAAATATATGATATTTCTGGAATATTTTAAGTACGTTTTGGGATCAATTGAAGTCTGTAAAGGGTCGAATCAATGTCTTATATATTCCGATTAAGTTTGGTTAATATCTGAGTATTATTTCATATAGCTGTCATCGGAACGGTTAGTTGCAATTTTAAATCTAAGATAAAATCTAAGCTTCATACTTTGTTTAAGAATAATAGTACAACACAATCTTAAATTTTTAGGAACAACACGCTATAAATTCAAGTACAAATATGCTTAGCTTTAGAGTGACATATTTTTCTGAGTGTATCAATATTATTTCTTTGACTCTGGCCTCAATCCCAGCTAAATGTGTTGCCTTTGTTTCTCAGCACTTGACTCCATTGGGTTTTTCTTAGCTTCAATTTTGCTACACACACACACAGGCACACACACACACACACATACAAACGCACACATGCACGCGCCCCAAAAGTTGATTGATAATCAATTGAGAGGATTTTCTTACGCCTTCGACCTGCGCAAGCTCTTTCTCTTTCTTTTCATCCACTGCCTCCTTCTCTGTCTCTGTCTCTGTCACTGTCTCCTTCTTCTCATGCCACCAGCTTGCCCCCAAACTTTGTTCTTTTGTCCGCCTGCGGTTTGGATTTGCTGCTACATGATACGCTTTAATCTGTTTTGGCTGTGCGGCAACCAGCAACAAAAAAACAAAAAACATATTGCGGCCTTGTTGCAAGTGGCGCGTATGAGACTCGGAACCATTGAGGCATTGAGGCATTGAGGCGGTCACGCCACAAGTTGTTTGGGGGGCACGACGCGCCTACAGTTACCGCCGCCTGTTTTCTTACGCGCCGTATTAAGCGCTTTAAGTAATTTATAAACGCCTTGTGCTCAGCAAGACAAAAGCAATAACAACTTATATTGGATTCGTTTCTTTTCTTTGCTTCTATTTTTTCTCTCCTTCTTTACACACTTCTTGCAACACTTGCCACAACTGACTTGCAACTGTTTGGCTTTTTCTGTTTTGCCTGTGTTAATTTAATGCGATTAGTTAGCCAAGTTAACTGGCCGCACAAGTCGCTCCGTTAAAGCTTTAGTCGTCGACTTTAAAGACGCAACTTTGTGTATTTCGTGTATTTCAAATTAATTGGTAATAAGGCGTTTCCTTGGTGACGAGCAGAGAACTCACCCTAGACTTGCTCAAGCTGCTTTTCATTTGAAATACAATGCCACATTGTGGCATCATTATGACAAAAAATTAAAAACACAAAGCGATGCCCAAATTCTTCCAAAATTAAAGCTTCTTGATCGAGTCCCTATATCATTCATTATTTAACAAATAGAAATAGAAAATTCGCATTTAAAGTGCCTCAAAGCATAAAGTTACACTGTTGTTAACTTTGGTTAAATTGAAATTTTGTAAAGGAAATAATTTAATCTTTTTTATGGTACATATATTTTAGGTTGATGTTAATCAAAACACATAAAATGTTTAGTTAATATTATTATAAATTGTATATAATTAATAAATTAATGTAATTGTGTATCTTGGTTTTTTTAAGCCTAGCAGCGATATTCTTTTTATTATGGCTAAAGATAACATAAAATTCGTTGAATTTTGTCTGCTTTGAAATTGCTGGCATTAAATGCTTTGAATTGGGTTTGAGGCTCTGGAACTTTGAGCTTTTGCCCGACAGAGCAATAAACAAACATATAAAACCAACTCTAGGAACATGCCTTGTACTCCTTATAATATTTTAAGGGCCGTTTTAATTTATTTTTTAGACAATTCTGAAATTTATAATGAACTGTTGGTATCAACTCATAAATCAAAATGTCAATAAACATTTCATTTCTCTTTGGCAAAGATATTAATAAAACTGCAACAGACAGCTTGACAGCCGCATAACTAGTATAGTTTTAATATTAAAATGTGTAAATGTCTAAAACAAAGATGTGGTTTAAATTTAGTTGAACACAAAGTAGCAAGAATTTCAAGAATTTAATTTGAGCTCGTAATTGGTTCATGTTTCACAAAGAGGCCAAACTGACAGATGTTGTCGTCAGCAACAACTATTATTTTATTTATTTAAATTTCCAATTCTTGACTCGTTTTGAAACTCGACTCGACCCCGATGAGAGTCGAGTGTTAAATGTGCAGGGCAATCTGTATAAATAAGTAACTGCAAGTTCATAGCTCATTGAATCGAATGCTCACGTTCGTTAAAGTTTTTAACAAGCTCGTTTACTTGTTAGATTCAAATTCAACAACAGAGATGGGGAGGGAGAGGAAGAGACAGAGAGAGCGAGAGGAACAGGATAAGATATTGCAACGGATGTGACATTCATATGCGTTGGGTTCGGGGGCGATAGGGCAATTTTCTTCTTACATTCGTACTCGGTATTACAACATGAACATTTTGTATAATTTTCGAAGACGGCCTAGCTCATCTGTGTGTAGTTGTTATAAAGTTTTTAATTAAATTCTATGTTGACTCTTCTCTGTCAGCTCCTTCCTTGTGTGCTTCCCCTCCATATCTTTTCTTTCCGCCGACTCTCGTTCTTGTACTAATATGATGCGGCTTTTATCTGAGCCTCTCAGTTGTTACCAGGCAACTGAGGAGCACCCTTAGATCTCCTACTTGCCATAATAATACATTCTTAGGTCTTAACGTTTCGGTTGCAGCGAAATTCTTAACTTGCAGGTCATTTAAAAGGTGGAAATAGAGTTCTTACAAAGGAAAAAAAAACCGAGATTCCGGAATAGAATCAATCCCATCATATTGTGTTTATTTAACAATAATATCTTGTGTCCATACTTAAGCAAGCGGGAAAGACTATAGTCAAGCTCCCGACTATAGGATGCCCGGAACTGATTTAAATAAGCATAAAATATTTTTTATTGCATACTTTTAGGCAACTAAATTGATTGAAACTTAAATCAGCCATTACTACCGTTCTGTTTGTGCGATCTTGTTGTGATTAAGTAGGATGACAGCCTATAATAATAGATATCGTTAATTACCAAAACATACGAGAATCGAGAATTTTAAACTTGACTTCTAGAATGTATTTTTTTCCTGTGTATGTTTATTGTATTCCAGCAACAGCTGCATTACATATATATGTATGTATGTATGTATGTTGCAAGTCCAATTGTCAGACATGACTAATGACTTACAAATGGCAATGAGGAGCAGGTTTAAAGTGGCATTTAAAGGATATCCTTATGCCCTCCACTCTCGCAACGTCGTCTTGGCATTGTGCGCCATTTTCACGCCCAGTTTGAAGTAATTTTTCATGGCCTTAGCCAAGTTTCACTTGCGACTAATTACGCGTCTTTCGTCAGCTGGCAGGATGACTGACTTCTTCTCCCGTGTTGCCTTTGTTTCCCCCTCACCATCAACAACAATTTTCAAACAAAAACTTTGCTTGTTATCCGCATACACATACACATATATATGGGGATCCTTTTGCAAGGATTACATACACCGACTAACTGACGGATTGACAGGCTTTATGCTGCCAAAAGCCTTTACTTCTTGGCCAACTTGGTCCGCCTTAAATGAAGTGTGGCAGGAGTTGCGTCTCTGTTTCCACTTCTTGTTCTTTCATTTGGACAACATCTAAAAATGCTAAAATATAAATATGCAAATCTGCTCAAAATAAATGCAATTTTGTTTTGTTGTTGTTGTTTTTGTTGTTGTGTTTTCTCTTGCTTTGTTTTCTTTTATTTTGTTTATTGTTGCTATTGTGTATTTTGCTTTTGTTGCAACAGCTTTAATTTATTATAACCATGTTGGGTTGGTTATTCAGCTCCTTGGAAATGGAATAGTTTTGTTTGCATTTAGATTATTTCTGCGAAGGGACCACAGAATTTCTATGTCTTTTCTCTCGGTTAACAAGTGGCCTAAATGGCTGCCCCTCGACCTTTTTCCAGCTTTTTTCATTGCCTCAACAGATTTTGTGCCATTGTCGACCTTAAAGGCTTTTTCCAACAAAAAACCATTGAAAAGCAGCAAAGGCGCCTTTGGCTTACCTTTTCTTTGTTACGAGTATTACTTTGAGAATGAAAGAAATAAAACCATTATGCAATAAAAACAAGGTAAAACCAGCCCGAAGTTGTAATACTCTTGCAAAGAAACGACATTATTAAATAAATATTATCTTTATGTTGATAGAGTATCATCTTTTTTTTTATATCTGATACCCTTCTCATTCTCAAGTGAGTTCTAAGGCATCGAATTCGACAAATTTTGATAGAGTATATGTAGTTGTCATTTAACTTTAAAGCTTTCATTAGAAGCCAGCTTCAAAGGCAGTTGAATTTAATGAAAACGGAAAATGAAATGGCCAAAATAAACTGTTTAAAATCTAAGAGGTCATAGTTATAAGCCATTTTGTTGAGTGCCCACACACACACACACACACATATACACACACACACGCAGTCGTTGTTTTTAAAAGGCGACAATAAGTAATTGACGCACACTTTGAGCTTTGACCAGAGGCTATTCGGCTATAAGGGAAAACCGTAATGAAATCGTCCAAAGGAAAACCTCAATCACATGCAATCAATGCCTGTTGCTGATGCCAAATGGACACATAACAATAAAATGAAAAACAATAGAAGAAAATGATTTTTATTTGAAATACTCCACACACTGTTAGCTAGAAATGTAGTTGCCACTAAACGCAGCTCTTTGAAGTTCCCAACTTACTTATTTGCCGCAAGGTGTGAAATGCATTTCATAGAGTAGAATTAAGCTAATCTCACTCATTGCGAAGGCGTTGAAGTATAAAGTCTTTATTAGTGTGTATCTGAAAGCGTATGGCTTAATGGTTTGAAATGCCTCAGGTCGAATATGTAATAGCTTTGAAATGCCTGTGAGATAAATCTTTAGTACTAACCAAGTCAGTTATAGCAAAATTCTAATGAATAAAATAAATAAAACCAGCTGTATTAAATCTAAAATTACTTCGATATTTACACTTTTCTTTTTTTCCATGCATCTATTTTCAATGAATACATTAGACTGTCTACACATTTCAACTGTCTCCTTCTTCTTTTAAAGTTATCTTTTTAGACATTTTTTTTTTTTTATATTGATATAGCTGAATCTGAGTTTATATATTTACTCTTACTACATTAATGTTTCCCCAATAATTAATTTGTCAGGAATATAATTGGTGTTCCCATTTTAAATTTAATTGTTGTGTTTATTTATATTCGTGACTGGCACGAGTAGAATAATAATAATGAAAATATGTATGTATAAATAATATAAAATTAGTAAAACCGCCTTAGCTCATGTGCTAGTTGAATGGAAATTAATTTCAACTGCTTAAATTCCAAGCAAGTTTAGCTTATTTATTGCCACACAGTGCGTGCCACACAGAACCGAGCAGAACAGAACAGAACAGAGTCCTTGCTCAGGTTTAGGCCAACCCCTGACAGCTAGTCAAAGTCGGAGTCGGAGTCGGAGTCCTTAATGTCCTTGTATCCTGTGTTGGGCTGTGTGTCGTGTTTATTAATATGCAAAATTAGCGCTTTACGATTCGTTAATTAAAATTCTGGCGGTGGCAGCAATGAAAAGCGGCTTTCCCGCTTTTCCACTTTCCATGTTACTGTTGACTTTATCAGCTTTCATTAGTTTATTAAAGTGGGCGTGGAGGGAAAGAGGTGGGAGTAGGAGTCAATTGCATTTGCTTGATGACTTGGTTATGTAGCTGCTTATTACAGTCAGTTCAAGGTAAATGCGTACACATATTCATTATATCATTAGAAGTGGTCTATTCAGTACAATTTCTTTTATTTCATCGATGTTTCAATGAATCAAATGGCGAGACACAAAAACTCATACTTTGGCAATAAAAACATTAAGCGAATTTAGTAACAATAATTTGTACGCACTCAAGCGTCACTTAAGAGAAACAAGAAAGAATAGACAAGACCAGTCAAATATAATAAAGTCTGAAACAGACAACAAAGTCGAATAGTCGAAATGTGTATCAGTAAAAGTTTTCCAATATATAGACAACAAAAACACACATAAAATATAGTGTATTCTACATGGAATGGAAAGCAGAGCAGAAAGTAGGAGCGGAAAAAAAGTTATAATTGAATATTAAGACACTTTAGCGTTTAATGTGGTAATTATAGTTAATAGCCGCAAAGGAAGTCAACGGTTTGAAAGAACACGGAGACGCAACACCAAAGCGAATTTCTAAAGAAAAACTTTGCTGGTACTCGTCGCATGGCTAACACCATTGTGAAAAGAGGCCTGTCTGCCACCCTCTCTCATCTCTCTTTCGTTTTCTCTCCTCTCCCTCTCTTTTGTTCCCTGCGGGCAGAGCATTTAGCCAGCGCCTAAGCAGAAAAGTAAGCAACAGCTTTTGTATCGTCACAGTAAAACACACACACACACACACACACACACACGCACACACACTTATATACGCCCACACACACGCCACGCACATTTTGTGCAAGTTTATGAAAACTAGTGAAAGAAAGAAAAGCCAGAGCAAGAGTCTGAGTTTGAGACTGAAAACGGCATTTAGCAAGTGCCGCTGACAACCAAGACGAAGTCGGAGCAAGAAACTTTTGCCTGGCGCAGTCAAAAGGAAAAGGAATAGGAAAGGGAAGTGAATTCATCACAGAACATGCGAGTTGCAAGCAAGCAACTTCTAAGCAAAGCATCTGCCCACCGCCCTACAAACTCCCGTTCCCCTCCCCATCCGAATCACGCCCACTTTGCCAACTAAGCCATGGCATGCCTGCAATTGAAATTTCATGACAGCAATTTTCAATTACCGTGTGCCCACCTGCAAAACTCACAGCCAACACATAAAGAGAGCAGCTAATTAGCTGTTTGCATGCAGCAACGAGGTCGATGTCGGGTCCATTTCACGACAATTGTGGCTAAAGACAGACGAGAGTGTCGTAGGCTCCTCTAGGGGTAGTTTTCTGCGAGGGTGGAACCTTTCTGACGAGGGATCATTTCAGCCAAATTACGAGGAATATCGTTGGTTATTTTAAAATGCGCCCACTGTTGTAGGAAACATAACAACTGGGATATTTCTGAGGATAATTAAGAATAGAAAAGAGTTCTGGGAAAGCTACAAGAGAGAAATCTTACTTAAAACTTTGAAATTTTAAATGCATTTAAAGGTTAAAGGTTGATATAAAGGCGTTGCCTTTAAAATGGATTTATCAACGATTATTAAGAGACTGCAAAATATGCTTTACGTATTAATAATGAAATCGAGGCTAAAGTATTTTGACTTCAGCTGATTTCAGGAATAAGATAGAGACTTTGAGGATAATCTTGAACAGTACATATATTTCCTCGAAAGTATTTAAAATTTAGAAGGTTGCAGTATTTTATGTTCAATTGAATTGTAATGTTAATCTTGAATAATATTGTTTCTCGAAATCTATGCAAGTATTTTTCAATTTAAATTTCCAGAAAAATTCTCTAAATATTTATCACAAATGGGACAGTATTTAGACTTTTCTTAAATAAAGTATATCAAAAAAGCACAAACAATGTTAAAGAAAATAGAAAACTCAAATATTTTAAACGAATTTAATGAATAGCGGATTTTCAAAGACAACATCACCGAAAGTAATGACAAATTAAAGCGACCTTCCGATGACATTTCAAAGCACCAGAAATTGAATTGAAAAGGGAATTGTTCATGCGCAGGTCGCGACTCGAATTGAATTGATTTGTGCTTACCCGGCCTAGACGCGGACCCAGACCCAGACCCATCCCTTAATAGATATATCAAGTCAATATGTTACGGCTTTTGGACATATCTACAAATTGTTCGTCAAGTTCAACTTGTAACTTTGCATAAACAATTTGTCAACTGTCAGTGTATCGTGTACTTTGGTCTCGACCTGTCGAGTCGAAAACAAAAGCTGAACATTGCCGCCTGTCTGGGCCAGTACCCGCCCCACCCCTCCTCATCACTCTGCCCCTCCCCATTCCCCTCGCCATCCCTCGGTCAATTGGTGCTGTCAGGTGTGACAGGTTCGCGGTTATTGCGGCGCCTGGAACGCAGTTCAAGTGGCAGCTAACCTTAAATTCAGTATCCTACCGACTCTTTTGTGTTGTATATTAAATTGCAAGTGAAATGAACCCGTTCACACACTGAGTCAAAACAATGGCTGTCTCTGAAATTAATGAGCGTGCCATCGACGTCAGTCGAAAGCCAGCAGGGAGTGGGATTTGGACAGGTGAGGCATTGTCCCTTAAGCTAGCTGTCCATCAGGTGGGCTGTTTGTCTGTCTGTCAGTTAGTCTGTCAGTTTGTGGGTCTGTCTTGCTGTCTTGCCCATTTCCGTGCGAAGGCGTTGACATTCTAATGACACTTGGCTGAGTCGCTATTTGCTGATGTCAGTCAAGGCTAATCAATAAATAAGCATAAGTTAAAGGTACTCTGCATTTGATTGTTTGATTCACAAATTGATTTCCAACCAACTCAGTAGCTGGCTATTAATTTTTTTGATTACAAGATCTTGAATCTATCCTTCATTAAATTGTGTGACTTTAATTTAGCGGATATATGTTTCACTATGACTGTTCCTTTTTTGTAATCAAACTCAGTTACTTAACTAAAAGTTCTATTAATTGGCTGACAAAATAGATTCGGTTTCAGATTAACCCTTGAGCACGTCACGTTGCCTGGTTCACCTTTAATTCCAAGTCTTTCTACCTGTGTGTGTGACAAAAAGAGCTGGCAATCAATATTGCCAGTAACGTATTATGATTGTCATTGTTGCCGTGTCTTGTCTGGAATGTGTTTGGCTTTGTTTGCAGCTGCTTCGCCAGCCAAAACAATGACAAGTGGCACTCACACACACACAAGCACACACACACATAAACAAGCTGGCAAAAAATATAACTAATACGCCATGGTATCCTTTCGTTTTGCCATTTTCGTTGAACCATTTTTGTGTGTGCGCCATTATTATTTGTATTTTTTTATATGCCATGTGAGGATTTCTATTCAATCTCATTGTCTTTCACCCTGGGTTTATGTCGCTGTCAACGTTTTATTTGTTACACACAAATATTTATGTACGTACGCTTTTAGTAGCCACTGTGAATGGGTTTGTTTGCCTTACTTCGCTTGCACTTTTTTATACACTGTGTCTATTAGAATTGCGTATGTTGGGTATAATAACTTGCAGTCAGAGATAGGTTAATTGAACTTTATTAAGAATATATATTCCGAAAAATATAGATTAATTGAGTTAAAAAAATTAGACAACGTATAGACTTGTTTTTATTTATTTGAAATATTTATAAGATCAGATTTTCAAGCGGAATGTTATTTTGATTACGGTTTTGCCTCTTATTACTTGCATTAAAACAATTTTATGGCCATAAATCTGCCAACAGGGTAGCTCAAAGTCGATCAGTCTTCATCTGTCTCTCTCTTTTTGATACACTGCGTACTAATTTTTGTGAATGTGCGTTGTGTGTACAATATTTACTGTACGACATTTATTTATTTGTAGGTGTCGAAAGGTTAGCATGTCCTATTTTTTATGCAGGGAACATGTTGGCATTGTTCTATGTTTGTTCTATGTTTTGTTTTTTTGCCATTATTGTTTTGTCATTGCATGTAGATGACTGTCATTGAATGCGGTTGGGATTCTGTTTCGATTTTGGCCTGGCTTAAATGGCAATATTTTTTTGCTGTGCCAATTTCTACTGCGGTTTGTTTTCATGTTTTAGCAATTTTTCATGCTGTCATTTTATTGATGTGATTTATTGGTTTGCTCTGCTCCAAATTTGTTTGCATGCTACAAAGTGTTGCAAACTGCCTGTTGTTTTGTGTTGGGCAAATGTTAAATTAAATGTTCTATTATTCTATGTAGATTCATTCATCTGAGTTTAATTAAATTTTGAAAATTAAATTATCTTCTATGCAATTGTAGTTGCCTGGGGCAAGCAATTTCTGATTAGTAGCATGCCACAATAATAGCCATGGGTCAGAAGAGAGAGAGAGAGAGAGAGAGAGGGAGAGATACACAATTTCTGCCTCCTTTAGGGCACATTTTCATGTCCACATTTCCACTTGAAGCATCGCTGAACGATGCTGATGACGTCGACAACACGACGTTGCAAGCATGAAAAATGCGAGCACCAGCAGAAATCGCATGCCACAGCAAGTGGCACAGCCAGGGGATAATCCATTTCGGCATAATAAATAAAGCCGTAATTGCCAAGTGAATGCAGAGGCCTACACAACACAACGGAGCGACCTGTACAGGCCCCACATAATAGATGAGTTATGTCTGCTTCGGCACAAAAAATGCAAAGTATTAGCTGCCACAAGTTGTGGCACAAAGGACTACAACCTTTTATAAACATACTCATAAGTTGAGGCTAATATCAAATGTTGAATTTATTCTCATATTTATTTATTTATTCATGATACGAGTAAAGCAAAGTAGCCAGTGGCCACTCGTCAGGTTGCAGTTGCAAAGATTAAAACTCGTATACGCCACATTGCAACATTGGACTGAGCTCAGCTGAAATCCGCGCTGATGTCTTGCCACTCAATCTCAACTGGAGTGTGCTTGGCTTTTCCAACTCGGCAACTTTCTATGTGCCCCCATATGTTGCAAGCCTGCGGACGGGGGCTGATACTCGTTAAAGACCCGAGACACTTGAAAAAATACACTGATGCAGCGAACCTGTGTACGAGTTTGTCATCCGCTTGGAAAATTTTAATAATCTTTCATCGAGCGAGTCCTCGAGCTTTGATATGAAAAGTTTGCTTGCGACTTTGCGTCGCAAACTTGCCACATTGTTGCAGTGTCAGTAGACTTTGACTCGGCGCACTTGCGGCAAGTACGCAGCCTGAACTTTGAACTTTGGCTTTAGCTTTGTGTAGCCACTCTTTAGATGTCTCTTGCCCCTCGGCCCCGCGACAGTATTAATCATTTCGACGATTTCTTTTTAGACTTGCCACATATTATAGTTTATGTCGTGGCTCGGCTCAATTTATTGCATGCTTAAATTATTTTCTATTAAAAAAAGTGTCTGCTTACAGTGTCTGCCACATGTTTTATGCCCCCATTGGGTGCACAATGTGATTGCAGCGGGGCATGAAATGAGCTCGACTCCAACTGATTGTCCTCTTTTCTCAGAGAGAACTTTAGAAAACTTTGTTTTTTGCTAATTTAAATGCAGCACTTGCCAAGTTGGGCGAGGGAGTGTCCTGGATGAGCTGGAGGGGGGCAGAGCGAATATCCTCGATGAGCTCGGAATCGAATGGGATCCAAAGCAAAGTGACTGCAATTTGTTTAAAGCTGCTTGCAGTCAACTTGTTTGTTGTTGCTTTTACACAGTTTGTGCGCCACTTGTTTGCCATTTGTTCGTCTAGTTTACAATGCAATTAACCCATTTTAAAGTTTCGCCTGTCGACCACAGGACCACAGGACCAAACGGCACCACAGGACCACAGGACCAAAACAGAACAAAACAAAACGGAACAACAAAAGACTGACAAAAGACGTGGCTTGCACTTTCCGCTGATTTTGTAGCGTTTCGTTTCGTCTGGTTTCGTTTTTATTCATGTCTCACAGTTTAACAGCAGAAAGCGGCAAAAACTAATTACGACTTGGCGATGGCTGGCAACTTGTAGCCTGAAATGATACCGCAAAGTGCAGTTTAGACGGGGCTACGTTGCGTATACTTTACGTATACCTAATGCGACCCACAGGACAGCGTGTTGAGCAAAAAGCGAAAGCGAAAGTGAAAGTCGTTGTCGTTATACAATATAAAAATTAAAAACAGCTGCGGTCGCTTTTTAAATAATTAAATTCACTTTATTGGAGTATTAAAATTTTATGACAACACTGCGTGGGAAGGGGTCACCAGGGGGGTCATTCGGGGGGTCAGGTGATCACAACAGAACAAGGTTTCTAGACATATAAAATGCGAAAAGCATTTAGCGAGTTGCTTTTTGGTCAAACGACCATTGAATCGTCAAGATCAAATGACCTGACCCCAAAGTGAAATGCGCTGCCGTGTCATAAATAAAGCGAGGCTGGGAAATTGCGCGCAGACACAGCATGCGGCATGTGGCATGTGGCACACATATAAAAATCTGTAGACCAAACTGCCATAAAACTGATAACCTTGGGAGCGAACAACAGCAACAGCAACAACAACGGAGATGACAATGCTCTTGGCCATAGTCGTATCTATGACGTGGATGTTGAGGCCTCTGGTCTTTGTTTTGTTGCCTTTTTATAGGCCATGCTGTTTATTTACGGCTATTTACCGCCTACACGATAAAAGCCTTTTGCCAACCGGAGCCCAATGCATATACGAGTAGTCCTTTCTCCTTTCTCCTGCCTCTGAACTTCCTGGCCAGCCACTTTTTTGAGTAATTACATGGCCAGCGCAGATTTGTAGCAGCACCTACAGGAGTCGAGGCCCCGTGCAGCGTACAAAATAGATACAAATATTTTATTGCTCCTCGAGGACATGCGGCGCAGCACAACGTGGCGTATACGTGATGTCTATTCTCTTTCTCCTTGCCTTTCCCTTTCACTGTTCGCCCTCGGTCGTAATGAATACGATAGATAATTATAGCTATCGCACTCACACAGTGACTTTTAATGGCTTTTGTGATCGCCCCAGTGTCCGAACCGAGCCCCGGAACCAGCCCCGAACCGCTCCGCAATGAACAGGATGTGAAAGTGCAGCCGGTCTGTTGCCCAGACGGAAGTACGAGCATCGGCTGCATGGGTTAATCTAAATTTATAACTTTATTTTTCATGAGCAGTCGCGACGTGTCCTCGGCCATCCCTTCCCGTCCGTTCCCTCCCTCAGTCACCCCATCAGAAGGGCAGTTTTTTATGACTTTAGAGCACTTTTTCAGCGCCTTTTTTGTGTGACTTGAGCTGAGACTTTGGCATCATTTGGATCGTTGTTGCGTTGTCCCTGCACGAAAGTGATAATGAAATAATTTGAACTTTTCTCTTTGCTTATTTCTCTGCTGCTTCTTATACGGCTTTAGCCAGGCCATGGCTATGAGCATGGCCAGGACTACAGGACCACACATGCTTTTGGCCAGCCAGAGTTCGCTTTTGGGCCATTACAAGAGGCAAACTCATTAAATTATGTAAAACTTTGTCATTAAATATGGCAGACACTGTGTGTGTGTGCGTGTGTGTGTGTGTGTGTGTGTGTGTGTCCTTTAGAACAATTTGTTATTTGGTTATGAACTTTGCAGTTGAAGTGTTGTTTACTTTTGGCCCTCGTTAGCCAGTTAAATGCTTTCCTCTCTTCTCTTCTACTTCCCTCGCCTCCTTCGTAGACTACTCGCAAATGTTAAAGACTCAACTTTTTAAATAAATTTGTGTGATAATTCCACTTTGTGGTTTAATTTTGCGTGTCGACGAGGTTATTCAGTTGCATTTTTGGTGCTCAAAAGAGTGAACGTTCCTCTTGCACTTCTCTCCCTGTCTCTCTCTCTGTCTCTCTCTCTGTCTGCCACCAGATAGCGTTCATGCCCCACAACGCCCCAGAGGATGTTGCAAAAAAAAATGAAAAAGCAGAGTGAGCTTTAATTGCTTTCGTATTTTGAACGCTGAAAGCATTTCCCAGCTAAGGCACTTCAAAGTTTCGCTGAGTTAAGTTAAATTTATGTACTTAAGGTGAAAAACTATCGTAGCCCAACGAATGTACAACCAAGTGTAACTACGACAATATCAATTCTTATTTAAATTCAGTTTTTTTTTACAAGCAGACTCTTAAAATATGGCACTATATTATATCAAGTCTATGACAATACGATTTTTTTATAAAGGATATTTCATAGTTAACATATCATATATGCATCTTATTAATTTATAGTTATTTATATTATTATGCAGTATTTTTTATGGCATATCTGCAAAATGCTAATGTAAAATTCATTAATAACCAAGAAATTCCCGCACATAGCCCCTTTCAATGTTAAGTTGCCGGTTGCTTAATGAAAATTTCAATATGCTGACCGAATGGACCTGTTTTACATACTAAGCACTCATAATGAAGTGCATTAAATTAATGCGAGTTTTTTGCCTCTTCTTTTCTTATTCAACAGATACTGGACTTGCCACAGATTTATGTGGACGCATAAAGCAATGTGATGCCCGAGCAATAAAAATTAATTAGAAAATATTTCACATCACACAGTTGGGCATAAAAAAAGTTCTTGAAGGAGCAAAGCGCACAAAAGAATGCAATAGAGAGAAAAGGCTTGTGGTTCGGTACGCGGCTCGGTTCGGTTCGGTGGTTAATTTCTAATTAGAAGGAGGAGCAACCGGAGCAGACACTTGGCAAAGGACAAAGGACCAAGGAGCATAAGTATTCCAGCATAAATAAACTGCACAAAAAAGCGCGAGAAGTGAGAGCCTTATGCCAAGTAAAATGAAAACTTAAAGGGAAAACCAAAACAGATTTCGCACACCATAAAGAGAAAGAGTTGGTGAGAGAGACAGAGAGAGGAAGAGCGAAAAGGAGACAGCTACAACAACAGGCAACCAATTTGATTACAACAGAGTGCGCTATAGGTGGCACTCACTGGCGGCTTTTGGCCAAAACAATGAAAAGATTTTCGCGAGCTGCCACGCCCACAATGGCCCCGAGTTGTCGCCCACAGCGCGAGGAGAAGACGACGCTGAAAATGAATTGCCCCATTTTGATTGTAATTACCCTCGGATGGCTGCTGCACGCACATGTTGATGCCGCAATTTCAAATCGAGGTAAGTGATTCGTTGCAGTGGCAGACCAGGTAGCAGGTTGCAGGTTGCAGGTAGCAGCCACACATTTAATGCCACCACCCAACAACTTGCAACGCGCGAACAATGCCGAACAAAGGCACAGAGCGAGAGCAGAGAGAGAGAGAGGGGGAGTTTTGCCATATTTATATGTGCAACGTTTCACCGTCAACATTTTCCTATTTTTTTTATTTTTGCCCCCGCTTTTATTTAGCATAGCACTCAACGTAAGTTGCATTTATGTTTTTACATAATAGAAAAGGGATTCAAAAATAAAACGAAATAAAACTGAATATAAAAATAAACTACAGAGAGAGAGAGGGGAAGTGAGAGAGAGAAAGAGACACCGCAATTCCGACCCTATTTAAATGGCAATGTAACGCTGCATAAATCCAGGCGCCATGCTCCTCGAGCACGTGCAGTGTTTAATTTTAAGCCCTAGTTGAACTTCGTTCGCTGCGTTGCGTTACGGCATTGGCAAAAGCGCGAAAATTAAAAGTGCGCTTAAGCACAGAAACAGTAAAAGAGAGAGAGAGGGAGAGAGAGTGCAAAGTGAAGAGAGGGAGAATTGCCTGCAGGTTCCATGGGGTCAGAGGGTCAGCTGAATGTGCGAGTTTATCTGACAGTCTAATCCGCTGCACATGCTGGAACTTGGAGTATGCTCCACTTGCCCTTGGCATTAGCTGCATTCTCCCAAAACTCTGCCTCAGTTGCCGCAGTGCTACACAGAAAAAAAATCAAGGACTAATAATCCCAAACAGCGTCAAAATTTCTAATATATCAGATTTTGAAAATCAAGTAAAATTTATCAAATCGTTCTACGCAAATATGCTAATTATCTTGACTTCCTGAGCATTTTTTTTCAGTGATATGAAATGTTTTAATCTTTCTTGACTATTTTAATGCAGAGTGGTTGCCAATGTAGGCGCAAATTCGAAATTTGAATTAAAGAATGCTTTTTTTTTGCGGTGTAGTAGCTTTAACAAATCGCATGAAAATTTAAGCGCCGCAGCCTAAATGCAATTTTCCTCGACAGCTGCAGTTTCCCAGTTAGAGGAAGCAGCTGCCAAAATTCGATGAACTTTCAGAATTGAAAGTTTCTCTCCAGTCAGGCCAAAACTCTTAAAGGATGCTGGCTAAAAAGGAGGAAAGCTGAAGGAGAAGAGGGAAATTGGGCACATTGCACAAATAGTTTGGCTTTGGCAAGCGCTAGTTTACTTTGGGCCGAAGAGCAATTCATTGTTAGCCGCTGGCCGACTGGACTTTGCTTTTCTTCTATTAGTCAATGAAAAACAAGTTATAAATTGAAAGTTCAGGTGCGACGCAGCTCGATTCTCAATCCGCTGCCTTAAAGGATATGGAGGGGAGGCGATAGGAAGGGGGGGCATGGCTAAAACTGAGCTATAAAAACAAATTCACATGCCATGGTCATATTTTGTGCCTGGCAACTTTTACCAAACCAATCGATAAATTTAAGAGCCCAACATTTGTCTCCATTATCGCAAAAATCCAAGGCAAACAACAACAAGAGTGGCTAAAAAAATACAAGAAGAAAATGTGAAAACTGCGAAGCGCATAAAAGCGACATCGATGCGTGGCCCAGCGTGGAATTGCCCTCTCCCTCTCTTTCACTCCTTTACTCTCCATCTCACTCTTCAACTCCCTCTTTGTTTTTTGGCTGTGTTTTTCCACCTGAGGGCGGACCTGTTCTCTATGGCAGTAAAAAGGCGTACACGCTGCGAAAAAAACAACACAAAAAAGAATACTTGCACATTCTACACACACACCCACACACACACACACACACACCCATAACACACACACGAAACACAGGCACCTCCAGCGAGTATAGGAGTATATCACAGGTGGAAATGTGCTTTTGTCACTGATCATAAATTTGTGCACTAGCTTTTGTGAGTGTATTCCGGCAATTCCGTTGTCCTGCTCATTGTTGTTGTTGTTCTGTTACGGTTACTGCTGTTGTTGTTGTTGTTGTTTTGTACGCTTTTGTTTTGGCTGTTGTCGTGTTGTGTAGTCAATGGCAAAGGACAAGGCAATAAAACGTAGCTATTGGCAAAAGGATGGCAATCGGAGCACGACTCGTACATATGATCGTAGCAAATTGCAGGCACATTCTGTGAGGAAAGCAGTAAGGAGTGCTGAACAAGGGAAAGAGGGCAGTCGGGTAGGGTAGGGTAGGGTACGGGGGTATATTGTAACGCCTTGGGTCGCTGTTGTGCGTCGTTGACAAATGTTTATTGAGTAACAAAAGCCATTAGAACAGAACACTCTATAACACTCTAGACATGAGACACGAGAGACGAGACACGAGTCACACATTGTCAGTGCTTGACCCATTTTTTGGGAACATCATGTTCTTGCAGCTCTGCTGAAATCTGTTGCACGTGCTGCACTTGAAGCACATCAACTCAACATTTTTATAAACTGACAACAATTTTTCATACTCGAAAACAGCGCGATTTAAACTCAAACTAAAACTCAAACTCCAACTCCAACTCAAAGCTGAACTCAAAGCCAAACAGATGTTTAGCCAGCCGAAGGCATAACAACATAACACCCCCTCCTCTGCCACTCCCCTTTTTATCTTGCCGCATATCTAACCGTTTTGTTTGGCATTTTTAGTGATTTCACTTAAATTTTCATAACAAAACATGGCGAGTGCGTGCTTGCAGCGCAGTGGAGTCTCGCACGTTGTGCAGCTGCCACAAAAGGGGCGTGGCAATGCAGCTGGGGGAGGTGCAAGAAGGAGCTGTCATATATTTTTCAAACAGATTTCTTTTTTTTAACAGATTTCTTTAGAGCGTTGCGCAGCTAAAACCGCATTTTGCATGTTATGCTTGCTGTTTTTGCGAAAAATTGTTCATAGGTTTAGTTTTTTGCCATACACTGACAAAAAAGTACAGGATTCCGGAATTTTTTACATCGACTACAAAATACTTCACTGATTCAAGTTTGGTTTTTTAATGCTTTTTCCGCAAATATTTTAACTATCGGGGCTCTATAGGAATTTTTTCAGTTAAATCATATGTTTTAGGTTAATTTTTGACTATTTTATTGCTGAGTCGTTTCCATTTTATCCCCATGCTGTGTTAATTTAACAATTATATCCTGAAAACATTCTTAAAAAATACATGCTAAAATCAAGAATTTTAAGCTTGCATTTTAGAATGATCTTTTTTTTGTGTGTACGCACACCCATTGCAACACACACACAGAACACACACTCCAGGCGGCTCACTCACATTTAGCATACAGTCCAAGTTCCCTGAATCGAGGGATGGGGAGTGGGTAGAGAGGGAGGGGGGATGGAGGCAGCTACATGACATGTTGTACGTGTTTGTGTGCAGTCGCCTCGCTTCCGTCTATGCCACAGTCGCTGCCACAGTCGTTGCCACTGCCGCACAGCTAGAACTGACGCCTTTTAGCCATCTGTTCGCGCGCTCATCCGCCCAACTGTTGGATCCGCCCTCGCCCCCTGCCCCCCGCCTGGCCCCCTACCAACTGCCAACTGCCTGCTGCCCCGCTGTGGTTGTTGTATTATATTTGCGAATCCCTTTGGGTATGTTGGCAGCAATAAATTTTCATCAGTCGTCTCTCTGTGCAACGAACGGCAAAGCTATTTTTCCTACTTCACGCCGCGCCGCGCCTCAGTTCTCTATTAACTACAATGGTCTCCCTCTCTCTCTTCCACTCTCTCTCTCACACTCTCCCTTTCTCTGTAGGACTGGGCAACAAATCTCAGAGTCGGGCTCAGCTGGCATGTTCGGTTGCCTCTGTTGCGGTCTTTCGAATACATTTTGATTGTTTGTCATATTTTTACGAAATCATTTCTATTGCTGTTGGCCTTTTTTTTCCTTGTGTACCACAAACTGGGCTTAGTGGGACAACCAACTGACTACGATTCTACAACGAGTATTCCCGAGGAGGTTCATGGAATCTGAGAATCTATTTGATATACATAGTATGAGTTTCTATTTTTGTCTCCTTTATTGCATTTTACTTCGTGTTTCGATTAAGCCACCAAAAAGGCGCTGTTTCTATTTGCCCACAACGAAACCTGACACTGGCTAAAAAAGGAAATGTAAAATATGCGGTAAAATTGAAAATTAAATTGAAAATTGTAACATTAACGAGGGATTTGCATTGACAGCGACAGAATTGAATAATTGAATACAGGGAAGAATCGAGTCCAATTCCATCTGTTGGCAAAGTTAACAAATTATGTAAGCATTCTATAAAATCCGCTAATTTAACTACTGTCAATACAAACGACGCAAAAGTTGATAAGTGACTATCCAGAAGAATATTGGCCAGCACTTGCGGTCATCAAATAAAAATAAAAGCAGCCATTAAAATGCCCTTGTAACAAATTTTATTAATTGGAACAAGTTGCACACCCCAAACATATCCCAAGGTATGCATTTTAAAATGTTGCCAATTAAAGGCAATTTGGAAATTTGGTTTGCTTCGTTGACTGGTTGCTTTCTAGGGTTGTGCGAGGGTCTTGGGTCTGAAATATTTTGAGGAGAAGCGAGGGAAGGGGACTCAAACATCCACTAATCGCATTATTAACGCGCCGTTAACAGTTTGCGACACTGACTCGAACTTTAGAAGTCCCATTCAGACACACACACACACACTCGCCCAGGAAGTGGGCTGTGTGGTATTACGAATATGCTTCAGACGCATGGCCTGCATTTATGTAATGCCCTTGAAGTTTTCGGCATTTGCCAAATTACGCTCCAATGAGCGCGAGCATTACGAGAAGGGGGAAGTTTTGGGGCGGCGCCAAATGGCCCCTAAATGTATGCTATACTGGTTGGTAAGCAATGCCAGCAACAAGCATCTGATACGATTGCCAAACACAAAAGCACTCATAATCATAATAATTAAATGCTTCTTACCTTCCCTCTAGATTCCATTCGAAATTAAGTCATTATCACGGCCACTTGCCAAGGCGATAATTATTCACAACTGCACAGAGTGGCCCAATTTTTAGACTGCAAGTGGATGTAATGACAACCCTGGCACGGCAAATATGCATATAACATTTTACTGCCATTCGTTGAGAGTCGCACTATTAACGTGGCTCCTAATGAAGGCAACTGACCGTGGACTATGGACATTAACGTGGCCATAAGGCGTGACACCGCCCTATTTTATGGCACAAAGCGAAAAAATAAAATGAAGCATATTTCAATAAAATTGTTGCTCAAAGATATGAAAACAGTCATAAAATGTCGATTAAAATTAAAGCTACAAAATGTATGATTTAAATATATTTCGAGACCAACAAAGCCAGACCAAAATGAATATTTAAATTAAAAAAGAAATTTCTTTAATTTTTCTTATATTTTCAAAGTTGCAATCAATAAAAAAGGGAGATATTTTGAGGTCAAGACAAGTTTAACGAATTTAAAAAGGACTTAATTAAATATTAAAATATAAATATACTTTTGTGTTAGGGTTAATAAATGTTGTGATAGTTCCTTTAACTTAAAAATTGGTACTAATTATTGTGTACCCTCGAAGGAGCTTAAGTTTCGGTTTTGTCAAATGACAATCCCAGTTGACCAACACACACAATACACGTACTTATGAGAAGCGCACAAATCTGTGTATGTGGAAAATTTTCATTTTAAATACACAGGCAAAAGTAGGTCCATTCTTACACCTACATATACCAAGAGAAATAGAGAAAAGAAAAGAGAGAGGGAGAGAGAGGGAGAGGGAGATATCTGGTTTATTTGCACGTTGTGTTTGCGGCACGTCACAAAAGTTTCCTGTTAAATTTCCCTTCATTTCCTGACGAAAGAGATTATTATTTTCATTTGCTGAGCCACCATCACAAACAAACGCACACACAGAGCCAAAGAATAAAGGGACAGAGTGTGAAAGATAGTGGGAAAGAGAGAGAGAGAGAGGGGAGAGAAAGAGATGGTGATAGTCAGGCAGACACGTTTGCATTACGGGTATATGAGTATGAGTATGAGTATGAGTATGTACTTGATGTCGTTCCACTGTTTACTTACTATATACATATACATATGTATATATGCATCACCTTCATTAACGCATCATTTCCAGGAAAACAATCAAAAGAGTTTAGGACCATGAGATACCCTACAATCTCAGACTTTTGCATATACATTTAATTCCATCATAATACAATTTTTTAATTAAAAGTTCTAATTTATTCATTTAATTTATTATATCACGACTAAGTACATTTGCTAAAACTGAATTATAAATTGATGATTAAATTAATATAGACCTTAAGTTATAGACTACAAAGAAAAGAAAAAAGTTTCAGTCAAAATACAATTTTAATTGGACCCCAAGAAAATTATAGATTCTTTCGTCAGTTACACATATGTACATTGTAGCCAATGTAAATATTTTCATTGAATACAGGGTATAAAAACACTTCATTTTCAGTGGCTCATGAAACAGAGCCTCGATGTGGTCCTTGGCGGTCATCCGACCCGACCGACCAGACCCAAACCGGCACCTGACCATATCCTTGACGTCGCTGGTGTCCTTCTCACGCCAACCGTGAGCCAGTCCTTGTGTGTACTCGCAACTGAATCGACATCGACATCGTCATCATCGTCTCCCTATATTTGCATACTTCCGGCGAGCGTCAAAATGATTACCATTATTATTTTTGTTGTTTGCCGTGGCCGTAAACGTTGCCATTATGGTTATTGCAACAGGACTTACACTTCACATTGCGAACGAGCCGCTCCCAACTCACGGCTCCAAGACAAAGTCTTGGCCAGAACACGGCCAGAACATGCAAGATGGCAATGGCCGCCATCAGCCATCAGCCATCAGAATTGCGGTTATGGCTTATTTGTGCAAATGAGCAGCCGCTCATTTATTGTCATGTAGCGCGGCACTGAGCCAAATGCAAATGATGGTTTTGATGATGGCCAAAAGCACAAGGGTGCGAGTACAACAACAACAACAACAACAAGGTCATCACATTCATTATGCGCAAGACAAGGTCATGATTGAGCCCATGTGTGTGCTGAATCACATAACCCTTATAACCCTTCTCTCTACCCAACATCGATTAGCAATAGATTCAGTAGTCCAAAAGGCTTTCGTCATCACTTTGCTGAAACTAAAGACAAAACTATACTTACTTTTTTACGAGAATGTTGATCGACTTTTAGGGAACTGTACTTAAAATTTTGTTACTTGAAAAATATACAGGCCTGTTCCGGTTTTCACTTTCGGTAAGATTTTGCGGAAGTGAATTTCTTTAACCTGATCTAATATCATATCGGCGAAGTTCTACGGATTTATTTAACTTTGAGCTGATGAGTTTAAGTCTGATAAAGTGAAAAACGAGCATATTTAAATACTTAGCCTAAATGGAAAGTGAATAAATGCATTTCACTAAATGCTATAAAATAAAAAGTGAAAACCGGAACAGGCCTGATAATTTAATTTATTAATAATTCTAAAAAAAAACTTAAGTTAGTAAATTGCCAAAAATAATATAATTATAGAAATATTTTATTATTTCAATTTATTTTAAATTAAACATATTTTCCAAAAAATATTTCAATAAAAATGACTGTTATGATCGGTGATCAATTTAAGCTTAAATACACCATAGATTCTAAATTATTTAGTAAAATCAAAGACAAAAAGAAATCTAAATTAACTTTATTTTAAAAAATAACCTGACTTAAAAAAAATTATATATTTAATTTTAAATAATTATTCAACGAAAATCAGCAAAAGTTTCCATAAAAATCTGTGATCAACACAAAGTACTATACTTTTATAAAATTACACTGCAGCTTATGTGATGAGAAATGTTTGATTGAAATTCTTTGAAATTGTTAGATTGTTGTGAGTTGTGAATTGTGGCCGTGGTCAATGCCACCGTTGACAAAGCCAGAGCCGCACAGTGGGCACTTTGCATAGGTTAATTGGGTTAGCCTATCGCTTCTCATTTATCGGTCATTAACATACTACGAGGTATTTCGTTCAGCTGTTTTGCCGAACTTGAGCACGTGCCCTTGTTGTTTCCGATCAGAAGAAAACCGACCTTCGCGGTGTGCAAATCGGTCTGAAAGTCTCTTGGATTGGAGAGCTGCCTCGACGTGGAGTGAAGGTGTCTGTAGAGTGGAATTCCTGCTAAATTAATACTGTGATAGTGTTGGAGCTGCGATGGCGCCCAACGTAGTGGCCTATATATACTGTTTGGTGCGTGATCTGTACGATCAGCACAAGGACCCTCGAGTGTCCCATTACCCGCTGGTGGGCAATTTATGGAGTGTGACTGCAGTTATCACCCTCTACTTGGCTTTTGTGCTGCACTTTGGGCCCAAATGGATGGAGCATCGACGTCCCTTCGAGCTGAAGTTTGTGATGCAGTTGTATAATGCCATTCAAGTGGTTGCCAACACGGTTGTTTTCGTGTACGGAATGATCTACACGATCTTCAACCCTCGGTTCAGTTTCACTTGCCAGCCCGTGGAGCACGACAACACATCGTTCCAGATGATGCATTTGATCTATGCATCCTATGGATACTACATGCTGAAGTATCTCGATCTGCTTGACACGGTCAGTGATCCCAGATTCCCCAGCTGATCTCGTTTAACTCAATTGTCTTGCAGGTGTTCATAGTGCTGCGTAAGAAGAACTCGCAGGTGAGCTTCCTGCATGTCTATCATCATGCGGGAATGATCTTTGGCGTGTCCATCTTTATGACCTTCCTAGCGGGCTCCCACTGCACCATGCTGGGTCTGATCAACCTCCTCGTCCACGCTGTGATGTACGCCTATTACTTTGCCACCTCGATGGGCGTTGTGAAGCAGCTGCTCTGGTGGAAGCGACACATCACCCAGCTGCAGTTGCTCCAATTTGGCTACCTGACTCTCCACTTTCTGCTCGTGATCGTCCGCAATCCCTGCAACTTTCCCGTCTTCATCGCATTCATTGGCTGCAGCCAGAACATCTTTATGTTTGCCATGTTCTTTGATTTCTACTACAAGACCTACATTCGCAAGGTGCGGCCGGGAGACGCCTCAAAGTCAACACTCAGTTGAGCTGACCAGCTGACCAGCTGCGAGCTGCTTAACGTTAAGGTCTAAGTTCATTTTACTTACGTATGTATAAGCGAATTCGAGTATGCAAATAGTGAGATCGATTCGATTTTGATTTTGATTTTGATTTGTTTGCCTAATATGAATAAACATGTCGACTGACTCGCCCTATGCTGTAATCAATTTCAATTTGCAAAGAACTTGATTTATTTAACTTTCATTCCCTTTAAATTGTTTGGTTCTTATTTAACTACTTAAGCTAAAGACTGTGAAAAGACTCAATATAATATCGAGAAAGTCAGATTTTTCATTTTAAGTCCTGTGCATATTTTATGCTCCGCTTTTGGCCCAAGACACATGTCGAAAACTCGATTTTAGGCCATTTGCCTGCCAACTTGCCACACGCGCATTTTATTCAATTTTCATATTTCTCTTTGCCGACAGAGCATAACAAAACTAGATTCTGTGGCAGATACACATGCACTCACACACACACACACACACACACACACTCTGTTACCGCAGAATTTTTCTTAACTTAATTTCAATTGGGTCATTCGACTGTGCAGAGAGAGAGAGAGAGAGGCAGGAAGACAAAGAGCGAGAACACATCAAAGTTTCTATGAATTTCGGGTTGAGAACATGCCACATGCCACTCGCGGTGGCATCAAAGAAATGCACGCTTCAGTGTGTGTGTGTGTGTATATGTGTATATGAGTGTGTGCGTGTGTGTGTGTGTTTGTGTAGAGATTAAAGCTCGATAATGGAAAAGTATGTAGGAACGTTGTTGACTTTTAGCCATGACCTTTTCAGGCAGCAAATTATTCTCTTTTGAATAACTTGCCACAATCTTGACCTATTAGCTAGAAGTTTAGCTAGAGTCGATAATACGTGTTTGGATTTGGCATTTTAAAATTTGTACATACATATATACTCCCAAATATGTATGTTTTTGTCTGTGCATTATGGAAGTTCACGTTGTTCATTGTGTTTGTTCGTGCGTTTGCCAAATACATTAAAACTTTTCTAATAATAAAGTTCTACAGCCGAAGCCAAGCGTAAATATTGAGAACGGAAGTAGCAAAGATATACAAGTACATATGGATACATATACATACAGATATGTATATATCGGATAAATGCCAGCGACATTGTTGCCAGCCTCTTCATGGGCAACTATAAAAGCCTCAAGGATTCAATTCGCTGAATTTTGCTTGTTTGAAATTCATATTAAATGTGTTGAAAATGAAACAAGAGATTTGTAAATAAAAAATAAATTGGTTATTAGATATGGTTATAGCAAATGTTGCCATAAGCAAAACAGCTTGTGAAAACTTTAATCGCGAAATTAATCTTTTTGAGGTCATCTTTAAAGGCAGTTTCGGAGGTAATTAAATTTGATATGTTAATATTTATAATGTTATCTAATTTTGATTCATAATAACATATCATAGGGATATGGGAGTTACGAGGATTTAAAATATAATTATATATAAGAAAGATCAGTTGCCTCTCAGTTCATACTCAATGCAACAAACTTAAAAAATATATGTCATTATACAATGCAATTGTAAACGATTCTTGTCGATTTCCACTTTCAATATAGCATTTACATATTTGTTATATTTTAACAATACAATAAATTACTCGGCAATGATATGTTTCTTTTTTTTCGTTTTTCGCTTCCATTTTGTAACTGCTGTAAATGTGTGGGAGTGCTCGCGAGTGTGGACAATTCTCACTCTCGTCAAATTTTTGTTAATTTGTAAGTACATGGAATCGTAATTAAGTGCAATTTAAAATCAGTGACAAGCCACGCATGCACAACAGCAGCTTAATAATTTACAAATAAATCAACGTAATTAACTCTCAGTCGCTGTGGGGCGTACGAAAATACATACAACATGCAACAGGTCACGGGGTCACAGGCGCAAAGAGTCACAGCGACTGACTGACTGACACGCACATGCCACAAAATTAATGTTACAACTTATCTTTGTACAATAATTGGCACAGACACGAAATGGTCAAGTGAGCCACGTTTTAAGTCATGCTCGTCTCTTTTGCCCAAATCAATCCCATCAATATTGAGGTCGGTCTTCAGAAACACAAACAAACTTACGTATTGAGAAACATATACAAATCGGAAGAGAAAACATTAATAATGCACCAGCCACTAATGCACTGATAATGCCGACGAAACGTCGAATCGACGCCCTCGCAGATTGCCGGCCCTCAGGGCGTATACGCAACGTGTCCTCAACGACTTTCTGTTTGACTTTGACAAAGTTGTGCGCACTTATTAGTTGCGCATTTTGAGCAACTCTGCTTACTACCTCTGCCTCTGTCTCTGCCTCAGATTCAAGCTGCCTGCCACAAGTTGTGACCATACTTTGGTCTACAGTCTCAAGCATTCCATACTTCATTGAACTTTGAACAAGCAACCGCACATCCGGCCCCGCCTGCTGTTGCTTATTTTCCTTTTAGTATTCTGCATTGCTGGACAAAGTTTTTAAAGTATATACACACACACACACATACAGACATACACCTCCATCATAAATCAATACAGTTCAATTTTTGTGCGTCGTTGGCTTCCACTCGACTGAAGTGCTCCTCGAATGTAACTAACTCCAAAGGCGCAATTCAATTGCCTGCAGAAGGACTTCCGACTTTTTCCCACAGTCAGCATATCGCAGCCTGAATTTATAAAAAATCCAACCGCAGAAATAAATAAAAAAAAGAAATAAAAGAACTAAGCAATCATTTCATTCGCAACAACTTTTGCGGTCACTTTTCATAAGCGATAATTTCCGAGAATCATTTAATACCCCCTTCGAAGTGAGAGAAGTGGGTAAAACGGGAGTTGGTAGTTTTTTGATGAGTCAATGAAAAAATAATAGTGCGAAATAATATGGCTGCAGCTCTGATTATGAACTGCGAATTATCACGTAGTTGCTGCGAGATTTTCAACGGGAATTCTCTCACTTAAATCATCCTCATTGTGGCTGGGACAAAAACACTTGGCTGCCAGAAACGAGGAAAGTCGCGTCGAGTCGAGCAAATAAAATAAATGCTAAGATAATATGCTTTATTGTACGAGTAACGGCAGCGTTGCCATGAATGTTATTTGCTTTTATTTTTATTAGCCAAACATGCGGAGACAGAGGCAGAGGCAGAGGGAGTGAAAGAGGCAGAGGTTGTAAAACATACTCTGTAGAAAGCAGGCCAAAAGGTGTTATGCTGCCAACTGGATTGATATCGTTAGCACTTTCGCTTGCCAAAAGTGACAACGTGTGCATTCTCGACTTGTAAATATTTTAATATTTTCTGATTGGGTGAATGTGGGGTGTGGAAGGGCAGGGCAGAAGTCGCCCAATGTTGCTATTTATTGGAGTTGCCGAAATTGTCGCCGCGCATGACAAATGCGACAGCAACAAAAACAATAAAAGCCCAAACTAAATAAAATGTTAATACTGAGTACGAGGAGTACCGCAAATATTTAGCCAGCAAGTGCAACAATAATAAATTTTGTTGCAACCAGAGTTGGTGCTTCAACACTGGAGTGTTGCAAGTTGGGCCAGGGCAAGTTTTTTGGGGGAGAAATGTCAATGTGCTGCGCGTGGCAAAGTGCTTACAAAGAGCGGTTCAATGTTGCCGCGTGGCCGCACACAGAATGCAGCAAGCATAAACAAGGAGTGCATGCAACATAGCTGCCCTAACTGCTCCCTGCCCCCTGTCACACCCACAAGCGGCTGACCACACCCACAACAACACTGAACAACCAAAAACTGGTCAGCCGTCCCCATTTTAGCCCGAGAACAGTTGCTGCTAATAACTTAGTTTTCCCTCCATTTCCATTTCCATTTCGAAATTTTTGTTTTTTTATTTTTCTTCTCCTTCTGTTGTGTTGTTTTCCTGCGCTTGCCACGCGACTGGGGCAAGTTCAAAAGTTTGCAACCTTCTCGTCCAAGAGTTATGCACATTTTTCGGTTTATTTGTTTCGCCAGCTGCACGAGTTTTGCATGCACTCCACGTAGCCAAAATATAAACCGAAAACTCAAACAACAACGACAAAACAACTTAAATTGAGGCCAAGAATATTTTGTGTTGTGTTGGGGAAAAGTTAATGCTTTTAATTAAAGCATAGTTTAGAGAAGGGCTCCACTGTACGAGTGGCTTGGCCTACAACGACTCATTGTGCGAGTTCAAGTTCAGCTGATGCCTGAGTAACCGCCGAGTTAAGCAAGTGTCAGCTCATACATTAAGTGGCAAGTGGCAAGTGGCAAGTGGAAAGGACTTGAGGTGACTCCTAAAGGGTCGGAGCCCTTTTTACATAATTTACTTTTTCAATAATTCACACGCCCGCGCGTAAATTTTGACCAAAAACATGGCAGAGAAATTAAAAGTGCAGAGAAGGAACGAAGATGCGAAGAGGGAGAAAGAGAAATGTTGGCTGGAGAATGCTGAATGCTGAGGGAATGCCCAAAAAGGATTGCTCTGACAGGCTTACTAATTGCTTTGTTTTACTCGTGACTCTAATTAAAAAATTTACTTTACGACTTTGCCACGTCGCGGCCTGCTGTCGTGGCAGGAGACGCGCTTGTAATGACAACCGGAAGACCAGAAGACCGTAACAACGACGGAACGTGCCGACTTATTCCAGTAATGTTGTTTGCGAAGACAAACAGAAAAAAATCTGGCTAGTTAGCAGCACAACAGCATTGTACCAAGTGCCAACAAAATTGCGAAAGAGAAACCCAAATAATAATACCGAAAATGAGCAGGAACATTGCCAACTCCTTTTTCGCATTCTCAATCCAAGTGCAGAAGCATCAGCTGCTTTTGTTATCCCAGCCACAGATCGGTGACTTCCACTGCGAGTCCTGCCAAAAATGTGGCACCTAATGCCTCGCCAAATTAAAAATTATAAAAAAAGGAGAAAAGGTTCCACAATTTGTTCATCATTTGCGATTTGCTGATGATTATCAAAGCACAGTCAAGGATCAGTCCAGTCGTCCAGATGGGACAAAACAAAATTAAAATGTGATAAAAAAAGGGATGCGAAAAAAGGCGCATTACAAAAATGCAAATTGCGCGAGAATTGGTTTTTGTAATTTAATTAGCGTGCCGCCAAAGCGAGAAAATGTGTTCACCTAAGCGGGAAAATAAACAAAGTTAGTTAACTCACAAAAAAAGTGTAAGTCGGACAGAGATTTGTAAAGAAAAATAAGATATGGCTTATCTTGGTGTGATTTGTCTAAACTTTATCTTTTGTGTTTAATTGGACTATAAGAAATACATTAAAGGAGACACGTATTTTGATTTATTTATTTACAAAACAAAGACAATGCTGCCTCGAATTTATTTTCAAATACGAGTAAAATGACAAAAATTAAAAAAGGATTAAAATTTAAAATAAAAAGAAAGCCCAACGAAATTACAAATATAATACATATGATTATTTAATCTAGATTTAGCAGATCAACTTTCTGTTACCTAAACAAGTCTTGGCGGATTGAAAAGCATTTTTGCAGGTCATAGAATTTACCAGTTCTTTAAGCGATTAACAGAGTTTCGTGTTCTATTACTTGACTTGTACCTACTGTTAATTATATACTATATTAATCTTGACATTATTAGGTTTAAAAAAAAAAATAGATGTCTAACATGCACAATGCCAGAGAAAATGTCAATCAGAAATTCCATATAAGAGAATTGCAAGACTTTCGTCCCTGTCACACACAATTATCAGTTTTGGTTTGACGTTGGCAATAGAGAAACCGCAAAGAGCTAATTTATATCTCGAGCTGAGCGGCAAACGAAACGAGAGAACGATTAAACTTTTTGCAACGAGTAGAGAAGTTTAGAGGGAGGCAGTAGACGGTCAACAGAGGGCGCTGCGATATCCGGAAATGGCCGAGACAGAAGGCACATTCGGGAAAACCAAAGCCAAAAGCAGAAGAAGAAGCTGAAGCTGAAGTAAAAACTGTGCAATTTCAAGCTGTGCACACACACTCTCGAGAAATCAGACAAACGTTTCGAGTATCTGAGTTCGATTAGTTTGTGACTCGATTTAGGGCCGTGGTCAGCATTTGTCTGATTGTGCAAAGTGGAAAGTTTAGTTTGGATTGTGTTTGTGTGTGTTTGTGTGTGTGTGTGTGTGTGTTACAGGTGCATTGCCCGATTGCCTATGTCTGGAGTGGACTATTTACCTTTCGTCTGCCTGATTTCTCTGCACAAATTGGAAAAGTTTCACACTGCGGCCACAGAATCCACTTTGCCGTATTTATATTAATTTTCCACCCAAGTAATCGAGTTTCCGGAACAGGTTACACTCATTTCCCATTAATCAGTAATTCAAGAAAATGCTTTTTAAAAACATCATTTATATTTAAACAGAAGAGAAACGCATGTTATGTGTCCTTCACGAAGTATATTATTTAATGCACAATGTAATCATCCCGAAGGACACATTGGATTTGCATATTAAATATTCTTCTTCTGACAACGATTTTTTTTTCTTTTTTATTTTTTGCTGCTTGCCTCACGTGGTGGCACCCCTGGGAGGCAATTTCAATTTGTTTGCTCTAAATACACAGAAATGTATATACTCTTTTTTATAATAGATTTTTTATTTTCTGTGCCGTACTCTTTGTACTTTAAATATACTCTCGACTAAGAGTTGAAGATACAACATCAGGTGTATTAGTATGTATGTATATGGCATACTTGAATCTCTGAATTAAGAGGACAACAAGCTAAAAGGAACAGAAAATGTCATGAATAAGTAAACAGACACAAATCGAAAGGAACCAGGAAAAACTGAAATTGGCTCGAAAATTTGTTTCTTTTTGGTTGAGTCTTCAATTTAACTGAAATTCATTTACTTATTGACATACTTGACAATTTTCAGTTGCGGTTGCTGATAAGAATTTTAACCCACCCTCGAGTCGAACTTATAATAAACTTGGAGGAGGTGGGTTTCTGGTGCCGAATGCTGTTGACTTTTGCCAAAAAATCAAAGCTTAAGTGTGGCAGTGCCAAATTGTCGCACCCCTGGGACATGGATGCTGTCAAGGAACGCAGTGCTTTCATTATCAGCACGAGGGTTCCGTCGTCAGTCGTCAACGTCTTCAGATAAATACCCCATCTCCGAGCCCAACCGAATTGAGATGCTTACGCCGAGAGGGGGAGAGTTACTCTACCTTCGGTCTGGGGAAACAAACCCCAGTTGGCAACAGGAATATTTGCCTGGACCACAAAACGGGTGACATGAGAGTCGGAGTCGTAGACAAAAGCGGTAGATAAATTACGAGGCTCAACAATAGACTGAAAGACTGCCAGAAGATAAAGTTCGACTACGATTTCAGCGTTAATGCGTAAAAGGAAATACTCGCACTCGTATTTTTAATAAAAGTGCCTGGCACGCGCTCCAAGGTGGAACAGATTGAGATAAAACGCGAATTTGTCGCGCTTTCAGAAAATATCCAGACCGAGATAAGCAAAGCCGAATGTCGGAAGACAATTCTCTTCCCAGATGGAGTACAAAGACATTTGGCAAAAGACAAGAACAACTTGACAGTGACAGCCTAAAGTAAGTCAACAGGGAAAGCACAGCGACAATAGGCTGACATGATAGCCCAATGGGGAGTTTTTGCAATCGGTTATAAGCCAAGATAAGTAAGGTCAACTAGGGAGACAAGAAGACGGTCTGCTTTGCATACACAGAAAGAAAAAAACCTTTTTGAAATTCTAGTTTAAAATTCTAGATATTCTGTATTTTTCAAGCATATTTTCAAATTCATATTTTTGTTTGTTTTCCTTAAATATTTTTTGAAAAATTTTGCAGATTAGAAATCCCTGACATTTTATTGCAGTGTACTAAGCTATAAAGTTTCGGCATGTGTGCTGGGCATTGATTTAAGCTCTTTTAATTGCAGACAGGCGGCAAATGAGACTCGACTCGCAACAGGCATGTGGCAAGGGTGCAAGGGGCAAGGGGCAAGGGGCAAGAAGAGGACACAGAAACGTGCCTCTTAATATGCAGCGCATAAATTTGAATATTTTTGATGGCATTGTTTGGCTTTCGTCGTTGTTTCGTCCCGAAATTATAGCGGCTTATGTTTCAATTAAGCAATTTTTGCACATCAGGTGCGTTTTATGGCCGCCAGACACTCAGACACTCAGACAGAGGATTAGGGGAAGAATGGGCTAAAAAGGGACAGGGGACAGGGGCAGATGGCCGGCGACAGCAAATGACAACAATGAGCACAAGGAGGCGACGCGACATTAAGCTTTTTAATGTACAACATTCTCAGTGTTCTTCTTATGGGTGTCAGACTGTGGCAGCTGTTGCACGCAGACAATTCGAGGCAATAGGAAATTTGCTTCTTGTAAATGAGACTGCGACTTATTGCTGGCCATATTTTTACAAATGAAAAAGAGCCCAAAATTAAAATATAAGCAATTGAGTTGCACAATTTACAGAAAAAAAAGTAGGAACATTTAAGCGCCCAGTTTGAGTTTGACTTTGTTGAAGTTGCCTCAAGTGGTGCGGCAGATGTTGCCATGTTGCCATCGATGGCTGACAGCTTTCGTTAGCAGCAGCATCAAGCTCCAACAATGAACAAATAACAAAAACAACAACAACAAGAACAGCAACAGCAAGAAGGAAGGCAGAGAAAATAGAAAGAAACGAGGAAAATAAATGGGAAAGCAAAACATATGAGCAAAAGACTACTTAATGAATAGCCTAGGGTTAATATTTGCTTGGCATTCTTTCAAGCCAATTCTCTTCTCTTCTCCTCTTCTCCTCTTCTCTCTTTTTGTTTTTTCTTTTTGCTCTCCTTCGTTTTTGCTGTTTATTGTTCGGTAACAGAAAAAATATTGAAGTTTCTTGTTAGACACAAGATACACAACACAGTCAAGTGAGGATGGTCCGTCGGGCAGTCATTTAGTCATTTAGTCATTCAGTCAGCCGAGGTTGACAAACAAAGTGGCTTCTGTTTTTTACAGCCAGCTGGGCGTTGGCAGGGCTGGCAAAAACAAACAATTTGCGAGCGCAGTCACTGCAGGCACATAAAAACAAAAAACACGCCCCAGGGCTTCACTTCAAAGTGCAGCTTTGGGTTAGAAATGGGGGTAGAAAAAGGAAGGAGACACCGAGGCAGAGAAAGCAACTTAATAATAATGAGAAATCTTTTAGCAATCGGGCAATATTAATGCAATTTAACACAGGCAACGCACATAAATCACACATTATATCAAGATGAAAGAGGGAAGCTGACAGAAATGAACCAGGAATGAGAAGCTGCTTCAAGAAGGACTTTAAGTCACAGCAGGTATATGAGCAAACAAAAAACACTTGCACAGACAGAGACGGCCAGAGATACAGATACAGATACAAAAGTCACTCGTAATAACAAAAATACTGTCAACACTCAGCTGCCACATTCATTGGGCGTATCGTCGTTTGGTTCACTTTGAATATAGATTGCAGATACGAGAGTACGACCCAAAAGTCCAGTGGGAAGAACCACTTGTTTTTGCTCGAACTTCAGTCAGCTGGCAGCTGGCAGCTTGTAGACCCATTGTTTGTTGATTTGTGTCTATTGTTATGTCTTCTTGTTGCTGGCACTTTTTGCTCTTTCCTCAGATCGAATAACACAGCTGCCCAATGCAAAGAAAATGCGAGCTTCATTTGCAACACGCGTCTCTCCTTGATAGACGGCAGGGGGGGATTTGATTTTCTTGTTTTCCGCTTCGACACATTTCAAAACAATATTTGACGGCCAAAAAAACAAGCAAAGATCAGCTCTCAGTCTTTTCTGACATTTGATTTTCAACGGAAAGAATTTTCAAAATCGCTAAATTACGTGTCAATTTTGTAGCGCTTTGAAAATGATTTTAAAAAACAATTCAGGCGAATATTAAATTTCCTGCTGCTTTCATGCTATTTTCCAAAGTCTAAATAACATATCTTGATCAAAGTTAGCTAAATTGTCGAAATTCTTATCTTTTGCTACAAATAATTTAATAAATTGAAAGTATCATTGTATCTTTTTCTCTTTATAACATAACAAAATCCGGGACTCCGCGATATAATCAAAGTTCGTAATCTGATAATTTCTTAAAGAACAATTTTTCAATTCCTTATCAATGAAATCAAGTGCTTTAGGCTTTTTTGACTATTTCAATGCCTTGTAGGTGTCATTTTATCAGCATTTTATGTTAATTTAAGAATAATATCCTTAAAACATACTTAAGAAATACATGCTAAGTTTTAGAATTTTAAAATGTTTTCTTTTTTCTGTGTATACGTCGAGAAGGCAGCAAACTCGTAGGCAATTCTTGGATTCGCTTAAAGTCTAACATAACAATGTAATAATCGTAACGCTTCTTCACATAATCGTTGTGTGTGACATGAGCTTTAAGTGTACGCCACACTGAGCGACAACCCTGCCACCCTGCAACCCTATACCCTGCACGTGCCACACAAGCCGCACCCGAAAGTGGACGTCAAGTTGCGCCCCAACTCTCAACAGTTTTATTAATCGACGCGTGTCACTTATTAGCCGCAGGATTTTTCATATGCATTACACGCACACAAACACACACACACACTAATACTTGGATATACTTTTCACAAGGAATGGGGCAAGATTTAACCCTTTGATGGCCTTAACAAGAGGCACCATTTTGCGCTTTGATAAATGGCGCACATACATTAAACGGGCTCTAGTTGCAAATAGTCCACAAAAAATTAGTTCGCAATCGCTCTAAGGAATCAGCCTATGGCATAGTATATGAATATATATAAAACAACAACAACGACATGGAACAAAGAACAATACATTATAGTAATTTTTTCTTTTTTCAAATTAAACGTGCATGTTTAGTGCGAATATTTTATATAAATGGGGAACGACAGAAACGACAAGAAATGTTCAGGCACAGCCAAATATAATTATGATGAATACGAGTAGTACCCCAGGCAAGGCTACAAAAGCACTCTAAACTGAACTGTATAGACTAAAAGATGCCCTTTAAAAATAAAATTAGCTTGATTAATAAAGAAAATATTAAGAGAGTATATAAAAATAAATATTAAATTTGCCATTCCTGGAAATTATTGAGATTGAGCGCAACAATTTGTAATCCATATCTAAAATAACTATAAACTTGTCAAACAACTACTAAATAATATTTAATAAACAACTGTTTAAACTAATTTATTTAAGCTTCAGCTTTGATTAGCATAATTAATACAATTATTTGTCATAATAAACTGAATCTACTCCTTCCCGTTTTAATAATTCCTACATATGTACGTACATGTTTATTTTTCTTTGTTATGGGGATAAGCTCAAAATTTGCCTCCGGCTAAGTGGCAATTTATTAATTATCTTTTTTTTAGATTGTTCGCTCCATCCACCATATTCGATTGTATTTGTCTGTTTACTTAATTAAATTTGCAAAAAAAGATTTGTTTTTACGAACATAATCAATTGCACATTGGAAATTATTAATTTATGACCGTTTTGATTGTCGTTTCTTTCTGTTGCGCATCTGATATAATTTATTTTTTAAATTTTACATATAAAGAGACAGGTAAAATCTCCATCTAATTGTATCTATATTTAAATTGCATAGATTAACATAGATTTTGCAATTTCTGGCGCTGACAGTTTTAAAATATTTAGATCATGTGTAATAAATACTCATGGTAATTTTTGGCCAAGTTTTGTTCTTCTACGTTTTCCCTATGGAAAGGCCATGAGCAGCTCATTGGCCAAAAGCAATTAAAATCTTGTCATGGCCTTACCACAAAATTAAGGTCTTTAAAGATCATTAAAGCCACAGCCACAGCTTGTCGCCGCAGTAAACCATGGTCAAAAGCTTAAGTGAAAATCAATAAAATTTATTACATTTCGGTAAAACTACAATAGCGTCCAGCTGACTATCTTCAGCTGGCGACTGCTTTCGCTAATGCCAGCTTTGGCTTAAGGACCGAGAGGGGAGTGACTGAATACAGTGGGTGCTATACGTATCTGTACTTACTCGTGCGGAAGCATCACTGCGGTGGGTTGTGTCTTTTATATTTGAGAGTGCACACATTTGGCATAGTTTTGAATTTCGTTTTCTACGAGTCGAGTGGAATTAAAAGCAAATTGCAGGTACAGTGAGACTTCAGATAGTCAGACAGATAGATAGACAGACAGACATATCAATGTGCTTCACCTGCACATGTGCAAGCTGAGGAATTCGAGTTGAATCTGAGACTGTTGCATTTTTTTGGTATGTTTTCTGTGCGCTTTTCTTTTTGTAATTTTGTCAGAGAATCAGATTGAATGTCTGGCCAACTGACTTACTGTCAGTCTTTAGCTGCTCTCCTCCAATGACGCGCTCGTTTCCTTCCTCTCTACTTATATGTGCACAACATGCTTCCGTTTCCGGTGCAGACAACATTTGCTTGGCCTGGACTTGCCAGTCGCCATCCAACTTTACACACTTCCGTTGCACATTATATGCAAGAGTATGTGAGTGAGTGTGTGAGTGAGTGTGTGTGTGTGTGTGTTTGTATAAATGAGTGCATTGCAGTGAATGTGTGTCCTAGTTTCGCCCGATTTGTTGATTTTATTTGAAAATTTAAATTCAATTGGCGCAGTTTGGACTCACAAGTGACTCGCTTTTTTGGGTTTAAATTGAAATGATTAAAGTGATAGATTTGTACGAATAAGATAAGTTTGTCTTATTTTAAGGAGAGCGACAACTTGAACCCATTATTCTGTTCAGGTATTAACCACACATTGATGTCTGTGGAGGCTGGTCAACAGTTTAAATATATTTCAGATTCTGCCTACAGACTATTAAATGTGTCGGAAACAAATCGAGCAGCAACCACAGAATTCTTGACCATGGCCAGAACAAGTTCAGCCCACATGCCGCCTGTCAAGTGATTATTTTTAAAAATTTAACAAAGTTTAAGCGCTTCTCCGAATGGAAGGATTGGTATGGAACGACGATGAGGATGGCTGTGGAGTGGTTTTAAATGGGGCTGCAACCACTTCAGCTTAATTTATGCGTTGCAGTAAATAAAGCCCCACACAAGGGCAACAATGCATCTCCCTCTCTCACTCACTCTCTGTCTCTCTCCCTCTCTCTCTCTCTCTCTCTCTCTCTGTCTGTCTGTCTCGGAAAAACTGTTGTCCAATTTGTTTTACTGTAGCACATGCAAGTGGGGATTCCCCTTAGTGTGTGTCCTCAGCACTTTTGCTGGCATTTAAACAATCTAAGCACTCGTTGGTTTGCTAACAAATTGAAATTTACTACCGCCTAATGGCTCTCTCTCTCTCCCTCTCTTTCACAATCATTCCATCTCTCTCTGACACATTTAACAGTAACTAGTTTTTATCAAAATTATCGCTAATTTTGTAGATTTTGCAAAAACACAAATCGCAGCTCCAACTTTTTGTAGCTTCAACTAGTTTTTTAACCGCACTCATTAAATCATGTGGCACAGCTGCGAGTTAAGTAAACACATTCCGAGCAAACGAACCACAAATTATTCTGAAAAATTTGTTGAAAAAAATGCAGCAAACGGGAACCTCCCACACACACAGATACACAGATACACGGATACACGGAAAACACACAAAGCTGAGAGACCGATAAACAAACACAACAAAATAAATAAGTAAAAGCGAGTCGAGTGACCTGCATTAGTTAGCTAAAAGTTGGCTAACGCTACAGTGACCCACAGAACAACGCACACACATGGAGAAAACAACACACACACAAACAGGAGTTTGTTTGTCCAACCACATGTCCTCGGTGATTAAATGCACGTAATTATCCGTTACACGGACATTCGACCAACACGACTAGCGTCGTAATATCGGGGAAAGTGGAGTAAAGACAATTAGGTCTGACAACCTCAAATATCAAATGACCAGCACGGCTTTTTCTCATTAAAAATTAGTCGAGCCTCGAATCAAATAATAATACCACAATACGCTATGTAATCCAAATGTAGACTATCATATATTCTATTAAACAAACTATTAATATGGCTATATACAGCTGAATTAATAATAAATATATAACAAGTATGGTTTCTCTTATAATTAGATATCAGGATATGCTTTCTATTGTATATAATATCTAACTTTCTTTAGTCAGTTGGTCAAATCCTTTATGCACCGATGAACTCACACTTCTCGACCCTTATTTAATTAATTAAACTGAATTTATTATACAAAATTTGTGAAATATCTGACTATTAGCAGAAGGAATTCAACTGAATAATCTATTTTTATCAAGTAGCGCAAAAAATTGAGATTCATGAAATTTAAATAAGTATTTGAAGTCAAGAAAACCGAAACGAAACAAATAAACGCGAATTGAATTTGTGCGCGTCTTGAAAAAAACAGCAGCAGCAGCAGAACACAAAGCCAGGCCAAAAGCTTGGAGCGGAAATATATTGAAAGAGACAGAGCGAAACACTGAGTGCCAGAAAGGGAGAGAGAGAGAGACAGAGAGAAAACGAAATCGAGCGAAGTAACTAACCAACAGGAACTGGACATGCGGCGCGGAAATGTCTTGTATAAAATGTGGTACAAATGTTTTAGCAACAGCAACAAGACGAGAAATGTGAAAAGTTCAAAGACGACGGATGCTGGCAGCAACGGCAACAGCAACGGCAACGGCGACGGCAATGGCAACGGCGATGGCAAAAGAAAAAGCGGAAAATTGAATGCCCGCTGTCGGTTGTGTCCAGCGTGGAGACCAGGATGATGGCCATTATACTTTATGCAAATGCTGTGGCAGCTTTAACAATCCGGGACAGACGTCCTCAGCTTCCCCATTTCCTCCTTCCTCGCCCCTCATTCCCAGCAACATAAACCGAGACAACAACAAGAACAATCCACCATATACACCATGCATTTTAATTTAATTAATTTAAATTCTTAATGCGATATCTTGCGCCTTCCACATTGCCTCTAACTATGTGACCATGCCCCCATCCTAAAAGCCACAGCCAAAGCCGACTTACTGTATATAAGTACATATACAAGTGGAAGTATAAGCATAAGTATATATTTAAAGCGAATTTTTTAGCTGGCGCTGCAATTGTTTAATGTTGCGTAAGCAATTCTTAGGCGTGGAAAATTAATAGCCCCAAAAGAACGACGGCAACTGTGGAAACGCAAGTGCCGACTGCCGAAGTCGTTAGAGAAATTTTCCAAGCAATTAAAGTTGAAATTTCGACTCTCTTAAAGCACAAAGGTATAAATTAGCAGCAGTAGTTAAGCAAAAATATCAATGCCAAGTCAAATGCTGAACAAAAGTCTCAGTATTGTAGGTAAACCTAAAAGCCCATCGAGCAGTTTCTGTCAATAGAGAACGCCACACATTTTTTATGTTTATCCATAACTTTGATTTACAACCATGAGCATACGATACGGATGGGCCTCAGGGAAAGTGCTTAGCTGTGAAAAACTTAATGGCAAAGTAGATTCGAGCTGCTTAGCCAAAAGCCAAGGCTAAGGCAGGCAAATACGCTCCCTAGGCTTCATTGGAACTTGTCATAATTCTTTGGAAATTTTCATAACATAAACTTAACAGGATATAGCCACATTGGAGGTCCAACGTTTGGTTTTTATTACTTTTCTGAAAGACAGGGAGTTGAAGAAGGCGTTTGCTGAACAGCAAGCACATCAGAAACAGAATAAAGGACCATAATAATAAATAGTTCCCACATGTGACCAATATTTTTTGATTTGATACTATCGATAGTTGTGATGTAAAAATACATCGAATAAATACTAGTTGGATTATCTCGAAGCGATAATTTTTTAGACAATCAATCGAGTTAATTAAAACGATATTCATGAAAAATCGACAGCTCACTAAACTTAGTTAGTTCATTGTAGTTCAATTGCAGAATTAAGCTAAATATGAAATGAGAATTTGGTTAATTTATAAACATTTTTAAATTTTATTTTTTGAATTTTCGGAAAAGTTGAGGATCTCCCTTTGCTTAAAAATCAATATCTTGAGGCATAAAATTAATTGGGCGAATAAATTTGAATGCAGAATGAATGATGATGCCAAACCATGATTCAAATGAATTACTCCATAAAAATCTGTTCATTTCGGCCAAGTTATAAAAGTTTGAATTTCAAATTTCAATTATATATTATATCTATCGACTACCTTGGATCTAACATTTATATGGCAACTCCACGAAGATTACTTATGCCACACAAAACTATGAGAACATGGCACTAGCTCCAAGTGCAGCATTCGATTTCCATATTACGCATACGCCAATTGGCCCAATGGCATTCACAGTAGAACACGTTCTCACACACACACAAAATCACTTACTCACACATTCAGAGATTGGTAAACGTAAATCAAACGTGGATCAGCTCAGATGCAAATGAAGAAACTGTCAGGAGCAGGATCCATCCTGAGTAGAAATCAACCGCAGACCAACGGAACGTATGTTAAACGTGCGAGGCAACCGGAAGCACAGGAAGCGCTGCCAAAGTGCAGCGTAAGCGAAAATGGTGCAAAATAAAAACAACAACAACAACACCAAAAAAATAGTGAAAAAAAAATGAGTGCAGGAAAGCGTGGAAAAGCATTTCACTTGCGGATTTATGTGGAATTTTAAAATTTAATGCGCTGGGCGGATGGGCAAATAATGTTATGCAAATGATATGTGCATAAAAGTCAAACAGATTTCACGTCCCGCCCACTGAACACGACGATGGCGTTGGCGTTGGATTCAGAGCACAAAAAGCAACACAAAATGACTGACAGCTTTCAGATGTGAAACCAGTTAGAAAGATGAATAGATTGACTATCGACAAGCGAAAACGCTTGACAGGTTCACGCCCAGAGTGCGAGGATGCAGCTGGATGGGATGGGAGAGGTGACGGTGGAGGCGTCAGGAGCAAGGAGCAGCAATCCTAGCTAGCACCCTATTTGCATATGTTGGGTGTCAAATGGTTGTCCTCCTCATGTGCTCCATGCTCCATGTGTGTCTGTATGTGATGGAAACTGCACTGGCATTCCGAAAATTGCAGCGCCATTCTGTCCCACACTCGACTCGATTCGCAGTGTCGGAAATTCGCTTTTTCCCCAACTCCAGCAGCAGCAGAAGCAGAAGCAGCAGCAGCTCGGAAGGGCGCATCCGAAAGCGGATTTTGATAAATGCTCTGTTGCCGAAGTCCATTGAGTCAAGCAGAGAGCATCATCATCTTCTGGCAACTGACAGCGGCAGACAGACAGATGGACAGACAGACAGACAGACAGACACTCTCTGCCAGCTACTCCACTAAATTACTCAATAAAATTAACAGCGGCAAACAATCAACGAATACGAGTACTCTTTCCCAGCGAGTTGACGAATCCTGATAGATGAGTTGCCCAAGTGACTGAGTCAATTAGTCATTCGGGTCTGTTTTGTTGAGAAAATGTAACAGACTGCAAATTTAGACACCCTGTAGACAGATCTGATAAGAAATCTTCAGCATTTAGTGAACGATTCTTCAGATGATTTGGAAAAGAATAAATGTTAAGTTTCTTTCAGTTAGCATCTATATTTTAAATAAAGATATTATAATTCCACATGGTTCTTTTGACGAATTTGATTGAATCATATCAGAATCAATTAATTATTTAATTTATTCAATTAATTTTATTTCATTGATTCAAAAGTTACAAGTATTATTTTTACTTAAATTTATGTCAATGATTCAACTGCTCAAGGAATTATTTTACAAAATTATCGTCACCTCGATAGTATCTATTTACTCTAAATAATAGTCTGACTATAACTTTGGCAGCTATCGAAAAGTCATTTTGTAATTTTTCACAATTGCCCAATATAAAAAACAATTGAATATTTCATAAGAAAAATGTATTAGATTTATACTGAGTTGTGTAAATTATATGTACTTATATAGCTCCCACGTTCCTTTGCTCAACTATTTAACCAGAAATTGCTTTAACTTATCATACCCTTTAAATCGATTTTTTGGCTGTAGGGTATATGCTTGCAAATGCCTGAAGCCAAATGCATTCGAGGTGGCTGCGCGTAAATAAGTAATTTGCATACTTTAAATATGCATCCGTAAAATAACAGAAAATGCAATATGTTCCGGGGCAAAATGCAGGTGTGTGTGTGTGTAGGTGTGTACGGTGGTGTAAAGATGTTTGTTGTTGGTGTTTGTTGTTGGTGTTGGTGTTTAAGGCAATTTAGCTCGCGGCTCTCTTCGCTCGGTTCCATATGCATGAAAATCTCAACTAACAAGCAAACAGTTTGCCAAGAAGGAAATGAATATTTTTCTTCTTCTGCTTCTTGCATTTTTCTTTCTCTCTCTCTCTCTCACTTATTTTCTTAACTATTTCTTCTTTTATTTGTTTTTGATTTGTTTTGTTTTTGTTTTGCACAATTCTTTGCATAATTTAGAATGCAACGAAATGCAGATAGAGAAAGAAGCTGAAGCCAGAGAAAGGCAAAAACTAAGCAAATAGAAAAACATGCAAAGATGCTGATCACAAACATGCCAATATACAACCGAGACACAACCATACGTGGGCAAAGTTTTAATGAAACAAACTGTAGAGTTTTACAGGTGTGCATATGAACAGTACAGGTGGGCAGGTGTGTTGTACTGCCCTGGGCATCGCCAGTACTCAGTTGGATGGGTGTTCTGGCGTGTAAAATCAACCACAAAACCATAGCAAAGTTTCGCCGTCGTTTTCAAACTGTAAGCCACCCAGCGGAAATGAGAAAAGCTACCAATACAACGGGACATATGTGTGGCATATATGTACATTCTTCCACAAATACTGCAGGAGTACGTACACACAAAAAAATATCATTCTAAAATGCAATTTAAAAATTGAAGTATGTTTTCAGAATATTATTGTTAAATAAGCACAATATGCGAATGAAATGGCAATCACTCAGCATTTAAATGTTCAAAAAGCCGAAAACATTTTATTTCACTGAAAACTTTATTTAGAGTCCCGATGATCAAACTATTTGCGGAGCAGGAATTGAAAAATTATACTTTATTCAAGTGCGAGTATATTTTACTTCATTAAAGAAATTCCGAGATTATCAAAATTTAGACACATTTGATACCGGAAATCTTATTTTTTGTTCAGTGTATGTATTCAGCTGTTACGTGCGTCAAAAATGATGAAGCAAATTCAACATTCGCGAAATACGAGATATGTGTGCGTTCATATGTACATATGTATATACGTATACAGATACATATATGTAGATATTTCTGGGGGCATGACAGCGAAATCTCGGCAAAGCGTCGGCAAAATAATTGCAAATCGAATTTCAGAGAGAAAGAGAATGAATTGAAACCATCATCAATACGGCCGCAGAAGGCGAATGCGAGTGTGTCAGATGTTGCAGTTGCACGCAACAGACAACAAAATGCTTGCAACATTTGCAAAACAATTTTGAAAAAGCTTCAAATCTCATGCACTGCAAAGAATCTGCTGCTGTTGCAGCCGAGTGGCAGCAACTGTGGTTTCCAGCACCAACTCGAATACGAATACGAATACGAATACGAATACGAATACCCATTGAAAACATAGAAAACTACATTCAAAAAAAAAGAAAAAATAGGAAATTTTATCCCAAAATGCGTTGCAGTTGGCGATTCTCTTGGTGGCTGGATGCGTTTTGTTGACCACGCCCACGTAATAAAGGCCCTTAGTCAAGTACATATGGATGCGTTTTATTTACAAAAGCAAAGCGCACATCCCTTCAGACACATTCACAAAGGAATGTCAAAAGAATCATTAGGGAATGTTTCCCTATGCTTAAGGAATCCATAGGGATTTTGTATGAAATTCCTTAGGGACTTTAACATTGCGAAGTCCTACGATTGAGGAAAAGGGAACTCTCCATAGAGATTCCCTTACGTTTCCCGTTAGGGAGTTAGGGAAACCTTGGGGAACTCTGCCGAGAATTCCGCAATGATTCCCTAACGATTCTTTTGCCATTTTCGTTAGGGAATCTCCCAGGAATTTTGCTGAAAATTCCTCAATGATTCCCTAACGTTAAAAAATTAATAAAAATTAAAAAAATTTAAAAAAATTAAAAAAATTATTCTTTTAATTATATATTTTTATTTAAAATATTTTTTTTTTTACATTTATAAGTTAATTTATTATTAGTTTTTAATGCCCAATATACGCAGTTTATCCTGCCAAGTAGATGCAGCTCCCACCATATGCCATTGACCAGTGCCCTCAGAGAAATCCCAGACGAAGCTCCTTGCATGCTTCCAAGATCAATTCATATTCTATATAAGAAAATAAATGCGTTAGTTTTCTTATTTTAAAAATTAATAAATTATATTATAAAATACTTACGATTTGTTTTAGCAGTAGCAGCAGCCGGCAGCGACATTGTCAAATTTTTTCCTATTCTTTTTTTCTTTGACACGTGCGCTTGCTGCGCTGCGTTTTGTTGCATCAATTTTGTCTTGCTGCCAGCTGCAACGTTCGAAGTTCGACGTTTGTTCGACAGAGACGGAAACACAAAAAGCGAACAGAAACAGCCTCTGCTTCCGTCGCACAATTTTGGTTGACGTCAACGCCGAACCAAAACTTGCACGATAGAGAGGGAAAGAAACAAGAAGAAACGAACAGAAACAGCCTCTGCCTGCGTCGCTTAAGCAGCGCACGCACGACGTGCATTTTTTTTGGACGTCGGCACGCAACGAAACAAGAAAAACGAATAGAAACATACGAAAACTAACTCTGCCTGCGTCGCTCGAGCAGCGGCCGGTCGACGCTGGCAGAATTATATGAAAAATAACAACAAAATGTCAAAAAATAACAACAACATCAGGCGGCCGCAAAGGAAAAGGAATTTTATTTCTGAAGGGATGCCACACACTCACACACTCGCACACACACACACCTCACACTCACACCTTTTAAGCACACACACACACACCGCAGATGCAGCATTACCCCTTGTCAGGAGCAAGAAGTGCGCTCTCAGTGTGAGTGGTGGCAGCAGGACGAGTATTTATGCAACCACGTTGCCTACTACTGCCTGGATGACACTTCACTGCAGTCCTTGTGTGTGAGTGTGTGTGTGTGTGTGTGCTACTGTGTGTGTGTTTGAGATAAATTATTCAAGCAACAACTGCGCTTTTTAAAATCGACTTTATTGTGTGGTTGCGCTGGCGACAGCATTTGTGGTAAGCAGACGAGTGCAAAACTGCAACAACCGCACACACACACACACACATATACCTAAGTATGTGAGTGTGTCTTTTACTCTCTGTGTTTGTGTGTGTGTGACACACTTTCCAGACATATAAAAACATTGCAGCTCATTTTTCAACGCAATTTACGCGAACAGTAAAAACGGTGGAAATGATGATGGAAAGAGGGATGTGTGAGTATGTGTGTGTGTGTGTGTGTGTGTGTGAGTGGAAACGGTGAAAGTTTTAAAAGAATAAGTAAGAAAGCTGCACTCGAGTGCCATGAACGACTGAAAGATACTACGCACACAAAGCTACGAATTAAAAAGAAATTAATTTATTATCATTTCTTTTAGTTAAATTGTCAAAATAAATTAAAAATTTGTATTAAAAATAAGTTCTCCTAAATAAATAAATGTACATAGTAAATATTCCTACCCTACGCACAGCTATTTGCAATTACAGGGTATTCGAAGCACACGCGACTAGCGTCTTAGCTGGTCTGTAGTATTAATTTAAGTGCATTTAAAGTTTGGCGTACTTTAAAAGTATTCAGCAATATCTTCAAGCTTGAATGCGTGAGATTTCAGAGAGAAGGAGAAAGAGGCTTCAAATTGTGAGAAGGCGTATGTGGAATAATGTATTGTAGGAGGGAGTGAGTGAGAGGGGAGTCGAATTTGTTGTCGAGGAAAATTTCGAGTTGCTGGCGTTGTTCCTTATGCATTTCATGAATGCAATTTAAGGCCGACTGCATATTTCACCATTAAAAACTATGACCAAGGCCCAGGGCCTCGACGTACTAACATATATGCCGTTTTGGGTCGCTTCAGTCGAATGTCCGTTTTGGAGGAGAAGGAAGCGGAGATTTTTGCATAAAATGCATATGCAAAATTTTACGGCGCCGACTTTGGGAATGGACAGAGAAATGACGTGCACATTGCGACGGCTGCAAACAAGGAAATATTTATATGGAAGAGAGAGATATTAGGGCTGGGGACAGTTCGTATTTGGTCAAGAAATGTATGCAGAAAAGGGGAGGTGTTCGGGAGGGGTGCAAAGATTTAAGGCCACCTGCTGTGACTTTTTGCACAGCATGGCACTTATTACGGTCTAAGGCTCTGGGTTGGATATTAAGCTTAGGAGAAAGCACAGAGAAAGCAGACCACAATTTCACTTTGACTGCAAAAATTTCTTAAATTTTCTCCTTGATTTTTTCTTTTTCTTTTTCTCTCTGGTTGCCAGCAGCAGAGACAGCAGCTGAGATTGTCGACAAATTTAATGTGTAGGTGACAAAAGCCAACCTGGGGCCAACATTGCACCGTGTTGTTCGGGCCGGGCCGGGCCGGGCCAAGTTGGCCAAGAGCATCAAAAACTGACCAAGTGCTTGTCGTTGTCCTTTGTGTCTTGGCCATAAAACGATGACCCGTAAGTGTGTCCTAAGAATGCAACCACAGCTGGCGTTTAAGGACTAAAGCCACCGACAACCACCTGACAGCGTTCTAAACCGATGGGTGTCGTCTTGGCTGGAGGCGTGGCTAAGAAGAAGTGTGACGCCCTTAAACTGCTGCCAAATGTTCAGGCCGTACGTCTGGGCATCATAAAAAAGTGTTCAAAAAGTGCAGTCGAAGCGTCTGCGAACTGTGACATGGGGCAAGATTGCTGAAGTTGCAACATGGGGCAAGATTAACTGTTGTTGTTGTTGTTGTTGCCATTGTTATCAAATTTGTTACGCTGCGTTCGCTGTAAAAGTCTAAAGACTTGAGTCCTCAAAGTGGGAAACTCTCTTAAAATGTCGTTGAAATTGTCTTTAAGGTGTTTCCTACACTCAGAAAAAGATGTTATGGAAAAGTTCAAGATTTTTGTATGTTTACTAGTATGATTTGATCTTTTACAGACCTAAATTAATTCCATAAAGTATTTAAAGTGTACTTGAAAAATGTTATTTTATCGATTGTATTTGAATATCCCGTGTTTAAGTACGGAAATGTTTATTTTTTGTCTGAGTGTACAGCAAGTTTAACAGTGGGCAAGCCAACGATGCCCCAGGGAAAAGTCGAGTCGAGTCGAGTCGTCGTTTCGTCTCGTCGCGATGGTATCGATAACCGATACTTACAAACAAACATTTATGAGTGTCCTGGGAGTCATGTGCAGGGAGCATAAAAGTGAAGAACACCGTGCTATATTTTTATGCTAATTGAAAGCCATTCGAATGGAAACAAATTTCAGCTTGAACTAACAGCTGATGAGCCGTCTGATAAGCCAGCATTAAACTTGCCCAAGTCTCGATACAAACTCATACTTTCTCTTCTCTCTCTCTCTCTCTGTCTTTTTCCTTTCACAGGTAGCAACACTCGGTCGCTGAGCAATGGCCAACAGTCTGTGGCAGCCTCCTCCTCCTCGCTGACTGCGCCGCAGCCCCGCTTCCTCTCACGTGGCAACACCTACCGCTCAGTGGTTGGCGACACTCTCGTATTACCCTGCCAGGTGGAGCATCTCGGTGAGTAAAGGACTTTACCATTTTTACACACACACACACACAACCAAAAAAATACATAATCGTATTTATTATACTTGTAAATAACGCTTTAGTTTTCGGTGTGGTTAACAGCCGCATAATTAATAGCCGCATTATTAATATTTGCATACGCAAATTCGATCAAAAATTATAACCAAATCCACATTTATTGATTAGCAGCCGAGCCCGAAAATATTGTATATTATGCAAAAATGAAATGCAAATATGCTCAGGCAAAATGTCTATTCAAATAAATTTGATAAACAGTGTGAACAGTGCAGAGCAGACTCTGCACCCACTCCCAGTCCTAGTCCCAGTCCCAGTCCCAATCCCAGTCAAAGTTTCTGCCCCACAGCATCAGCTTCAGTTTCCACATCGACAATGCAAAACCAACAGCTGTCAGCAGCTTGACGTTCGATTTTGCCACGTGCCAGCTAACCAGAATATTTATCAAATGACATTTATAAATTTCTGGCAAAATACATTTGTATGCACACACACACATGGACATACACCCACAAAGATACACACAGTAGCCGTAAATCAAATTCAATGATTAACGCCATTTGAAGGCGTTCTTTGGGTCGGGGCCAAAACAAACTGAACTTCAATTCCATCTGCTTGCTGAATTTAAAATTTATTCAAATTGCGAATTTTAGGCATATTTGTTTCCAATGCGTAAACAGAGTTTATTGCTATTTTTGATTTTCATGCATTAATGCTGCTGTGATTCAACAACAGAAATCAACTAGTCATAAAGTGTGTGTGTGAATGTTTCAGCAGATGTCCATATGCTTCATGCTTAACTTTAATTATTGCTGAGTTGAGAATTAAAAATCGAAAAAATAACTCAAATCTGTGCTGATTGGTTTTTAAGCCAGCAGATGACAGCGCAGATTGCGTATACGTCATGTTGGATTATCAGCATGAGACATTTGATGCCCAGTCTATTAATTCACAAAAGACGGTAGAGAGAACTTAAGTAATTATTAAACAGATATGAAATGCACTTAGAAAGTCAAGTGCACAAATTATTCATGCGTTGGATCAACCCACTTTAAGGTGACCCAATTTAATGGAGGGGCGGGACAAAGTTGGAACGAGTTTTAATTGCAGCTGCTGTTGACATGCCAATAAATAAAATGCAATTAACAGTTCACAGCTAAATGAAAATAAATTGAACATTGACGACAATGGCGAAAATACGTTTAAATGACTATCAAAGCTGAACTGTTGACGGTCGACCGTTGACTGTTTGTATTGGCTTAAAGTACAATGTACTTTATGTGTATATTTCGACGAGAATTGTAGAAGAGAGTAACTGAACCTGTAATACTCTCCTCACCAAAATTAAACATAAACAACATTTAATTGCATGTCTAAAGAACATATTTGACCTTACCATACAGATTTAATTTTTGACTTTTGTTTACATGCTATATATCTTTGATAAAACTACAAGTCCTTGCAGTATCTCAAACTATTAAAATTTTAATATAATGTTTAATCATTTTTCTTATAATTAAAAAGAGCTTCCTCTTATTTCTCTTTATTCATATATATTTTCCCTATGTTTTTGACTTTTGCTATTCTACGTTTAATCGGTATTAAGAAGGCTTTCGTTGACTGCTCTTGTTTGATTGCAGTTTAAAGCGTTTAGAATTAATTCAATGTAAAACGAACGTCTGAGGAAAGTAGTTACCAATGGAAACATTGACAGCAATGGGAATTAAAGACAAAGAGCAGACCGATGAACTGCAAATTAATCCAATAAAGAGTAAATTGGGTATCAAATGGTCTATGAAGCCATGCAACATGCAACAAAGTTACGTCAACAGAAACAAACAGTTGCCCCATCCAAGTACCAAGTAAAGATTTGGCAAGTACGACTGCTGGCAAAGGAAATTCACTTTAATAGGAGCTACAAAATATGTGGGAATAATAATAAAAGGAATGCATAAAATTCAATGATACAATTGGCAAACTGAGGCCAATCAACCATTAAATTGTGGGTTGCAAATTTGCTATAAATTGGAAGGGATGTTTCAACCCCCTCACAGTTCAAGTAATTTTCTCAAGTGATTCACTGTTTATCCATTTAACGAGCTTAAACTGCCTAGGTTAAGTCATAAGCAAACCAGAAAAAGGTGTCCAATTTGCTGGCCAAGTTAGGGCCTTTTTCTTGGGCTCTAAACAAATTCATATGTCGAAATTGAAGAGTTATAAAATTCAATTTTTATTGCCGAGAGCATAAAATGTACCCCAAGCTAAATAATATCAATAACAACATACGCAAGGCCATTAGAAATGAATAAAATTCAGGAGCAGAGCATCAGGGCAGAAACTGACAAAATGAAAGGAAAATAAAATCGAGTAGAGAACTCGGTATCCAGTTGGCCCACAAGCAAATGGCCAACACGTATGTTGCACACACGGCCCAGACAAAACTCAACTCAATCCGATTCAATAATAATCGAAAACAATAAAAAGATGATTGTGTGCGTTTAAGTTGACTTTATATGCGCCCAAGGGAGAACCGAGGGGACCAAGGGGATCGAAAGGCCAATCGAGGAATGTCGGGGAAACTTTCCTACATGCAATCCAATTTTTCAATGTGCTCGTAACTGTACCCCAAGTATCCAATGAATGCGTGTACTTGTGTATTCATAAATGTCCATGTCGTACTCGGTTTAATCTCTCGACATTCTTAAGATGGCAAATTTATGGAATTACACGACTTCAGACTTCAGGAGTTGAATCCTCCAGTTCCCACTCATTTTGTGATTGCTGCTAATAACCGGAAGGAAGCAAACACACGCTTAACAGCACACACACACACACACCTACGCACACACACACACTCACACTCACATAAACGTATTAAGTATGTGTGTATTTTTAAAAAGGCATTAATAATGTAACATTTGAAACACAGATTATTTGAAGCCCGCTAAAGGTCATGCCAAAGTCCCCTTCACATATTGAGTGTCTGTGTGTGTGTGCGTGTGTGTGTGCGTGTGTGTCTGTAGTGGTACTCCCCCAGAGCGAATGACAGCATTTAATTAAAATTTCAGATTTCGAATGCTGCAAATCAAAAGCCTACCAACGATTCGTCGAAAATGCGCTGTGATCGACTTCGACTGACCTGAGGGCAATATTAAAAAAAATCGAGAATCCTCAGCCAGTGTGTACACAGCTCTGATTTTGTTTTTATGATTGATAATGCAATATTTTCCTGCTGCTCATTCATTCACGGTTATTATACCCTTTAGGCAGCACATGGAATGAATGGGAGTAACAGACCAAAATTTACTTATTAATTGCAAGAGATGAAAGTAAAGTAAAAATAACCTAAAAATATTTAATATAAAAAAAGCCAAGCAAATTAAGCAGTCATCAATTTCAGGGTATCTTCCAGTCGATCACTCGCACCCAGACATTTTTTACTTGATTTTATTTTGGTATTTTTATTCAGAATAAATTTGTTGTCGGTGTGTGTTGTTTTTCTGTCTCGATGGATATTTCGAACTTAAGCATATGAAATAAAATAAAAAATATATGTACGTATATTATACGCCATGTAATCCCGTTTAACAAATTTACGTTTGTCTTTTGTGGCGACTGGAAGAAAAAAGCGTAAGTTATATAAAATATGCAAGAGGGCGAAGGAAAAGCAACAACGAATCTGGAAGCAGCATCTGCGAAATTATGTCATTTATATGAGCAAACATACTAAAAAATAGATGAAAACATCCCGCACAACAATACACACACTCAGACACACACAGACATAAGCTTGGCAGCAATTGGATGGACACACAGAAGGGAATCTGTAGAATGTAGAATGTAGAATGTTCACAGCTCAGCAGGCAGACAAAGCGATATAGCCTCAACCAGAGTCAGAGTCAGAGCCAAGGCGGATAACAGTTTAGATAGATAGCTCTGTGTGTGTGTGTATGTGTGTGTGTATGGCATCTAAAGGACAACTAAAATTTGAAATCCCCACCGCACCCTTTGCCACAATGCCATCTGTTTAGCTTCTTAAAAGTTAGTTGCAAAATGTTTTATGTTTATATTGCGGCATTTTACAATAAATTTGCCAGCAAACAAGGAGACAAAACACATGCACACTACACTCACTCATATCCGCCTCCTCCATAACTATATGTATCTGTATCTGTATCTCCAACTGTATCTGTATCTGCCTGTGTGTTTTCATTTTGCAGGCAATTTCGTCTTACTGTGGCGCCGTGGCTCAAATGTGCTCACCGCCTCGAATATCATGGTAACAAGGGATGACCGCGTAAGACTGATAGATGGTTATAATTTGGAGATATCCGATTTGGAGCCACAAGATGCCGGGGATTATGTTTGTCAAATCAGTGACAAAATAAATCGTGATCAAGTGCACACTGTTGAGATTTTGGGTGAGTATATATGTTGACATATTTGCACAGCATTATGTCCACAAGTTTGTTTAGAAATCTTGACGAAATCATCATAAATTCAACAGCTTTACAATTGGCCAAAGCACGAATTTCTTATGCTCTAAAAAAATGTATGAGATATTTGCTTTTGCCAAACGGCCTCACTCAATTATTCTCCCATTCTCTCACCTACAGTGCCTCCCAGCGTTCGTGCCATACCCACATCCGGTCAACTGCAGGCGCGAAAGGGGGGACCCATTACGCTGGAGTGCAAGGGATCCGGTAATCCGGTGCCATCAATTTACTGGACCAAAAAGGTTTGCTTTTCCATTCATTCACTCAGTCTAAGCCTATTTACACTACACCTACTCTTGGTTGTTGTCAGCATCTAAAATTCCTATGCGATTTTTGAGCGAATTTCATTTAATTGATTTCATTATTTATGCAACTTTGTTTCTTTATGTTAATTTCAATGGCGTTTTGCACAAGTTGACTAAAAGTTAACCGAGAGGGAGAGAATCAAGTGGACTGACTTTTTATCGTACTTTACCCCTCGAATTTTCCTTTCAAATTAACTTTTTAGTTGACAGTGAAATTACAGATTCATTTACTCAAAACACTCGCCATAATTTTTTTTTTTTAGCAACAAACTTTTATAGTTAATTAGGAAAATTTAATGGTCAGGATATTTGCAAAGAATCCTATTATACATACATTCGAACAGATTCAAAGCTTACAATTGAAGAAACAAATGTAAAGAGCCTTTAAGTTATATCTGTATTCTTCACATTTTTCATAAGTAAAAGCTATGCCTTAAATTGGAATACATCAAAGTCCCATTACCATCTCATCTCATACGCAAATCGAGCTGATTTCGAATGGGCTTGAATATTCACATCTGGGCATTAGGTTGCAGTTGCGAATAGTTCTTGGGAGTGTCGAATCACACTAAATCACTGTCAGCTGCATGTAACACCTATGCTAAATGCTATGATTGCAAATAGTTAACCCAAAATCGATACACATATGTACATGTATGTATGTTTAAGTGTCGTGTGAGTATTTCAGGTCAGATTGTAATTAATGGGATTCATAGATGCACACAAATAAATTCAAGAAAACTGAAAATGCTGGCAGACGAATAGTTGAAAATGACCTCGTACATTTTTAGACCGAATTGAGTTTTGGCAGGCTTTCAATGGAGTCAGTGCCAAAGTGACTCTTTTTGTGAATGTTAGTGTGTGTGTGTGTGTGAGTGTGTCTATGAAAATGACTATCGTTATTTGGTATGCACATTTTTCGTTTGCCTTACTGCACTTTGGCGCATTTGACATTTCCGTTCGATTTGTTTGCTTGCTTTGCACTTGACTTCGGCAAATCTCAACCGTTCTGTCTGCCAGTCCGTCTGTCTGTCTGTCTCTCTGTCTGTCTTTCAGTCTGTCTATCTGTCAGTCTGTCAGTGTGTTGAAGGCAGGCAAAGTCGTGACTCCTTATGTAGATACACCGGTTGTCGCTGCAAAGTTGCATGTCCTTTCATTTCGTTTCAATCGATGTTTGGCTTGGTTTGTTTTTTGGAGTTCTAGTACACGTCAACGCATGTCCCCGTGGGTGTCACTTGGCCCCATTTCGGGCTGCCAAAGACAGAGAGAAAGACGCGCTCGCTGCCAAAAGCCAAATGCTGAATTGCTACAATCGAGTCCAAGACATGATTCCCTTTTCTTTTCTATCCTTCCTTTTCTTCCTTTCCTTCCCTGTCACCTGACACTCCAAAATGTTCTACCTCCTATTCAATATCGTCCTCCTTTTCACCATGTTTGTGTTTACATTCAGTTTTGTATGTCCTCCCGGTTAACTTTTGCTCTGCATATTTAAACTTAAGAGATCTTTGTTTTTCTTCTCGTTTCATTTGCTACTTTCTTCTTTGCCAAGTGCATTTGACTGTTGACATCTACATTGACTTTACATTTATCGACTGTTGCATTGCAAATCTTTATTCTATTGAAACATAATTTGCATTTCTCCCTCAGAGCGGAACTGGCAAATCTACGGCTCGAATTGGCGATGGACCCATCTTAACCTTGGACAAGCTGGAGCGACAACAGGCTGGAGTCTATCAGTGTACCGCAGATAACGGAGTTGGGGATCCAGTTACCGTTGATATGCGACTGGATGTGCTGTGTAAGTATATCCATTAATCTAGAATCAAATTGCTAGAAATTAATCAAAGTTCAGAGCAGTCATATATATTTTAAATTAATAATATAGACTAGGGATTTTAGAACATTGTTTATCAATAACAATTTAGAAATATTGACTATAGATAGAATGATTATTATTGAAGTGCACTGTTAGATGCTTCATCAACTGTTAGGTTGATTCATATATTAATATTGTATAATTCATAGAAGTTTTATACCTTAAAGATACAAAAAAAGTTCAATTTTATGAAAGAACTTACTTCTTTGTTATATTGGCCATAAAAGAAGAACCATAAATTATATGTTCATATACTCAAACGTATCACATTTTATATTATTATATTTTTAACTCCATTTCAACTTTGTCTGCTTTCCCATCAAATCTCTCAACTTTATGATGAAATCTGTGCTCTGATGGATGCCCTATGACTGATGCTGCAACCATTTAACTTATTCTCATTGTCCCTACGTTTCTGTATCTCTCTGTGTGTGTGTGTGTGTCTGTGTGTGTGTGTGTGCTGGTTGTGTTGGTGTGCGTGACACGCACAGATCCGCCGGATATTCAAGTGGAAAAATCATGGATACACTCGGGCGAAGGATTCGAGGCAAAACTCGTTTGCATTGTTTACGCTGATCCAGTCGCAACGGTTTGTTTCGTTTGTTATTTGTTATTTTTTGTTTGTCTGTTTGTTTGTTTGAATGTTTTAAATGCTTCGTTATTGTTGCATTGTAGACAAGCAGTTTATATATTGTTTTTGTTGCCGAAGCTCTTTAGATTATTATTATGAAATCGCAGTGTGGTTTATGCAACGAGCTGCTTTTCAGGTCACTTCATCCTGTTTCTCAAAGTTCTTTTATTCCATTTCTGTATCTATGTATATCTGCATTTGCATCTGTAGTTTTTGCAGTCTCCGTATTTGTTTCGTTTTCTATTTTTTTTTCCATTTTTGTGTTGCCTTTCAATTGCTTTTGCTTTGGCTTTTGGTTGGTAATTTAATGCCCCGCTTTCTTTTTTATTTGCCCCAGTTTCGTTTGCTTGCATGTGGCTTGAATTTAAGTTGAGCTGAGAATGTTTTTGGTATCAATCAATTGCGACTAACCGCTTAACTTAACAGGTGTCCTGGTACCAGAACTCGTTCCCGATACAGACAACCGATAGACGAATTATGAACACAAGGGCCAATCGACACACCCTCACCATACGACACATCCAGCAGGAGGACTTTGGCAACTACAGGTGAGTCCAGTTCGAAATTCGAATCGATGGCCGAGATTCAACGAATTCACCAAACAGACAACAAGGGGGGACAACAACTTGTAGGACACAACAATATAAACCTTTGCAACTTGCCAGTGCAGCGTTGATTTAGTCAATTTGCCAACTTTTACTACAACTTATTTCACTTTTAGCCAGTTACCAGTTACCAGTTGCCAGTTTCCAGTTGGCAAACTGGCAGGCTATGGGCCAGATAACCTGGCCAACTACAAAAGTTAGAAGCTGCATTGTTTGCTATATATCCAAGTACATACAAACTTGTATATATATCTATCTATATCTATATCTGTATGCATTGGGCGTGGCCTGGAGCATGCTCTGACCATTATGTCGGCAAACAAGTTTTCCACATCAATGTCAATCTGTCTGCAACATATTAAAGGAGCGGAAGTTTCGCCATGTTGACACAACATTTCAGGCACAAAGTTTTTGTTTTAGCCAAGCCAGCGACCATGTAGGACAACCACGAGCCATCCATCGCCACCTGCCACATGCCACATGCCGCATGCCACCATTGCGAATGGCGAGTGGCTTTTGGACGCTACGTGCTTGGATTAGCTTAGCTCAAAGCTTCCTTCCTCCTCTGCTGCCCCAAACGAATGCGGAAGATGCCGCCTTGCCACAACTCCCCAGGGAGTTGTCAGTCAATGCCCAAAAGTTGCCTTCGTGGGTGGCATCCACCTCATAGTACTGCAGGCACAATGTACAATTAAAATAAAAATTCAGTTATTAATGGAATCAGAGTACACAGAAAAGAAATATTCGGGAGAGGCTATAGTCGAGTTCCCGACTATATGATACTCGTTACTTATTTATATAAATATTAAATATTTTTATTGCATACTTTTAGGCGCTTACTTTGCTTAAAAGCTTAAATCAGCTATAACTTCCTTTCTATTTGTCCGATCTGGTTGCCATTTCAAACGATGATAGTTAATAATTTGTTGAATAATCTCCCTTTCAGCTGCGTGGCCGACAATTCACTGGGACGTTCCCGCAAGTATATGGAGCTGTCTGGTCGACCGGGACCTGCCGAGTTCTACTCTCCGAAATGGGGTCGCTCCTCGGATAGTTACAATCTGACATGGAAAATTGATAGTTACCCGCCGCTGGAGGAAGTGCGTCTGCTTTACCGACGGGTGCTGGTAAGTAATCGATGCCAGAACTGCAAAGTACAAAAACGGACATCACAATAGCTCCATTGTTCTCTTTTAATCCGTTGCGAATGTAACTCAATATATTTCTGAGGTACTGAAATGTGCAGACTAATGAAGCACGTGATTCAAATTAAATTCGAAAAAAAGACGCGCTTACAATTTATAAAAAGATACAAATGTATAAAAAATGTAATTACACCTACAGAGGATTATTTCCTTGAGTTGTGTATGAAACATGAGTACATATTCCTTGTCTGAGCTCCGGGCTTGTCGAATTACAAACAAAGTGCAATTAGTGCCAGCCCAAGATTCGGCTGAGCCTCATAATGAGCGTTAAATCAGAATATAATTAATATAATGAGTTATCACCGACTGTGACGCCTTGAACTTTATCGAAAAGTCACTAATTTGTTTTGGTTTCTTGGGGCAACGAGTCTTAAGTCTTAAATCTTAAGCTCTGAGCAAAGAAAAGCCCCGCCAGGCATAGGGAAAAAAATAATTGCCAGACATAAGCGCTCACATTTCATTTTGTTATTCTTGGCTTCTCTCTTTCATTCTCTCTCGTTCTCGTTCTCTTTTCTTTTTTACTTGCCTTCCTAGATGAACGACACATTCCAGCAGCCAGGAAGATGGCATGATTTTATACTGACGCCGGAACATCGTCCAGCCACGGAGCCTCTAACACATATCATGTCCTACACCATCAAGCATCTGCATCCAGGTGCTTACTACGAGGCGATTGTTCAGGCCAAGAATCGTTATGGCTGGAATGAGGTGAGTGCAGGAGTAGGGGAAGAGGCTGAAAAGGGGATGCAGACTTTTCCGATTCATAGATAAATCAACGCATGTTGACTGAGTTCGACACTTTGTCTAAATGCCAACCTGTCACACAGGGCGGCTACTTAATCTTTATTTGGTGCGTTTCTACTAAAAATGTACCCGTGTTTGTTCTACTCACTCTCGCCCCCTGCAGGTCAGCGATATATTTCAATTTATTGTCGCCAGCAACAGCATGGACATCGCCCCGGAGGACGCCGAAGTCGTGGCCAGCTCCAAGTCACGGAGCAACAGCGGAGCCCCCTTGAGTAGCCTACAGAGCGCCCTGCCCCACTGCATGCTGCTCCACGGAGCTCTGCTCTTGGCCTTTGCCTTGCGTAATAGCCAATTCGACAGACTGCGACTCGGCTTGGGGTAAGCAAACACCAACAACACCCAACCAACAACCAGAAAAAAAATGGCAAAAGAATCTTATAAAGTCACATGTGGAAGGAAGTTGGTTTAAAGTGCTGGCAAAGGCCAAGAGACAACGACTTGTAAACTATCCAGACAACTAAGAGAGATCTCCTCCAACGCACTCAGAGTCAGTCTGGCTTTGGATTTTGCTTTCTCAACTGCAATTGCCGCCATTTTAGTTGACACCCGATGTTCCCCAAATTCCCCAAAAAGTCAGTCCTACAGCAAACTAAACCAAAGATAACCGAACATAGTTTTTAGTGAAATGAATGTAAAAATTATGCAACAAATTTAATATCCAACAATGTAAATAATTTTTCAAACACTTTGTCAGAGATTTAATTAGCATTTGAAACAACCGGGAAATAAAGGAAATAAAATGATTGCGACTAATGGAAAATAGAAAATCCAAAAAACATAATATGCAAAACCAAACGGAAAATTCAATATACGAAATATGAAAGAGAGAATCCATGTTTGTTCATGGATAATCCAGTCGAAGTAGGTCATGTAAATATGCATTAGATATTTGAATGTGAATTACATTTTACTCGTACTTTATAAAAACTAAATACTACAGCGCGTAAATAATAAATGTATGTAAATTAAGCAAACATTCTATAGTGATATTATTTAGTTTAAAATGGAATCAAATCATAAAAGTAACTAAAAAAAATATAAAATAAACAAAAAAGAGACAAAAATACCTATGAATAGCGAACGGAAAACACCACTGTAAAATGTTAGTTGTAAGTTGTAATTTTCATAATTCCCTTTCGAAATATGTATGTTTTTATACCTAACTCATTTTACTGTATTTCATGCGTTGAGTTCTTGTTTCTATTTTCATTTTACGCTCAGCTTAGTTGTAAGTGCACCGAAAACATCAATTTAGCATAAAGTTTTCAATGTAAATTAGAATTTAAGCAAACATGTTGTACCACCAATAGCAAGAATTCTACGATAAAGTAACCCATAAAGCATAATATTATCGAATACCAAATAAATACCAGTTAAAAAATAAGTGTGCATTTTTTGCAAATTGCAATTACAGTCCGTAAACATAATAACTAACCATTAGTCGACTAACATCGACCTGTCTGTCTGTCTACAGTCGAGCATAGTTTTATCAGCTTCTGCACCCAAAAACATGTATATTATTCAGTTTCATATAGTTATATATACTATAAATATATATATATAAACATAACAAATGCCAAGATAGTGTACGTGCAACATACACACTTGCCACATACCCAGTGTACTCGTCTGTGTAGTTGTACTTTGATTAAATAGTCGCAAATGAAATGATATTAATGAAATATGTGTGTACGTGTGTGTTTAATTCGTTGCCACTTGAGAACATTGCTACAGATACAGATACATCAACAACAAATGCAAAACACAAATACACTCAAAAGATACAAATATAGATACATTTATGTGTGTACATGCAGCAGAATCGGTTTAATAAAAGAATCTAAACAATTTTTAATTAGACTGCATTAACATTAACATTCACACAACACACATTTATCGATTTATCGAACAGTAAAGCAAACTTGTGCGTTTTCGAGATATGTGAGAGCGTATTTAACAACATCTAACACTAATTACCAACTAGTTCTATGCTAATTACGGTGGTTTTTGCATTGTATAAGAAACACTAACGATAATGAAGCAAAATCTCTAAATTATTCAAATACAAAATAAAGCATTAGATGTAAAATAAAATAAAATTCGTTTTACTTCTTTAAGAACTGAACATAATTTTATACCTTTTCAGATTGTTCACATTGCAATTTATACAAAAGAAATTTTAACCTTTTTAACTCTTGGAAGGAAGAGAATAATTTACAAAATTAACCATTAGAAATCGTTCATGTGACAAAAAATGTGAAAACTTTTTTAAGACGCTTATTAATACATTTTTCAATTCGTATTCGTCCAAAACAAACTTTTGGAATTGAAGATTTATTGTTGCACGAGTCGCAACTGAGTTTACATGAAGTGAGCCTGCAGAATTTCAACTAGTTAACAAGTGTTGCAAGTTTAATTGGTCCAAATGCAGGACACGGTAACGTGGCAGTCTTACAAGCCAGGACAAACTTTTATCAGAATTTACAAGTGAGTTTAAAATATCATCGATAAGGTCTCAACTCAACCAGCAGCTGCAAAACTGAACATTTCGTTAATATTCTTTCTGTTTTTTTTTTCTATTTTTTTCTAATATTTAGTAGAGAGCTAACGACATTACCTCGAGCAGTTTTAAGCTGCTTTTGTTAAGAGAGTGAGCGAGAGAGGGTGAGTGGGTAGAGGGAGAGGGGGAGAGAGTGGACATTGCATACGTGCCCGGTTTAAATTATAAAAACTTTTGCATTTCCTAAAAGTTTATGCATGAAATTTTATAGAGCGCACAACTACTTGAGCTCCGTTTTTATAGAAATGCATTAAAACGCCAAGGAAATAAAGGCCGACGAGGTGGCTGGTACCACCCACCACCCAACACCCACCAGCGGTAAAAGCAACGCGTTGCACCACCCAACCACCCAACCACCCGGAAATTTGCAGCTATTGCAAGTTGCAACACAGCAGCAGCATCGTTGTTGCCACTTTCTATGCCGGTATTTGCATAGAACAAGTGCGCCACATCAATGTGATATGCGTGTGTGTGTGTATGGTCTACGGATGTGGGTGTGGCAAAAGTGGGCGGCACACTTGACACAAAGTTTGTGCACATTTTAAACTTAGTGACCATTATGCATGCAAGTCTCAATATATTTCACATGAATTTTAATGAAATTCGACAATGTATGCAGAAATGCGGCCAAACTCCGTGTCGTGTCGTGTCGTGTCGCTGACCAGTGTTGGGCAACTGCTTCAGTAATTGCCACAGCCGAAAAGTGTGCTATGAAATTGTTCGCAATCACATAATGCATAATTGCACTGCCACAAAGAGATGGAGAAAGGGGGGGCAAAGGAGAGAGGGGGGGGGGACAGCCATTTGGCATGGAAACTTTTGGCGCATATTAATTAGCTCGTTTATCATTTGAACACTTTTCTGACAGTCAACGCGGGACTCCTCAAGCCATGTAAAATTAATTAAGTTGCGCCACAAGCAAACTCTGAGGACATATTCACATAGCGACCAAAAGCAAAACTAGCAACAAAGGGAAATCACAGAGACGGAGACAGAGACAGAAACAGAGAGCGAGAAAACAGACTGAGCTGACTGCAAAATGAAATCATAATTAATATTGGTAAAATTGGCAAGGGCAGCGCCTGCAACTCGCCGAATGTTAAAACTTGCAACAATTAAAAATTGTACGCATTGTGTGTAGTTTTTTCTTTTCGCTTTTTTCCTTCTTTTTGGATTCTCTTTCTCTTTTGGCTCTCCGGTGTGCAGAGTGAGTGACAGGCGGAGAGGCGGACAGACGAGCAGGCGACAAGGCGAATACGATTCAAACTTTTATAATTAAAATTTTGCATTTTCGCTCCATTTTCATTCTTTTTATTCATCTCAATTTTCTATTTTTTCGGCCAGCGATGGAAAAAGTAAATGCAAGCAAATCATAAAGCTACATGAAAGAAAAACTTTCCAAGCCAAGTGCGAATGAAATTAATTTTCAACTGATTTGATATTTCGAAAACTGTGCGAAAGTTTTCGCTCTTAAATGTGCGATAGATGTGAAATCGAGAGAGAGAGGAGATGGAGACGCGACTTCTTATTGAAACTGTGAAGCGAGAAAAGGAGAGAGTGTGCGAAAGTGACAGAGAAATGCAGTAGAAGCGAGAGCGAGACAGCAAAACTTGCAAGTGGGAAGCGATAGATATGGAAAGAGTGTGAGAAAGAGTCAGAGAGATATAGAGAGTAATGGAGTGAGAAAGGAAGTGCGCGATTTGATTCGACTTTTGAATTGAGAATACAGATGAGAATACAGAATTACAGATGCAATAGATACTAAAGGAGAAGCGGGAATTCTCTAATAAATGCGATAGATATGGAACTGTTGAATAAGACAAAGGCAGGGATAGAGAAAGAGAGATAGAGGGAACGAGTATCGAGAGATTCCGCGTACACAGCCTCGGGGTCAAATAGACTGGCAATAATTCAGTTCAATTTAGAAGCATCGACCCAAAGTGGCCAAAACAAGGCTAAACTTCGGGCAGAAGGAGGAGAGGGAAGAGGCGGAAGAGGAGGGGCAACAGCAGAAGGAAAAGCGCAATACGATGGCCAAATAAATTTGCATAATTCTTCAGTCAAAAACAGGAGCGGAGGGAGGAGCTCTGATATTTATGGCTGCAGCTTAATGACGGTTTAAAATGTTGTGCGTCGAGGCTGAAAAGATCTCTCTGCTCTGGTCTGGCAAAAGAAATGAAAATAAAAACCACACACAACTCGTATTCAGGCCAAGCATTATGCTAAAACAAATCTACATAATTTAGAAGAAGCAGCCTACCAATAACAACAACAACAACAACAAGTCAAGACTGTGTCTGTCATTGGGGCACAAATCAAAAGGCGGCCTCCTTCAACTCTCAAGCCAAATTGTTTGCGGATGTTAAGAAAAATTTGTACATCAATCGATTTTGTTTGATTCCTTGGTAGACAGACAGGCAATCGGAGTTGGCCGCAAGAGATTTACATAATTCATGGCGTTGTATCCCAAGATTGAGTACTTGGGCCGGGCCGGGCCAAGACGGTCCCTTCTAACCTGATTGCCAACGGTAACTCATTTGGCACAGACATTGGTGAGAATGTTTGGTAAATTGGATTAATACATGTGCAACTTTCTCTCCCCAAACTATGGTCACTTTATTTAGCCAACACTTGGCCAATTACAATTTAAATGCATAAATATTGAAATGACATTCGCATTGTTCTCCCGATGTTGTTGAGGGAAATAAACGGAAAACAGGAAAAAACAGAAAAGTTGAGGAACAATTTGGAAAGAGCTGAATTATGCTTAACTCATTTTGATAAAAAGCGAACAAAAAACCATGAACTGTGTGTGTAACTGAGTAAGAGTTATAAGTCGTCTCTCCTCGACGACTGCAAAGTTCGGGCTGAACAAAAGTTGAACTCGCACTTTGTTTTCCATGCAGACAAAGTGAATGAAGTGGGTTTCGGGTTTCGGGTTTTGGGATTGAAATTTGTTGGTAGGCAATCGTTGCATAAAATTCAGCGCAGGATCAAGTTACGTTGCGGTCTCTGGATAAAACAATGACTTCCCAACCGCAGAAGCAGCCAGGTAAGAAGCTGCGAAATTCGAACAGAAGCGCGTTAATCGTTTTCTTTTCATTAATATAAATGCCTCAGAGTTAAGCCAGCAAAAAGAGACAGGCAAAGAGAATAAGCGAGAGAGAAAGCCGGAGCTGACACAAAAGCCAAGACCTTCTGTTTTGTCCAAGATGCAGGCTAATCCTTCAGGTCTTGGCTTTATATCCGAGTTGGCCTCCATCTGCAACGTTCGTTCCTTTGTTGGATTACTTTTGCATGCAAAATTATTTACTGCAGTGCAAATGACGCGAACAGTGTGGCTTTGTGGTTTTTCATAATTTACGTGACCCTCCCTTTCACTCTTCCCTCTTCCCCCACCCTCTTCCCTCGCTTTCAACTTGGTCTAAAGGACGTCACGCTCGCTTCCGCGCCTTTGCCTGTGTGGTGCACATTTGGCACCATGTTGCATGCTTCCACCTTCCACCTTCCACCGTCCACCTGCTGCTTCCACGTCCACGTCGCAGCTAAAAAGTTGACCAATGGCTGCTTATCAGGCGAGAACATGTTTCTACGGAATTTCATTAGGCTTTAACCCGCGTACAACTCATACAACTCCTCCCCCTCTGCCATCGTGCGGTTATTGCCTAATGTCCGGTTGTTGGCCTTTTTTATTGCGTTGTCGCAGTGTTGGCCATGGCCGCTAATGGCGTTACTTCGTTAGTCGAGCGATAAGATTTTCCCAACTGCCAATGAGGCCAAACATATCTGGTAGCCATTGTTTCAGTCTTTAAAGATCACATGTCAAATTGCCACATTGCCGACAAACATGAACATGCTTAACTCAACAAAAGCTTGTTTAAATTAGAGTCTGAATTAGTTAATTTTTTTTTTTTTCATTTTGAGTTATATTTGTGATAAGCAAGAATTATTTATAAATTAAAAATGCTTTATGTTATTAACTTGTTGCTGCAGACTGTTAAAGTTCTTTAACACATTTGGTATATACCTAAATTTAAAACGCCTGAAATAACTCTCCTTTTCTGCGGTCAATACATAATAACAGTTTGTTAGGGTAAATATAAAGACTATGCCTAAAATTAATACATTATTACATTGCCCCTTCTACATAGAGTTGTGTTAAAATTTCAGCCTTCTAGGTCTTACCGTTTACGCTGCACAATGATCAGTCAATCATTCAGGACAAACACTTTTGTCTATATAGATGATAATGTTGATTGATACCGAATTACAAATCCTCTCCGTGGTAGATTCCATTCATTACTCGTAGTCAACTGTTACTAATCATCTTCAAATGTTTGAATAGCTCTAATATGATACAGCTTATGCTGACATACATTCGCATTCATATGCATATCAAGTGTGTTCAAGGTTATCGTTTTATGTTAATTGCTGGGTTCGAGCACAAAGTACAGAGTACAAAGTACGAGTACGATATGCGCTGGTGTCTTGTAATTGCCGTGTATACAACACTGAAGAGCCGTTACTCAATCAATGCCGCATGCATGGCCGCTTGTCACGAGAGAATCTAATTCGAATTAAAGTTCAGCGAAGCGCTTACACAATCCAATCCCATAAAAGTCAAAGGATGTGGAAGTGCTTTACGAATAGGCCCGAAAACCAGTCGCTCTTCCAGCCACGTTTTAACCAGCAACCAGCAACTGTCGCACGCAACTGTCACGGCACGAAAGGCTGTTACCAACCCCTTCCCCTACCCCTACCCCTCCACCCTCCTCCTACAACTGCCTCTCCAGCTCAGACTCGACAACTCTAGAGTCTACAAGGCAGTTGAAACCACAATCATTCACATTTAAATTAACATTTCCCGGCGACGATTATCCTAATTGGGAACTAGCCGACTTAGTCAAAGTCAGTAGACTACACACACACACAAACACACACATATCTGTGTTACCAAAACAATGTTTTCTAAATTTGCATTAGGTGCTTCGCATTTGTTAAAATAAAATATCGTGTAGTTGGCATTTTTTCAAAGCACACGCGAATTTCTATTTCTCATATTATATGGAAATTAAAACAAACGAAATTAATCAAATTAGCATTTCATACAAATAGCAAAACATTAGCTAGCCTTATGGCAACAATTTGTTAATGAATGAGTCCCTCCACTGGAGGACTGAAGGACTGAAGGACGCACAGCCATCCCAAGGGTCGAGGTTGATTGCACAATTTCAGTTTGTAAGTCCAACTCGAAATTAAATTCAAAATGATGTTCCGACAGTACAAAGAGACAAAGCATTTTCAGTTGGATTCGTGGATTTGTGGATTCGCCTTGTCCTGGCTTTAGCCTGGCTATAATTCCTGATGTACGACTTAAGTTAGGGAAGTCCTCGTGTTCCTCCTTCCTTCTTTTACAGCCATTACGCTTTAACTGCCTTACAAGGTGCAGGCAATAAAAATTATTTATTGGCCAAAACTGTTAACCGACGTACTTACATATCCTCAGAACAATACAAGCAGCAGAGTCTGACAGAATCCGGCTGATTAGAATATATGTACCCTGAGGGCCATTACTAGCATATTAAATATCGTGCATCAATTTTTCAAAATTATCTACAGAATTTATCGATTTGCTGCAAGGAACACAAGATAAGCGTAATATCTACAAAATTGTAAAGAAATTGTCAGGTATATAAACTGACTGACTTTAGTTCTGAGTGATTGACAATCAAAGCACGACTAAAGGAGCTTAACAAAGCTAAGCATTGGGTAATGAAAGAATTTCAAAATATGCTGCCGGCAGTGGAAGAAAATGATTGCATATCTGACATAAATTCGAAAAAATACAAAAAAGTAAATACAAATAAATGAAAAAAACCAGCTAAAATATAAAACTAAATAACTTGTTGAAAAACAGCACTTGAATCAAGTATTACGAACTCGGCTTAAGAAAAGCTGTTATAATCGATTCTGGAAACTGCGATCTTAATTTTTAGGAAGCGACTTGCTTTTTGTAGTGTAGTGTAGCGCCAAAAGGAGCTCAGGAAGCTGTAAACATACATGTGTACACATACGAATGTGTATGAGTGTACAAAGTAGACGCGTACATGCGGAAAACATCGACTCTTTTATTTATTTCGGGAGTTTGTTCTTTTTTTTCTGTTCTGTTGAAACGTCAACTGAAACACTTGACGTTCACTTTTGACTCAGTGCAACCCGCATAAAAGCATTGTGAATCAAACACAGAGATATATATATATACATAAATTCACACTCGCAGTCACACACACACACACACACATACGTACAATGTCATTCACACTCATACATATAGCAGTTAAAAGACCAAATGATGTCGTCGCCCTTTAACCAAAGTTAACTGCAAACAAGTCAGTTTACTCAACTAACAAATACCGTGTTAAATTTAGAAATGTGTCATTTTATTTAAATTACCTTTAATTTTATTTTGAAAATTACTTTTGGTCAACGGCTCTTACTTGACGTTAAATAAATAAATAAATAACGTTTAATTACTTTATAATTTATTCTAATTAATAATTTTACATAATATACCTAACTTTTAATTTTATTATTTTATTGCAGTCGATTTTAGTCGATATTAAATAAGTTATAAATCAGTAAATAAAAGAAAACAAATTTAGAAAGTCAATGGTAAAATGAGTTTTTACAAATATTAAATACATATTAAAGCTTTCACATCTTTATTTTAATTTCACCCACATTTTGCAGGGTAGCCGACAGTCGGTCACTGCTCAAAGTGCAGCAGCATGAAAAACCGACTTCTCCAACGAGACTGAAATGTGTCTGTGTCTGTGTCTGTGGTTGTGTTGTGTGTATTTTTTTCCCAACAAAGTGCTGAAAAAGTTCTTGACTGAAAAATTAGCAAATTTATGACATATACTCCGGGATGTTTGGGTGTGTGTGTGTGTGTGTGTGTGTATGTGTGTTGACGTCTAGTCTAGGCCCATTTGACGAATCTGCTTCAGGCCATAATCGAGATTTTTTCTGATGTTCTCTTTATGTTTTTGTTGTCGTCTGTCAAAGGCGTTAAAATCAAATACACAACAGAAAAAAAGAGACAACGAGGTGAAACTGAAGTAAATGCCGCTGAAGGTGACAACAGCAGCAACAAATGGACATGTCACGCATACTTAATATGCTAGGGGTTGATGCCAAACACATGCACCCCTAAACGAGGGAGGAACCCTGTTATTTTTTGGGCTTCGAGGTGAAGTGGGTGGGGGTTAGGGGGTCACGTCTGAGAGCTTGTTATGATTTTGTGTTTGCCCTTTTTGTGATTTTATTGTGTGAATATGTGGCACATTATTCATGATTAGGTTGGTTTCTTGCCCTACGCTTAAAAATGTGTGGCTTCGTACATGTTACCAACCCCTCAATTCGGGGTATCTGTGTGTGTGTGTACAGTATGTTGTGTTAGTATGCCGCCAGTCGTGCGTAATGCAGCCTATTTATCAGGGAACTGGCAGCTGAATTTCGAGCAATGAACATCGTGAGCCCAATTCGTAGCTTAATTAGCCAAAGCATCTATTGTAAAACTCGAATCCCAATCCGAACGCTAATGAGGCCAATAACTCAATTGTGGCAAGCGAAACAACAACAAACAACAACAGAGACACAAATCTAGAAAGTCTTAAAGCGTTTACACGCCATTTAAATCAAAACTAATGCCCTGGCCGAGTTTTACAGGCCACCTGCCGCCCCCTTTCCCCTTTCCCCTTTCCCCTCATCTCTTTCACTTTTTTCTGTCTTCTTGTATTACTCTGTTGACCGAGTTGAGAATCATTTCGTTTTAATGACTGACTCCACGCTTCGTATAAACTTTTTAATTACAAACTTCAATTACAATTAACGAGCGAGCCAAGAACCTAAACAAAAAGTCCAGCATCAAGACGACCGAAGGACCAAAGGACCAAGCACCAAAGAGACACTGAGCTCAACTTGGACTCAAGTCCAGCTCACGCCCCTTTACAGTTGATATTGGCTCAAAACACTTGCATAATTGTCTTGGAAAAACTACGCCAACAAAATAGATTGCAAAAAGAGAAAACCAGTTGACTTGGCTCTGACCATTTTCTCTTTTATACAAATACATTTGCAAAGTCAAACACAAACACAAATACAAATACAAATTCAAAAATACATGTACACGCCTTGTCCATGGGTGATTAAGAATAATAATAATTATAGCCCACGCTGCACTTTCATTACATGCTTTTATGTTAGCTATCAATTTCCTTTTCACCCCCTCCATCTGCTTTACCAGTTCCTCTTTCGCCTTGACTTCTTAATCCCTGACGTCTTCATTATTAAAAATAATAATGTTGGTCTGCTTAAAGACTCGAAGCAAGCCGTAACTCTAATAAAGCAATAACTAAGAAAACAGCACAATATGCTAAAAAAAAACAGAGAGTTAATATGAAACAGCTTTTTTATGTGTTTCTTACGATGTGAACATATTAGAATTGTTTAAAATAAGCAAGTGAATTTGCCAAATCTATGTAGATATATTTAAGTATGTTATAACTTGAAGAAATTGTCAATTGCTCTTATTTGAAACCAAAAATCTCTAGTTCAAGCTTCTTCAAAGCCAACTAAATATTTTTCCCACAACTTATGACCTCACCAAATTCAATCCATCTTCTAAATTTTATAAATTTTCAGTCTTGTACATATATTTCCCAAAGTATTTGCCATCAGACCATAAAACTACTCAACTATAAAAAAGAAACGAGCAACTTGATTAAGAATCTCTTAAATAAACTTTTTAATGCAGTTCCAAAAAATTTGTGAATTAACTTTAGCGTTTGAAGACTCAAAAAAAACTGAAATTCTCATTTTGATGATTCAAGACAAAACAAAAACTTTTCAATTTGAAGATTTCTTAGGAGAAATGTAAAAGTTTCCGTCGAACAATTGTCTTGATTTTCCCATTTACATTTAAATGTTGTCTGCAACATTTGGGGGCCAAATACAAGACTACCAAATAATTGAACTTTTTCTTTGTGGCCTGACATGTGAATGTGATTTGAACTTGCGACATAAATTGGTGCAAAGAATTTGCAATTTCAATTGGTTGTCGATGTCGAGCGGGTCTATTGAATTTCATCAAACACCAGGCAATAAATTGTCAAAAAACATGAGCTGTCCTCGTTGTTTGGTGGCATATCTGATGGCACACCTGATCCTGGTCATAAAAAACGGAGCCAACTATGAATGCAATCACGACAAAGTTTATAGCAAAAATCAAGCAGAGAGACGCAGAGAGGGAGGGGGGTAGGCTGAGAGTGCAGCTGCCACAAACGGTGGCAGTATTCGCATCATCATCATCATCAAACAAACCGCAATGTGTGACAACAACTTTGCATGTCTTACTCTCATTTAACATTTGCGTTTCGTGTTTCATGCTATCTAGTTTGTTCTCTTCCATTCTACAACATTCTTTTTATTCTTTTTGGTGTCCTTTAACAAATATTGTGTCCATTTACCTGTGTGTGTGTGTGTGTGTGTGTAAGCCAGAGACAACGGGACAATAAAAGCGAAATTGAAACGCAAGCAATAAGTTACGATGTCTTTGTCAAACAAGTTTTATATTGCATGTACATGCCACACAACAACACAACCAAAAACTGAGACTGCAACTGCAAATGCCGCATTCAAAATAGAAAATTGAAAATATCTATTTTCTCTTTTCTTTTTTGGCAATAACAACAAAGAGCTCAATAAGCCAAAACACCATCGAGAATGCTAAATGAACACATAACACGTCAGCCTGAGAACAATGAGGGAAATCAATTATTGAATCCAGCTGAGAGTGTGTGTGAAAATCTTTTAACCTGTTATTAAGACCCACGCTAGTGAGATTAACAAAACGCCAGTATAAATAGGACGGCAACTGCATTTAAAACCAGACAAAACAAAACGTGTCCTCGCATTCATCGCACAGCCTTTAAATAATTGACCGAGCTCGTCGTGCTGCAACTTGTGGTTCAACTCGTGCTGACGGCACAATTCAATAAATTGTTTTTGTTTTGTTGCCGCTGCCAATTGGTAGTGCCATTTACCATTTGCCATTTGCCGTTTGCCAAGCGCCGATTACAACAATAACTTAAACAAATACTGTGTACGGAGCGGCAGCTGGACCAGCCAACGTGACGTATACGTAATATTTCACATTTGTACAATATACGTTGCGTGTACGTCTCTCGCTCTCTGTGTGTGTGTGTGTGTGTGTGTGTTTACTTTTGCCACATTCTGGTATTGGCATAACAAAGGTAAGCTGCAACACAACCGACGCCTACAAGCGTTTACGCAAAGGTTCAACACCGTTATTTATTTAATTGCATTCAATTTGCGGTTAATTGTTAAACAATGGCCCACAACATGGAAAGAGAATTGCGAGACCAGCTACCTACGTTCTTTGACCGGACAGGGACAAGAGTCGAGAGTGGAGAATCGAGAGTCGAGAGTTGGGACTAAGAAAGAGGGGAAAAGGATCCTGAACTGTGTCCTGTGGTCATTCAGCTCAGCTGGTCAAGTGTATGTTTGTTGTACAAACAAATACAAGTGCGGTTTTAATTGAACTCAAGTGGCATGCTGCGTTCCGTTCCGTGCCACGCTGCGTATACTCGATTTTTACACACGTGTGCAGCCAAGTGAGAACTGAGAATCAGAGACTGAGAACTGAGAACTGAGGACGCTTCCTCTGCGGGCCTAATGAGTGTGCAAATATTTGTTCAAAAATGTTGGCAAATTAAAAGTAATTAGCTTTCAACTTGGCCATAATATCTGCAAATTGTACGCAAAAGCAAAGCTTCACAGAGAAAGAGATAAACAGAGTGAGAGGGAGATAGAGAGAGAGAGGCATAGAAATGGGCAATTTATTTGCCGGGAAATTACGACAAATTTCATATAAATTGCCGCTGATAAAGCGAAACAAATAACAATTATAGTAAACAAATCAGTTTCAGTTAGCACGTACAGTAATTTGGTGGCCAGCTGGACTTGGTCTGGTCAACAGCTCTAGCTGCCATTGTTGACCAGTAAAATTAGCATGCGAATTCGAAATAAAGTAACTCCACACTTCATTGAACGCTAATCGCCCCAGATATGTGTGTGTGTGTGTGTGCGTGTGTGTGTATGTGTGTGTTTGGGCCTGTTTGTTTGCAATTAAAATGTGGCTAAAATGGCTTTTGGTAACTGCAGATTTCCACCTGCCGCATTCAAAATTCAAACAAAAATCTGTAATCGCATTTCTAAGGATTACAAACATTTTACACGTTTTTTCGGCATAATCTATTGCGTACATTTTTGGCCCGCAGCCTGAGAAATTGCATTCCATGAGAATTGTGTTCTCATTTCCATTCCAATCCAATCCAATCCAATCACAGCACGATTCCCAGGTGGAGTCCTGCTGCTCTTGTGCGGTTAATTGCTGCATGCGAATTATTTCATGTTTTTATCGCAAGTGCAATTCAATCGCGATATTTATATAATTTATTTCAGCAATTAGTTTTGTTTGCGTTTGGATTGTGCAATTTGGTAGCCACTAGACTGCAAATTATAATCACACACACGACTAGATTCAGACACAAATGTGTATTAGTCTCGACTTGAATTTAAATTGCAAATTTACAGCCACACAATTGACACTTTCCCAAACATTTAAAGAACAAATAAATGTAGCCAGTTCATTCTAGATTATAGTTGGTTATTGGGTTATCGGAAATATGTATGCTGTCCATTTAAACTTCGGCAAGTTAAAGATAATCTGAAAAATTCCCCTGGCGAAAGCGGAACAGAATAAGGAGCTAAAACAAACATCCGAGTCACCTGCCGGAACAAGTTGGAGATGTGATAGCAGAGAGCAAAGAAAGGAAGAGCTGTCCTCATCTTTCTCTGCCTCTGTCTCCATCTCTGTCTCTGTCTCTGTCTCCTTCAACGGATATCGCAGTGTTGGCAATGAAAATAAATTCCATAAGAAACTGGAAAAAGTTGTGAAGTGGCAAAGACTTGCGAATATGTAAACAAATACTCGTAAAAAGGGCAACTGTCGCTGCAGCCAAGTAAGAGGAAGGAAGTGAGCATACACACATACAACACATACAACTACATATACAAATACGAATACAGATACAACTACAGCTATAGGTACATATATAGTATACATCCACAGTAGCAGCCATTGGCAAACGAATGTTTATAGCACTAATTTTATTTGTTGAACTAACAAAAGCAACAAAAGCAACAACACAACAATATCTGCAGCGTGGCAAACGCAAATAAATGTGCTTAGAAAACACATACTACCCACAAGAGTGTAATAGTGGGGAGTACACGACTATAAGTTACGTTGGTAAAAGTAAAGACGGTTTCTTAGCTCAGAATAATCTGGAAATTATCTGATTTGGATTTTCTGGGTTTTCCTCACAGCTGGCAACAAATGCTATATTTTAAAAACATCATTACTCATTTAAAGTATCATTACAGGGTATTAAGTGCGATTCGGGCACATACTCTTACACTGAGAGACATAAAACCCATACGACATTTGCCACATCGTCGAGACGTCAAATACTGGCCAAGCAGTTGGCAAATGCGTGAAAACGTAGCACTTCATTCACACCCCAACACCCACACACACACGCACACACACACATTAGGGGAGTCCCTTTCCCACCCCCTGCCCCTACAGTCATATTCCCCCCTTTGCCGCTCTAAGTAAACACAAAAAGAAACTAAGGCTACAGTTGCGTCTGACGAACGATTTATACGACTATTTGGAGCTGGTAACTGGTAGGGGTAAGACCAGGAGCACAAGCAGGAGTAGATGTGTGGGAAGCACTGTAGATAGTAGTAGGAAAGTAGTAGAAAGAGTAAATGCTGCTTAAGTGTGCGTAAATCTATAAGGACGCACATCTGTCTCTTCTTACCAAAGAACCTATAGTATAATTTCTGTCTATCTAAACTCTCTCTCTTTCTCTTTATGTCTCTGTGTCTCTCTGTTTGTCTCCCAGTCTGACTGACCTTCTGTCTGTCTGTGCTCATTGCCTGCCCATTGGTTTGTTTTAGTTCGTTTCGTTTGTTAACACATCGTTGGCTAAATGTTTCACTCGCAGCTCCTTAAAACTTCTCCATAAAATTCGAAATTTCTTTTTATTATTTTTCCTCATGCTTTTCGTGATGTATGCTTTCTGTTCTCTGTTTTGAAATTTATAGTTTTAACAAGATTATAATCTGTTTATTCTGCAAAGTGTGACATAAGAAAACAATTTAATTGCCCATGTAACGAATGTGAATTGTGTCCTTGTGTCATTTACTACTCCTATTTGATATCAAATGTGATACACATTTTTTTTATTGCTTTCTCACTCTTCGTAGTGTGAGTGTAAGGGTCTACCTTAAGTTTTGCTGGAATAATTTAAGCTCAAACTGCTCTCGAGTTTCGCACACTGATAATATGGGAGGGGAACTTTGAACTGCCAACAACAATTGAGCTCATTTCCGGCGGAAGCATCAGTGTTTGGCAATTTCCGGTCTGCTGCTGCTGCCTTATCAAGTGATTTTTCTATGCACAGCATCTTACCAAGGCAATAAATGTTAATACATATTAGCCAAATGCCTCCGGGACCCACTGGTCAGCAATTTACGACAAACAATATGAGTTTCCCCACATCAATTATTCGTCTTATTAAAAGTGGACTCCCCAGCATTGCCTTTTATATTCTCGAATCTAAAATCGTATTCATTCATTCATTAGCATCGAATACTCGAATACTCTTGCAATCATCATCAATAATCTTCTTTGAAAATGCATTGCAAATTAATTTTGACAGCTTTTGGCAACGATTAATATCAATTATTTGAATACCAATACCAATAATTGCCAGTGCAGCTCATAAGCCTGGCCAAAACTTAAGCTCCTACAACACTAGCAACACTTACAACACTAACAACAACAATATTAGTAGTAGAAACAGCATCCCAAATGCGCATTTATTATGCCTCATTGATAACTGAATAGGAAGCCGGTTGCCTCATTGGTCCGGCTTTGTTCGCAGCCTATTCAAAATTGAAGGCTCCGTCTCGCATGTTCATTTTAATTGGCGTCTATCCCCTGGGATTACCATAGCTCTTACCAAACGCTCTTAGTTTATCATGGCAAATCACTTTAATTTTAAGCAAAGGACAAACTGCTGACAGAGGTTTTGTTTCAGCTTACACTGCAAAAAATAATTATCGGCTTCAATTTAAGAATTAAAATTAAAACAATTCGACTTATTTATATATAAACTCAACTCTGATTTATACTCAAACTCAAATAAGAACTCCCTACCCTGTATAAGGTTAGCTTATTTCAAATTAGGCTAAAATCTTTGCTTTAAGTAATCATATGATTCAACTGTTTCTCACAATAGAATTTAAATAATTCAATTATCATAATATCAAAAGCACACACAAATTAGTAATTTACTTAATTAATTTTTATAAATAAGTTAGACTTGTTGTACTAAATAAAGTAAAACAAATAAAACAATAAGATATTTTTGTAATAAATTTTGTTCAGTGTAGATGTGAGTGCTAAATTATGCATGCAACTGTAGCAGGAATCTAAAATTAAATAATATTTATTTATGCAATTTTGCGGTAGACCAAATCGCATCTATTCAATTTACCATTCAAATTGGTCCAAATGTTTTCGACTCGCCCCAAAATGAATGAGCTTATTAATCCACAATGAAATTGCCAGCGAGAGGTAAAAATGAAAATAAATGTAAAAATAATATTGTATTTAATGTGATGTGAAATCAAAACAAGTGTTGCACGGGGATTGAAAAGGTTATCAGTTATCAGGCTCTCATTATCAAGGCGACCAGCTTGTTGTGGTTGGAGTGATAACGAGCTATTCACGACCAGCGGCTGAATGTCAACTGGATCATTCGTAAATTGAAGCGTGAACAAATCGAATATGAAATTGCTGCTGGTTGTCGTAGTGCTCTGTGGTGCTGCTGTGGTGGTCAGTGGTGCTGAAGGCTCCCTCCTAAGTCGCCTGTTCCACCGGGAGGCGAAAGTTACCACGACAACGACGACGACGACGCCAGAGCCGCAACGACAAATCTTCGTGCAGAACAACGTGCCACATGTGGCAGCTGGCTGCACAGCGCACTTTACGTGCAAGAAGAAACTGACAGCGCTGCCCGCCCCCCACCCCTGCGTCAAGTACTGCCTGAACAGGGTCGAGTGCCCCAACAACCAGATCCAACGTGGCAAGCCCAACGAGTGCGTGCTACTGGACGAGGCCCAAGTGCAGGCCGATTACGCGGCGACCCACCCAACACCTGCGGCAGCCAGTGGTGGTGATGGTGGCGCCACCACCGAGAAGATCATGCAGGTGGCCATGATCGACTTCCCCTGCCAGCCCGGCTACCTGCCCGACAGTCGGGGTCGCTGTCGCGAGATTTGGTGACTTTTAGCATTCAAAACTTAAATTGTGAGTTGATAATAAAAGCTGAAAGTAAACAAAACAAAAGTGTTTGACAGTGAAGAGGGGGAGTAAGAGGAGAAGGCCGGTCTAAAAGCAATCAATACACTCGGAAAAAATCAAAACGATTCGTTCTACAAAAAAAGTTCTTAAATTAACCCCGTTTATTTCTAGAATTTTATAAAGATTTTCGGTTTTTAATTTTTTTTAAGTATTGAAAGTATAAACCAGGGTTGCCCAGCTGTGTCTCATTCCATTGATTTTCGCCTTCATTTGTTTTTATAATTCCGCACAGCATAGGAAACAAAATATTGTATACATGCACGGCGCGAGTATACAAAATGCCAACACATGCAAACATTTCCGTGTGTATGCATTTCACAGCACAAAACCCGGTTTTGTTCTCTTCTCTGATTGGTGTTTGCGCTCGCAAGAGAAGTGAGCAACAACAATTTCAAGGTATTCTTGTATTGATGCGTTTGCTTATAAGTATTGGTGCGAACTCTTTCGTATGCTGGCTTTGGGCACCCCTGGTATAAACGATCGATCGAAAGTAAAAACGAGAAATGTTAAACATTTAAAATAGGAACAAAGTTACTAAACCAATTAAAATATATATTAAATTAAGACGGTTTTGTCCTTATGAATATTGATAAAAAATAAAAAAATTTTTATCTAAAGCATAATATCCAGTTGTTGAAAATATTTTGGCCGCTCAAAATGTTCGATGTTTTGATGTCGGACCCTACAGAATTCAGTGTGACAGCATAATACCAAAAATCACTAAAAAGTTGAGAGATTGTTGGTCTTATGCTGCTGTGGTTACACTGTTCGTCAGCTGTGAACAACAAACAAATAAATAACATTGAGCACAACAATAAAGAGAAAATGGACAAAATGGACAGGATAAGAGAAGTAGCAGCGACTAATACCCTAATTATTAAATTAAAAATTATGAATTATAAAAATCCCATCAAAATGTTTTATTTTTCTATCAAATCCCACAATATTGACCTCTGTTGCTCCCTTTCAATAAGTCTAATTCGCTCTTTGTGTTCCAAGATCTCAATTTGGCTCTTATTTTGCTGTTTGTTGGTCGCTATTGCTGCTCAAAATTATTTCGACTAGTCGAAACACTGAACGAATCGATGTTTTGAAAGGTCAAAAAAAAAGCTGCCAGCTGTCATTAAACAGTGTTGTAAAACACCCGAAAATTTTCTGAGCTGCCCAAATTTAGGTACTGGATACGAGGGTTTAGAAATAGCCTTACAAAATAATTTCGAGCCAGTTTGCAACCCTTTTTTTTATATGGAGTTGATACCTTTCAAACTGGATTTTCAACAACTGGATACTATGCTTTAGTTCGCACTTTGGCTTGACTCAAAAAACAAGTTTGTAAAATTGTATGTCAAGATTCATAGCATTGAATTTAGCCTCATTTGTCGTTATATCGAGCACAGAAAATTCTTAAAGCAATACTTAAACGTGCTTGAATTACAATACCGCTATTAAACTTAATATTTCATATTTTCAATACTTCATTTCATACTTGCATCAAGAGTTTTTAGGATCATTGAACTTTTGACACCGAAAACTATTGATTCTTGATTTTTCTCCCAGTATACGAATGTGTTTGACAAGTGAAGAGGGGAAGAAAGGGCGGGCCTGTCGTGTTGCCAACTATTTTGTCTAATTACACACAGAAAAACAAGCTGAAAAACAAATTGCTAATTTACACGTAAATAACTCTATTTAATACCGTGCGGTGTGTTAACTTGGCTATAAACTGTCTGAGCCATAGCCAAAAGCAGCTGGCCATGGCTCGCTGAGAGGGCGATAAAAAGTACAAGTATTTAAATTAACAAATGACAAAGGCGTAGACAAACAAAAAACAAAGTCGGAGACGAATTTCGTCATCACGTGATTAACGCACATTTCGACCAAGAATTTCCCCGTTCCTTTGAGCCAACTATGAATACGATGCGCACCCAGTTGAAAGCCAGTTCCTAGACAAACCTCAATTCCCGAAGTCAAGCGAATAAAAAAATAAAGATTGGCTGGCGTCTGGCAAAGTGAAATTTTTTATGTGTCTTCGTCATGTTAATTGTTTGACTTTGACGAGTTCATTTCTGTTGTTTGTTATTGTTTTGTGTTAACGTGATGGTTGTTGTGTTGTTGTTGGTTAGTGTGGTTATTATAAGCCATAATTTGCGCGCTTATAAAACTCACAATTTGCTGAAGTCAAGCCAAAAACGCAACTAACTTTATTAACTGACTGCGCAGAGCAACAGAAAGAGGCAGAGTCAGAGTCGGAGCCAAGTTTGAGTTCATTTCAGCTCATTCTTTTTGTTTTCTTGATTTCCGTTTCCGGCGCCGCGACGCGTCGTTTCCAACCGAGCCAACTTTAGCTTTAGCTTTCTGCTTCAGCTGCTGCTTATGGTAATCAGCTCATACCGAAAATTCCTTCCCTTACCTTTGCCAGCCACGCCCCTTGTAAAACTCACTAGCCCACCTGTGTATTTGAGTGTGTATTTGTGTGTGTGCCTGGAGACCTGGCGTGGCATTTGGAAATTAAACCGCACACGGCCCTTAAAATTTTATAACTTAATTTTTTTTCTGTTTTTTTTTTTTTTGTTGCACAGTTTTCCAAGTTTTACTTTTACATTTTTTCCAGTTTTTGCTGTTGTTGTTGTTGGCTTTGGCATTTTTGTGAACTTTTTGATTTGATTTTCGCCTCCTGCCACACACACAATTTTTGTTGTTCGTAGTTTCGCTCTGCGAGTGTGTGTGAGTGTGTGTGTGTGTGCGTTGGGTGTCTTCTACACACACACACACTCACTTACAGTGGCTTGTGCTCTTGCCGCTTTTGGGACTGCCACGTGACCTGCTTTCAGCCGGGAATTGGCCATGCGAATTACAATAATAAACTTGTGAAATTTATTTTATACAGGCAAATACTTTTGCCGCGCTGATAAGCTTGATCTATAGGCAACAGGCATTTGAATGGCCGCGCGATAAGGACAATTGCCATTTTGAGGGATTGTTTGTGCCTGTGGGACAGAGGGGGGACAAAGGGGGCGGAGGGGCGAAGGGGCGTGCCAAGCGAGCATTTGAGAGAGATGGAAAGGCAACATAATTCAATTGCTTAGCGCTAATTGCGAGAATTTAAATGTTTTCAGTTGTTACGCTGCTTATGTTATGCGCTGCTGTGATTGAATTTACCCTGTGGTTTACCTGGGTATACCTGAGTATACCTCAGTATACCCTGTGTTTTCCCCAAACCATTCAACGAAGGTTGGATGAGTTTTAATTTGGCGAATACCACCAGACTTATTATAACTTAAATATTAATTATGTTTTAAATTACATTTATTTTATAATTTAATCAAATTAATAATTTTTTCTAAATCTTTTAAATCTTATAATTTAGTTGACTTTTTGTCGACTGCTCTTAGTAAACTTTTAGTAAATAAAATTAAAAAATATATAAATTATTTTAATTAAATAAAATGTGTCTAAAGGACATTTTAGTATCCAGCCTGACAATTTATTCCATTTCGTCTAATTTTATGTCTCACAAATTCAAATCAAATTAAATTTACAGGGTATCAACTAGTTTTTGCTCGCTTCCTTCATTCAGTTTACTGTCCATACATTTGATAAAAGTACATTAAATGAGCTTACAATTGGCATGTTAAAAACTTAGACGACTTGTTTATACCCTGCATTGTGTTGGCTGCTTGGCAGCTCAACTCCAACTTGATGTCGAAGTGCACAAGCTTAGGTTTCTTTTTATCTTTTTCTTAATAGTTGTCGGAACTGCAGCGATGGCAATAAAGGTAATGCAAATATCAGCAACAACAAGGCCAACAACTAACTATAATTCTACAATAATAATAATAAAGAAAGCGAGACAGAGGCAGAGCGAGCGAGAAGGAACGAGAAGACCAAACCAAAGAATTTTCATTAAAATTCTCATTTACTTGCGCAATTATTTCTCTGCAGCTATTTTAATAACACTAATTTACCTACAATTTCCAGCTCGCTTTGCTCCATGCCGCACAAAGAAACAAAATGGAAAATCAAGGAGGGGGAGGAGAAGAAAAAACAACACACAGCTAAAAATATGCGCAGCTGGATGAGAATAAAACTGAATCACAAAAAATGCCATGCAATGATGCATTTTTCAATTTCATTTTTTCTTTCTGCTTTTTTGCTTTTAATTTATTTCCTGCTTTGTGGAAAATAGAAATCCAAATGCGTTAACTCAGCTGACCGCAGTTGTACAATAGTAAACGAATGGCCAACTCCATTCTGGCCATCATGTGAGCGGCCATAATAATGGCAGCCATAGGGGAAGGCAGAGAGGCAGCTCTCTTTGTCTCTTTCTAAGCCGCTTGCATTGCAAATATGTACAAGAATTGACTGTCGCAATGAACGAGGCAACATCGTGGTCATTCACACTGAGCTTCCAATTAAAAAAAGCTTTTCCGAGTTTTAATTTTCATGCGACGCGACTCTTTTGATAGTTTGTCAAAGATGTTTTTCTCAATTAACCTTATATTCGTCAGACAACGTTGAATATTCGCCTTCCACTCGAGTTAAGAACAGGCATTAAAAACTTACCCCTTTCCACACAAGTCTCCTCTCATTTTTCCTCTCTTTGTTAAAACGCAATTAAATTGAAATTCCCAAAATAATTTTTATATTTTTTTGTTCTTGTTTATTTTAATGCCCAGACAGTTCGCTGGCTGCACAGAAAAGCATGTTAATCCTCTTTAATTAATTGAAAAACCAATTAGCAAAATCCAGGTCCGGGGATTAACACAAAATCTCGTCATAATTAGGTGCCGAAAATTCACAATATTACGGTGTATAGTAGAAAAACACAATGAAAAGTAGGAGTCGTTTTTCAAGCATTTTCCCCAATATTGTGTCTAGATATATTCGTTAAGTCCACCAGGATTAATGCCAAACTTTGACAATTTGTGCAACTTTTGTAACGAGCTAAAGTTCTTTGTTTTTTCTCTTATCTATTTGCGAGGCAAGTGACAACTTGGCTAACAATCTAAATGTTATCATAAATTGTCAAATTGACTTTAATTATTTTCCTATATTTAAGCTGACACTTTTTGTTACAAATGAAATGTAAGTACTTAGTTAAGTACAGTTGATATTAGTAAGTACAATACGAAACCCAGTAGGATTAGAACAATAATTAATTAATTAAAAATAATGAAATGCGACCCCCCACCAAATGCTCCTGGAACTTGAATTGTCTCAATGCTATGCACTCTTTGGAGTGTTTACTGTAGTCAGTTCGCCGACATTATTCAGTTGATCTGGCGTCTGTGGTGTCACTGGCGTTTCGGCCAAGTCGCCACGTTTAAGCCAAAACGGCGCAAGACGCAGCATCAAAATGGCACCCAATGGCGCCGTGAATATAATGGCCAGAACCGAAATGATGAGCACGTTGCCGGCCAACGTCAATTCGTCGCTCCCGACGCTCGCAGAACGTGCCAGATCCAATGCGACGGGTCCCAGGGCAGCCTGTTTGTTTGGAGAGAAAAGAAACGAAAAGAAAGGCAAAGAAAATAAAATAAAATAAGTCACCTAACGTTGAGATTCGCATCATGATTATGTTGCATAATTTGTAGAGGCCAGCTAACACGGCGTATGAGTGATATGCTGTCGCAACTGCTAACGGAAACGGCAAGAGAAACGGAAATGGAAACGGAAACAACAACATAAAGGGCAACAGCAACAGCAAACGGATTAAATGAAGTTGTGCTAAAATTTTAATTAAATCACAAAAAAGGTTGACAGTGAAATATGCACAACCGCATATTAGGTAACAAAAATAAAAAAATAAAGAAAAGAAAGGATGCAAAATATATGAGAAAAAGGACAACAGTCGGTTTGTGTAGTTAACTCTCAACTGGAAACAGGCAGCTCGAAATAAGGCGCATGCTAAAAAGTGTCACTAGCAGCTGCTGCTGCTGTTGCTGTTGCCGTTGCTGTTGCTGTTGCTGTTGCTGCAACAGCAGGTTGCAACTGGGAAGTGTAAGCAAACGTAATGCAACATTTACATTCCGGCCAAAACCGCAGACTGGCAGCGCAACAAAAGCGCGTAAACCACACGGTTTACACTCACACACACTCATACACACACACACACATACACAAAATGTCCGCTTGTGGTTCAAACACAGACAATGGTCAGGCAACAACAACAACAACAACAACGACAACATGATCTCAGAATACGAGTATAACTTAAGCATTTGGGGAAAACAAACATAACCCAAATAATGTCTGGCCGGAAAACTAGCTGGTTGTCCAAATGTCCAACAACAATGGCAAACTGAAATAAAAACTTTCAATGTTCCATTGTGTTCACGTCTGGTCCCACTGTCCCACAATCCCAGTGTCCAGCGGTGAAACTTACTTGGACCGTTGCTTTCGGAAAACCGGAAATTGTAATGTAGGCACGTTCCTTTCTCGACAGATTTCCGCCATATGTGGATAAATATGCAAAAGCCAAGCGGAACTGCAACGAGAAGCAAAATAGAAAGAGAACGACTTAATACAGACTCATATAAATACACACACACATATATGTATGTGAATGTGTGCCACACTGCCACACTCTGTGTCTGTGTGTGTGTGTGTGTGGTAGCAGGTAACATTTGAGTTGCGGCTAAGAACATTTTCATTTCGAGGTTGGCTTTTTTTTAGTTGACTGTGTTCTGCGGATTGGCCAACAAGCTGGCCAAGCCGCAGGGAACTGTCGCCTAACAAAATGCACAGTTAAAAGGAAAAAAAAGAACAAAACAACCTCGAAAGAAATTAAATTCGTGGCATGCAACATTCTCTCTATCATTTTTTATTTCTTTTGGCAACGTCGCGTCGTCGTTATTAATTACCAAACTTCCGAGGAGCACCAGGAGTGCTCCATAGCCCAAGACACGACCCTCGAGCACATTGAAATTGATTTCCTTGCCGATGAGTGCAAACGAGACGGGCTTTAGGAATTTCCACAACAGATCGAGACGTTTTGGAACACTGGCCTGCAAAACAGTTGTTGATAAAGTTGATGTTAATAATGCATTTAAATTATACAATTTATAAAGTAGCTGCCACTTGCCACTTGATAAGCCTGCAGTTGCTGGGGCGTCATCTTCAGTTCCTGTCGCTTCCAGCCAATGCCGGCAATGAAGGCCATCATCACACAGCCCAAGGCGCCGGCGGATGTGAAGCCAATCACGCGACTGCCCATCACGGCAATGGTGCCGCCCAAGACGGTCAGAACAAAGCGCAGTCCATTAACATAAACCTACAGGAAATGATTAAAGATACTGATTTAACTTGTACACATATAAGAATCAGGGACTGTAATCATAATAAGTGTCATTAAAAAAATGTTTAATTTCAAGTTTTATAGATTTGCACACAAAATAATGATTAATTTTCATTTATACTTTACTTCTCAACCAATAACCATTATTATTGAGCAAAAATGAAAATTTTGATGAAAATAAAACTCAAGTTGTAGTTTCGACTTTTTCTAAGGGAATAAAGGCAAAAATGATACATATACAATACATTACATTTAAAAAAAAAAAATTCTTGTGGTGAGCATCAAATTAAGCTTTGTCGAAATTACAACTTGAGTTTTATTTTGAGCAAAAAATAAAACTAATGAAACTATTATTACTCTAAAAGATTTAATTTTTTTGCTCAAAAATAATGATTATTTTATGAGAAGTAAAGAATAACTTAAAATTTATCAATATTTTGTGAGCAAATCTATAAATTTTTAATAATGCTTAAAATGAATAAATGAGCCATAAGGATGAATATTGGTATTTTTCTCGGTGTCTCAAAGTTATTATAAGTGAATGATTTTTTGATTACAAAAAAAAAAAAAAAATCAGTATTTGCAGTCCCTGATATGAATAAAATATAATAAAATCATATATAAATTCATAAATAAAATCATGCTCAATCTGAGTCCTTAAGTCATTATGAGTAAAAAAACTACATTTCATTCTGAGACATTGCCCAAGCTGATCCGATTTCCAAGCGGAATCTCACTTTTGACCTTAACCATGGCCTCTAAACATATTCTGTATTCAAATTTAATCAATTTCGTTCAACAAACTTTTTTCTCAAGAAATTTTTTTTTTTAATAAATTTTTAATCTCAAGTTTCAACATTAAATCAACTCCTAATACAGTCGAACTTCCCTAACTCGAACTTCCCTAACTCGAATTTTCTCTAACTCGAACAAAATCGAGTGGCAATAGCGTTTACTGAGCAAATTTCATACAAATCGCCTTCCCTAACTCGAACTTCCATAAGTCGAATTTCTCCGTAACTCGAACAAAAATATTGGCCCGTGCTTCTGTAAGTCGAATTTTTCGGGAAAATCTCCAATAAAGTTTGAATTTTTTTTCGTTTCTGTTTTATGCTTTTGTTACCGACTCGTTTGGATATGTTATATTGATGTACATTAACATATGGTGATGTAATATGATAGAATATTGCATCAACAATTATTTAGGCTTGTGAAATGGCTATAGGAAAGATGTTCGAAATGTACTTCTTTGTCAGCGCATCAGTGTACTAAAATTTTTAAAAATGTTTAAAGAAATATTCAAACTTATTAGTAGTTAAGGAATTTTAAAGTAGACCAAATAAATTAAAGTTGCTGAAAAATGTGGTATGTCAGCAAAAACATTTTTCATTATATTAAAAAATGAAATATTAATTATGATGAAATTTGAATCGGGAACTTCTTCTGGATACAGCAAAAGAACGAAGAAACCAAATTTTGAGAGTATCGACAGGTCTTGATCAAACTGGAATCATTTTTTGTTGAAAATGTCAAGAAAAATTTGCAATTTGAAATGTATTTATAATTGAATGCATTTGTAGTTTCTTTTAATATACTAAAAAAAAAAAAATTCCCTAACTCGAAGTCTCCCTAACTCGAACTTTTTTCCTGGATAATGGTGATTCGAGTTAGGGAAGTTCGACTGTATATTTTTTTTTAATAAAATAAAGTTGTCACTTTGCACACTGCGTATACATAATAATATTCTCCGACATTGACGTTAAAAGCAAACTAACAAACAGCCACCATGTCATTTCCGCCCTTTGTGTTCTGAAGCCACAAATTGCTTTGTTTGTCATGCTGTGTTCTGTTCTTGGTAGTTGCATTAACCGGGCAAATGAACTAAAAGGGAACGTGGCTTTATGGCCAAATGGCACTTTGACCGACACAAAATTCAATTGCTTGATTTTTCAACGTTTCAAAGCAACGTAGAAGCATTTAGGTCACATATCGCAAAGTTCTTTGGCAGCTCACTTACTTATTGCCAAATTTCCGTTAATATGCAAAATATATATACTAAAATATAAAAAAAAATAAATTATAGCGTAGGAAACTCGTATACTAGTTAGTAGTAACGGTGACTACGAAATCATAAAATAGGATCGCATTATAATAATAAAATAAAAGCAGCGCTGGGTAACTGCCACATAGACAGTGAGGCTTGATGACAGGCACATAGCGAGTGGGGGAGAGAGAGAGAGGGAGTGGGGAAGAGAGTGAGAGAGGGAGATACACCCACAATAAATGGCAGTCGTGTAAAATATGCAAGGATGCAAGTGGCGCGTCTTGAGCGGAGCACAGCGTGACAATTTTTGTATGGAGTGGTTTGGTGTGATGGTGGTGTGGTGTGGTGTGTGGCATGGTTTGGCCTGGTTGCGGCCATGAAAGTTGCGCAGGCGAAAACAAAAGTTATGAGTACTACATGTGTATAAGTGTGTGTGTGTGTGTGTGTGTGAGTTTCCGACAGTTCAAAGGCATTCAGTGCCACCCATGGCGTTTGATTATGCGCGCCATTAGCGGTGTAAGTTGCGGCAATGAGTTTTGTGGTTGCAACGTTGCGGGCTGCCTGCTACTTGCAACTTGCAACTGCCACGACTGCCAGCTGCCTGACTGGTTGCCTCACTGCAACGCGCTGTGTTGCCATAACTTTCCATGGACGCTGGCAGTAACTGTCGTCGCAAATGTCGCCAGCTCCAGCTCCAGAGTCATCGTCATTCTCATCCCCATCCTCGTCCTCATGTTCGTCGTCGTCATCGTCGCCGTTTTGGATGTAAGTGTCTTTTTATGCAAAATGCGCCCACACACACACACGTACACCCACAGACAGAGAGAGACAGAGAGAGAGAGAGAGCGCGAATGAGAGTGCGAGAGAGAGAGCGAGAGAATTCTCATATGTATGTATGATAGCCACCCACAGATATTGCAGCGCGAGTTTTGCATCATTAAATGCGCTGATTGAGTGTGTAAGTGTTCAGTGAATGCGCATTTTGAGTGCAACAGGGAACGTTGTACATACACTCAGAAAAATGCTAAATGATTGGTTTTTAAGTAAAAAAATGCTTCTTAAATTAATCACGTTTCGTTAAAGAAGTACTTTAAGAACGATTCGGTCTTATAGGTAATTGCTTTAATAATAAATTTAAAATGAATTAATACTCTTTCGTTCTTAAATTAATCACGCTTGATCCTGATTAAAGGTTCAGGTTCAACTCAGAAAATAAGTTAGTAAAATTCACAAAATTCTTAAAACAATCCTGAAATTATATCAAGAATTTTAATACCGCTTTCAAATTTAGAATTTCGTAATTGAATCACGAATTTTTGGAATTATTGACACCAAAAATTCGTAGCTCAAGTCCGATACTTGATATTTTTCTCAGTGTAGGGGCAGGGAAAGGGACAGAGACAAGGAAGGGGCACAAAAGTATGCAGTGGCATAGAGAGCAAGACTATTGTCTGGTTGTGAATACCCAACGTTGTTGCTTACCGCATTACGAGATGGCAAATAGTGCAGCATCATGCCGTAGAGATAGCCAAAAACAAGTCCAATTCCAATGCCAATGGGACCTTGCAGCACTTTTTGTGTCAGCGAGCCTGTAAGTACGAGTTCGAGTACGAGTATGAATGGAAGCAATTGTGAGTGCACTGTTAGTCAGTTGCACAGTCTGCCAGTGGCACGTACTTGTGGAGAATATAATGCTGATTACGACGCCAAACATGAAGATGGCCACAACGTCGTTGCATGTGGTCATTGCGTAGATGAGCGTGTGGATGCCACTGTTTAATCCCAAACGATCTTCCTTCAGCTTCAGCATCACGGTGACAACGACATTCGGTGAGACGGCCGTGATGACCAGGCTATAAGGCGAATGAATGATTCATTTGTACTTAACAACACTCGTACACTCGAACGAAACACTCACCCCAAGGCAATGCCCCATAGCCAGGGCATGGACAGTGTGAAATAGGCCAACACGGCTATTATGGCCACCTCGACGATGGTCGGCACCAGTGTCAGTCGCAGAATCATAAGCCACAGCCGCCTAAACGCACTGCCATCAAGGCCCAAGCCAGCTAACAGCATGATATTGATTAGAGCCATTTCTCTGCGTTGCCAAAACAAATACAAACGAAAATACAATTTAAAAATGGCTTTTAAGCTGACATCCCTTAGCTACTCACCTCAAGAAGACCTCAAAGCGTCCGTAGCCCTCGAAATTGGCCAGGCCAACATTTGTGTAGAGCACTCCGAAGAAGAGCATGCCCAACATGTCCGGCAAGTGGATGAAGGTCACCAGCATACCCGATATCTGTGCGCCCACAAAGAGCAGTATAATGCGCATGATGACCGTCGAGGGTATCGCATATTCCGGCAACAAGGCCAGGCCCAGAGCCCAAAGTCCCAGAAATATTACAAGCAGGGCAACGTGCTCCGAGACAAGCGACCAATGAAGCACCAAGTGACGCCACCTGCAAACAAGATAAAAAGGACAAGAATTATTATGAACCTCTAGCTTCAGTCAACTAACTAGAACTGAGAGAGTTCATGAAGCTTGAAAACTACTCGACTTTATACCCTGTATATAAAAAACATAAGGTAATAGGAGATTAAAAGCTCGGCTATGTGGTTTTAAAAGGCAGGAAAAAACTTCTCTTATATAATTAAGATCTCTGATATTATCATTATTATACTCAAAATATAGAATCAAAGATATCATGTTCTTAATTAATAAAAACAGAAATGTTAAAACATATTAAAATCAAAATGAATAATGTTAAATTTATGAAAAATTTTTATTTGATCAGAATTGATAAATTCTTTAAACCTTATCAGAATGCGTCTCTGAAAGAATAATGATGTTCTTATTATAATGACGGCAAATTAAAATTTTAATAAATTTAAATAAACTCTTTAAACATTATTTTGTGTATTTATTTGAGACTCGAGAAACTAAAGGTGTATTGTCAGTAAAATTACTTGTGCACGAACAGGTGCTGGATATCTTGTAGTCGAGCACTCTTGCCTTGCCGCATTTTTACCCCTTTCCTTTGTTATTGTAACAGTCAGAGACCAAGGCACGACCTGGACTAATTGTCCTTTCGTGTACGTTTGTTTAAATTATGAAATCCTAATTGCTGCTAATTGTCCTTTCAGACAGCTACAAAAGGGGCAGCATGAAGTCGCAGCTCACGACAGAAAGAAGCTAAATGGGAAAGCAAGAGGATCGTACTCAATCCGTTCGATTGATCCTCCGGGTCATGAGCATCTTCGGTGTGTGGCCCTGGTCGCCAGCCACCGAAGATGAGTTGCCATTTCTCGGTTTCATCAAGGAAAACTATCGCTATCTTCTCCATTTGCCGTTCACTTTCGCCTTTATTGGACTGATGTGGCTGGAAGCATTCGTTTCGACCAACTTGGAGCAGGCTGGCCAGGTGCTGTACATGTCCATCACTGAAGTGGCTCTGATTGTGAAGATTGTGAATATCTGGCACCGCAGGACGACAGCCTGGCAACTGATGCATCAACTGCAAAATGCGCCCGAATATGAACTGCGATCCCAGGATGAGATTAATAGCTGGCAAAAGGAACAGAGGAACTTCAAGAGGTACTTCTATGTCTACAGTCTTGCCAGCCTGTGTGTGGTGTACAGCGGCTGCATTGGAGTCCTGTTCCTCGAGGAGTATGTGCTTCCCTTTGCCTACTTTGTTCCCTTCCAGTGGCAGAATGAAGAAGGATATTGGTATGCCTATGGCTACAGTGTGGCCGGAATGACTCTAACCTGCATATCGAACGTGACCCTGGACACGATCGGTTGCTACTTCATGTTTCACATATCGCTGCTCTATCAACTGCTTGGAATGCGACTGAGATCCCTGAGGAATGTGGACAACGAGCTGGAATTTGAGCACCAACTTCGGGTGATTTTCAAGCTGCATCATCGCATACGCAGGTTTAAAGAGAGCCTTGATTTATTTACTTCACCATTTATTAAAATATTTCACTTTCAGACTAACTTTGGAGTGTGAGACTCTAGTATCGCCCTATGTTCTCTCCCAAATTATTCTCAGTGCGTTCATCCTCTGCTTCAGCGGCTATCGTCTTCAGCATGTGGAAATTCGAGACAATCCTGGCCAGTTTGTATCAATGCTACAGTTTGTCAGCGTGATGATCCTTCAAATATTCTTGCCCTGCTATTATGGCAATCAGATCACATTCCATGCGAATCAATTAAACAACGAGGTCTACAACACCAATTGGTTGCAGTGTACTCCACATATTCGAAAACTCCTAAATATCTACATGGAACACTTAAAGCGTCCTGTAATAATTCGTGCTGGTTACTTCTTCGATGTGGGACTTCCCATTTTCGTAAAGGTTCGAATTTAAATTGAATTTACATATTATGTTTATTTTTATTTGATCTATTTCTATTATTTTCAGACTATCAACAATGCATATAGTTTTTTTGCACTTCTGCTGAATGCGTCCAAGTAAACAGCATTGGGACTTTTTTACTATAACTATTCAAACTTTAACTACTATTTATAATAAGGATTGCTACATTTGTTTAATTGAATTGCAATACCATGAGATATAAAACTTCTACTAATTATACATCGTCTATGAAAACTACTAAGAAATTCTGCTTGTTTTACTTTTTCTTTTACTACTAAAAATGTATTAACCAAAATTAACAAATTTTATGTGAAGACTCTTAAATAACATTTGGAAAGTCGGTTACATTATTGAAATAAATCATCACGGAAATTATTCCAGAAAGGCTATTATTTTGATTATTTTGGGCGGCCGAAAAACAATTTCCACTCAAGTACTTTATACTCATGCCGAACCACAAATTTAATTTTGGAATTCTTTATAACGTAGCTCTCCCTTTGCTCACATTCTCATCAGTCACAACTAGGAGTAATTGTCCTTTCGTGTACATTTGCTTAAATTATGAAATTCTAATTGATGTTAACTGTCCTGTCAGACAGCTATAAAAGGCAGCAAAAAGTCGCAGCAGAAAGCAGATTAATGGCGAAGCAAAAGGATCGCACACACTCTATTCATCTGTTCCTGAAGATCATGAGAATCTTTGGTGTTTGGCCTTGGCCAACAAAGAAGGATGAATGGCCATTTCTTGTCTTTGTGAAGAAGAACTATCGCTATCTTCTCCACTTGCCATTCACATTTGTCTTCATTGGATTAATGTGGCTAGAAGCTTTCGTTTCGACCAACTTGGAGCAGGCTGGCCAGGTGCTGTACATGTCCATCACTGAGTTGGCTCTCATTGTAAAAATCCTGAATATCTGGCATCAGAGGACGACAGCCTTGCAACTGATGCACCATCTGGAAAATGCGCCCGAATATGAGCTGCGATCCCAGGATGAGATTGAATTCTGGCAAGGGGAACAGCGGAACTACAAGAGGTTCTTCTGTTTGTACACCGCTGTCGCCCTGTGTGTGGTGTACAGTGGCTGCATTGGAGTCCTGTTCCTCGAGGAGTATGTGCTTCCCTTTGCCTACTTTGTTCCCTTCCAGTGGCAGAATGAAGAAGGATATTGGTATGCCTATGGATACAGTGTGGCGGGAATGACCGTAACTTGTATTTCGGATGTAACTCTGGACATTATCGGATGTTACTTTATGTTTCACATATCGTTGCTCTATCAACTGCTTGGAATGCGACTGAGATCCTTGGGGAATGTGGACAATGAGCTGGAATTTGAGCAGCAGCTTCGACTGATCTTCAAATTGCATAATTGCATACGCAGGTTAAAAGAAATTTCAGAAATGCCTTAAATATTTCATTTCATTACTTTTATGTTTTTTTCAGAATAACTTTGGAGTGCGAGACCCTCGTCTCTCCCCACGCTCTCTCCCAGATTATACTGAGTGCTTTCATCCTCTGCTTCAGCGCCTATCGCCTGCAATACGTTGGAGTTCGGGCCAATCCCCTCCAGTTTATATCGATGCTACAGTTTGTCAGTCTCATGGTCCTTCAGATATTCTTGCCCTGCTATTATGCCAACGAAATCACATTCCACGCCAACCAGCTAACCAACGAGGTCTACAACACCAATTGGTTGCAGTGTACTCCTCACATTCGCAGGCTCCTTAATATCTACATGGAACATCTGAAACGTCCCGTGATAATTCGTGCTGGTTACTTCTTTGATGTGGGACTTCCCATTTTCGTAAAGGTTCGAATTTAAATTGAATTTTGTAGGATATATTAAATGCTGGTTTATTTTTCCATTATCTGCAGACCATCAATAACTCATATAGTTTTTTGGCACTCCTAATGAATGTATCGAAGTGAACGGAAGGAGGACTTTATTACTATTACTACTACAATAACTATGAATGTTACTTTTACTTAAACTATGATTAGAGTTAAGACATTTGTCTAAGGCTCTGAAATGCCATACACAATTTATCATCAATGTATTAATCTTTATTGAAATAAATATCATTTAAATTATACCAGTTACTTTAGTTCAAATATTATTTTGGGTTGCGAGAGAAAGATCAATTAAAAGTAGTTTTGTTTTTAAGCAATTCTTAATTACGTTAAATCAAAAAAATGTATGTGGCTTTAAATTTGTTATGTCCTTCGTTTGAAGAAGATGTAATCATACTGTCTCTGGTAGAGTTATCCCTCAACTGACTCATAATAATAATTATAAAACCGTTGGATAACAATTGCGTGACTTATTCAATATGCAACAACATATCAACAAATTAGATTCATCATTATGTCAGCAAGATAATTATTGTAATTGCTTTGGTTTTAAATTTGTAAATATGTATGAATGTACGTCGCTTAGAAAAGAGTTCAGGGCTGCAGTAAATGAACAATGCTGATGAATGGAACTAGTTCAATAATGTGAGAGACAGAAATGGAAACTATACTGTGAAGCAGTAAGAAAGACTAGAAGATACCCTACAGATAAGTCTGAAATACTCTAGAATTTAGCTACAATCTGAATAATTAGAGTTTCATATAAATCAGCAGAAAAGATTTTGATTAACTTTTAAAATTATTGAGGGACACATACCTCTATTAGTTTATTTCTCATGTATGTTACAAAGCTTAAGCGAAACCTTATTATACCTGCTGCATTTTTTGAATATAAGGTATTTAAATGACCGACTAAAGGGAAAGAGACAGTGGTCTATAAAAGTTTTATGAAATTCGGTTTCGGCTATAAGTCTATAAAAGGAGTTTCTGCCTGAAGGACCTTTATTGTAAAGTCAGAGTCGAGCTTAAGATGAGCGCAGTGCAAACTCTTTTTCGAGTCCAGCGATGGCTCGGCCTCTGGAAGCTGCAGGATGAAAGTAGTTGGATGAAGCGAGTTTATCCTTTCGTACTGCACCTGCCATTGACATTCACCCAAATTGCGCTGATGTGGTTGGAGGTGATAACCTCCAATGACCTGGAGCAGGCGGGCAGAGTGATGTACATGTCGCTAACTCAACTGCCGCTGCTGATTAAGGTCATCAACATCTGGTATAGACAGGAGGAAGCCTACAAATTTATGGAGGAGCTGGAGCAATTCGTGGAGACGGAGGACGTACAGTTGCTGGAACGCGAGGAGCGTCACTTTAAGCGCATCTACTACTCGTATCTCGGTGGCTGCATCACGGTGGCATTATTTGGATTCATCAGCGTCTTCTTCCAAGACACTTACGAGCTGCCATTCGGATACTACGTGCCCTTCGAGTGGCAGAATCCCCGGGGCTACTTTTATGCCTGGGGCTACAATGTTTTGGCCATGTCTGTGTGCTGTATTTCAAATACCCAACTGGACTCCTTGGGCTGCTATTTCATGTTCAAAGTCAGTCTGCTCTACCGCTGCCTCAACATCCGTTTAATGGCCCTGCAACAGGAGTCGGAATCAAAGGCTCTTCCAGAACTGCGGAGAATCTTTCAACGCCACACTCAAGTGCCTCTCCTGACCCGGCAATGTGAACTCCTCGTGTCTCCCTATGTGCTCTCCCAGGTGGTGCTCAGTGCCTTCATTCTCTGCTTTAGCGGCTATCGTTTGGTTCAAATGGGTTGGCAACAGAATCCGGCACTCTTTCTGACCATTCTGCAGTTTGTGGCCGTGATGATCGTGCAGATCTTTCTGCCTTGTTACTACGGCAATCTGTTGACCGTCCATGCGAATCAGTTAACGAATAGTGTATTCAACACCAATTGGCTGGAGTACACGGCCAAGACGCGCAAGGAACTCATCTGCTACATGGAGTTCCTCAAGCGTCCTGTCAAAGTTCGCGCTGGCATCTTCTTTGAAATCGGTTTGCCCATTTTCATGAAGGTAAACTCGCATCATTAAGATAGATAGTCCGAATAGTTTTTATTTCTTTGTATCTTTCCACAGACCATCAACAATGCCTACACATTCTTTGCCCTGCTGCTCAATCTCTCAAAGTAAATACACAACCAAGTGGCTGCAACTTGGCACAAGTTTAGACCGTGTGGTCATTGCCATCATTTATGTAAATGCCAGCTTGCAGCGCTCGCAATTTATATGCCACGTTTGTGCCATCATCTTGCGGCAGATCCAGTTCATGCTGGCCACTAAAGCCAGCCACTTCAACAGCTATTAAAACGGGTGTCACAGCCAAAAAAAAGAAGAAATATATGTATACAGTGAAACAAATCCGGGACAAGAAAGAATACATGTCATGGCAGTCCACGCTAGTGACGAAAGCATTACGAAGACGACTAGCAATATATACTGCAATAATCTGGATCGATTTGCGCTGTTTTCTTTAATTTTTTAAGAATAATTCATATTTTAAATTTTAAATATCGTTCGTCACAAAATTGAATATCAGAAATTTGAGGGCATGGAAATGCTTTCGTCACTTTTACTTTACTTTTACTTTTACTTTGCAAAGAGTAATCCTGGATTTTCTTAAACCAAGTGCGAAATACTTGATAACAATTCCAAGTTTTTGTCAGTGTATATATATAAAGAAAGCAGTGCATTTTGGGCTAGACAGCGACTCAGGCAGCGTTTCCTGTGCCACAACGGAAGCACGCCTTGCCAATGCAGCAGCAGACATTGGCCGTGACGACAACGAGGAGAAGAAGAAGGAGAAAAAGGAGAAACAGGAGAAGGAGGAGAGGTGGAGATGGAGAAAAAGAAGGGCCAACATTGTTAGCACATAAAAGAAATACAGCACGAAAATATAATGTTGAACAAAAGTGGGCAGCAGCAACAACAACAATGAGAACAACAATAGGAAGAACAACAGCAACAAAACGGATATGCGAAAAACGCGTGCAATGCAAGTGTGAAAGTCTGAGCCGGAAATGCATTCAAAGGGTTAAGCAAATGTGCACAGGGAGGGGCAACAGAAAGGGCTAAGAAGATACATTGGATGTCTAAGCTTTCGCTTGTCCACATGAGCATTTTCACTTACCATTTAGGTCCCTTGTAGTGTTCGCCGTGCGCTGTGAAACTCGTGCCATTGTTGCCACTGTCTGTTGTGTTGGCCCTGATGTTGCTGCCATTGTTGTTGCTGTTGCCGCCGGGGGGAGCATTTGGTGTTGTATTTGTTAAATTTAATGATGTCGGCGTTAAAATGATTGTTGCTGCATTTTGTGCCGTCTCGTCCACAGCAACACCAACAGCAACAACGGCATCAGAGGCGGCAACATTATTGTACTCCTCGGAGAATTTTTGTATGTCTAATTTAGTATGTGCAGGATTACCACCACCACCAGCAGCAGCAGGGTTGCCATTCTCTGTCATGTTGTTACTCAGCGACACTGCGACTCTATTGTTCGCCTGCAATTGTTGTTGCTGCTGTTGTTGTTGCTGCTGTTGTTGTTTGCCTGTAAGTAGCAAACAGATTTAAACGTATTTAAATGGATGCCTCTTGAAGCTAGAACGAGAATGTAAATGCTTTCTCCCCTTCGACCTTGTAAATTGGTTATAAGTGCCACAAAGCTGCATTTAACCCATTTTGCATTCATTTGTGGAGCTCATGCATGTCTAAAAGTGCCAGGGAAGGAAAGAAGGAAAGCAACTGCAACGGGTCGACACCTGCCACATCCTATCTTTAACTGCAACTCCACCTGAAGCTCTTTCTCCTCATCATCTTCCGCTAGGCGAGGGACTCATGTACGTTTAAATTGTTAAATTCAGCCTCTACACAGAAAAAAAATGCGCTGTTTCGGGCTAAAATCAATTTCAAACCGAGTCAATAGTTTGGATATTTCAAAATGTCTTAAATGGAATTTGAAAAACTTTATTCAAGTACGATCTTTCAATTCCAATATTGCAAATATTTCGATTATCGGAGTTCAATAGGAAGTTTTTTAATTAAATCAAACGCTTTAGTCTTTTTTGACTATTTTAATGCTGAGTGGTTGACATTTTTACGCTTGTTGTGCTAACGTAACAATAATATCCTGATCATATAATTTTAGACTTGAATTTTAAAATGCATTTTTTTCGGTGTACCGCCTTTATGCCACTCAAGACGTTGTCGTAGAAGAGGACGACGACGACGACGACGACAGCGCGTTGATGTCAAACTAAAGATTGCAACATAGATTGACAGCCGCTGATTGCGCTGTAGTTGCGACAGCTGCGATGGCGACTGCAAAAGGTGACGACAACAACGACAACAAGAACAACAAAAACGAGAGCGACTACGACTACGACAACGGCAGGAAGTTGTCTTGGGGCTGTCTTGGGTTAAAGTGTTGCATTTGCCGCTTGTCTCCAACGACGACGACGTGGCATAATTGGCATTATTGTCACAACGACAACTTGACACTTTCGCCCTTACGACTTCGACTCGACTGCGACTGCGACTGTGACTTCAACTGTGGCTGCCACTTAAGTGTTGCAGGTGCAAAACATAAATATTTCCATTGATAATGAATATTCTTAATGCCTGCTTTCCTTTCTCCAATCACTCCCTCACCATCTTCCCCTAATGACTACTAATTGAAGTAAATTAACTATTTGATTTGAATCCGAGCTGAACTCGACTCTAACTTGCAGTTGTAAGTGCGATACATCACAAATATAACAAGGCACTCACGAAATTAGAAGCTTTCTCAGAAATTCGGATTTCAAGCTTTCAGTTCGGTGTGAAATCAACACTTAATTTCATATATTTTTCGAACGGTTTCGATCGCACAATCTTCTACCTATTTGTCACCGTGTTTTGACTTGCTAATTGTTCACAAAATATTTGGTGTCAATTTTGTCATGTTTTCTAATTAGGCTGTTTGTACTGATTGATCACGTGCCAATTATGGATCAATCTTCATCATGCGACATGTTTAAAAGCTCTAATCAATTGCCAAGGTTAATTTACTTTCCAATAAAGAGTTTAAAGCATTGAAATAAGGAACAATATTTATATCTATGATATTTTTTATCCAGAGATATTTTTTATTTTGACTTAAAATTAAGTCATATTTTTTAAATATATAAAAGTTTATTTGGCACTTATATATATGTTTTCAGAATTTAAAACAAGTATTTACTCAAATGCTTTTGAAATTATAATTTATTGCACTTTTAACACAATGTTCTGCTCTGCTCCGAATTTTATAGCACTTTATATTTGTTATCACTCAAAAGTAATCTTAACACTTTAAAATAGATTGAAAACAAATTTAAGGCAAGATTAAAAGTTTGATCTTAATTCAAGCACGGGATCGTAGAGACTAATGTTAATTTGTAACGTTGCACTCAGTGAACTTTTTTAAATAATTAAATTATTCAATCTGAATCTGAATTTGTGATTTACCCATCATTATAGTTTATCTATAATATGTGGGTATTTTTCATGTAAATCAACCGCATCACTTGAATTTACCAGATACAATTTAGAGTATAAAAAGTCGTTGGGAATCAACTTCGAATAACGAACGACTTTCTGTCGACCCAACGCACCGAGACGATAAGATTTAATGGAAAAAAAATTAAACAAATCTTACTAATCTCTGATCTGATGCGCTCCAGACGACAACGAGCAACTGACAGAGCTGTGAGCGAATCAGTTTAATCTCATACCTTGAGAAACCGAAGGGGGAATATCTATACACACGACCGCTCACTTTTTAGTATTGCAATATCTTATGCTAATAAAAAGCATAAACGAAACGAAACTGTCCACAATACTCTCCCAAAGGCCTCTCGATTGCCCGATTCGCGTGCCACAATCGCTGAACGCTCCGACATTCGCTTTTCTAATTTGTTAAATTAACAAATAAATTTAAAACAACAGAGAGACGGCAATGCGGCCAGAGCGAGAGAGCACGAACAGATGCTGAGAAAATATTAATTTTGTTTTTTTCTAAATGCTGAAAGCAACAAGAATACGAATCAGCTGACAGAAATCTTAGCAATATGTCGAAGATGAAATACTCTTAATTATTGTATTGTAATGTATGAATATTCCTAATTACGTTTTTTCAGATCTGTAACAATGTTTTGTTATAAGAAACACACTATGTATAAATTCTATTTTTCAATGGTTCGTTCAATTAATTTGTTTAAAAAGTTTAAACACCCGTAAGGTAAGAGTATATAAATTCAAGATTAGATGCTACATTCACAAAAAATGTAATGAAAATTCTTAAGTTCTGACTCTTGCAAAATTCTACATTATTTATAATGATTAGCAAACAAAAATAATGTTTAATTTGTAATGAAAATTAAGTTGGATTAGCTGAGTGCATTAATCTACTCACAGATAGTTGAGAACACTGTATAAATTATACAGAAAATGATTCATCAATAGAAGTGTAAGAAAATTATGGATAGTCTGCGATGCTGAGATGATTTGGCAGCCAAAAATGCAAACAGAAACGCGGCATTGCGTTAAAATTATGTTTACAAGCATTTGCTTATCAATTAATTAGCCATAATCAACAGTATGTGAGTTGGCCAAATATTTGCCGTTACAGTACGGTTCAGTTCTATTCCGAATATTACAGTTTGGCTGTTTTGGCTGGACTCGGCCTCGGCCTCGGCTCTAGGCCTACTATATCAAATATTTACAAGTTCAATGCGAAGTTCGTGTTTGAAGTGCAACAAATATTTAACGTTGCCTAATTAATTTTAAATATCTTCGCGATGTTGAGAGCAGAGCAATAACAAACTGTTCTCGCTTGGTTAGTTGGCCCGCCCCCTTCGAATTCTGCCTTTTCCAACTCCTCCTCTTCCTCATTTCAACATTTATGAATAATGTGCCGCATTTAAAAAGTTTTTGCGGTATTGCCCTTTCCTTTCTTACCCCTTTCCCATCTACAATTTCCTGCCTTCAATTTCTCTTTTTGTCGCGCAGCCTTTCATAAATTGCGCAAGGTGTCAGCAAAGATAGCAAAAGGAGTGTGCTACTCCAGGTTGCATGAGGCAGGTAAGACGGCAAGCTTTAGTTGCAACACACACACTGTGTGAGTGTATTTTGGTGATATTTCATATTCATGCACTGCACTTAACACAAAAAATTGTTATGTACTTGTGGAACTGCAAGTTGCCAAAGTCATTAAGGTTCTTCTGTGACAGTGACTTTAAAAAATATACGCTCTTAAATTTTGATAAAACACCAACGGCTAGGCTAACGGCAAAACTGAAAACTGGACTCCATTGAATATTATTCTTCTGCCAAGTCAATTTTTGGAGAATAACGCAAAAAGAACACTCCAGGGCATTAGGAAAGATATTTCTTGTGGCAGCTCCTCCTTTTGCATTTGCCGTATTCGCAACCATCTATTTTTTTCAATCTTACTTTTTTGTTAAGAATTCCGAGTTATTTATATGCGTAGTTTGGTTATCATTGCCTTTTGAGTTCTTGCCCGTGGCGCTTTTTGGCCATTTTAACTTGCCTTATTTTGTGGAACTGACCACGGGCAAGTAAAGAAAATAGTTCAAAAGTTTTTCACAGTCAAGTGTATAAATGAACAAAATTTGTGGATTCAATTATTGCAAAACTTCCCACACAAATAATAAAACCTAAAAGAGAGAGGAAAATCATTCAAACTGTAGAAGATGGGCCAGAGAAACATTTTGACGTTGTGAATCTATTTGAGCTAAAAATAATAAAAAGGATCTTCAAAGAAATGTCAAACTGAGGCTGGAGAGTAGTTGAAAAATTTATACCCTAAATAATATTAATATTATAAAAATAAACTGTACTGACCAAAATAATAAATTTTAAGTAATCAACAAAAAAATACAAATTCTAAGAATATGGTTGACCTTAGAGAGATTTCTTCTTTTAACCTAATTATATCTTTTGGTATAAGGTATCTCACAGTCGAACTTTTTTAAATAAAAGTTGCACTAAATTTTTAGCCTGGGTACAGTCTCTCAGTCAACTAGAGATTCTTCCTGTAGGATGTTGTGGATATGTATCTTGTTTGTGTTTTCTTAGCAGCAACTGCAAGTACTAATGTATGTAATCAACCTGAATATGCATATCTATATATAAAAGTGAATTGCTTTTTCTGTAAACTCGTAAACTCATTTTATTTGTTTGTTGAGGTATGCCAGCTTTAAGCATGTCATTGGCTCTGCTCTAGGAATATCTAGCATACATATCTTTCAGCACGATGTGTGTTTACCTCAACTTGTGCATGATAAAGACACTTGAATGTGCGTCTGAAGTGTAAAGAAGGACTTTTTGCGCGTTGCAATGTCAGCACATTTAAATATAATTTCTTTTCACTGACATGAAAGTCAGGAAGGAGTGCAGAGAACGAGTTTCACTTGACGAGCTTTGTGATTTTCGCAGTGAAGGCAGCTAACGCTTTTAAGCTCACTTCCAGACATCCTATAGAAAATCCAGTGACTTCTTGACGCACTGGAGTTATGCATCAGTGATTCGATCCGAAGTGAAGCGACACAGCAGCATGAATATATAGCTTATAGCATATGTCATTAGTGTTAAAGTTCACGCTGGCTCTAAAACTCATAGCTCAAAGCATAATCAGTATCCCAGTTGCCATCTCAGTTTCAGTTTTGAGCTTAAAGCAGGTCAACTATGAAATGCATCCATGCTCATGTCCATTCATAAGCAATATAAATACGGGGACAAATTGAAAATTGGATAAAAGAAAAGATTTGTGATGCTTTCATTTCACAAGCACTGAAAAGTCGTCGTAGTGCAAATGCAAATGCAAATGTAAAGCGCTCTATTAAACGTAGTTTAGTAATTGGCTGTTGCTGCCACCCACAGATGCCTCCGCTTCGATTCAACTTAAGTGACTCCTGGGCAAGTTAAAATCCAGCTGAGTGCGATGTGTGCAACTTGCAACGTACAACTGCCACAGGGGCTGAGAACACGACAGCAGCAAGTCAGCGTCAGCGTCAGCGTCAGTGACTCAATGCAAATGGTATCAAAGTGAAACCAAGCAACTCGTCGCATGTGCAGCATCTGAAAGGGGATTATGTGTGGCACGTCAAATGAAGCGTCGGCAAATGCCTCTCCTTGCCTCCTCTCCTCTTCCTCTTTCATTCCTTGCCACTTACTGTGTTGTGCTCGCATTCGTTCTCGTATCATGTGTGTGCTGAAATTTTCCTATTCATTTGGCTAAAACTGTTGCAAATACTCGTACCGCCCCCGACGTAGTCATTTATAATTGTTGGGCAAACGCTGCGTATACGTAATATCAACATATGCATGCGTACTGACTGTGTATCCATGCAGACACCCAACCAGTTTTGTACTTGTGTATGAATGCATTTGTTGCTGTTGCTGTTGCTGTTGCTTTTGCCAAGATTCATTTATCAATGGTGACTTTGTGAGTGCAAATCGTTTTTCATGCTGCAGATTTAAGTAAACAGAAATGTCGCCATTTTCCCCAAGCTGTATTTATAGAGGGGGTGGGGCGTGACATCCACAACTTGCCACGTGGAGAGTTAAAACCATTTCCATTTTCACAAAGCTGATGTAGAAAAAAACTCGTTGTCGTTGTGCCACATTTAAATCGAGTCGTGCAAATAAACATACTCTCATGCATTTATACATTCATATGGACATAGTATACATATGTATATGGATTATGCACATACCTAACTAAATATGTACATACTGTGTACATACATTGAGAACCGTGTTGTATTTTCCACATATAAAAAAAGAATCCATTGGAATTTCTTAATATATTCCTGAAGGTTCGCAAATTCTGATGCAACGCGTTCGAGGCTTATTTGAACTTTATTCATGTAAAATTCGGAATGCGTAACGAAGTGCAAATTTCATAAGTCAAAGCTCAAAAATTATCAAAAAATGAAAATGAAAAAGATGTTGAAATTTGTAAAAGCAGCGTAACAATAATAATAATAGTCGAGTTCTGGTAGAAATAACTTTATTATAACGCTGGAAATATGCGCGGCTGTAACAACAAACATTATGCACGCACAACAAAAACAACCCACTGAGCTCGCTTAGAGCATGCTCGACTTGCAGATGCCCTGTACTAACTAGACATAAGAACATAATTAAAATCACAACAGTTCTTTAGGGAGATAAATCTACTTGAAACCAGTTTGGCATGATCATGTTTTAAAATAAGACACTTTTAAAAAAATGTCTGATGATCATGTCTTACTCTGACTGTGCTTTAGTTTTACCCAACTAAATAATACACTATTCATTTATATAAAGGCTAAAGGAAATAGCAACCATGCACAAGTCTCAGCTCAGCGCCGGAAATGTCGAAACTGCTAAACTCAAACGTCCACATTCAAATGCATGTGGATACAGACATCTGTATGTAATTATCTGGATATGTGTAAGCCAACGCAGAGATGGCATTTATGCAGGAAGAGCCCGAGAGGCATGGCCCTCATGGCGCCAATGCCAGATTTGGGAGTAGAGCATGCTTCTCTCCACAGTACGCTGCGTTGTTATTGAAGCTCACTATGGAGCGGAACGCCTCAATCAGACAAACAGACGGACTGACAGACGACGCTTGTGAACAAGCTTCGGATCAGTCTTGAAACGACGAGAAACAAAAGCTTTGAATAAACAATGTGCACCACGATATTCCATTCATAAACAAGCACACACACACGTCCACATGCTTATACATACACTCAGAAAAATACAGAACGTTTCGCACTATGAAAAAGATGTTCTTAAATTAATCCCGTTTCTTTTTATAATTTTTTAAAAAAAGTTCGGAGTTTTATTTTCTTACTTTAAAAGCAAATTGTACTTGTAAGCATTTATAATCATAAAACTTTCCAAAATAAGACCAAGAACATTATTTATTGACAAATACAAATACACTTCAAACATGAATTAGATGTGCTGAGAACTTATTTAAATGACAAAAGTTCTCTAAATAGAAGAACGAATAGAAAATTTTAGAAATTTTACCATATACGGAAAACTGTTTAGACAATTCTGAAACGTGCTTGGTTTATTCGAACGCTCTTAGTATTAAGAGCTTAAAGATCGCTCCTAAATTTGAAATTTCTCAGTTAGATGAAGATTTTTCTGGATCACTTTGGCACCAAAAAATTCTTGATTCAAGTCCGAACGAACTTGATTTGTTCTCTCAGTGTACGTATGTGCATTTTGTGGCAGCCAACAGCGGCGTCAGCTCTGACATCGAACGGAATTTCTGTGTCTGTGTCATCCTGGCGCCGATGTCCTTGTTTGTAAGTATACCCTACACATTGTATGCACATATATAAATGTGTGTGTGTGTGTGTGTGTGTGTGCGTATGTGCAAGAAAATCATTTCCGGGTAAAATAATTTTGCTTTGGTTCGCGTTGCTATATACTGCATTCCCCAAATAGCTTTGACCAGTTTTTTCGCTCCTGCAATGCGTCAGATGAATTCCTTGTCACATTCTCACCATTTGCACTGATTTTTTGAATGGATATCCTTTTTTCTTTTAAAACTATGCTCACTCCATTAGATGCCAACACATATTTACTTATACGTACCTTATGTTACATATTAGTTGTTGAAATAAACTCACCTTTTCCAGAGCCCAGTTGTCCTTTGCTGGACATGTTGTTGGCTCGCGGCGGAGCCTGCGGACGCTTTTTGCCTTCATCCTGTTGCCTAGCCAACTTCTCACCCAGCAGGTGCTCATTTTCAGACTCCAAGTCCAGAATACTAATCGTTGCTGTCTCACTGGCTCGTCGCAACAGTTCCCCGGGCATCTTATTGTTTTCCACTTGGTCTGGTTCCTGTGAAATCTTGAACTCGTCCAGAGATCTTCTACGATAGCTTTGCAATTGGGGCCCGTCGTTGATGGCCACTACATCAAAAAGGTCTAGAATTTGCAAGGAGTAAGACAACCTGATATATGTAAGTATAAAAATACATATTAGCTGCGCGATAACATGAATTAAAATATATCAAAACACAAACCGCGAAAGCAACTCAATAGCCAATTTTACAGAAAAAGTTTTTCTTTGAAATTATAATTATTTTCTTAATTTTTTGCTAATAATAATTTATTTTTGTATAAAAAATATGTTAAAAGCATGAATATTTTAAAAAAGAAACCTTATTAAAAGTACGAGTGCAATTAAAACATTTTGATTTCTGTGTTTCGCCTTTGTCAAAGGAATTTTTCTGTTTAATTTCGAGCCTTAAGCTTCCGAATCAAAATACATTTCCTTTTTCTTGGCTTCTAATTGGCTAGTATTTAGCACACACATAAATCAATCTCGAAGCACTGTAATCAATAAACTCACCGATTTGTCTAATCATGTTTATCGACTGCAAGTCAAAACAAAACAAACCAAAGAAAACAAAAAACGATAACAAAACGTGGAGATGATTTGAACTGACGAATGTGACGCAATCGATTGAGCGCCGAGTAAAAGGGAAAGAGCAATAAATACGCGAGCAAAAGCGAAGAAGAGAAGACAACAGAATGAACTTAACGACGCCAGCGGAGCACCGGCAATGCAACGCCTTCTAAATCTAAATCGAAATCTAATGGCGGTTCCAAAGTCAGCGATGTAGTGTAAGTATTAAAAATGGTGAGCAAACACACGGGTTTGATATTATTTTCATTGCACATTTATTTGTTAGCACATTAATTAAAAATTCTAATTCAAACAAACATTACAAGCAGTAAATACATACCGATATGTGTGTGCAAACAATAACAATTGGATGTACTTAACCACGAGCTCGCACTGTGGTGACGGCGATTCTCAACAACTAAACTAATTGCCAAACCGACGACACACACATACATACTCTCACATACGTAATTTCAATGGGCAAAAAAAAACGAAGAGCGCTCATAAAAAGAAATGCCCCAATCAAAGACTATAGCATACCGATTATTCGAAAAATAGTGGCATATCTAATTAAATATATGCATGTAATTTTAAATTTAAAATAAATTAACTTACATATATGTAAAGAATTAGTATATCAAAGCATACATAGGAAAATCTTGCATATTTTGTGTACATTTGCATATGAGTGTGAGCATCGAAGTAACTTATCAGTCGGAATGCTCCACTTGTTTACTTATGTTTTAGGGTATAGCAAAAGAGAAACAAGTAAGAGCGCTAGAGTTAATGGGTTCGACTGTTCGATGCCCAGTAGATTTGATCACCATAAAAAATAAATTAAATACAAATAAATACATACTACGTAGAATATAATTTATTTACCCGTAACTTAAAAAATAAGTAAAAGCGTATATTGTATTTGTTGATTAAGTTTGTTTCAAATTTTCGACGCCCCTTTCCGAATCCGTAAATCGCGAAAAGCCACCACACGCACAGTTTTCAAGAGATTAGGATTTTTTTTACTAATTAACGTTAACTACTATTATTACCTATCATCCTACCAAATCGTAACAAGATTGGACAAATAGAAAGGTGGTAATGGCTGATAAAAGTCTTGAAACAATGTTAGTGCCTAAAAGCATGCAATAAAAAATATTTTTAATTTATTTCAATACGTAACGGGTATCCTATAGTCGGGAGCTCGACTATAGCCTTTCTCACTTGTTTTTTTTAATATTGATAAGACTACAGTCACTAGAGCTCGACTTTACTCATTGTATTATAAAGTAAATTATGGTTAAAATCTGATTATAATTATATAATGCCTTAAATTATTTCTTGAATAATATCAGAATTTGTTGTAGATTCAGATTGATTCAGGAGTTCATACGATGGGCAGACTATATCACGAATCCAATAGCCGCTCTACCCTTTGTGTACTGGGCAAAAAATGGGCCAAAAATTAATATATTAACTGTAGTGTGCAACGTGTAAGAGAATTTACAAAATTGCAGGGTAGAACAGGTGTCGGTGTAGGAGCGAGAACGGAGCACGCGATTGCTTCCGGCTTTTTCTCTGGTCGGCACGGGTGGGGTGCAAAAAAAAATTTCCGCTGCTCTCTACGAGTTCTCAATGAGAGAGCTACAAAACGTTGCAAATTTCAACCAGAAATTAATATATATATATATATTTATACATTTAAGTTCAATGTATGTATGTAGATATGTATGGTATGTATGTACTGACACTGCGTCTTCGGTTTAATACTTAAGTGACGTAACTTGCTATAGTATTAAGTCTAGACGTGTGTAAGTTACTCATAAACAAAAAACCCTATCAGCTGATCGACCATACATATATATGTATGTACATCAAGTGCCAACTGATCAGTGCTATTACCGTTAAGTAATACATAAATACACAGATAGATTTAAAAAGGGGACTCCGTCCCCTGCTCGCTTTACTCGCCTGCCCCCGGTAAAAATGTACTTAAAAGTGCCAAATTATTTTTCAAACTCGATGTATCTGTTGTTTTTTTTTTCTTGTCGATTTTTACATCTTGATATTAAACTCACGGTTTTGATTTGTATACCTTATATCTGGAGAGGTTTAAAACTACTGAAACTCTGGCCGTTTTAGAGAACGGTCACTGTACGCGTACATGTTTATAAATGTATAGTAAGTGTAATTACGTGTTTGCATTTTGTATATTTTAGTGCACAGATTCGTGTTTTTTATTGGGTTTCCTTTTTTGTTTTGCTTTATGTTTTTACCTGTTTGTTACCGTTTGGAGCATGCAGAAATCGCGGCTGATGATGGAAACTGCACGCCTCTCGTGTTCGCCGTGTTTGCCAAACAACGCAGCAATTTACGCCCTCGCAGGAAGCAACATCACTCACAACGAACATGTATATGAATGTGTTTGTGTGTGTGTGTGTGCATGTGTTTGCGTTCATACGTATGTATGTGTTTAAGGCAAAAAACATTAATTTGCGTGCAAGTCAATTATCAGGAGGCAGCGGCAAGCTGTTGTTGCTGTTGCTTTTATGCAAATATAGCTGCATCAATATAATTTTAAAACAAGTGTGCATGCTACAGACCAGAGTGAACAGCTAAGAAATACCCTGCACAACACTTCTATGGAAGTGGCTGCTGAAACGAAAGGGCTTAATTTAAAAAAAAATTATGTTATTAAATTTGAATTGTTATAGAAAGTGAAATAACTTATCAAAGCCCATTTGACGCATTCACAGGGTATAATATAGTAAATAAAATGACTCTGCGCGCTAAAGAGTTGAATGGACAATCATCCCATGGTACTGCAGCCGTGCCAGACCAGCACATTTCTAAATGCTTTTTTTAATTAAAATTTCTGCAAACTTAACACATTTGCGAGTAAAATTGTATTTTTGCATATTTGAAATGATTTTATGAAAGGCGCGAAAAAATGCAAATATAATTTACAAAAGCGCGCAGTTCGGGCAAATTCGTCAAGCGAAATAGAGATGAAAACTAAAAAAAAACGGATCAGATTATAATTTATAAATTATGCAAATTTTTTTCAAACTGTCATATTTATTATAGACATTGCATTGTGGACATGTTTTTATTGTGTACTTAGTCATAAATTATGCGTTATGTAATCACTATGCTCGTTAGACCAACTAATTATCAGTACATATTCGAGTGCTAACTATAACTGAGATTACAAGACTATTTGCTCTTCACGATGATATCGAAGCCCGTGCTTGAATCTCGCTCCACATCCGTCCAGGTGAGAAATTGACCCGCAGCGCAGATCTCTGGCCAGCTGCGGCTGAGGGGCTGAGCCTGGCCAAACCACTTGACCCGACTGCCCTGGGACTCGATGACTGTTTGAAAGTGTTGTTGCGTTGAGTCGAGATACCAAAGGAACACGGCATGTTTGTCCACCTGGTCAGCGTGCAGCGGCAGCAGGGCCAAGAAAAATGTTTGGCACGAGCCAGAAGATGGCTCACTCAGACGCAGACAGACCTGCTGTGTCTGCTGGGGCCTCAACTGGACATGGACATGCAATCGCTGGCCAAAGATGCCGTCGAAGTGCACAACGTTCAGGTGGTGCTCCCTCCTCAGGTGCTCCAGCAGTTGTTCCTCCTGCAGCTGCTTGATTTTGGCGAGCGTTTTTATTGATGGTCCATTCAGCAATTCCAGCAACGTTTCGTCTTCCTCTTTCGCCTCCATCTCCGTCTCCGTCTCCGCCTTGGGATTCCCTTTGTGGCTGTTCGCTGATAAGGTCGCCGCACTGTTTGCTCTTACAACAAATGCAATTTCAGCGACTGCATCCAACCGATTTTTGGTGTCTGCGGTGGCGGTGGAGGTGGCGGTGAAGTTGGCGGTGGTGTTGCCAGACTCTCGTCGTTTGACGGTTGACAATTTGTTGTTGTCGTCCGCTGTTGGCTGGCAAAGTTTCGCCTGGCTGCAGCAGCATGATTTCCCAGTCGGGCAATGATAATTTTGATATTGCTGTTGGCCTTCGCTTGGCATCAACACCTGCCCCTCCACTCCCAATCTCCATCCCAATCCCAATCCCGGCAAGCTCTGTTGGCCATTATTTATGTTTGCAACTTCATCGCAGTGCAATTCGTCTTGATCTCGGCCTGTAATCTGCCAACTTTTCTTACTCAACTTTAACTTTGGTTTAACGAGCATATTGTTGCTCGCGAGGAGCAGCTCCTTCGTTACCTCCTCCTGCTCCTTGCTATCCTTAGAACTATTCCCCGCCCGCTGTTCTTCAATCACGCCACGTTGCAGGCCTGCATCGTTGACATTATTTTGTATTTGCGCACTTTGCTCATTTCCCTTTGGCATTCCCGGAACCTGCTTAACGCACTGTTCCATCTTCATCTCCATCTTCGGCTGCTCCTCTCCACAATGCCCATTCACCACCAGAATCACTGTGTCCTCCTGCATCTGCCTCGAAGTTTTTCTGGTCTTCTTGCCACAGTTTGATTTGGCCAGTGCCATTTTTGGTTGATTATGATATTCAGTCGTGCATTTGGCAATGGTGTTGGTGTTGACGTTACTCCGGCTGTTGTTGTTGTTGCTCTGCTCGGCATCCTTTTTGATTTTCACTGGAAAATAGAGAAGAATAAGATAAACAAACTATATTCTCATGCAAACATGTGTATTAAAGTCGAATAAAATTGTTGATCTTATTATTGTTGGCAACGTTTGGAGAGTGCAAAGTTTTGGTTGCAATTGAAATTGTCCTTTAGCCAGGACTTTAACTGGCAAGTAATAGCAAATAACAATAAGTAGAAATAACTAAAATAGAAAAAAAACAAAAACAGAAGTAAATGAAATGCACACATAATATAGAAGCAATAAAACGCACTAAGTACTGGCGACAGCGATGGCAAAGGACCCCGAAAGGGCAAAAAGGAAAAACAAAAGAAAATAGATTCAAGAAATTGTAGCAAACTTTCGTATGTTGAAGAGTGTATACGCTGCTTTTGTATTTGAATTTGTATATATGCAATGGATGTTGGATGCCACAGACTTAACCTTATCTACTTTTCAGTCTATATCATTAAGTTTATATTTATTTAATATATGTATTAATTAAAATTATTAGTTGTAATTTACTTGTCAAAATTAATTTACTTTTTGCCCATATAATAAATCAAGCAAATAAATACAAAAATAAACAAATAGTTATTAAAATAGTTATTAACACAAAAACCATTTATCCCCCTAAAGTTTTTTTGACTGCAATATTATTTGTATTTACTAAGTAAACTCTACTTTTTTTAAACGATTTTAAAGACCTTCTACTTATATGTTGAATTCACAAAATTTTCGTTTTTAAAAATACAGTATGACCCGGCTAAAGAAAATCTAAAAAATAATAAAGGAGCGAGTGTATAAAAATAAGTTCATATTGTTTGTTAGACAGACAACAACAACAAATATTGTTGTTGCTGTTTCTCTTGTTGTTGCTGATGTAGTTGTTGTTGTTGTTGCTGTTGCTGTTGTAGACACTTGTTACCTACGCTGTAAACTTCACATTATCTCAAGTTGGCAACACTCTGAGAGCCTTATGGAAACGCACAGATTGAAATGCGGCAAACTTGTTGGCCAGCTGAACTTAAAAAGCAAAGGCAGCAACTTGAGCAACAACAACAACAATATGAAAATGATGGCAGAAAAAAGAAGAAGAAGAAGAGTCAGCCATGTCAACAATAAGCAGCATGGCATAAGGAGCATAAAGCGTGAAAAACTTTAGCAATTTATGCGACATAATTATGCTATAAAAAAAGAGCAACCAAAACAAGACACAACTGCAATAAGAAGCAAAAGAAAACAGAGAAACACGGCTATAGGGTATCCTACGGAAAAGGTAACCGAGTTTGTAATCCCAAAAGTATGCTACATTAAATGAGGGAAACGGAAATGAGATACATCATTGATGAACACTGTTATACCTAGTATACCATTAGAAATAATAGTCCATAAGAGAAGGGTATAAAAACGAGTGAAGGGGAAAGGGAATATTCTAAGGATATGCACTGTTAAAATCAACTGATAAAGACTTTTCTGATATTATTTTTAGGGACTGTAATCTAGACTATGGAGTGTAATATTCGAACGTTGAAGAATACTTTACAAGAAGAGTATGTAAAAGGAATGAATGCAAGTGAAAGATACCTGGAGTACAATTTTAATAGACCCCATAGCTGGCACCCGAGTGGCATGAGCATATTCTTAATATGGGCTAATAGCCACTCACTTTCAAGTGGTTGTTACTGATGATTTGTCTTTTGTTGTTTCTTTGTTTTTGCAAAGAAACTGTCGAGATTTAAGTAATACATTGACAATTGTTTAAGTTGTAACTGTTGTTGGGGGGGCTAAAACTTTTGTGCCAAGCGTCTGTTGATTTAACTGATGCCTAGGTGAATGAGAGAGAGAGAGAGAGAGAGGGAGAGTGAGAGAGAGGATAATGGGAATCGAAAGTTTTCTTTGTCGTTTGCTTGAAATTGAAAGGCATTTCCATTCGCGGCCGTTGTGTCAACAGCTTTTAGGCCCCTGTAATGGCCCCGAAGAGGGACACCCTACTAATGACAACGCTAATTTAGGCACACTTTTAGGTAGATTACTAGGAGATATCCCAAAAGTTTGCGCAACAACTGACGCACTGAAGACATATTAATAAGTTGGAGCCCAGGAACAACAGCATTTGGGATCATTACTGCAAAACTTGACTTGTTTGGCCATTAAGTCGGAGTCTGTACTTACCTCCATCACAGGGGAAATTTTCCGCTAGCAGCGTAAATAATTTATCCGACAGCAGGCAGCGTCCCCGAGGTCCCAATGGCACCCTGCAAACCGGACACTTTACAGAGCGGTTACGGCAATTATTGCAGAGCACGTGTCCGTTGCAGCACTGCCAGCCAGGTGGTTTGATGACCTGATTCCCGTCCAACCAGAGTCGAGTCCGATGCAGTCACAATAGCCACAGTCACGGTAGCCAACAAAGATAACGTCGCGCAGAGTTGCAAGGACAACGGAAGCCACATCAAGGCATAAAATTATGCAGATGAAAAAAACAAATTAATTATGAGTATATAATGTGAACGGGCATGTAAATGCTGTATATGAATGTAAGAAAATATGTAAAGAATATAACAGAAATAAAACTGACTTAAGATACATTTCTGGAGAACTTAAACACTCTCTACAGTTTACAGCTATCAAAGCAGGTATTTAAGTTCTGTTATCATATAATTATACAATACTTGAATGACCCCAGACATAATTTAATTTAACTTTCACATCTGTTCAGCAATAAATTGAAATTATTATTTCTTTTTATATTCTTTACTACTATTTAAATTATAATATTTTTTCCCCCTCTTTCAAACACTACTTTTTGTAGAGGGCAGCTGTGAGTCGATCTCTCCAAACTTGAGAACTCTCCCTTGTTTTTATCAAAAGTTTACCAATATGCAAATCTGCAGAAAATCGATCTAACTGCGACCAGCACTTACCTCAACACTGAAGTCGCCTCAATTTTCTTGATGTGCTCTTATAGTCAACTTTTTGGCCGGGCAACAAGCTTTCCATTTAAATGGAAAATCAAATTGAAAGTATTGCAAGCGGATTTAAAATAATACAACTGTATTTGATGCGCACAAAAACACTTTTGCGCTTTTCAAGCCACAACTCGGACCCACAAAATGTGCTCCCAAATGTTCTTTCATGCTCACGCCGCACACTGGGGTGAGAGACCCCTAAAGTGACGATTAATTCAACCGTCCAAAAATCGGACCATGTTATAATTTTGTATTATGTATTTGATCAATAAAAGTACAAATCATTAACTTTTGGATATTCCGTAGAGTATTTTTTTTTTTTTTTAATTTTTTTATTTCAGTAAATTTTCCTAATATTCGGTTTTTTCACAACAAAAATGGGAATTCCATAATTTTTAACGCTGAAATTTTCCCAAATCTATTATATATTCATGTAGACTATATCCATGAAGAATAATAAGAGTCGGTGGACTATATAATATATCTGCTATAGAAACAACATTCTTAAAATGCATGAAAATCTTTGTTTCTTTGAAATAAAAATAGGATCATATATAATTCAAAGTTTAATAATAAAAACAAAGATTATAAATAAAGAAAAATTTAAATAATATATGCATTAATCCGACTCGATATCATTTTCGCTTTCTTCACTTTGGTTGTCGCTTTCATTTATTTCTGAAGCTTTTAAAAGGGACAAAGTTTCTTTTGGAAATGTGTGAAATTTTTTTTTCTGCAACTTCGACATGAAACACAATTAAAAGCGTAATATTTTTTACAATTTTTAGAAACACATATATTATATTTAATGACATGAAATAAGACGTTCACTGTTAATAAGAGTACACTAGAACATACGCTTTACTTCGCTTTCCATTTCTCCGTAAGCTAACAGCTTACAGCTAACACTCAAAAATATAAAAACAACTATGTTTTGTGATTAACCGCGCAACTTTGAATTCAAATAACTCTCTTGGGGCAAAACGGGGCGCAAAACCCCTTGGTGGACACTTAGGTAGATATGTTACACATTTAATAAAGAAAGAATGGTAACGTTTGGTTACGTTTGAAGCAACTTTTGCTTATCTAAAGATAAAAAAACGTCTATTTTCACAGGTACTTTTTATTTTAATCTTTTTCCCTATGTTTACTAAAAATTGTCGATTCAAAAAAATTTAAGAAATTTGTTAGGGATTTAATTTTATTGTTTCCATTTTCAAAAATTCATTTTCGTATATTTATTACGTGAAAGTCGTCATCAAAAGTGACAAAAATATATAAAATTTTCGTATTTCGAAAAACGAAAACACAAAGTTTCAACTTTGGCGTCACATAAGAGAGCTTCTATTAGACATAGGGCCATAATTTTTTCACTCTCTAATGCAGAATTTTGTCTACTTTCACCACATATTGATTTGATTCCGCAACTCCAAAATTTGTGTTTTGAATTAATCGTCACTTATGGGGTCTCTCACCCCAGTG